>NC_069450.1:27117707-27120207 GCF_026875155.1 Cherax quadricarinatus
CACGCTCGCCTCCCTTGCTGCTGCCTCAGTCCTGCTGCTGCCTCACCTCTGTTGCTGCCTCATCCCTCCTGCTGCTGCTTAACCTCTACTGCTGTTTCACATCTGCTGCTGCTTCCCCACTGCTGCTGCCCTTGCTGCTCCCTTGCTGCCTCTCCCTTGCTGCCTCTCCTGGCTGCCTCTCCCTGCTGCTCTCCCTTGCTGCCTCCCCTTGCTGCTGCCTCCCTTGCTGCTGCCTCTCCCTTGCTGCTCCTCTCCCTTGCTGCTGCTTCACCTCGCTACACTCTGTCCACTTACAATTTTAACTTCAAAAATTAATTAATGTGGAAATATATCTAACGTTAATATATTTTCTGTAAATATATATCATGTACACGTTTCTGAGTGTATTAATTAGCTCAGAGTCTTCCATATATCACTTGTACAAGATTTTCCATGTATTTTATTTTTTTCTGAAATATAAAACTCGTGTTGTCTTACAAAGCAAAGACTGGTGGAGGCTCGATTCCTCGTTCGCTAACCTCGAGAAGACAAAAATTTACCCTAAAGTCCATATGTGGAAAATTTTCTGGGAAAGCAATTATGAATCCCTTTTGGGGCTCGGGTTGAAAAAAAAAAGAAATTATACCCCAAAAATTAAAAAAGTTTTTCGATTCTCGTGAAGGACGCCCGGGGTTAGGTAAAATGCGGGGAGTGCCCCGGGGGAAAGGGGGGTAAACCTTTGTACGGGTGGGGCACAAAAATTGGGTCGGGAAGGGAAATAATTATTTTGTAAAGTTCGCGAAAGGGAAAAAAGGGAAGGGGGTAGAAATTTTTTGGGGGTTAAAAACAGTTCGAAAAGGGAAAAGTTTTTTCAAAAAAATACAACAACAAAATTATGCAACTTGGTGTTAGGAGATGCGGGCCCAACATTTGCATCTACCCGCCCGTATTTTTTTTTTTTGGGAAGGTGCACTTTTTGAAAAAAATGAAAAAGGGAAACCCAACAGTTTTGTTTCCCTTCCGTTTTTACATGACAAAACCCAGGATGAACTGCCTGAAAATTATTTTAATTTTTGAAGTTTAGCTTTATTTTTTTAGAAAAACTTGATACTATTTTCCCAAAGTATCCCCTCGTAAAAAAAACTAATTTAATATCTGAAAAGAAAAAATGCACTAAAAAAAAAAAACTATTTTCATTCATAAATGTCTTTTTGTTTTTTTTTGTAAATATTTACTCAAAATTTTCATTATGTGTGTTAACCTAGTTACCCCGAATGCAAATTAAACCCGTGATTTTATTGCCCACTGATTTTTTGGAATCACTTTTAAAACAGGGAAAGGGTTTAACTTTTCCTGTGACCTGCCATTTAAAAAAAGCTTTTTTGGAAAACCCCCGGGCCAACAGATGCTGGCTTTGCAAAAACAAAATAGTGACCCCAGATCAGAAAGCTCAGATACAAAAAACCCACAAAAACTATTTTTGCATTAAAAACCCATTTTTTTTTTTAATTTTATAAAGGGATTTAAATATTTTAGAATAAGGTTTATTTACCAAACGTTTCGTTAGGGCAGAGTTTAAATGGGGGTTTTGAATATATTACTGTTTAAAAATTTGGTAAGGTGATACGCGCGGGTTGTCCGCTATGATACGTGCACAGCACCCCCAAGGGTTCAGTCAAACACGGGGGTTGATGTGTCCTTAAATTTTTAAAACAAATTTGTAAATTTTTTCCTGGTTTTCTCTTCACCCTCAAAAGGGGATTCGGGCCCCCAAAATTCTTTCATTAATAAATACTTTGGGGTGGGGAGGGATGGGAGGAAAAAGGGAAAGGGAGGGAGGAAGGGGGGAAAGGGGGAGGGAGGACGAGAAAAGAGGAAAAGAGGAGGGGAAAGGGAAGGGAGGGAGGAAAAGGGGCCCCCAGCATTCATTGTCGCTTTCCACTGTGAGCTCCAGTAATAAAAGTTTAACAATTTTCTTTGTATCGTAAACTAATTTTCACTGCACTGCATCTTTATTTTATTATATATTTTATTATTATATATAATATATTTATATATAAAATTATTTAAAATTTTATTATATATATATATATATTAATATAATATATATTTTATATTTATATATATATTTTAATATATATATTTTAATATTTTATATATATAAATGTACATAAAAATTATAGGGGGGTACCACCCTAAAACTGTTCGGGGGCCCCTATCCTCAAAAAAGAATAAATTTGCTTCGGGAAAAAACTCAAGTCTTCCTAAAGTGTTTAGAATTTTCTCCTACCCCCCCTATTTTTCAATAGTTTTTTTTAAAAGACAAAAAACTTGGCCCAAACATTCACAAAAAAACAACAAAAGAAAAACAACATAGGTAATCAGAGCTACATCTCGAATACTTCGTCCAGCCCCTGGGGTGGGCTGGTGTCGAATGGCAGGTTTTCCCTCTTGGTCGAAACCCCTGGTCCTTGAAAGAGGAAGTTGGCCCCCCCCTGTGGCCCCTTTGGTTTCTATGATG
>NC_069450.1:27122707-27132707 GCF_026875155.1 Cherax quadricarinatus
AAATACTGTATGCAAAATTTCGTTAGGTTCAAGGATGATATATTTGTATTTAGTAAAGTAATATTTTATAAGTAATTCGATCCGCCTCGGGTTCCCAATTTTCAACACTTAGAGGAGATCTATTGGGAGAAATCAACATAAAGTATCATGTGCCACTAGACTCCTTGCGGGTTAAAAGCTGAAGAAGATGGACAGGTCATGACTCAGAAGTCGTCCGGTACATGTGGAACTGACCCTCAAAAGTCGTCCGGTACATGTGGAACTGACTCTCAAAAGTCGTCCGGTACATGTGGAACTGACTCTCAAAAGTCGTCCAGTACATGTGGAACTGACCCTCAAAAGTCGTCCGGTACATGTGGAACTGACCCTCAAAAGTCGTCCGGTACATGTGGAATTGACCTTCTTAGTGTTTACAAGTAATCATTGGACTCGACAATTTCGTTTACTGTACAATTGAGGTTTATTTTAAACTTAGACAAAATAAATGGTGACTAGGCAACAAGTTAGGCATGACTGAGTTAAACTCATTTAGCGCTGGAATGAGCTCAACGAAGGTAAAGCCAGTGCAAAAAGCTCTAAGATAAAATCAATTCTCGTGCCTTAATCCCCGAAAAAACACGATAACACTACACGTTTTTTTAATGCGAATATGGAGAAAAATGCAGCAACAGTTTATATTACCATACCCAGGCCATGCGGGGCGACATCCTCTACCTTTTTTAAAAAAAAAATACTTCCCACCAGCACTGAGTGACTCAGACTATTATTTTCTGACGTCATGACATTAATCAGTGTGATTACTGCCTGACGTCATGAATTAATCAAGATTTTAGCCTACGTCATGCATCAATCAAAAATGTTCTATTTTGACATCATTCAATCAGTTCGATTACTGCCGACCCCATGACATAAAGCCTGCTCTCCACGTCACATTTCCCAAGCCTGAAAACACATATATTTTAGCATAACAAAATAAAATATAATTTGGTAATTGAAAAATTATGTTATCAAAGAACACAAAGGCATTAAAGTAACTTCTTAAAGATTTTTTTAAACATAAAGAAAAAAGCAAAGAATAAATCAAAAAAATAATTACTTTTCCAAAATTTAGAGGATAAAAAAAAAATTTTAGGTATGAATTTAGACAAAATTAAAATGAAATTGTATAGTGTTAGTGTTGTATAGATTCAGTGTTACTACCTGTACTAGGAATTACAGCTGCTGGTCAGTGCTTAACAAACGAGTTAACACTGAGTTATTTAGGGTTTGATATTGGGGTCTTCCTTTACTGTCGGGCCCTTCTCTCTTGTACTCAGGGGTCGTTTTTAACCTAGTTGTCCCCCCTATCGACTTACCAGGGGAGTGTGTGGGGGGGATGCGTGTTTCTCGGGAGCTGAGGTCATCTGATTTGACCCTGTTGACCTCGCGCAAAATATTGTACAGCGACCATAAATTTCCATCTTATTTTGGGGCTTGTACATGTCTTCATCATTCACTTTTTGCAGGGTTCACGCGAGATTGAACTCAAATAAACATGTGCCCCCCGGGGACTGGCGGGATTTACAAGTGCGATACGAAGCTGTCCTTCACATTAATATAAACAGCACATTGTTTTTTTATTTTTGGGTAGCCCCGAAGGGGGATTTTATTGGGTAAAAAACTTTTTACTTCTTCCACATTTCTTTATTATTTCACTCATAACATGAGAATGCCTTTCGACGCTTCAAATTTTCAAGGGCTGGTGCTTGGTAACTAGGGTAAGATTCTGGGAAAACTGCATGTGACTAAAGTAGATAACTCTTCCTCGCATGTTCACTGACTGGGTAATTTCCAAAAACCCTTTGGGGTTACTTCAAACGCCCAAAAAAGCTGCCTACAATACGACTACGGCTTAAGATGAATTCAAAATGAGTTGGACCTCTGTCAATGATATATAAATGTTTGAAATTTTGAGTCCCTTTAAGTCCGTAAAAAATTTAAATCTACTCTTTTGAAGGCTTAAACATTTAAGGATATGCATTTAGGCCAAAAGCAATATACTTCAAATTTATTTGGTTTGGGGAAAACGTCAATGCACTAATTTTTTATAAAATTTGAAATTATTGGAATCGCTGGGGAAACTGGAAAATTTCCCCTTTCGATCGACTTTTAAGTTTTCAACTCGGGTGTGTCGTTTCATAAAGGAAATTTCACGTTTGTTATTAGTCACACATCCCAACTTCTAATTTTAAAAAAAAGGGGGGGGGGGGGGGGGGGGGGGGGGGGTTTTGGGGGGGGCCATTTTATAAAATTCAATATTTTAATGCTGATGCCTTTCATAAGAAGGATGACACACAAAAATTTTGGGTGCAATTTGCAATTAAATGAAATTGTTGAAAAAAAATTGGAATCGTTGATTCAGGAAAGCCTTTTTTTTAAGCTTCAACTTTCGGTGTTGTCGGGGTTTATTAAAACCGGCTTTTTTCTTTGAATTTTAAATTTTTTAAAATGAATAAATAGATATTTTCATCTGGACGGGTTTAAAAGTTAAAACCTTCATGTATAAGAGTTGGAAGTATTTTTTTATTAAAATTGTTCTTTCTTTAATGCATTTTTAAAAGTACTTTTTCCTTCGGTATTGTAGTTTTAAATAGAGAGGGAAATAAATTTAAAATAAATTTGAGAAATTTGAAACATTAAAAAAATTTTTTCTAGAAGTCACCAATTCTTCACCATTAATCTCCTCGCACTCCTTTTCCCGGTTTTCTCTTTCTCGCATTTTTTTAATATTTCTCCTCACATTTCATTACTTTCATCCTCACTGTTTAAGTCCCCTTTATCTTCTCTTTCCCCCCCCTCCTCCCATTTTTTTAAACCCTGTATCATCCTTTATTTCCCCCCATCCACTTCAGCTAATCTTTTTCCCTTCATTTCCCTCTACCTCCTCTTTCTCGTCGCCTTGGGGTTCCGGGTCACACATAAACTTTGGAAACTACTTGACATTTGCTCCCCTCCCCCCATTTTCAACTTTCGAAATCAATAAAGCTTGGCGGTGCGGAAACTTGTGTGTGTTTACCCTGGCGGTTCAGCAGCTGCTGCAGGTCGCCAGAGCCACGTACCCTTAGGAGGGATTCAAATCCCCTTTCAGAAAACCTCTTGGGGAACGGGTTTGGCGATTCTCACTTCTTGCTGAGAAAAATCTTATTCTTTTACTTTTATTCTGTGTAGTGGTTTTTGCGAATATAATAATTCGAAAATGGAGAAATTGAATTTAATTGTATTTGGTGGAAATATTTTAATGACAAGGATGTAAAACCGACTGAAGGATAAGATAAGGCACTTGTGAAACACTTTGGATTCTTTATTCTGGAAACGTTTCGCTAGCTAGTGGTTTATTGCAATATACAAGTGTGTTTTCTTGTGAAATTTTTTGGTTTCTAAGCCATTTATTTTAAATGAAGATAACACCAAAAACTTAGAAGAAAGAAAAAGAATGATTGTAGCCCAAAAGGGAAACAGGACCCCAAATTTTTTTTATAATAATATTTCGAAAAAATCACGACTGAAACATTTTCAGCCACCAAACAACTAAACAAAATTTTGGGTTTTTCCCGGACCCATTAACAATCGCGCTTGACAGGCCAGGATGGATTCAAAAATTTTGCAGTTTTTTCACAAACAGTTTTAGAAGTTCAAATTGTGTTTTTGTGTGCAAAGGGCAAGGAGCGTTTAATATAGTAAGAAACAAATTAAAATTTTTATGGAAGAGACAGCGACCCCCAAGGGAATAAAAGTCACATAAATCATTACTTCACCTAAAGTGTTGATAAAGTTCCTATTCGGCGAAAGGTCATTTTATAAGCATTAACCTGTATGACTCTGACGGGTTTAGCACTTCTTTTTGATTATAATAATAAGCATTTACACTTTTTCTCTTTCCTTTGATTTTATAATCCTTACTTTGCCCCGAGTGTTTACCGTCAGAATATCTCTGAGTTTAAATATATTTAAGTAACAAAAGCAGCCTTCAGGGTGGCTGTTCTGAAGTTACGCATCTCATCCTCGGGTGAAACTTGATTGCCTTCCATTTCCCAGTCACTGAGTGACCTATGAATAAAATACTAGTTAAGAAGACTGGAAAGCATTAAATAATTTTATTACTAACAGTATCATTATACATAATTTTATTACTAACAGTATCATTATACATAATTTTATTACTAACAGTATCATTATACATAATTTTATTACTAACAGTATCATTATAATAATTTTATTACTAACAGATCATTATACATAATTTTATTACTAACAGTATCATTATACATAATTTCATTGCTAACGGGTATCATTATACATAATTTTATTACTAACAGTATCATATATATAAGATTTTATTACTAACAGTATCATTATACATAATTTTATTACTAACAGTATCATTATACATAATTTTATTACTAACAGTATCATTATACATAATTTTATTACTAACAGTATCATTATACATAATTTTATTACTAACAGTATCATTATACATAATTTTATTACTAACAGTATCATTATACATAATTTTATTACTAACAGTATCATTATACATAATTTTATTACTAACAGTATCATTATACATAATTTTATTACTAACAGTATCATTATACATAATTTTATTACTAACAGTATCATTATACATAATTTTATTACTAACAGTATCATTATACATAATTTTTATTACTAACAGTATCATTATACATAATTTTATTACTAACAGTATCATTATACATAATTTTATTACTAACAGTATCATTATACATAATTTTATTACTAACAGTATCATTATACATAATTTTATTACTAACAGTATCATTATACATAATTTTATTACTAACAGTATCATTATACATAAGGCACATAAAGCCGAACGACTATATTGCATTACACTTCTTTTTTTCACTCTGAACCAGACTTTCAGCCTACAGGGAAAGTCAGGATTAACAGAGGAAGTATATGTATCTAACACGTAGGTTCAGAACTGATCTACGCTGTAGTCAGCCTTCCTTTGTTTTATTTCGTGCTAAAGTTAAAAAGAAGTCTAATGAAGATGTCTTTTGAAGAAAATGTATATAGAGACTCGAAGTAATAGTGTAGCTGATATGATGAGTAAGGGACGGGAGAGAGAGAGAGACATAAAGACAGACTGAGAGAGCTAGATAGGGAAGATGGAGAGATCCAACACACTGTCGTGCTAAGAAGAACTTTAGCAATGTAAGGGCGTGTTGGATACTTGTGTAACCTGACCAAGCGTGTGCTGCCATTACGCTGTCTGATGACCCAGCACTCGACAATACTCTTTGATACTGTACGTTCACAATTGCTGAAGTGAGAGCACGAGCAGCATCCCCAGTAGACAGCTTGATGCTTCTTTCAACCAGGTTTGCAGTGGCGTTCGTGAGTTTTGGTACTGCCCCAAAATTCCCATGACTTCTTTATCGTACACTATAAAGTACATTGGTTAAGTTGTGAGTGAAGAATATCAGTTTTGGATATTAAGTTCATATTGCTTTCGTATACTGAACTAATAGTTCTCATACTTTCGTTTATTCGGCATCATATACGCTTATTGCACTTACAAGAATAGTGATGGCTTCGTTATCTTAGTAATTTCCAATGTGAAGCAGCACTGGACTTGCCTCTCCCTCCGGTCCCTAGTAACCAGCTTGTCGTATATCCCCACCATCATGTGTCTGCACAAATCTGTCGCATCGTGGTTAGAAGTCAAATGATCTTGCTGAGGAAGCGGCCGAAGCTGAGTCTATGAACATTTGAGGAGCAAATACGGTAAGACTCATGAGGTCAGAAAGACAATGTAACCTCGTTGTTGAGAGGCAGAGGGACCAGAAACCTTCACTCCACACCAGCAGTCACAAATAAGTGAAAACAAATAGGTGAATAAACACACACTGACATGCGAACATGTTTATGTGAGCCTAGTTATTAGGTTCTATAAGGTCTTTGTTGTCTGCAAGACTAATAGTGGGAACATGAGTGGTATTAATACACCAACATGCAATATACAGTAAAAAGTGAACGGATATGCAACGTTTTGATTAATTTAGAACACGGTTCACTAGCGTTGAAGATTATCAAGCTTCAATTGTGGCCTGGTAAAGCTCCTGGTGAACAAAATATAGCTTATATAAAATTTTTAGAAGATTGCACATACGTCCGTTTACCTAAAAATACTAATAATGCGAAATAATGTAGAATATAGAATATATTCACTACCCTGGTTCGTTTCAGACATCCTTTCGTAATTCACATTCATCATTTTGATGACATGGATGAAAATTATCGAGACTATTAACCAAAATGAGAAAAAAATTATTTTTGGGTGACGTAATATTTATCAGGATTTTTCAGAGCAACGGAAGTCAGTAAACAAAAAAACCTATCTCCGCAAGTCAGTAATTAGTTTAAAATTCAAGTACTGAAACTTGGTTTCCAGGCTTAAATCTAAGAGAAGTTCTTAGAAAGTTTTCGGAAATTTCAAGAAAAGATCTCGGGAAAAGAATCAACTAAAGTTCATGGGGAATTTAGAGGAAGTTCATAAACATGTTAAAATTAAGATCAAGGAGACTATCAGCAGCAGAAGGTCCCACCATCTGCTTAGGCAAGGTCACTGTCATGCTCAGGCAAGGTCACTGTCATGCTCAGGCAAGGTCACTGTCATGCTCAGGCAAGGTCACTGTCATGCTCAGGCAAGGTCACTGTCATGCTCAGGCAAGGTCACTGTCATGCTCAGGCAAGGTCACTGTCATGCTCAGGCAAGGTCACTGTCATGCTCAGGCAAGGTCACTGTCATGCTCAGGCAAGGTTACTGTCATGCTCAGGCAAGGTCACTGTCATGCTCAGACAAGGTCACTGTCATACTCAGGCAAGGTCACTGTCATGCTCAGGCAAGGTCACTGTCATGCTCAGGCAAAGTCACTGTCATACTCAGGCAAGGTCACTGTCATGCTCAGGCAAGGTCACTGTCATGCTCAAACAAGGTCACTTTCATGCTCTGACAGGGTCACTGTCATGCTCAGACAAGGTCACTGTCATGCTCAGGCAAGGTCACTGTCATGCTCAGGTAAGGTCACTGTCATGCTCAGACAGGGTCACTGTCATGCTCAGACAAGGTCACTGTCATGCTTAGACAAGGTCACTGTCATGCTCAGGTAAGGTCACTGTCATGCTCAGAGAAGGTCACTGTCATGTTCAGACAAGGTCACTGTCATGCACAGGCAAGGTCACTCTCATGCTCAGGCAAGGTCACTGTCATGCACAGGAAAGGTTACTGTCATGCTCCTCGAAGATATCTTTTTTTCCTCTAAGTAGTGGGAAGAGTCTCATTGGAGTGTTGGAGTCACAAGTGACTACTCGACCTTCTTCCGTGACGATGCATATGAATTACGTCGCAAAGGTGAATATTTTGAAGGAGAGAGAATTTTGTGAGAGGATGTGGGCTGCAGAGGAAAGCGTTTTGCAGGAATAGTAACAGTAGTAATTTTAGAAGTGACAGTCATGATAATGATAGTAGTGTAAACAGCAGTAATAATGGTAGTAGTGGTAGTGATAATAGTGGTAGTAATAGTAACTATGCTATGCAAGTATTGACATTAACTGTAATATTATTAGAAGGAACAGCAGTAGTGGTAGCAGTAATAATAGTAGCTTTAATGAGACATTAGTGTTCCTTAAAAGCAATTTGGCAGAAAAGTGCAGAGGTTGGGAGGAGAACCTTCTGATACACTCTTTCTCTTTTTCTGAATAAAAATGGCGAAAGGAACACAATAGTTCACTATTTTTCTGCTGATAACTTGGTCTTCTGTAATGTCTTATACAGTTCCACGTACACCCACTGATTATATTTCTACGTACACCCACTGATTATATTTCTACGTACACCCACTGATTATATTTCCATCTACCCATTGATTATACTTCCATATACACCAATTTATTATACGTCTATGTACACCCACAGTTTATATTTGTTTTTTAAATTAACATTCTATATACTTAAAATTTTTTTTACTCATGTTTACATTAAGAAGTTAGTTCTACACTTTCAACAATTTTTTTTTTTTGTAGAAAGTCCCATGTTATGCAGAGCATTTCGGGCAAATTAGGTCCTCGTCCCAGGATGCGACCCACACCAGCCGACTAACTCCTAGGTACCCATTTTACTAATGGATGAACATAGACAACCGGTGTAAAGAAACATGCCCAATGTTTCTACCCGCTCTCGGAATCGAACGCAGACCCTCGCCGTGTGAAGCGAGAGCGGGTAGAAACATGCCCAGTGTTTCTACCCGCTCTCGGAATCGAACGCAGACCCTCGCCGTGTGAAGCGAGAGCGGGTAGAAACATGCCCAGTGTTTCTACCCGCTCTCGGAATCGAACGCAGACCCTCGCCGTGTGAAGCGAGAGCTTCATTGCATGTGGTCCTGAGTGACGTATATTTAGTTTTTTTAATAAAACATCCGGTTTTCTCTTTATATATAATATTATTAATTTTTCCGCTGATATTCCTATGAGAAGGCGGTAAAAGAAGTAACGGTAAGAGGGAGAGGTATAAGATGAGGGTGAAAGGGGCAGAAGGAGGAGAGGGAGAGAATTGAAGGGGTAAGATCGAGAGGGCGTTCATATAGGTGAGAGAGTGAGAGGGAGTTGAGGAGATGAGAAGATGAAAGGGAATCTGAGTGGGCTTTTGAATGCCAAATATATATTCGTGTTGAACTTTGTGTCATCAGTGAATTACAAGTCTGTAAGCGACGGCCAGGAACATTATAACTTACTCAAATTTAAATTATTTATTAGTGTCTGGCCGGGGTGTGTGGTGGCGCTTCCTTTGAAAGACAAAAATTAAAATAATTTCGTGGTTGATGGAACATGGGAAGCCGAGATAACAACTTTGTAAATTGTAACAGCTTTGTAGCTTGTATTTCTTAACAATTTACTGTTATTGGTAAGAAGAGGCCATTGCGCTTGTTTTAACGCTGACGGAAGTGGCCTTTGAATGCACCGTGTGAAGACGTTCACTAAACTACGATGTCGTTACTACCTTCACCAAACTACGATGTCATTACCACTTTGACCAAACTTTAACCTCAAAACCATTTTTACGAAACTACGACATCATCTTCAACAAACTGAGGTCTCGTCAAAACGGTGACCAAACTACGAATTCGTTGCAGCGTTCAACAAACTACGACCTCATCACAACAGTCACCAAACTAAAACCGTATCTCCGTTATCACATCCAACAGGTATTCTGTTACTTTACCTTACTTAAAGCTGACATATTTTCTTATACCCGAATGAATAATTTGATTTACAATATGCAAAAGATAAACTCAAATACTATTACTTAAATATATAGATATTAGACTGAAGCTGAGAGAACAAGGCCATTAGAGAGAAGACGCTAATGCTATTATAAGAGGAGCAAAAGACTATTGCCAATCTTTAAGTCCATTAACTTCGATTTCAGTTTCACGTTCATGTTCACCTTGTCTGTCTGTCTCTCTCTCTCTCTCTCTCTCTCTCTCTTTCTGTCTCTCTCACAGACACACATACACCCAAACACAGACAGACACAGACACAGACACAGACACAGACACAGACGCACACAAACACACACACACACACGCAGACACACGCTCACACACGCTCACACACGTTCACACACGCTCATATATATATATAATATAATATAATAATATATAATATATATATATATATATATATATATATATATATATATATATATATATAATATTATATATATATATATATATATATATATATATATATATATATAATATATATATATATATATATATATATATATATATATATATACATGCACACAAATTCATTTCGGTGCTCGGCAGTCTGGTGCCTTGAATGCTAAACAATTAATATATGATGTCGTGAGTTGCAGCTTGCCAACACCAGCTTCCAGCAACATCAACAT
>NC_069450.1:27142707-27157707 GCF_026875155.1 Cherax quadricarinatus
CAGAGTAAAGATACCCAAACTTTGCACAGTTGATGCATTTATCAACTTCTCGGTTTTCAAAACCAATTATGTAAGAAATGGCATTGAATGAAGTCTAGCTTGAGTGAGAGATAGAGTGGTATAGCTTCAAGGCTGCACTCGAAAAAGACTAAAGGCCACTTCACTATATACTGGACACTATAAGTGCCAGAAATACCGGCTGTACTTTTTACCATCCCCTGGACGTTCATCACCATGTATCTTCCATCTGCAGTATGCGGAGGTAATGTATTTTCACCCTTTCCGTTGTAGTTCGACATTTCTCTTCCGGATAGAAAAACTGCTGCAGTAGTTATCAAATTAAATTTCATTTTTTAGCCTCTATATATTAGATTAAATAAATCTTAGTTAAAAACTAAGGTTCATTCAGAGTTGAATAAACCAAAATTGTGTTTGTAATTATAAAAATAATTTTTACTGATTTACTAGGCAATTAAAGTGGAATAAATTTTTTATTACAACTCTATTGCCTAGTCATACTAGGCAATTAAAGTGGAATAAACTTTTTATTACAACTCTATTGCTTAGTCAAACCTTTTGTTATTCTTTTAACAATGTTAATAGCGGTTTCAATTTATTTATGTTTTTTGATCTTTGCTTAATGCAGGAACTGTTCCTTTTAATGATATATTTTACTGAAGTCACTAGAATATCTTGCCCACACACACATAAACACACACACACACACACACACACACACAACCACACACACACCCCACACACACACACACACACACAACACACACACACACACACACACAGACACACACACACACACTCCGGAAGCACATATCAACCAGGTAACTGCTGCAGCATATGGGCACCTGGCAAACCTGAGAACAGCGTTCCGATACCTTAATTAATAAGGAATCGTTCAAGACACTATACACCGTGTATGTCAGGCCCATACTGGAGTATGCAGCACCTGTTTGGAACCCGCACTTGATAAAGCGCGTCAAGAAACTAGAGAAAGTGCAAAGATTTGCGACAAGGTTAGTTCCAGAGCTAAGGAAGAAAGGTTAAGGTTATCGGCCTGACGATACTAGAGGACAGGAGGGTCAGGGGAGACATGATAACGACATATAAAATACTGCGCGGAATAGACAAGGTGGACAAAGACAGGATGTTCCAGGGAGTGGACACAGAAACAAGAGGTCACAATTGGAAGTTGAAGACACAGATGAGTCAGAGAGATATTAGGAATTATTTCTTCAGTCATAGAGTTGTCAGGCAGTGGAATAGCCTAGAAAGTGATGTAGTGGAGGCAGGAACCATACATAGTTTTAACACGAGGTTTGATAAAGGTCATGGAGCGGGGAGAGAGAGGACCCAGTAGCAACCGGTGAAGAGGTGGGGCCAGGAGCCACGACTCGACCCCTGCAACCACAAATAGGTGAGGTGAGTACACACACCACACACACACACACACACACACACACACACACACACACACACACACACCCCACACACACACACACACACACACACACACACACACACACACACACACACACACATACTGGTGCTGAAGCTCGTGATTACATCTCTATCACTGTGTGAGATATCACCGGGGAAAAGTTACTAATAATTTCACTTGTCTGATAAACGACCTCAGTGTCGATGACAGTTGAGGTGTTGCTTGCGGAGTCTCCTGTCTGAAGGAGGATCCATCCATCAAGTGTACTTTACCCTCTGGTGTTCTTAAGGATCTGGGTAGAGAAAACTTTTATTTCGTAAAAGTTTGTAACATGCTCTGAATTTACTGCAAATTTTACCTCCCATGAGCAGGAATTTTTTAGACCTCCGCCTTTGATATTATGTAGGTAAAGAAGTTCCAGTACTCGAGGTGTCCTCCGAAGAGCGTCTGGTTGCGGTGCGCGAACTGAATACACATCTTGGTAACATACAATATGTTTTTACGAAATTATGAAGGCGGTATTAGGAATAAATTATTTCATTTTGTAATCCCTGATTACAGAGATTATACTGTATTAGTCGACTTTTATTTAAAGTTGAGCGTAACTTAAAAGTTAATACCAAAACGTGTTCAAAAATCTAAGAAAGTTTCTTGTAATATTTCTTCCAGTAATTGTACTTTTGTTAGGTAAGACACGTATGCAACAGTTAGGTATCTTTATTTCGAAACGTTTCGCCTACACAGTAGGCTTCTTCAGTCGAGTACAGAAAAGTTGATAGAAGCAGAAGAGACTTGAAGACGAAATAAAGATACCTAACTGTTGCATATGTGTCTTACCTAACAACCTGTCGGTATTTTATACCATTTTAATGTTCAATTGTACTTTTGTTCCATCATGGAGATAACATGTGTTGTTATTTTCGAGATTTCATATCAAAATCATAAATAATCATATCTCAAAATCTCTCCCCCTTTACTAATTATTATTAAAGTTTTAACAGTGAGACAATCTTTTCTGGTATTCTGTTTATGTTGCACTCTCGTGCTAACATTCATTTAATATTTTAAGAATGTTTGACGCGAGTACATATATGAGACACGAGTACATATATAAGACACTAGTACATATATAATACACGAGTATATATATAATACACGAGTACGTATATAATACACGAGTACGTATGCAATAAACGAGTACATACATAATACATAAGTACATATATAATACACGAGTATATATATAATACACGAGTACGTATATAATACACGAGTACATACATAATACATGAGTAAATATATAATACACGAGTATATATATAATACACGAGTACGTATGTAATACACGAGTACATATATAATACACGAGTACATATATAATACACGAGTACATATATAAGACACTTTTCACTGCTGATGCGAATCTTTTATTATAGTTTATTATATTTGTTTTTTAATTCGTCAGTTTTCTCTTTAGCCATAGTATTTATCTCTTATTTTTGTATTTAAAATAGAAAGAATAGTATATATACATGTACCTGAGTGTCTAAATATACACACACGCCTACATACACATGGTTACCTACATACACATACATGTATATTCCTTCATACACATACACGCCCTCATACACATACACACCCTCATACACATACACGCCCTCATACACATACACGCCCTCATACACATACACGCCCTCATACACATACACGCCCTCATACACATACATGCCCTCATACACATACACGCCCTCATACACATACACGCCCTCATACACATACACGCCCTCATACACATACACGCTTCATACGGTAACTATATTTTGACCTATGACACATGGAAGTATCTTCTCACATTACAGTTACTGTGTGCAGCTTCTCCCACGAAGGTGGCGGCGGGTGTTGCAAAATCTGTGTTTGTCTAACAGTGTCTTGGAACACTAACCCAACCGGGCAAAGGTCAGGCAAATGCTAATGTGAACAGCAAAGGTCAGTATTATTATTAATATAATAAAAAGAAGCGCTAAGCCACAAGGGCTATACAGGCAAAAGGTCAGTAGATTTCATGGAAGTTTACCCGCCGTTCCACTCAACGGTAATTCTGGAACATTTGTTTACTTTTGGTCGACCTTTTCGCCCAGCAAACAGATCTTAGGTAGAGGTCGAAATATAAAGGTCTTCCAAATTTTCATGTTTGTTTCTCCTGTGGGTTTACTCAGATATACACATGTAGTATGTTATTCATACATTTCACATTCTGCCAGTATAAAATACGTACAAAAAAAAGGAAAGAAAATAGAAAAGAAATGGAAAACAGCATTCACTGAAAGGCCAATATAGACGTGGAGCAAATGGCGCACACCACCAAGAGGCACTACAGTGCCAGCAGTGCCAGAGAAACGAGCAATAAATGGGGGAGGTGGTACACATCAATGGCGGGGGGGAGAGAGGTACCAATCAATAGGGAAAGGGCACCTATTGTACTTTCCCGCTGATAGTGCTTTCACGGGACTGTCTCCAGCAAGTGCGGACATTTTTCTCGTTTTAGAAAATTCAAGTTTCACTTAAAGCTAAACCATATTCATGAAGTTTTTACTGCAAGATTCGCTGTTATAATGTCTCTCTGCTTACCTGCGACCATTTAAAAAATATATTAAAACGATCACCATATCTACAGTTTTAAAATATGAATTCTGTTTGCCCTTCAGTATCCTTAACCATTACTTTCCTCTTCCACATAAAATGTTTGAGAATACAGACCCCAGTCTGGCAGGGTAGATAAAGTACTGCGTAGAGTGTGCAGGTTCGAATCCTGCTGTGGACTGAGAGATAATGTTTGAATAAAAATAAATAAATAACTAAAAAATAAATAAATATAATTATAATATATAATATATAATATATATATATATATAATATATATATATAAAATATAATATATATATATATAATAAAAAAATAAATATATATAATAAATATATATATAAAATATAATATATATATATATATATATTTATATATAATATATATATAATATGTATGTATTATGTATGTATATACATAAAATGTCCAAGTCGGACGTTTCGATCCGACTTTGGAAGGTTTAGGTTACATACATCATTACGTCTTACAACAAGAATGTGAGTCAGATGTGTTTAAAAGAACATGGAATTTTGATGATGGAAATTAAGATTTCACTAAAATTCGGTATCATTCAAGAATATATCTGTCAAACAGGCATTAAGACATTCACTAAATATTTGTGGCTTCTATTCAAGGAAAGAATATATTGTATAACGGACTGTGACGAAGCAGACATTTCAGAGACTCAGGACAGAGACGAGAGAGAGAGAGAGAGAGAGAGAGAGAGAGAGAGAGAGAGAGAGAGAGAGAGAGAGAGAGAGAGAGAGAGAGAGAGAGAGAGAGAGAGAGAGAGAGACATGATCGACTACACACCATCAGTGTCGTGCACATCAGCGTTATAGTGCAAGCAATCTGTGTAATGTATGTGGACACTAATGAAAGTCCTATTGCAGCAAGCACTTGTTCTTGGATCAGTGACGAAGCAGATATGACATCACATCATCTGCCTGCATCACAATTTCGTCACTGTAAACACATCAACTTCAAAAATATAAGCTACACAAATATATGAGTCAGAATGATTCTGAATGAAAAAATCTGCCTAACCCCAGTCGTAGGCCTACTACAGTGATGCTTTCTTCTTAGGTTCATATATTTTGGTAATGAGAAATGATAGTGATCTAAGAATTTCTTGATTCAGATTCGTAATGATTTAAGAAGTATATAATGATGGTGGTTAATCTTGTTATTTAGAAACGGCCTTAAATTTTTGTGGTCCTGAAGTGTGATGAGAATTCTGATGATTTGTGACGCTGGAGGTTTTCGTATGGACAAGGTTTCAATTAAGAAAAGTTTCTTGTTGTTGATAAGTGTTTAAGGCCTATCGTATTCTTGGATCTTGACCTACTATAGACTAGAGATGTATCGGATGTGAAAATTTAGATATCCGCGGATGCAGATGTGTATGAGGATGTCTTATTTTGCGGATGCGGATGAATATGCGGATATCTGTTTACAGTAAAATGCGGATGCGGATGAATATGCGGATATCTGTTAACAGTAAAATGCGGATGCGTATGAAAGAAATTGTGCGGATACTCCGCGGATGCGGATGCGGATGCGGATATCCGATACATCTGTATAGTATAGACCGGTCTATATTATAGACCGGGAAATATAAGAGTATTTGTCTTACTGAAGCATTCACTTGGGACGCCTTTAAAGGAGACTTTTCTGTTCTGGGACATTGATCACTGTATCTGAAGTGGTCAGGATTACAGAACCGAAACATCTTTGTAAAGGTTTCCAAAATGAATGCATGTGTCCTTTCCCCCACCTCCTCTCTACTTTACCAATATCTGCTGTCTTGTTACTGTCAGTATATGTCTCTTATGGAGGATAATAAAATAACACAACTGTTATTCTAGCTGTTCGTTATTCACTGCCATAAAAAAACTGTCCTGAGAAACTTGTACATGCAGAATAAATGAATATTGGGAAATTTTGTTTCGTTTACTGATGGGTCATAGAGAGCAGATAGTGCTAAGATTTCTGTGGTGATGAGGAATTTGTCTTGATGAAGAGTTTGTGATGAATTCCTGGCGATGAGGTGGTGAGGAAATCGTGAATGAGACACAAGAGTTATGATAGCTGGATTACTGATGAGAGGGCTCCAGTTTGCTGCATCAGGGCCTTCAGGAGAGAACACACATTACACTGATTGCCTTCACTATAACTCTGATGGGTACGACACTGATGGTATGTCGTAGATCAGGTCTTTTTCTCTTCCTTATCTGCGCTGGGTCTCTGTGATGCCTACTTAGTCCTCAAAAAATATATTTTTCTCGGATAAAAATCACCATCATTTATTTAATATTTTTATTCCTGCCAGAATAAAGCATCCTAATTATCATGGGTCATTAGTTCTTGATTTATTTAGTACTTAATTTAGGAGGGTAAATTATCAAAAATTGTAAACTCTACAATAGAGAGGAATTATATTTTTGCTTGAAAGTTTTTAACTCTGGTCAGAACTTTAAAAATATTCACATTATGTTGATGGTCGAAGATGCTGGTGGTCTAAAATACTAATGGTCTAAAATGATCCAAGATAATAATGGTCCAATATGCTGGAGGTCAAAAATGTTAATGATCTAAGATGGTTCAAGTTGCTGGTGGTTCAAGGTGCTGGTGGTTCAAGGTGCTGATGGTTCAATGTGCTGATGGTTCAAGGTGCTTGTGGTTCAAGGTGCTAATGGTTCAAGGTGCTGGTGGTTCAAGGTGCTGATGATTCAAAGTGCTGGTGGTTCAAGGTGCTGATAGTTCAAGGTGCTGATGGTTCAACGTGCTGATGGTTCAAGGTGCTGATGGTTCAAGGCCCTGGTGATTCAAGGTGCTGGTACTCAAGACCGCAGTAACATACTCACTTCTCTGGGAAACAATTTTTTCTTGGAAATTCTAATTAGTGTGAAATAGATCACTAAAAGCCTAATTAAAAGAAGTGTTTGTTTTCTTGTGTTTGTTAGTGTTGTTTGTTCACTTGTGTTTGTTGACGTGTTTCTTTGAGTGTGTTTATTGATGTGTGTTAATTAGGGTATGTTTGTCTGAAAAGCAAACTGGGACACGCAGATTTGACAGCCTAGTAAAATACCATGATTTTCTAATTAACATGCAAACATTTTTCACCCTAAAATGCGTTACATATTGATAAATAAGAAACAGTTTTATAGCATACACTGCCCCGTGTACCAGGTAATATGCATCAAAGAAGGCAGTTCTGATGAACAGTCACACATTTGCAAAATACTAAGACTGATAATTCGCCTTGAGCCAACAAATAGTGAAACTAGCCACACTAAACAATTCTCACGATTTTACACTCACAAAAAAGAAGGATCTTTTACAGAAGATAACTGTGTCGAATATCACAAGATAGAACCACAGCATATTTGAAACTCTGAAACATACACAGAAGTCTTGAGCATCAAAACACAGTAATGAGGATTCAACAAACTCAACTTCAGAAATAAATATATTAATTAGAACCAAATAAATCATTACTGATATATGCAGGGCAAACAGTATGATTACTAAGAATTTAAACCAGTGTCTCGCGACCATGAACTCAATTTTAGGCATATTCTGTAAAGAAAAAAGAAGAGGATAGGCAAGCTGAGCTGGAAAACATTGAGATTAAACTCGGTGGATCATACAAAAAGTTAAGAGTTTTGACATGTTAGTAGGACGAAAAACTTTTAATGTTATTCATTGGAACGCTGCAGAGAGCATGTGCAGGAAAGTCAGGATAGTCCATCATAATATGATTACATGTTGAAAAAAAATATATATATAAAACTGACACAGCGGCCAAGGTGAAAAATTTGTCAAAGTCACTTAATTTCTTTATTGATCCTATTCATCATTCCTTCCCTTATTGCCTCCCTTTCTCATTCTTTCCAACTTTCATATCCTTATTTCTTATCCTATAACCTTCCTTCTTCCTTCCCATATTATCTCTCCTCCCCTTCTCATTCCTTCCCATATTCCCTGTATTTCTCAGACCGACTGTTCATTTCCATTACATGTAAATTTAGTCACCATGTATTGGTTTCCTGTGCGCTTGACACCCGTGACAGAAGCTTGTGCCTGCAATTATACACTCAGTAATTAACTGCTCTCCTGATTCATTGCACTCTGCAAATGCAGGTCTGGACAGTTAATGGAGTGACGCTGAAACAAATGCAACTTGAACTGGGGGATTCTCGCCCAAATGTGCATAAACAAGTTGTGGGGGAAATGTGAATATTATCACAGATATTTAGTGGTGAAGCATCAATGTTGGTATCTGAGAAGCCTTCTAACAACACACATGCTTGACAACGTTAGAAGTAGGTACTGAGTGGCTATCACTCATGTACCCGTCCAAGCTATATTTGAAACTACCCAATGTTTTAGCTTCACTGACGATATTTGGGCGTTAGTTCTATTCATCTTCAACTCTATTGCTAATCAGTGCTTCCCCATATCGTTTCTAAATCTATTTTTTCCAAATTGTTTACATTGCGATGAGTCCTTTGCTGATTAAATATTTTTAGCAAGTTATTTATATCCTCTTACTTTTTCTTGTTTTCCATTTGCTTACTTAAGTCATCTCCTTTCTAATTATGTCTTTCCAGAGAGTTCAAATTCATTACCTACAGTTTATCTTAATAAGATTTCTGATACATGGGATCAACTTCGTCTTTTATGTTAATTCCCCCGTATTAAGTTAATTCCCAGGTATTAACTTAAAAGGTATTATCCTAATACCTGGTATTAAGTTAAGGTTTCTTTATTGTCGGGAAACCTTTGAAAGACCCATTTTTGTTATGATGGTCATTTTCTTTGACACGAATTATGAAAGACTGCTACCTTAATCTTCTCAATACTTGGAAAATGAATAGTGGAGCACTGGAGAAGACTTACTGGCCCATGCTAGGCATATCCATCTCAAATTGCTCTTTAGTTTGCCTTTAAACTTTTAAAATTGATCTTTTTTGGTAGAAACTTTGAAGTTGAACTGGGCTGTGCATATTCTAATTTGTCAATGATTATTATTATTATTAAAGACATCTGAGATATTAATTCCCATATGAATGCTGGTTAATTCCTCTTTTCGTTCACATAAAATCTTCAGCTCAAGTATATCACTGCATTACAATCTTATGCCGCACTCTGCACTATGCCTTTCGCATGTGTTGAGGCACAAGGAATGTGGGTTATGCAATATGAGGATATATTTCTAGGATCGCGCAGCAACCGAAGCATATCTAGATACTATCACTTGTCCTCTGAATATTACTTGTCCTCTGAGTATCACTTGTCCTCTGAATATTACTTGTCCTCTGAGTATTACTTGTCCTCTGGGTATTACCTATACTCTCAGTATTATCTGTATCTCCTCACTCACTCTCATCTTCAGTCATTCACTATCATACTCATTCATTTTCTTTGATATTCACTCCCTCACTCATATTCTTTCTTCACTATTATATTCCACCCCCCACCACACACACACACACTCACTCTGGCTCACACTCACACTCTCAGCTATTCATTAATATCGCTCTTCTAAAGCAGCAATTTTAATCTTCTCATTTCTGCCTATTCATATTTACTCCCGTTGTTCACAAAGTAAGCGCAGTTCTGTATATATTTTGTAGTCTTCTGTCTCTTACGCTTCTAGTTAACAAAAATTTAATCTTATTTAATAAATTACTGTTAACGTAATTACTAAAATACGTAATTGCTTTCTAGTTTTTAGGCGAATATTAATTACTTTTTTTTCAGTGTTAATTAGACGTCTGGAAAAGACGATAACTAAATTACATATACGGAAAAAAGAGCAGTTTTTTATTTATTTCAAGGGCGAGCGCTAAATCCGTAGGTGTCATAGAGTGCCTTAGGAAACTGGAGGCAATATGATTTAGTCCAAGGAAAGAAAATCGTCCACATTTCTTTGGTTCATGAGTGGTTCACGGGCAGCGGTTCATGAGTGCTTCACGGGTTACGGTTCATGAGTGCTTCACGGGTAACGGTTCATGAGTGCTTCACGGGTAGCGGTTCATGAGTGCTTCACGGGTAACGGTTCATGAGTGCTTCACGGGTAACGGTTCATGAGTGCTTCACGGGTAGCGGTTCATGAGTGCTTCACGGGTAACGGTTCATGAGTGCTTCACGGGTAACGGTTCATGAGTGCTTCACGGGCAGCGGTTCATGAGTGCTTTACGGGTAGCGGTTCATGAGTGCTTCACGGGTACGGTTCATGAGTGCTTCACGGGTAACGGTTCATGAGTGCTTCACGGGAAGCGGTTCATGAGTGGTTCACGGGCAACCAAGCACCTTCCTTGAAGGGGGCAGAAGCGAATAGAGAACGCCAGTGGTCAACACTGAAGCATTGCACTCCGTCTTGAACTGATGCTCGTGAGATTCCCTACACAATATCGGAGGCACTAACAGAGTATTTACAGTTAGTCAACTCACACATAACAGAAAAAAGGCACAATACCGTGATTGGAACGATACACAAATAACCCCTATATATACCCCTTCCTGCTCTACTTCTCGTTAGTGTGACTTTGTAAATGGTCCAAGTCGGACCGAAACATCGTCGTAAGCTCCTGTCTTCTATGTGCGGGTTATTTGTGTATTAGTCAACTCTCCACGGCTTTTCATAATTTTTTTATTTAGCTGCACATCAGTCAGCATTTCTGGCCTCATATAAAACCTCGGCTCTCACATCTTCAAAACCACACTTAAGTTTTATTATGGTATGGTATTGAGTCTTATTAGGGTGTAAGTGTAGTTTAATGACCTAACGAACAATAACAAGAGGTAATAATTCTTTTGCTAAGCCTCGTTTACGTTGGGTCAGGAGAAGTTCTTAAAATTCTGTTGACGGTCGATATCTTGACATACATGAATCTCTTAGTTATTCTGAAATAAATGATTGTACAGATATTACTGTGCATAATATCGTGCATTTACTGTAGCAGTTTTAATTCTTTTTACCGAGGTCCCTCGGAATTGATAATTCTGTAGAAAATTATTGTGTAATACATACTTCAGCATCTCGCCAAATGGAAATTGTAGCAAACATGAACTCTGCGCCTCACTTCGATAACACGACGGCATCCACCTCTCTCCACCTTTTTTTTTGTTGTTGCAAAATCGGGAAATTCGGTGATGTTACTCATCAAAACTTTGGGAGTGGTTAATTTGGTTCTTGATAAATGCAGGTTTAATGTATTTTCTTCTCAATATCCCAGTATTAAATTCACAATGTATTACATGATTAGTATTCCCAGACGCACAATTTCTGTAACTTTGTGTTTCTATTGCATAGTATTATCTGTTTACTTATTTACGCTATATTTTGCACGAAGCCAATATACAAAGTTCAACAAACACAAAGTTTCATACCATTTGAGGGACTCATTTGACTCGCGAAAGAGAGTCATCAAATGCCCCGTAGTTTTTATACATAATGTGATGAATTCGTTGTAAAATGTTGCTAGCAGAAAGAATATTAAAACAGTAGTTTTAGGGCTATCTTGCCATGGGTTCGTACCCTTCGTTCGGTGGGGTTATCTTACCATGGGTTCGTACCCTTCGTTAGGTGAGAATAGATCTAGCATTTACTTGAAAAGTCGAAGATACCGTTATTAGCTGAGAGATAATTGCAATATCTCTAACGTGATGACCAAATAACACTTAAGATTTCCAATCATTTAATAGGATAACTTAGTTCAGTCTTCCCTCTTATGCAATCGTAACTATTCAGCAGTCAAAACCAAATAAGAAAGAATATACAGCACAAAATTATATTCTCCAATTGCTTCAATTGTTATAACTCATATTAGGGATATTATTCACGAAAATGTAGTTAATTATCAGTATTCTCGTTATCAATCTTAACGAACAGCTTCAGCAATGAGCATGACATTGGCAAGAAACAATGCGATATCGTAACTTGTCGAATAATTAATTGATGCGTTATTTTACGGAAATATACTGCACACTGTAATCCATCACTCTGATCCACCACACTATGATCCACTACATAAGACGCGAAGATCTATCACAGTGTAATCCACTACACTTTGATCTATCACACTATGATCCACTACATAATACACGAAGATCCATCACAGTGAAATCCACTACACTTTGATCCACCACACTATGATCCACTACATAAAACATGAAGATCCACCAGACTGTGATCAACTTCATTGTGATCCACTACACAGGAGACAGATCTCACTCCCACAAACACTCCAAGAAACTTCAACAAATGTCTGGAAATAGAGGCTGTCTAGTTCCTGGAAAATTGTCTGATATAATGAAGTTTACTCTGGGGATGCATATGTATCGCCTTTTCTTGTCATGAAAATTGGCGAACAACCTTGGACAGGAAAGCAATGAGAAAATGTCTGTCAAGAAGATGATGAAGAGTGATGAAGAAGAGAATGTAATGAAAATGAAGAACGTGAAGATGATGATTCCTCTTGCTGGAATGGTATACATATGGGAGAGTAATTGTGATGAATGTCAGACTTGAACGTTCTTATGTTAGCGTATGTAAATGAGATGGAAGGGATGGTTCCTTGAGGTCTCTCATGTAAGTCTCTCACAGCGGCCTCAATGTCCCTGTGAGCTCATTTTCAGAGACACACGCGAATACAAACGCCCTTATTATATTATTGTCACATTCCTTCTTCTCTCTTCTCTCTCTCTCTTTCTCTCATAATATGCGCACCCCACTCGACTCCATGTACTTGTCTTAACAAAACTATATATATTTCTTGTTTATTGGTAATTCCCCTTATGCTTGGTGGGAGGCTGTTGAACAGTCTTGGGCCCCGGACACTTATGGTGGTACACTAACAGAAAATACCATAAGTGTCCGGGGCCCAAGACTGTTCAACAGCCTCCCACCAAGCGTAAGGGGAATTACCAATAAACCCCTGGCTGCCTTCAAGAGAGAGCTGGACAGACACCTAAAGTCAGTGCCAGATCAGCCGGGCTGTGGCTCGTACGTTGGACTGCGTGCGGCCAGCAGTAACAGCCTGGTTGATCAGGCCCTGATCCACCGGGAGGCCTGGTCGTGGACCGGGCTGCGGGGGGGTTGATCCCAGGAATAACCTCCAGGAATAACCTCCAGGTAGACTCCAGGTAGGTAGGTATACATACACCTTGAAAACATAACTGAAGTATCCCTAATCTTCCTCTTTCTCATTTACCTCCTGCAAAATGTCGTGTACGACATTGGTTCTTATTTCTCTTAAAATCATGATGGCATTCTCGCGAATTTCTCTACTCTGGAAGACGGTAATAACTTCAGTTCTGGATCAGAGATGGATTTTTTCTCTTACTTTATATGACCTGAGTGCACTATAGTTGACCAGAGATCAGAGTTCTGAGTGGGAACTCGTTCCGACGTTCAAGCGGTATTTGAGATTACTCTCATGTATGATGTTGTCACACACACACACACACACACACACACAACAACACACACACAACACACACACACACACACACACACACAACACAACACAAACACACACAAACTCACGACACACACACAACACACACACACACACATATATATATATATATATATATATATATATATATACTATATATATAATATATATTATAATATATATTATCATTAATTATAATATATATATATATATAATAATATATATATACGTGAGCCATCAGCAAAGCTGGATATCCACTAACTTATGTGTTTCCATTACGTACCTATGTGTCCAATTAAAAAATATATTTGTGTCAGTTGATGTCATAAAATGCACACATATATTTCATGATAATTTATAGTGAATATTGGATAGCAATTTTGGAGCGCTAGCGTGTGATATTTTGTGAGCTATCTATTTACTAGTATCTGACTATTGTATCAGGGTGTTATAAATCATGTTATATCCTTACCTTGTGACGAGGAGGAACCAGTAGTGGTGACGGACTGAATGGAGGACGCAGGACACGGGTAACAAACTTTATCGAAGAAACAGAGGAAGGGTGACTAACCTCATCAATAATTCATGCCAGGGGTGACTGACCTTATCGAGGACATGTAACAAAGGTGGTTGACCTATTCGAGGACACACGTCCCCAGTGATTGGCCTTATTGTGGACATGTAGCAGAGGTGGTTGACCTATTCGACAACACATAACGGTGGTGACTGATCTTCACGAGGACACGCAGCAGAGGTGGCTGATGTATTCGACGAAACAGAGCATAGATCAAGTGATCTTACTGAATTGAGACTGAAACTAACAGCCTGCTTGAACACACCACACAAAAGTGTGAAATATTTTTATTTTTACATTGCCAAACCTTCGAAATTTTATATATTTAAAATAATTCTTTGAAGAGCAAAAATTATATCATTGTTGTTGTTTATTAAGTTGCAAGCCTGTCAACTGCACGAAAGTAATTAAGGCTGTACGTATATCACCTGTACACCTCCAGGTAAGGTTACTTTAATCCCTTAAAACAGGGATTACAGTTAATCATTGAAAATACAGTAGTCTGCTTGGATTATTAGATTAAAAGTCTCTCTACTACATTTAGGTCATGAGGTTTGCATATCACCTGTGCACTTCCAATTAAAGATTCTTCAGTCACTAAGGTTCGAGTTAAAGCAAACTCTCCTCTTATATACACAGGCAGATATACAACTCTCTGTCCACATACTCTTGCAAAAAGAAAAATGCCAAAAATTTAATAGTAAATTAAATGGATTCTGGCCTGAATCTCTACACCAAAAACAAACCAATTAATTTTAAAATAATGCCGTATTATGAGAACCATGTAATATATAAGATCAGAGAGTGTTGGGATGCCTCACACTACACACATACTGATTTCATTTGCCTATACTGGA
>NC_069450.1:27162707-27182707 GCF_026875155.1 Cherax quadricarinatus
CATTTCAACGTCACTAAAATTAATTCTGTAATATTCTGCATTATTGTGTCCAAACATTGTATTATTATTATTATTATTATCATCCATAAAGGGTATAGAGTATCTCTGCTGATAAAGTCAACTCTTATAAGCCGTCCTTCCATTGTAACATTGTGTGTAATTTGTATGTAACTTAGTACATAAAAACTCCAGGATGATTTGCAAGACTTTTTAACAACGTTCCCCTAACGTACATAAGGTAAATGACCTACAGACTCGTGTGTTGAAGAGTCGTGTTAGTGATACAAGAGAGATATTCAGGGGAAAACCAGCGACGCAGCAATAACTCCTAAACTATTTGTCAGACAAAGTCCAGCTGGATGTCTTTCCAAAACATTTTGTTTTGGCCAAATAAGAGATGTCATGTCATTGCTCTAGTGCAATTTGATTGGTTACTCAACCCTATTTTGGAGAAAACACACATGTTCCACGGTTTATATTTATATATAAATCTGTAATGTTATAGATTTTGAAAGTTACGAAGCCTGCAGAGGTTTTGACACTACTATGAATAATTTCTTTCATTAATAAGTATATGCTTTTATTTGCTTTCTTTGGGCACCTTGAAGTTGAAATCTTCCAAATAGGCCAAATATTCTCCCACTGACAGAAATTAGTTTACAGAGACCATTATTAATATAATAAAACTTTATAATATTAAAAGAAAAGTTCTCATCGTTTTCTTACATATCTCAAGGAATTTTTAACTTAGCAGATTATGTTTTGGTTGTTATTCTCCGAAATACTGTGTGACAGCAACATAAAGGAGTTCCTTCCTGATAGTCAGAAATCCATATCTGTGCTAATAATTGTAACCAAGGATCAATGACTCTAGTAACGTCATTATTGATCCCCGAGAGTGAATTACCTGAGTAATGAGAAGGATGCTCCCAAAGCTCGGATCACCAATTATATTTGATGACACATAGGCGCCGGTCCTGAGCTAGTCTCCATTGACGTCATTCTCATATATAGCCTATCATAATAATAACAACAATAATAATAACAATAATAATAATAATAATAATAATAATAATAATAATAATAATAATAATAATAATAATAATAATAATAATAATAATAACCAGGATACATAATGCTATGAAATAATTTCATACGTCCCAGGAAATCCAGGTTGGATGATTTTCTCTGCTCATTTTAAAGGTCAAGTGTTATTACGGTGGTGCTGGTTCAATAGTTCAACCTTTAATGTAAGAAGAAAACCAGGAAGCAATGTAAAACGAACATAACGCCAGCGACCAAAGATGAGAGCAGAAAATCTAGAAAGAGCATCTTAACGGGAGAACAAAAGCATACCAGAAGAAAAATGACAGTTAGAAATCAATTGATATCTCTGACAATACGCTGGCAAACACTCACAGGAATTAATAGGGAAGTAAGCATTGAGCTCGACAGTATGATTAAAAATGTGAAATGGCTGGAATGTACGACAATCAAAATAGTAATATCAGACTTTTCAATCTCTCAATGAGCACGTAAGAAAATTTCTATTGGAACTTGATTCAATGAAGGCATCTTAATGGAGTCTCACCAGGAATTATAAAATAAGCTGCAATAACTTCTTACATCAAATACTGCATAATTATTAACACTTCCTTGTAAGACTTGGACCATGTGTACCACCTTGTCACACTCTAACCAGAAACCCTTGAGCCTTAGGGCAAACGTGCAGCGAGCTTCCTCAGTGAAATGGATTCCAGTCTCATTGACACTGCTAGAGACCTAAGGGCTGCTCTTTCCTATTCCAGTGTCTCAGTGAAGTAGTTCAGAGGGTAAAATACCTGTTGTATTCCCGGAGAAAAAAAAATGAAAGACCTGGTACTGAAAACAATGATGGGAAAAGGAGACGCAGTTGTTTTAGTATTAATAGATCGACCTCCTCGTTTTCAGCCATGTCATCCTCGACGGAAGATCCTCACTGAAGATGTACGCGGTTTGTCTGATATTATAGTGGCTTATAGAGACGGATATTGGCAGAATTTGTGTCGTAACATAAACTGCGAGATGGGGTCTTGCTCACGGCGTAAAAAATGGGGGCAATAACTTGAGTAAAAAATAATGAAGAAAAGTGCAGAAGAACGTAAAACGAGATATAAAATAAATATAAAACAGATGAGAGGAACTCGCGTCTTCCTGAAACAATGCGGTCTGGAACACATCCAACACCAGAGAGACATTGAGGAAGAAAGACGATAGATGTGAACAACGTTTCAGAAATCATGCTAATAGCCTATAGAAAAAAAGAGTTTGGAAACCCAACTTGCAAGAGAAATGGAATGGTTATCAAGCAGGATACTTGAGTTTGCAATCCGTTTTGAATATATTCTGTGAAAGATCATGAAAACAGTTTCTCGTGACCAGTCATAGGCATATTTTCCAGCTAGTGTAGTTAAAACATGTTAATAACCAATGTTTAATTAACGTAAATCCTATTACGCAGACATCAGGAAAGAAAATTATTGGAGTCTGAACCTAAAATATATGTTAGAGCTGACTACTTTGAATACTTGTTAATTCGGGAAGAAAAACTTAAGGAATATTAGCTTTTTGACACATTAAATTTATTGGCTAAGGTCTATTTCATTATATTATAATAACTAGAATACATAAATTAACAAATTCTAGGACTTAAATTAATTGCTAAAGTTTTAAACCTAGAGATTTAACTTAAATAAAACATTTTTTAATGATGACTTAAAATATATAAAAAGTTGTAGAAAACATACAAAATACATTTAGAAGAATTATTTATTTGTGAAAATATCACTAATGTGATGAAGCTATTATTGGTTTTTTTTTTCAAAAATTTTAAAGTTTCCCCTGACTGCGGGTACTTGACTGATCCTTGATCGTCTTGTACACTACACTGCTGCCAGACGTGTGTTCTGTGACTATATTTAATTTTAAAAATAAAAATACGTCAGGGTTATGTGCCTTGTTCCCACTGGTTTAGTATATGTAAAAGTAATTCTTAATTCTTCTTGGGTAGGTCCAAAAAAAAAAAAAATTAACGCCCTGCTTGAAGTGGCACCTCAAAAGCAAACTTGGCCGCACACGGGGTACACTACTTGCTTATTATTGGTTTTAATATTATATATATATAAATAAAATTTTAATATAAATTTTAATTATATAATATATATCCTTAAAGTATTTTTTTTATGCAAAAAGGAAAGCCCACAATTAAAAAGTGCGGTAACAAACAATCTGAATACTAAATATTTGGGAAAAAAACACTAAAAGATTTGCGAACAGAAGGAGTTGAAAATAAAGGAAAATGTTTCCCCTGACAATTTTAACATGTACGGGTCGCGTTCTACGAAATTGGGTAACCTTTGTGTTATGTCCCAGCGAAATATTCTCATAATTAACTGCCCATTCTTCAGCATTTATTTTTTTTAAATTTACTTTTACAAATGGGAAAAAACTCAGTTACTCTTCGACTTGTTTGCATAAAAAATGTGTAAGAAAGGTATCTCCTTGTCACGCTTGTAGTAAACTCGTCGTGTTTGTGTGTTTTGTGTGGTGCGTACTCACTAATTGTGTTGGGGTGTTGTTGGTTTGTGTGTGTGTGTGTGTGTGTGTGTGTGTGTGTGTGGGTGTGTGTGTTTTGTTTTTCTTTTTTTAAAAAAAATAGATCGGAGGGCCCTGTTATGGAGACTTGAGGAGTAATTTGACGAGTCGGTGAGGTGGTTTGTCCAGGAAGCTTTTTGTCGCTTCTTGTCTGTCTTTTTAAGCGTCGTCGGGCTTTATTCCATCTTGTTTCACTGCTGGAGCAATGTTTGTACTTCGTATTATTTTAAAGTGGAGTATCTTGATGCTGGTGGAGGGCTCTTGATCTAAGGTTTCTGGAGCTCCCTTCCTTTTCCTAAGTTTTAACTTGTTTATCCCCAAACCTTACTGTTATTTTATAATAATAATAATAATAATAATAATAATAAATAATAATAATAATAATAATGGTAATAATAATAACTTTTATACAAACAGAGGACAATAGTTACCATGAAGGAATGATTAACAAAGAGACAAACTGATAATAAAAGATATGGAAAACAACAGCTTTCATTTACCAGATATGAAAGTCGACAGACTAAACGAAGGCCATTAATGCCACAGTCGACCAAGAAACTTACATCAAGAATGACGTAGTCCCAGCAATAAGAAATTAATGAAGCAAAAATGCATATAAATATTTCTCAATATTTTTAATTAAATATGAAAACTCTTTAAGAATATATTTGTCTGATAATTTTTTATCTTAAGTCATTAATTTCATTATATTTACATACACAAGGGCGGGCACATCTCTCTGTGTACATACAGTAAACGAGATAAACACCTTAGCGTATATACACACAGAAAAACACATTCTATGTTTTACTGATAGATACCACTTCTCGGGGACTTCTCATAAGAATATCATTAAATAAAAGAAGAGATGACATGATGTCTGTTGCTTCTTCCATTATAACTTTCAAATTCCTGTGAAATCTCTGAAAACTTAATTTGTTACAAAGTTTAATAGCTAGTCGCCATTTGTATGTAAAATTTGAACGGGGAGCAAATTGGGTTTGAGTTCTATAAATGAAGTCATTGATGTTTCTTACACGTAAATGTAACTGGAGCAAATGTATGTTTAACTACTACTTTTGGCTTTTCCAAAATCGAAGGAGATCATTTACCTATAAATTAATATTAGTAATTCATATACCACAAAAATTATCTCAAGGGTTACTAAAAACATCATAATATAGATGTTAAAATTTCACCTTTGTTGTTTTTTCCGGATAACATTTTTTAACTTTAAAGAAAATGGTAAATTTAATTACAAAGAGCAGGTGCACATTCTTAAACTAGTAAAGGTTGGGAGAAACATTGTAAATACCCATTCACATTCATATGATAAGCTAGGAGATAATAACTGCTGAGGCCCAGCATTTCTTATAGTAAAACCAGAGATAAAAGGGGTAAGATAAAAGGGAAACTTCATAAACAATGTCTTTGGATTTTTTTTCATCACAAATTAGAAAACACTATGTCCCAACCCAAATTCAGTGGGACATTACGGAAATTAAAATTTGTTTACTATGTTTTAATAGTCCGAATTTGTAGAAAGGAGGGAACTAGTTGACATAAAAACCCCATTCGTATTTCTTTTTCACGTAATAATTAAACCCCTGACATGGAACCTAGCTTATCTAACAAAGATCTGGTAAGGAGTTTCCCAAACCCCCCTTAAAACTAAACCCATATGTATCAATCCTAAAATGTTCAGGGTTTAAATCTTTCTTTATGAGCAAAGAAAAGTTAGGAAAAGTCAAACTTTCTTTTTAAAATTTAAAAAAGAAGTTTTAAAAATTTAATTTTTGCAAAAGTGAAAAAATTTAAATTCCCATGGGGGTTTAAACGGAAGACTGAACAAACATTTTGTACAGAAGATGGAAAGTACGGGATGACTGAAGAGTTGATAAATACAATGCAACAGTTTTTTCATCTAAAAAACCCTTACTGGACCCCCCTCCATGGGCCAAAGTTGTGCAAGTTCCTTCTCCTTCTAGAAAAACAGAATAAACAAGCAAGAAATTTAGAAGTCAGCTAGGTAAGTTCTGAGGTATCAGGGTATTTCCCTGAACTTATTTTTTTTTCTAGCGCAATGATTTTTAACACTACTAACCTATTACCCCCCCCCACACTTTTTAACACAATATCCCCCATTTTTTGGGCCCGTCCCCACTTAGGGGCGGTAAATGTTTTAAGGGAAAATTTTGTTGAAAAATATGAGGTTCCTTTACTGTTTTAAAATTTAAATGTCCTTTGAATTTTATTTAAAATTGATAAGAGGTCCACGGAAGGTGAAACGTTCTACATTAAAGATACCCAGATTGTTGCGTTATTGTTTTTTTTCCCTAATTTTCATCTTTTTTTTGTAAATATTTTTTTTTTAGAAAAACCCCTTTTTTAAAAACCGGGAACCTTAGAAATTTTTTCTACTATCAAAAAAAACTTTCCAAAAAAAATTAACCGGGCAGTTTCCCTTAACCGAGTAATGGAAAAGGAAAATTTCGCAAAAAAACCCACAAACCCACGACAGGGCTTCAAAAAAAAAAGATAAAAAACCCAGATAGTCCCACTCCGAGTAAAGGTTTCAGGAATTTAACACCACATTCGCTTTACCGGTAAAACAAAAAGCTTGGGTAAGGAGAGTCCTTTTTCTTAAAATGTGCCACCTTTCCCCCTTTGGCCGGAAGTAGAACAAAAGGGATTTTAAAAAATGAAATTAAAAATGAGAAAAAGGAAAACATTAAAAAGAGCAAAAAAATACTGTAAGAATAACGAGAAACAAACGAACTTGGAACTTCAATTTGGGTACCAAAGAGAGATTGGTTACTTAGTATCACTTGAAAAGAGTATAAGAAATTAGGGGAAATTGCTTTATAATCCATTCCTTCATGTTCATCAAATATGAACCCCTCATCAATCCCTTACCCCCCCCCTATAAAAAAAATACAAAAAAGGGGTAACCCCAAACAATTTGGGCCCCAAAACTGAAGTTAATCTCAAAACTTATTAAAAAAACAAGAAAGGTTAAACCAACAAGAGCACGGCCTGATAACTCCCGTTAAGTTCCTTGAGGGGTTGCCAAATTTTTTTCCCTATGAACCCTTTATTTTCTCCCTTTAATTTACTACCGGGGTAAGGACCGCTTTCCCCAACCAAAAAATATAGGTCTATTAACTATGGCCCCCTTTACCCTCAAAAACAAAAATTCCCCCTTGGGGCCCCCCGTCCCCCTTGTACCACAGGGCAAAAACATTCATGCTATCTCCTTAAAGGCTACCACACCTAACTTATTCGATCTGGATATGAGAAAAAAAATTTTCCCAAAGGGGAAATATAGGAAATGGTAATTAAAAGGGGAAAAGTTGATATGTAAAACCAACAATAATTTTAATAAATTAAACAGGATAGGGAGAATGTTAGCCCCCTTTAAAAGGGAGAACCAAAAATAAATAAAAAATAATAAAATAATTAAATTAATTAATAAAAATTTTAATTTATTTTTTTGGATTTTAGATAATGTGTGCCAAAACCGTTAGATATAGTGTTTTAAGTTAAAACAACAAAAAATTTGCTATGTTTAAGGAAATGGTTCCTGAGGCAAGGAGAGCAACAACTATCACACTAAAAAAAGAATTCCGGAAATTAAACTAAAGGGGTTTTTTTGATAAGGGGGAGATCACTTAGCTTAAAAGGGGGAATCTCTTGAGCATTCAAATTTGAAGGGAAAGGTTTAAGGGTGAGAAGTTTGTTGAAAAGCACAGTGTCCTCTGGGCCCAAAACCCTATGTTTCCCCCTTTTAAAATTCCTTATTCGTTCCTTTTGGTATCTGCTGAAAAAAATGAAAAAATTTTCTAAAAAAAACTATTATTACCGGGGTAAAAAAATTTAAGGGGGTTAATTAAAGAGTTTTTATTAATTTTAAACAGAGAAAACAACTAAGTAAAATGTTTTTTAAATTTAAAAAGTAAAATATCGCTCATCTTAAACCAAATGATATGCCCATGGGAACACATGTGAAACCACTTTAATACTAAACCCCTTTTATTGTAAGGCTGGGGAAACAATAGGAAGGAAAGAAGAAAGCGTTGAACCCAGTTAAGAAAATGCCAAAAGGTGCTAAAATTTCCAAAAAGGGGAGTGTTTCATTTTTGGGGAACATAACTGAAATTAAAAACCCTCGTATATATTTACCCCGGTGCAGCAGGTATGAAAAGGTATTTCCCATTTTGAAAAAGTTTTCTTTTATCTTATTGGAAACCCCTGTGAAATTTCACCTTTCGACTTTTTGGGGTTACCACCATCTATAAAGCTTTTAGGATAACAGTCTGTTGGTGTTTAAAAATTACTTCTTTTTACTACTTAAGGGCTTCACCGGGTGCATGTCATTGGCTAAACCATCTCGATGTCATTCTGATGATTACTGATACAACCTTTGATCTTCAAGAACTTCTGAGACTTACTTTGACCGAACATTTTTTTCTGAGGACGGTTCAGTCTAGTTCAATTTACAGAGAATAGGTTAAATTTATTTTACTTTTCCTCCTTTCTGCCTATACAAACGATCGGAAAAAAAAGAAATGGTTACACTGTAGCTTCTTCCCAGTCTTATTACATTTTAAAATAATCCTTCTTAAAAAAATTTACCACTTATGAAGAAGACCTTTTTTCAGGCATAACAGCATTAGGTTGCTTTTCCACTGAAGGATTAAAATTCTTTTAGCTTGCAAAAAGGGGAGTCAGCAAGGCAGTCAACTTCTATTAATAAAAAGCGATCGAGGGGGGTAGTTTTTCTAAATAATTTGTATGAAAAATAAGAATAAAAGTACTAAATGCTTGGATTCCGAGGGGTTTATGGATAGAGGATCCCCAGCTCCGTTTATATTGTTGGTAGGAACGAAGGTAACCTACGTAAATATACCGTTCTCGTTTTTAAGGATCAAGGGAATTAGTTCGGGCGCAGAGAATTCTCGCTGCCACAGATACTCAAGAAAGCCTAATTAGTCGGATTTAAATGGACAAGAAAATCTTGCAATCATGCAGAAACCTTTACCTTTCAAAAACACTGTAACGGGGAGGAGAACAACCTCATGTGTCACTGACTAGCTGGAGTGCATGAATTCTAATTTCTTTGTTAGGCTAAAGACTCTCGACTGCTGTGGCTCATGAAATCAAAGCCATTCGTTAAAATAGTGCAAATTACATAAGATTACTTTCTGCCGAAGACTTTCATTTAGATCAATATGATGGATGACTGAAAAATCTAAATTTCAGTGTTTTCAGTAAAAACTGTCGACAACAGTTAACAAAAGCTAAAATAGCAAATCAGATTAGCCATGTAACATCCAGAGAAAGTCTGGTTTTCAAACTTAGCAGTTCCTGTTACTCTGTTGTTGTTACTACTACTACTATTATTGTCACTTACACTACTGCTTTTAAGAATATAACGAGTTCTCGACATCCTTAATATTTATCCTGAGACCTCACATGTATTATGTGTATTTGCGAGACAGATTCCCGGTGAGCTGGCTTAATGTCTTATTAGTTATACGTTCATCAATTTACATAAGAGTCCCCTTTCAATTAAGGAAAAACTGCTAAAGCAAGGACCTATATGCAAGTGTGTATCAATATTTTCATCATTAGTTACGTTTTCAGTGTGAAGAGCACGTTTCACCCGGTATTTGCCCTTTGGTTCCAGTCATCCAGCTGTAATAATATCCATGGAATTGTTGTGGGAAATCCAGGGTCTATACATTAGGAAGAAGTTTAAGACGCTCGACCCCCCGGAAAACCATGTGCCTTATTTTTACTGGGATCTTTCCTTATAATGCAATCATTAACAACTGGCTAATTTCTAGGTCCTCTCCCTTCTGGTAAATACAGATGGAAGGTAATAAGGAGAGTTGGCTGTACTTTTTGCCCAACTCGGATACTGAAGTTAGGTTTCTTTGGTTATGTCAAATGTGAGGCTGGATGATACTGGGTCTTTTGTGTTCTGTTTACTCAGTTGCACAAATTTACACACAATTTTCATTAAGCAAAAACGGGGCTGAGTAAAACACAGCTACAAATGGGTAACTTTATTGTTGAAAAGATTTGTTTACTTGCAGGCTTTAAACATTCTAATGCGAGGGTAACGAATGTTGAAGACAGTAGAGCAATAATGATACCCAACTGTTGCACATGTGTTTTGCTTCTCCACTTACCAGTTAACTTTACTATCACTATAATAATAAGTATAAAAAATGAATGCAAATAAACAAATCAAGCAAAGGTACTGGTAAACCTATCGATCAAGAGTGGGCATGAGGTCTCTGGGTAGGGCAGCTTCAATACTGGCTTGACAAATTGATGCAATCTTCATATTGTCTTCTTCTCATTGAATATTGGTTGCTGGGGTGCACGCTGTCTCGGGTACAAATGTTCTCTTTCTATCGAAAGACAATACATCCTCGGTTTGGGTTTTCTCCTTTTTCGATGTCTAAGTTTGATATTCCAAGGCAGGTTCAGCAGCTATATAACAATGCTTATTTCTTTCTATTGTTTTCATCATTTATTATTATTATTTAATAGGAAAAAGAAATGTGTGTGCATTTTTTGTGTGTGTGTGTGTGTGTGTGTGTGGTGTGTGGTGTGTGTGTGTGTGGATGTGTGTGTGTGTGTGTGTGTTGTGGGGTGTGTGTGTGTGTGTGTGTATGTGTGTAAGACAAGCCACGGGAGATGGAAAATCTTCAGCTCAAGATCTTTCACACGTCCTCCGTGAGTCATCAGGAGCTAGCATGTTGAAGAGTAAAAAACAGGTGAATGAGAGGAAATTTTCTCAAATCAAAGGTAGCGTGGTAACGCCAACCAGTAGCATTCTGAGAGAAACTGGCTGGAGTCACCACGTTACCTACTCTAAGAAAACTTAGTTTCATTCTATCTGTGCTGCTTTTCAACATTACAACCTCCCGATGACGCATGGAGAAATTTTTGAATGATCTTGAGCTAAATGTTTCTATCTCCCCGTGGCTTGTCTTGCATTTCTAAGATTACTTGTCTTCGATCCATCTGCCTTGGAGTAATAGTATTTGAGATGGTCAGTCCCTCGCCCGGAGAAGAGTTCAGCTCCATGGCCTGGAACGACACACACACACACACACACAAACCTGCTGGAGTTCTATGACATGGTGACAGCAGTAAGACAAGAGAGAGGGGTGGGTGGATTGCATTTCTTGGACTGCAAGAAGGCGTTGACACAGTTCCAAACAAGAGATTAGTGCAAAAACTGGAGGACCAAGCAGGGATAACAGGGAAGGCACTCAATGGATCAGGGAAAACTTGTCAGGAAGGGCAGCAAAGGAGTTTATGGTCGGGGGAGGTGTCAGAGGGGCCCCCTGTGACCAGCGGGGTCCCACAGGGGTCAGTCCCAGGACCAGTGCTGTTTCTGGTATTGTGAACGACATGAAGGGAAGGAAAAGACTCCCAAGTGTCCTGTTTGCAGATGACCTGAAGTTGATGAGAAGAAATTTATTCCCATCGAAAAAACCAGGCGAATACAAAGGGAACTGGACAGGCTGAGACCTGGTCCAGCAATTGTCTCCTGGAGTTCAACCCCACCAGGCAAAGTCATGAAGATGGGGAGGGCAAAAAGACCCCAGACAGAGTACAGTCTAGGGGGCCAGAGACTACAACATCACTCAGGAAAAAAGATCTTGGGGTGGTATAACACCAGGCACATCTCCTGAAGCGCACATCAACCAAATAAACTGCTGCCGCATAAGGGCGCCTAGCAAACCTCAGAACAGCATTCCGGCATCTTAATAAGGGAAACGCTTCAGGACCCTGTACACCGTGTACGTTAGGCCCATATTGGAGTAATGCGGCACCAGTTTGGAACCCCCCACCTAGCCAAGCACGAAAAGAAACTAGAGAAAGTGCAAAGGTTTGCAACAAGACTAGTCCAGAGCTAAGAGGTATGTCCTACGAGGAGAGGTTAAGGGAAATCACCCTGACGACACTGGGGGACTGATAACGACATACAAAATACTGAGAGGAATTGACAAGGTGGACAAAGAGAGGAAAGTTCCAGAATGGGACAAAAGCAACAAGGGGACACAGTTGGAAGTTGAAGACACAGATGAATCAAAAGGGATGTTAGGAAGTATTCTTCAGAAAAAGAGTAGTAAGGAGTGGAATAGTTTGGGAAGCGATGTAGTGAAGGCAGGATCCATACATAGCTTTAAACAGAGGTATGATAAGCTCATGGTTCAGGGGAGTGACCAGTAGCGACCCGTGAAGAAGCGGGCCAGGAAACTTGGACTCGGGCCCCTGCAACCTCAACTAGTGAGTACAACTAGGTGGGGTACACACACACAGGATGTTCCAGAGATGGGACACAGACACAAGGGGTCACAATTGGAAGCTGAAGACTCAGATAGTCAAAGGGTGTTTGGAAGTATTTCTTCAGTCATAGAGTTGTCAGGAAGTAATTTTCTGGCAAGTGATGTAGTGGAGGCAGGAACCATACATATTTAAGACGAGGTGTGATAAAAAATCATGGAGCAGGGAGACGACCTACTAGCGAAACCCGTGAAAAGTCTCGATCCCTGCAACCTCAATTAGGTGATTAGGCGCATTCATTGCCAATCATAAAAAAAAAAAATTTAACGTGTAATAATAAATTAATTTCCCAGGGGCTTTCGTGTATCATAAAATTGTCGAGAAATATAGTGAATCTTTATATGTTTTTACAGAACGTTAATGCAAGTTTTTTAGAGGAGGAAAAAAACATAACTGACTAGTGTGGATTCGCTGAAAAACCCCAACATCCCAAAATTCCGAGTGCAAGTAGTTTAGTCTCTAAACGTGTTTGTAATGGTATTTCCTCGTCAGTCACTCCGAGTGCATATTAATATTTGGGAAACCCCAGAATAGTCAAATATGTCATAAAGAAATTGCTATGATTTATTATAAAAGAAAATTACAAAATAAAAGTTCGTTAAATTTTACAAGTTTTCAAAAATAATACGGATTTGCAGTGCAGCAGAACAGATACTTTGCTAGAGTCACCTATCATCTAGTCTTGTCTTGTTAGAACGACTCATCCTCTAATTCTTCCTTCATTACTAGGACCACTTATCATTGCTCTCATCATAGATAATTTATTTTATTTTATTTCATTTTGCTTTCCCCCTTTTTTGGTCATTTAGCACTTGTAGTTGTGGAGGCTCGATCCTCTGCCACGGAATTGCTCCCCAGGGCCTTCAACCTGCCTTCTCCAGAATCACCTGCTGTCGGTGGGGCAAAAAGCAATCTCCATGCAGAAAGGTTGCTAAGAGTAATGCAACTCTGTTGACTTAACCAAATAGCAAAATTCCGCTGGCTGTTTCAGGGTGCAGAAAGCGACTTTCACAACATTGTTTAGATATCTTCCTCTCGCAATAACTTGTAGTGTTAGAACAGTCGTCCCCCCGTAAGTGTACTCTGTTCATTGTTAGTTAATTTGACTTTGGGCAATGTACACAGTGGCCCGACTTTACTGTTGTGTTTACAAGATTAAGTTTACAGTTCACTTACTGGATTACGCTTATTTGGGACACTCACCCTTAAGACTTTTTCCACACTTATGTGAAATTTAAAGGTTCAGCTACTCCCCTACACTTCAAGATATTTCAATAGGAATACACGAAAATAATAAAAACCTTTACCAGGATCAGCATTAAATGCACCAATAACATATTTGTAAAACTTAAGAGACACTGAGAAGACACACATTTATATATAGTCATGCTTATGTAATCAATGTTTGTGAAAGCTTTCATTATTATTGTCACTATTGACTAATATATGCATCAAACAAACATTAAACCAGAGCCAAAACAAAATATATTATGTGTGCATGACAGGAAAGACAACTTTGATACCAATACACATCTCATATTTTCTGTCATGGGATATATCACTGCATAAACAATTAATTTCTGGTTTCGTCCGACAACGAAACACAGTCTCAATTAACCTGCGAGTCATTCAGATGTACTGATAAAAAAGAACTGTTTGAACATTAATAACAGCAGAATATATATCCGATTTAACGACGTGAGGTATATACCAGGAAGACTATCATCCTCACTGCTACCCATGGTTGAGGATTGGAACTGTTTGCCCCTGATCCCACTACCTCCGCTGGACAAAAAATAAAACACGCATTGCAGAGCAAACTTATATTGGAACAACGTTTCGCTCTGAGTGGAGCTCTAACAAGTCATGATAAAGCTTTAAGCAGAGCGAAACGTTGTCCCCCCCAAAAAAAAAATTTTTCAGTGCACCAAATCCATCCACCACTGGTAGAATTAGGGCAAACTGAAATATAATACCTAACAAGCTATAAATGTAGCTAAACATTTAAAGTCACTAGAGCTTCGCTGAAACTGAATTCTCCATTACAATAAGAACTTGAAGCACAAGTCCAGATAGTTAAGGAAAAATATAAGAAGCGTTATTGACTGACCAATACAATCCTAATGCAAATATTAAAAATAATTATTGTGCTGAAAAATATTCATTCCATGTGTGCACGTCACACAGCCGGGAGACGGTGGAGAAGTTCTGCAAGGAGGAAGTAAAGAGTCTCACCACTGAGAAACAGGAGAGGTTCTGAAATAAAAAGTAGGAGAGGTCCTATACAGAGGATCTGGAGTTGTGCATATGGAGTCGTTATTAAATATTTCGTATTGGAAATTAATGAAGCTGTTGAAAGTGTACGTAAAACTCCGTCATCAGTGTTGATAAATCCAATGGCGGCTTTCAAAATGCAATGCTTGTTAAAACTGGTGACCAGGAAAATGTGTTTGGTGACAGCGACATTTAACAATATTATCAATTCTGACATTTGCCAAGACTGAGAATCGTGACTTGATAATTGTACTAATTAGCTTAAGATAACTGCTAATTATAAAAAAAAATTTAATTAAAAATAATAGATGAAGTAATTAATTAAACATGTGAGATCAGAGTAATTCCAGATACGTGGTAAATTAATACAACCTTCCAGGAAGACTTAAGAAGAATTCAGTAAAAGTGGTAAACAACTTAAACAACTCTCACTGACTGCAAAGCAAAAACAATCTGCTGAACTCGGAGGCAGGAAAGAACTTGGCTATCCATTCCTGTCATGCTTTAAAGAGCATTTTGCAATATATCATGCGCAAGTGACACAGGTCTGCATAAAACACAAATGTTTCTTGCACTCAGCTAGGGAGTTTCTTGCACGTTTTGTGCTAATCCTTCACGAGTGTTTTTTAAGAGTGAATGTTGCAACTCTGGTTTGAACATTAGAATTAAAATCACAACAAATCTGAATTACATTATTTATAAATAATATTGGGTAAATTTTACCCATATTCTTATTTAATGACGAAGGTGATCTTTGTAGACGTATGCCTCAGTCAATATATATAATACGTATCTTCCAAAATATAAGAATTATTAGTATTCTTTACATACATAGAAATGCAGTGCAACATGCAACGAGAGGTATGTCTCTCTCAGTGTATGTATGATGTAATTATCCTTGTATGGTGATGAACAGGTGATAATATGACCCTAATGACCTTTATAAGGTCGATTACCCTTAAAACCAAAAAAATACGCCAATAATATAACCTCATTGAAAAACCACAGCATTTTATTTAACTTTCTGTCTCATTTCATTCAAGATGGACAACTCGACTCAAGAAATCGTAATGACACGCTTGCAAACAAATCACGGTACGGACGGGGATTGAACTCCAGACTGATTCACCCACCGCGAGTTTAATTCCCGCCCGTACTCTGGTTAGGGATGAACAACTCATCAGGAGAAACAAGCCTGAACGAGAATATATGTAATATATATATATATTTATATATATATATATATATATATATATATATATATATATATATATATATATATATATATATATATATATTATATAATAAATATACTTCAATATTGCTCTAAGATTTAAAATGCCATCTTCTTCTTTTAATCAAATATACAGATGAATAGTTCAGAGAACCGACAAGTTGATGAAAGTTTCGGAACTGTGTGGCGAAACGTCTCCTCGTTAAAGATACCCAAGTGTTGTGTATGTGTCTAATTTATAATCAAATATAATTACATACCATTGCCCATGCTGTATTATCTCGACATGCTTAGCACTTTCCGTGATTAAATGTTAATCCCGTATATAATATTCATCAGTTGAACTTCACGTAGACTCTAGAACAGATTGTACAGAAAATGGCATCTTACAAATAAATTCCCTAGTCAAAATATTTTTTACTTAAATAAATTAAGTGAAAATTCATAAAAAATTTCCGACAGATTTAAACTTCGGTCCCCATGCTCATCTTCATAAAAACTTTACACAGAGATGGAACCAGCTTGAGAAATTCCTCACAGCGTCGGACAGTGTAGTATAAACTTTGGTTTACCGACAGGTGAGCAAACACTAGAAAACATTTCGTTCCTGGGACCGAAAATGATCGGAGTCCCAGGACCGAAACGTTTTCTATTAATTTGCTATCGTCTTTTCCTCACGTGTCTTTTAATAAATATTTTTTCCTCGTTATGGAATTCAGCAGCATTTATGGTACCGTAATTTCCGGCACATACAGTGCTAGTCACCCCATTATGCCGCCCCTCCCTACACACGTACCAAAACACAAACACACACCATGAAAGATTATTATATATTTGCACACTTACTGAGGTTTTAATACTTAGTGCTGCGTCCTTTACGCTTAATCATGTCCCTCAGCCATGTAGGAAGACTCTCACACAAATTCTTGAGGGTCTGGGGAGGCATATTGTTCCATGCCTCATGTAGAGTAGCCTCCAGCCACGGGATGGAACAGATATACTTGCCCAGTAAACTTCGTTTCACTATTGACCAGAGGTTCTCAATAGGGTTTAGGTCTGGGGAATTGCCTGGCCAGTCTTTAAAGAGCCTCACTTAACAGTCCTTAAGCCACTGAACTACAGATTTGGCAGTGTGATACGGTGCACCGTCCTGCATAAAAACAGCAGCCCCACACCTGTCAAACGCCTCAGGTAAATTGTCACACAATAACTCCAGGTGATTATACTGGTTGATATACTTGTTTTTGGGAAACACAATGAGTTCACCAACACTCTGAACACTGAAACACCCCCAAACCATGAGCGAGTCTGGGTGTTTGGTGGTCCCACAGGTGCAGCGTGGATCTAGCGGGTCACTACCTCTGGGTCGGTACACATGTCCCCCAGGGTTATAGGTGACGGTGAAGGTTGCTTCATCACTCCAAAGTACTTCAGACCACTGTTGAGGATTCCATTAAAGATATTTCTTTGCGTAATCCAGCCTGTTTCTTCTGTGGCTTGGAGAGGATCGATTTCTTAGCCTGGCAGTGACTACTGTAGCCCAATTCTGACACACGTCTGTTAACAGTTCTTACAGACACCTCTGAGAGAAGACGTGGGTTAATTTCTTTCAATTCTCTAGCAGTTTATCTTAGGTGTACTCTCTAACTGCTTCTTTAACACAGTTAAGGTACGAACAGATTTCTTCGAGGGGCCAGGCCGAGGTTTGGCAGACGGCAACTCTACACCACCACCAGCCTTGCAACGCTGCACCCAGTTCCTCAATGAACGCTCACTCACACCAACAATCTCCATTTTTTCTTTTGTCTGGTGCCCACCTTTGTGAAGCCCTATGATTTGAGCTATAGATTCAGGTGTTAAAGACTTCCTTTTACTCATAATCAAACATGTATAGCCCCAAAACCAAAGGGAACACAGGACAAAGATGGAGCGGATGAGAGACAAAAGTGCAACACTTTCTCTCACCACGGCAGCCACGTGAACACTAAGGAGTCACTGTGAAGTGTGGCGGCAGGCCGTGACATCATGCTAATGGCTGCTACCCGGCATAATGCACTGACGAAAAAAGACCCCCATGTATGGTAGGCCTTTGATTTTCGTCACGGCATTTTGCCGGGGCGCTCACCCGGCATAATGCCTTGACTAGCACTGTAAGGTGCACTTTTTTCCACAAAAAGGCTTGGAAAATCAGCTTGCTCCTTATACGCTCAAGATCAGGTTCGAGGGTAGGCTGGATTATACTTTAGCAGTTATTTACTAACTTTACGTCACATCTGCTTGGAAACACCGTTTTATACGTCTTATATACTCGTGCGCCTTATATGCCGGAAAATACTGTAAGTCTGTGAGTTTAGGGTCGTAAAATGATACACTCATCCGCTACTAACTTCAAGGTACGTAAGTGCGTAATAATACTGCGATGCACTTCTCAGCGTGTATACGCCGCATGTGAAGTAGTTCATTTGGATTAAAGTTGTTTCTTTTTCTTTTCCTTCCAGCCAGATGTATCATTGTCGACCATTTGGATGTAAGCTGCAACCTCGAGAACGCTGGGTGCTGAGATCTGCAGGCCCAGGATTAAACCTGATGGAGGTCAGTTATTGTGTGAGTGTGTTGGTAGCAAGTTCTTGACGCCACTACCACACACTCTGAGCCTGGCGGAGGTCAGTTATTGTGTGAGTGTGTTGGTAGCAAGTTATTGACGCCACCACCACACACTTTAAGCCTGGCGGAGGTCAGTTATTGTGTGAGTGTGTTGGTAGCAAGTTCTTGACGCCACCACCACACACTCTGAGCCTGGCGGAGGTCAGTTATTGTGTGAGTGTGTTGGTAGCAAGTTCTTGACGCCACCACCACACACTCTGAGCCTGGCGGAGGTCAGTTATTGTGTGAGTGTGTTGGTAGCAAGTTATTGACGCCACCACCACACACTTTAAGCCTGGCGGAGGTCAGTTATTGTGTGGGTGTGTTGGTAGCAAGTCCTTGACGCCACCACCACGCACTCTGAACCTGGCGGAGGTCAGTTATTGTGTGAGTGTGTTGGTAGCAAGTCCTTGACGCCACCACAACACACTTTAAGCCTGGCGGAGGTCAGTTATTGTGTGAGTGTGTTGGTAGCAAGTCCTTGACGCCACCACCACGCACTCTGAACCTGGCGGAAGTCAGTTATTGTGTGAGTGTGTTGGTAGCAAGTCCTTGACGTCACCACAACACACTTTAAGCCCGGCGGAGGTCAGTTATTGTGTGAGTGTGTTGGTAGCAAGTTCTTGGCGCCACCACCACACACTTTAAACCTGGAGGAAGTCAGTTATTGTGTGAGTGTGTTGGTAGCAAGTTATTGACGCCACCACCACACACACTTTAAGCCTGGCGGAGGTCAGTTATTGTGTGAGTGTGTTGGTAGCAAGTCCTTGACGCCACCACCACGCACTCTGAACCTGGCGGAGGTCAGTTATTGTGTGAGTGTGTTGGTAGCAAGTCCTTGACGCCACCACAACACACTTTAAACCTGGCGGAGGTCAGTTATTGTGTGAGTGTGTTGGTAGCAAATTATTGACGCCACCACCACACACTTTAAGCCTGGCGGAGGTCAGTTATTGTGTGAGTGTGTTGGTAGCAAGTCCTTGACGCCACCACAACACACTTTAAGCCTGGCGGAGGTCAGTTATTGTGTGAGTGTGTTGGTAGCAAGTCCTTGACGCCACCACCACACACTTTAAGCCTGGCGGAAGTCAGTTATTGTGTGAGTGTGTTGGTAGCAAGTCCTTGACGCCACCACCACACACTTTAAACCTGGAGGAGGTCAGTTATTGTGTGAGTGTGTTGGTAGCAAGTCCTTGACGCCACCACCACCACACTCTCAACCTCTAACAAGAAAAGTTAGAAAAGAATTACTCGTTATTAAGTTTGGCTTTACAGCTGCTCTGGCACTCTGTTTGTGGATGTCTGCACGGAAGTGTTAAACTTATAATTAAATAATAAATAATAATATAATAATAATAATAATAATAATAATAATAATAATAATATTATTATATTATTATTATTATTATTATTATTATTATTATTATTATTATTATTATTATTATTATATTATTATTTATAACAATAATAATAGTTACTACCTTAGATGCTTTCCAGAATGATTTATTAATTCTTTCTGTGCAACAGCACGTATTTTAAGAGGAATGAAACAGATTTCTCCTCGAGATCCCTTTTCCTTGGAATAAGCCAAATTACTTCTCATTTTTAATATACTTTATGACCATGATAGTTTTATTGCTTCCCCCCCCCAAAAAAAAAATGCATTTTATTGCTATATTTTTAATATGGATACAATATATCATTAGCTGAGAAAGCAATAACCATTTGCTTTCAGAGCTCAATTCTCCTTTCTAGTATAGTGTTAAAAGGCGCGCTCACACACATAGGAGTTGTGAATCCAACCCTGCAACCAGAAGTAGGTGAGTATTCACACACACACACA
>NC_069450.1:27187707-27219650 GCF_026875155.1 Cherax quadricarinatus
TGATTCATCTGAGTCTTCAACTTCCAATTGTGACCTGACCCATTGTTTCTGTGTACTCACCTAGTTGAGGTTGCGGGGGTCGAGTCCGAGCTCCTGGCCCCGCCTCTTCACTGATCGCTACTAGGTCACTCTCCCTGAGCCGTGAGCTTTATCATACCTCTGCTTAAAGCTATGTATGGATCCTGCCTCCACTACATCGCTTCCCAAACTATTCCACTTACTGACTACTCTGTGGCTGAAGAAATACTTCCTAACATCCCTGTGATTCATCTGTGTCTTCAGCTTCCAACTGTGCCCCCTTGTTACTGTGTCCAATCTCTGGAACATCCTGTCTTTGTCCACCTTGTCAATTCCTCTCAGTATTTTGTATATCGTTATCATGTCCCCCTCTCTCTCCTGTCCTCCAGTGTCGTCAGGTTGATTTCCCTTAACCTCTCCTCGTAGGACATACCTCTTAGCTCTGGGACTAGTCTTGTTGCAAACCTTTGCACTTTCTCTAGTTTCTTCACGTGCTTGGCTAGGTGTGGGTTCCAAACTGGTGCCGCATACTCAATATGGGCCTAACGTACACGGTGTACAGGGTCCTGAATGATTCCTTATTAAGATGTCGGAATGCTGTTCTGAGGTTTGCTAGGCGCCCATATGCTGCAGCAGTTATTTGGTTGATGTGCGCTTCAGGAGATGTGCCTGGTTTTATATCACCCCAAGATCTTTTTCCTTGAGTGAGGTTTGTATTCTCTGACCCCCTAGACTGTACTCCGTCTGCGGCCTTCTTTGCCCTTCCCCAATCTTCATGACTTTGCACTTGGTGGGATTGAACTCCAGGAGCCAATTGCTGGACCAGGTCTGCAGCTGTCCAGATCCCTTTGTAGTTCTGCCTGGTCTTCGATCGAGTGAATTCTCTCATCAACTTCACGTCATCTGCAAACAGGGACACCTCAGAGTCTATTCCTTCCGTCATGTCGTTCACAAATACCAGAAACAGCACTGGTCCTAGGACTGACCCCTGCGGGACCCCGCTGGTCACAGGTGCCCACTCTGACACCTCGCCACGTACCATGACTCGCTGCTGTCTTCCTGACAAGTATTCCCTGATCCATTGTAGTGCCTTCCCTGTTATCCCTGCTTGGTCCTCCAGTTTTTGCACCAATCTCTTGTGTGGAACTGTGTCAAACGCCTTCTTGCAGTCCAAGAAAATGCAATCCACCCACCCCTCTCTCTCTTGTCTTACTTGTCTTACTACTGTGTGTGTGTGTGTGTGTGTGCGCGCGCGCGCGCGCGCGCGCGTGTGTGTGTGTGTGTGTGTGTGTGTGTGTGTGTGTGTGTGTGTGTGTGTGTGTGTGTGTGTGTGTGTGTGTGTGTGCGTGCGCGCGTGCCTGCCTGCATGCTTGTCTGGGTGTGTGCGTGGTAATGGAAGAATTTAGTTGATGGTGAGAAGCATCACTTCTGCTATCTGGGTTCACAGAGTTAAAGTGTGTGGTGGTGGCGTCAAGAACTTGCTACCAACACACTGACACAATAACTGACCTCCGCCAGGCTCAGAGTGTGTGGTGGTGGCGTCAAGAACTTGCTACCAACACACTCACACAATAACTGACCTCCGCCAGGCTCAGAGTGTGTGGTGGTGGCGTCAAGAACTTGCTACCAACTCACTCACATAATAACTGACCTCCGCCAGGCTTAGAGTGTGTGGTGGTGGCGTCAAGAACTTGCTACCAACACACTCACACAATAACTAACCTCCGCCACATCCAATCCACTTTACCAGAATCTATTTCCTTTCATAAAATCATAAAATTAATTGTATTTAACAAAAAAATTACTACGTATGGGGTGGAGTTTTTTTTGTGTGTGTGTGTGTGTGTGTTTTTCCTAAAGAGATGGGTTAGAGGTGGCTTGATTTTATTATGAGGAAATATGGTGATTTGTAGAATTGGATCTTATACTACTTAAGATGGTAATTTCTTTGATTATTGTTTAAATTTACATACAAGATACGTTTTTGTGTGTGAATTTGTGTAAAGAATATTACTTTCTAGTTCATTATTGCAAGTACACAAAAGTTAAAGAAAACAATTAAGATTCTTTCTCTTTATCCAAAATGTTAAAAATATGAACTATTGTTAATTCGTGTTAAATTCTACAACGAGTTAAGGAAAATCAAGTTGTTCAAATAATGTTAATGTCATACTGGAAAAACAAATTTGTACTGACTTAAATATAGTCGGTATTATTGTGGATCTGTAATCAAGGAATGCTGGTTCCATCCCCATTATTTATTACATCATTTACTATTTTCACGGTACGAAATTCTTTCTTCATTAGATGAAATAAATTCCACGGAAAGTTACAAAGAAATGTATGAGGAATAAGCGAATCTGAAATTAATATATATATATATATATATATATATATATATATATATATATATATATATATATATATATATATATATATATATATATATATATATATATATATATATATATATATATATGTATATATATATATATATATATATATATATATATATATATATATATATATATATATATATATATATATATATATATATATATATATATATATTTATATATATGGAAAGGAAAGAAAGAGTAAATAGTGACGTTTTAAAATATAGGAAAGATATATGTGAAGTCCAAATGAACTCTGAGGAAAAGGGAGAATCTTTGAATAAATATTACAATTATCTTGATGCCCTTTGCACCTGACAACAAACCCTGAGGGGCTTACCACGACACTCAGGGGAGGAGACACACACTCTCACATACACACACACACACACGCATACACACACACATACACACACACACACACACACACACACACACACACACACAAACACACACACACACACACAGACACACACACACACACACACACACACACACACACACAAAACACACACACACACACACACACACACACACACACACACACACACACACACACACACACACACACACACACACACACACACACACACACACACACACACACACACACATATATATATATATATATATATATATATATATATATATATATATATATATATATATATATATATATATATAGTGTTAAATAATACTAATTAAGGTCAAACTGTATTTAGACTAGGACAGGTTAAGACATATTACAATAATTTCAGGCAGTGGATCAGTGGTTGTTTCAGAAAAGAAGAGTTCACTAACCCTGTGTCCCTTGTGGAGGACTAGTGAAGTGGACAGTCATTGGTTATCTGGGGAAAATGGAAGAATGAAAAAAAATTCTCATGCTGATTGGAACCGTAGAATGATTTGGTGTACATATCTGGCCTCCGAGGGAGAGGTAACGGAAACACGAGAGCGAGAGAGAGAGAGAGAGAGAAAGAGAGAGATATGGGGGGAAAGGGAGAGAGAGAGAGAGATGCTATGTTTATTTGATGGGTGTGGGTATGGTGTATGGGAAGGAAAATGTGTGGACTATAAAAATAATAATTAGATAGAAGGGACGAGGATAGGTGACTTCAAGAGGGGAGGGCGAGAGCAAGTCACAACCAGACAGATGTTCAAGAGGAATCAAGAAAAACATTTACATTTTTTCAGACGAATATTGAGATTTTTCTGTACCTATTCTCTGATATTCCCGTGCTCACACTCCAACAGTAAGTCAGGTCTATAAAACTACTTTCCTCCACTCCTCTCTAACACTCTCATAAACTACCATTTAATAACGGTGATTGGAATTATTTATTTAGATTTAAAGTAATTTATCATCTAAGAATACTTTGGTTCAAAAATATGCTTGTATACTAATTTGTCTGTATTCCTTTTTCAAAATGATAATACTCTGTAGTTGTGAGCACAACTGGCGTGTCTGTCTCACGATTGGAGGACGGTGGATCGAGATTTCACGTCACTATCCTTTGCTCCATCCCTGTCCACTTTCAGTGAACGGAAAAGGATAGATCTCCCGTCACTTCTTTCCAGAATGACTGCGCACGGGTTTACGAGTTCTTGAAATGCAATATAAATCCTATCTCTGAATAACCCTCATGGATTTAGCATTTCACATAAATCCTCCATCCCATGCACTGTGAAAAAACGTATATCAAAGGCCTTGCAGCTTCACAACATGAGAGAAGCGCAACATTTCTAAAAATATACCAGGGTGTAATAGCAGAACAAGCTTTTATTGTGAAAACGTCTATGTAAAGCAGTCCTGCTTTACATAGCAGTTTCCTGTGCAAAGCAGTACGCTTTTGTATCAATCCAGGGTGCAATAGGTGGAATACAAAATGGAAAAATCTTGATAGTAATCAAGTCGATAACCTCAGCGTTGCGTCCACACACATACAGTATCTACCAGTCATGCACATCTACAATCTGTCTCATTTTTAATACACCAAAGGTAAGTTACTCTGTTTCCCATTGAGGATCTTGTGCGTGTTAGCAACAATCAACGGAAGCTTTACAATTAACGGGGTATATTCAGGTATATACCCTGATAATTGTACAGCCACTTTATCTGCAAATTGTGAATCCCTATTACCTGTTAATAGTAAAGTAACTTTATTTGTCATAACTCAAGAAATCGCAATAACACAATTGCAAATAAGTCACAGTAAAGGTTGAGGGTCATGACCCATAGCGAGTGAATCGTAAAACTCCAGTGGCTTACGACTCACTTGCCTTGGGTTCACACCCCGTCCGTTCCCGGTCTGATTCTTTGTTAATTATATACATATTACCTGTTAATTATATTGTTATAAGCCTGTTATTCATAATTATTGAAAATACCTACATTTTCACTCAAAAGGCATAATACCGTGACTTGAACAATACACAGTAGACAATACACAGACAACAATAACCTGCACATAAATGACTGAAACTTGGACAGTTAATGGTCAAAGTCGGGCCGAAGCATCGTCATAAATTTCAGTCCCCTAAGTGCGGGTTATTGGCGTATACCGGCATTTTAAAAGCCAAAACAATCTAACACCAGAGCTTTTATAGTTATGGTCCCTCTTGTTTTATGCCGTCACTAATCTCAGCAACATAGTTTGCTATAAATATCGTGAGCATAAATATGGTGAGCATAAATATCGTGAGCATAAATATGGTGAGCATAAATATCGTGAGCATAAATATAGTGAGCATGAATATTGTGAGCATAACTCACCTTAAGACGATATAAGGTGAAACCTCCAACCAGAATGCTTAACATTTAAGAGTATTTAATCTGGAAAATTGCAGAAAGTATATAATTGCTTTTTCATTCTATTGCAGTCTTATGAGGCATCTGATTGCATTTATTTGTAAAAACTGCATTGTCAAGAAGCATCTGATTGTATTTATTCATTAAGACACCTTCTTCATGATATGAGACTGTTATAATTATATCTTCTGGACAAAATCTTTAACCGATATGACTATCCAGGGTCAGAATAATAAAAAAAATGAAAAGAAAATGAAAATATTGCGAAAGAATCTACTGTTTTTACTTAAGATATAACAATGTGAATTAGAGAGCTTTCATGTCACTGGAATTATTTACTAACGAGACACAATGTACGGGTTATGACATTTAGTTAAGAAGACGTTTTGGCCACAGGGATTCTATCAGTTCGGTCTCTGTTAGGAATAACGTCTTGTCAATAAAATGCCATAAACTACACATTGTCTCGTATTAACATACAGGGAACTTATACCCAGTACTTGTATAAATGAGATATATGACCTTCCTTAAACACTTACCATTAGTATAAGCTGAAATAATTTACTTGTAAGGAATTAAATATATAAAAAATAACCGAGTAAAGGTACTTGAAGCCGAAGGTCTGAGTATTGAACTAACTACAGGAAACGAGAATACAAGTGAAGAGAAAATTACTTTTATCTCTGAAATATGACTGAAGAGATAGAGGAATATGATAATTTTAGTAGAATGTGTAGGAAGGAATGGCTAACACAATGGCATTTTAAATGTTTAATGGGAAATAGGAGAAGGAGACGCAAACAAGAAAATAAGCTAATTTGAGAATGTGGAGGACCAGCAGGAAGCCTGCCAAGACATTCTAATCTCCCTCATTCATTCGTAAAATCCTTCCGGCAGAACGAGAAAATTAATGCAGATTTTCAAGTCCGAAAACACATTAGCGCGAAGTGAAGTTTTTCATTCCTTTTTGTATTGTCTCTTTTTATGATAAGTGATCTCCATTACCATGTGTAGTATGAAGTCTTATTGATTACTGACTGTGTCTTTTTACCGAAAGAATTGAGAGGATATTTTAAGATCCTCTCTTGGTGGTAAGGTCGTACATTAGGAGAGGATGTAGAAAAGTCGTATCTTAGTAGAGGATGTGGTAAGGTCGTACTTTACTAGAGGATGTGGTAAGGTTGTACTTTAATAGAGGATGTGGTAAGGTCGTACTTTAATAGAGGATGTGGTAAGGTCGTACTTTACTAGAGGATGTGGTAAGGTCGTACTTTAATAGAGGATGTGGTAAGGTCGTACTTTACTAGAGGATGTGGTAAGGTCGTACTTTACTAGAGGATGTGGTAAGATCGTACTTTAATAGAGGATGTGGTAAGGTCGTACTTTAATAGAGGATGTGGTAAGGTCGTACTTTAATAGAGGATGTAGTAAGGTCGTACTTTTATAGAAGATGTGATAAGGTACTATCTTAGCAGAAGTTTTGTAAGGTTATGTCTAAGATGATATGACGATAACCACTTAGAGAATTATAATTCACGCCAAATACATAAATTCTTGCGATACGTTGACATGACACTGAGGGTTTTAGTCTTCAAAAAAAAAAAATACAACATAATAAAAAAAAGCAATTAAAAACATATTAAAATTGCTAGATGTAATATCTAAGCAGATAACACTGATGTTTCTTCTTCGTATATTTGCAATTACTACGAACGAATTCATTAAAGCTGAGAAGACAGTCTAATATTCCATGTTTTTCAACACAAACTGTAATGTTATCACGAAGGATTCTGTCAAATAACTCTCGGAATTTCTTCAGTTTTTATATGAACAAGGAGAGTCACTTATATACACGTTTTCATATATATAATCGAAAGCTATTTATTTCTATGCAAAAAAAAGAAACTTTGAGGAAAAATCCAACGTAAAGGCCGTTCTAAGCTACGCCGTTCTAAGCTACGCCGTTCTAAGCTACGCCGTTCTAAGCTACGCCGTTCTAAGCTACGCCGTTCTAAGCTACGCCGTTCTAAGCCTTCCTCAGAAGTGTTAGAAATCCACTGATGAATATACATTTTCATTTCTGTTTCTTCTCCTGGATCTTTCAACTAAACTTTTCTAATATATCGTCAGCTCTGGTTCTCTCTGGATCATTTGTACGAACATGAGCTGTGAAAAAAAGTTATATTTTTAGCACCGTCTCAAATATCTTCTGCGACTTTGGTAAAGTTGTCAACTTCGGCAGCTGAAGAGGAGAATTTGTATGACGGTCTAAATTCCTCCCACAGACCTCCACTTGTTGGTTACTGGATCATCCGAATAGTCTGCCAGTTATATCATGGGAGTGTTATACCATTTTAACATTGGAGTAAACTACCACAATATTCGCGATCTCAAATCACTGCTCGAGACCGTCCAAAAAATGTATCCCCGTTGAGAGGTCCTCATAGCACTCTTTGTGGTGGATCAATCATATTGTGACACGTGACGAAGCTCTGCCGTCAAGGCCAGCTACACAGAAACGCCTCTGTCACTCGAAGCTAAGTTTATGCTCATTCTCATAAAAATATTGTTTTTTGTATGACTGGCTTGTTTTGTGATCACCCAGTGACTAGTTCCCACACTGTCTAGAGTCTAACACCCGTACAGTGAGTCCTTTACACACACGTGGAGACCTAAAGTATGATAATGAATGCGCCAGTTGGATCCAGACATCACGCTGAATATACCACCCACACAGTGACTTTAGCTGCCACACGGTGTGTCTAACCTCTACACGATGACGTTAGTTGCCACACGTGGTGAGTTTGCCACCCACACGGCAAGTCTACCACCCGCACAGAGACTTCAGCTGCCACACGGTGTATCTAACCTCTACACGATGACGTTAGTTGCCACACGTAGTGAGTCTGCCACCCACACGGCAAGTCTACCATCCACACAGTGAGAGCCCCTTTCATCCACACGTGGAAGCAGAGGCTGCGATATTGGCTGCACTAGCTGAATCGGAACATCTCAGGTTAATCGCTCGTACCGAGAAAGCTATTGTGAACGGGGATGAAAACTTTCTTTACCAATAACCAGACAAACAGGGACGTCACAATTTTCTCGCTAAGCTTCCATAGATAGCAAGTCGAAGACACCGGATGATACTTGAGAAGTGAGTGATCTTGTGAGTGATCTTGAAGAGGATAAGACGAGGAAGAAGTATCTCTTTCATCTAAGATTAAATCATGAATGCTGTCCTTTCATCAAATGTCTTTCAGTAGTTCTCGTAAGAATGTGCAATACTGGTCTCAAGAATATATACACAGAGGTGTGTGTGTGTTCTCTCTCTCTCAGTGTATTTATTTTTGACTTGATAAAGCTCTACACAGAGCGAATCATGGCTTGAAAGAGCACTACACAGAGCGAAACGTTGTCACAACCTATGACTGTCTCTTCGTTGTTTTCGGCAGCTGGGCCTTTGTTCGTAGGATGGAACCTGACTACTGCGTCTCACCCAGGAGCTGAATTATCCCTACGGGCTTAATGATTTTCCAAGAAAATAACTGTGCCTAAATAAACTTACTTGCTTACCTGTTCGATTGCTTACTTACATACTTACGTAAATAGCATTAAGTTCATGTCGAAGCACAGACTATCTTTTATTTTTTTTTTGTGGGGGAGGGGGGAGACCGCACCATATAGCTAAACAGAGAAGGTATTTACTACGAAAACACATGAACCCCTAACGACTGCAGGAATGATCTACATGCGGAAGTTTCCGCATGAGGGGCCAAATGGCACTTCAAGGACCAACAGGAGAGCCAACTAATCAGTGCCACTTGACCCGCCTATCCCACTCCAGGAAGGTTAAACCGATTGATGACGCGAGTCCACTAATGTGTGTCCATTACGAGTGATGTCAGAGCGAAGACAAACATTTAAATTTACTTTTATATCCGGCTTGAGCTGAATCAATCAATCTACCCACTTCCAGAACGTGCAGTTAATTCATTTTGTTTTGCAGTAGCAGTAAACACTAGTAAGCTCTAAGCTCTAAGTAAAACACTAGTAGCTCTAATACCAATAGAATATTTGAAGAATATTTGTAGTAGTAACAATAATAGTAACAGCTTAATCTTATTAACCTAAGCATTACTAGTAATGAAATTTGTATTAGTAAAAACAGCAGTAATAGTTTTAAGAGACGTCGTAAACAAGAACATCACTAATAAAATATAACAACAATTGTAATCAATATATCACGGGTAGTAACATAAGTAGAATCAGTATTAGTAATTATAGCAGCAGCATCAGTTTGACAGACCCAGTAGTTATAGATAGCAGTAGCACCTGGAAAAACATATTAATTATAAAAGTAGTAGTAGTAGCAATAGTAGTCGTAGTTGTAGTAGTAGTAATAGTAGCAATAGTCGTAGTAGTGTAGTAATTCCTATATAACTTACTTTTTTTTAATAAACACAGGCACTCAGAATTTATAAATTCCATAAAATCGTCATCACGAAATAGGATATATGGTGACATGAGATGCTGTAAAATAAATTTGTACGACCAAGATAATTCACGTTTACTCGCCTGGAAAACGTTAAGAGTCGTTGTCACAGTGTTATGGAAACTTTGGTGTTAAACTTGAAACTTTAGCGTTTAACGCGAACCTTTTGTTACTAAACATTAAACGTAAGCTTGAATCCTAAAAAGTTTTTAGGGGCGTTAAACGGAATTCTTTTACTAAAACCTGATGAAACTATACAGCAATGCACTTCACTGGGACGTCATGTGCTAGATAAATCTCTAATGAGGTTTTAAGCCATCAAGGCAGGAGGTTTGATGCTCTTGTGAAGCTCTTGATTCAAGAAATTGGCTCTGTTTTCCCCTTTCTTGCATCAGATTCGATTGCCTTCTGTTCCTCAGTGTTGTTTGACCAGTAAATATTTAGCATTTCGCTTAAATAGTATAATAATAATAATAATAATAATAATAATAATAATAATAATAATAATAATAATAATAATAATAATAATAATAATAATAATAATAATAATAGTAACAATAATGATAATGATAATAATAATAATAATAATAATAATAATAATAATAATAATAATAATAATAATAATAATAATAATAATAATAATAATAATAATAATAATGATAATAATAATAATAGTTTTTTAAAGGGTTAATGCACGGTTGGGTAGGTTTTTGCTGTTTATGAAAAGGAATACTAATATTTTTATGCCAATAATCGTACCAAAATTTCCAAAGATATCGTACAATATAGAAGTGGTTTGTTTACTGGGTTTAAAGCGTCTCCGACTACACGTGCATGTAGCCTCTACACCACTGGTCAAGGACACACTAATTCCTAAAATAGGAATTAAAAAGGCACTTCCCAGTATAGTTCATGATCCTATCTCTCGGTACATATAACCAGAGGCACAGAGAATATCGGAAAACTAATTGGAAAATTTAGTAACGATATTGCAAAGCGTAGAGAATGTAAAACACACACACACACACACACACACACACACACACACACACACACACACACACACACACACACATCACACTCACGCGATCAGGAAGAGGGGGCAGGAGCTCGGACTCGACCCCGCACTCTAAACTAAGTGGTAAACACCTATTGAGTACACACACACGTGATGAGTGAATGATGTGAAAGTTTTCTTTTTCGGGCACCCTGCTTGGTGGGATAGCAGTGATAATAAATATATATGATATATAGCTTATATACTGATCTTGGCTGAAGGAGACTCGAACCTACGACCATGGAACTAGGTACGCAGTGTTTACCAATTACCACACTGGACCAATACTTGAGTCCACTTGGCTAGACTTGATCAAGGCAGACCAAGCTTCAGGGAGAAAGGCTTACAGCTTTTCATCTCACCCCTGCATGCTATCCCTTACTAGAGATATTAACAATGGTAAGAAATTCGAGAGACAGGCGAATTTCTCTGCTCTTGCTAATTCCCTTGCATAATATTATATATATTATAAATTATAAATATTCATAAATATATATATTATATATACTATCTATATATTTTATATATATATATATATATATATATATATATATATATATATATATTATATATATATATATATATATATATATATATATATATATATATATATATATATATATATATATATATATATATATATATATATATATATATATATATATATATATATATATATTCACAAATAACAAACAGGCATACACTGAGATTTATTTATAACATAGGTTACGCAGTAATAATTTCGAGCCTCATACAGCTTATCATGGATTACGGTGTTCACTCACTTAAAGGATATATATACATGTATACTGCAGCGAGCAATACTCTACCACACCAAAGGCTTCTCACAGTTCTTTTATTATAACCTTCGCCACCGGGGAATATTGGCTGCAATTTACTACCAGTATCCCTCGTGAGAGGTATACATTAGAATAATCTGTTTGGCCTTTAATAAGCATGAAAGAGCATTTCTTATAAAATGCAATATTCGTCGTCTAAGGGGCGTGTTAATGACGATTTGGGATTTTGAATAGTTTCTGAGTATTAAGTTTTGATGAAAAAACTAAGAAAGATTAATGACTTTTTTAGAGTTGTGAGATAAAGATGAATCTGTTTAACAGCTTCTCAAGCAAATTAGCGAATGATACACAAAGGAATGTTTAATAGCAATGGTGATTGGTACCCGCAAACCAACAAGGAGAGAAAACGAAACTGAAGGAAAGACGAGTACAGTTTATTTCGACCTATTACAGAGGTTCTTTTTAACAATCTGCTGAAAAGGACCTCAGAGCAGTACTCTTAAATTCATTTTCAATTTTTCCATGTGGTTTCTCTTATATCAGTGTTAGATGTTATTATTGATGGGCTAATAAAGTTAAAAAAAAATACTTATCTGTTGCTTACAAAAGTAATTCTCATTTTATCATGAGAGGAAGACTAGCAGAAATTCGAAACCACATTTCACTTGTGTAAAGATACAACTCATTTTAAAAAAATGATTTGTATTTGAAGCCTATCTAGAAAAAATATACGTACCAAAAAAGTTCCCTTTAGCGCTCTACTGTGTAAACTGGAATATCTGGCGTGTCAATTAAAAAAGTGACAGTAATATCAAATAAAAGTGATTCAGTGGAAGCGAAGCTCTGACAAGCGAGTGTGTACTCTCTGTACGGTGATATTGATTCCCAGTTTACTCTTTTAAATTATTGACCTATGATGTTGTATGTCACATCAGTGTCACCACTGGGATCAATTATACATAAAAATGTAGAACAAGCCATGTGGGGATGAAAATCTTTAGGTCTAGATCTTTCGCACTTTCGTGCGTCGTCAGGAGCCATGCAATGTTGCAAGACAGCAACATATAAGAGGGGAATTTCTCTGAGTCATGGCAAAAGGTATTAGTGGTACTGCACGTAAAAGTATATTATCTTATTTATCTGAAAATGTATTTCAAGACAAACTAATAATTCTATTTGAAATTTACCGTGTCTGGTAAATATTTTTTTTCCAGTACTAGGTGCAGTTATGTCTAGTACTGACAATTAAAAAAATGCAGTGTCGAAAAAAATATATCACGTTTACAAAATAATTTACAAAGTTTCTAAATGTTAAAATCATCGTTGTATATATATATATATATATATATATATATATATATATATATATATATATATATAATTATATATATATATATATATATATATATATATATGTTGGTAGACAGCAACCACCCAGGGAAGTACTACCGTCCTGCCAGATGACTGTGAAACAAAAACCTGTAACTGTTTTGCATGATGGTAGGATTGCTGGTTTCTTTTTCTGCCTCATAAACACGCTAAGATAACAGGGATATCTTGCTACTCCTACTTACACTTTGGTCACACTTCACAGACACGCACATGCATATATATATATACATACATCTAGGTTTTTCTCCTTTTTCTAAATAGCTCTTGTTCTTTTTTATTTCTTCTATTTCCATGGGGAAGTGGAAAAGAATCTTTCCTCCGTAAGCCATGCGTGTCGTATGAGGCGACTAAAATGCCGGGAGCAATGGGCTAGTAACCCCTTCTCCTGTATACAATTACTAAAAAAGAGAAGAAGAAAAACTTTATAAAACTGGGTTGCTTAAATGTGCGTGGATGTAGTGCGGATGACAAGAAACAGATGATTGCTGATGTTATGAATGAAAAGAAGTTGGATGTCCTGGCCCTAAGCGAAACAAAGCTGAAGGGGGTAGGAGAGTTTCAGTGGGGGGAAATAAATGGGATTAAATCTGGAGTATCTGAGAGAGTTAGAGCAAAGGAAGGGTAGCAGTAATGTTAAATGATCAGTTATGGAAGGAGAAAAGAGAATATGAATGTGTTAAATTCAAGAATTATGTGGATTAAAGTAAAGGTTGGATGCGAGAAGTGGGTCATAATAAGCGTGTATGCACCTGGAGAAGAGAGGAATGCAGAGGAGAGAGAGAGATTTTGGGAGATGTTAAGTGAATGTATAGGAGCCTTTGAAACCAAGTGAGAGAGTAATTGTGGTAGGGGACTTGAATGCTAAAGTAGGAGAAACTTTTAGAGAGGGTGTGGTAGGTAAGTTTGGGGTGCCAGGTGTAAATGATAATGGGAGCCCTTTGATTGAACTTTGTATAGAAAGGGGTTTAGTTATAGGTAATGCATATTTTAAGAAAAAGAGGATAAATAAGTATACACGATATGATGTAGGGCGAAATGACAGTAGTTTGTTGGATTATGTATTGGTAGATAAAAGACTGTTGAGTAGACTTCAGGATGTACATGTTTATAGAGGGGCCACAGATATATCAGATCACTTTCTAGTTGTAGCTACACTGAGAGTAAAAGGTAGATGGGATACAAGGAGAATAGAAGCATCAGGGAAGAGAGAGGTGAAGGTTTATAAACTAAAAGAGGAGGCAGTTAGGGTAAGATATAAACAGCTATTGGAGGATAGATGGGCTAATGAGAGCATAGGCAATGGGGTCGAAGAGGTATGGGGTAGGTTTAAAAATGTAGTGTTAGAGTGTTCAGCAGAAGTTTGTGGTTACAGGAAAGTGGGTGCAGGAGGGAAGAGGAGCGATTGGTGGAATGATGATGTAAAGAGAGTAGTAAGGGAGAAAAAGTTAGCATATGAGAAGTTTTTACAAAGTAGAAGTGATGCAAGGAGGGAAGAGTATATGGAGAAAAAGAGAGAAGTTAAGAGAGTGGTGAAGCAATGTAAAAAGAGAGCAAATGAGAGAGTGGGTGAGATGTTATCAACAAATTTTGTTGAAAATAAGAAAAAGTTTTGGAGTGAGATTAACAAGTTAAGAAAGCCTAGAGAACAAATGGATTTGTCAGTTAAAAATAGGAGAGGAGAGTTATTAAATGGAGAGTTAGAGGTATTGGGAAGATGGAAGGAATATTTTGAGGAATTGTTAAATGTTGATGAAGATAGGGAAGCTGTGATTTCGTGTATAGGGCAAGGAGGAATAACATCTTGTAGAGTGAGGAAGAGCCAGTTGTGAGTGTGGGGGAAGTTCGTGAGGCAGTAGGTAAAATGAAAGGGGGTAAGGCAGCCGGGATTGATGGGATAAAGATAGAAATGTTAAAAGCAGGTGGGGATATAGTTTTGGAGTGGTTGGTGCAATTATTTAATAAATGTATGGAAGAGGGTAAGGTACCTAGGGATTGGCAGAGAACATGCATAGTTCCTTTGTATAAAGGCAAAGGGGATAAAAGAGAGTGCAAAAATTATAGGGGATAAGTCTGTTGAGTGTCCCTGGTAAAGTGTATGGTAGAGTTATAATTGAAAGAATTAAGAGTAAGACGGAGAATAGGATAGCAGATGAACAAGGGGCTTTAGGAAAGGTAGGGGGTGTGTGGACCAGGGGGTTTACAGTGAAACATATAAGTGAACAGTATTTAGATAAGGCTAAAGAGGTCTTTGTGGCATTTATGGATTTGGAAAAGGCGTATGACAGGGTGGATAGGGGGGCAATGTGGCAGATGTTGCAAGTGTTTTGGTGTAGGAGGTAGGTTACTGAAAGCAGTGAAGAGTTTTTACGAGGATAGTGAGGCTCAAGTTAGAGTATGTAGGAAAGAGGGAAATTTTTCCCAGTAAAAGTAGGCCTTAGACAAGGATGTGTGATGTCACCGTGGTTGTTTAATATATTATAGATGGGGTTGTAAGAGAAGTAAATGCGAGGGTCTTGGCAAGAGGCGTGGAGTTAAAAGATAAAGAATCACACACAAAGTGGGAGTTGTCACAGCTGCTCTTGCTGATGACACTGTGCTCTTGGGAGATTCTGAAGAGAAGTTGCAGAGATTGGTGGATGAATTTGGTAGGGTGTGCAAAAGAAGAAAATTAAAGGTGAATACAGGAAAGAGTAAGGTTATGAGGATAACAAAAAGATTAGGTGATGAAAGATTGAATATCAGATTGGAGGGAGAGAGTATGGAGGAGGTGAACGTATTCAGATATTTGGGAGTGGACGTGTCAGCGGATGGGTCTATGAAAGATGAGGTGAATCATAGAATTGATGAGGGAAAAAGAGTGAGTGGTGCACTTAGGAGTCTGTGGAGACAGAGAACTTTGTCCTTGGAGGCAAAGAGGGAATGTATGAGAGTATAGTTTTACCAACGCTCTTATATGGGTGTGAAGCGTGGGTGATGAATGTTGCAGCGAGGAGAAGGCTGGAGGCAGTGGAGATGTCATGTCTGAGGGCAATGTGTGGTGTGAATATAATGCAGAGAATTCGTAGTTTGGAAGTTAGGAGGAGGTGCGGGATTACCAAAACTGTTGTCCAGAGGGCTGAGGAAGGGTTGTTGAGGTGGTTCGGACATGTAGAGAGAATGGAGCGAAATAGAATGACTTCAAGAGTGTATCAGTCTGTAGTGGAAGGAAGGCGGGGTAGGGGTCGGCCTAGGAAGGGTTGGAGGGAGGGGGTAAAGGAGGTTTTGTGTGCGAGGGGCTTGGACTTCCAGCAGGCATGCGTGAGCGTGTTTGATAGGAGTGAATGGAGACAAATGGTTTTTAATACTTGACGTGCTGTTGGAGTGTGAGCAAAGTAACATTTATGAAGGGATTCAGGAAAACCGGAGGCCGGACTTGAGTCCTGGAGATGGGAAGTACAGTGCCTGCACTCTGAAGGAGGGGTGTTAATGTTGCAGTTTAAAAACTGTAGTGTAAAGCACCCTTCTGGCAAGACAGTGATGGAGTGAATGATGGTGAAAGTTTTTCTTTTTCGGGCCACCCTGCCTTGGTGGGAATCGGCCGGTGTGATAATAAATAATAATATATATATATTATATATATATATATATATATATATATATATATATATATATATATATATATATATATATATATATATATATATATATATATATATATATATTATATATACAGGTGAGCTGTAAGAGGATTATAATTCTTTTATCCACGAGGAAGCACTAAACCTGTAAGAATGAAACTGAGCCTAGGGAATAATAAGTAATCAGATTACAAAAGCACTGGAAGTGTAGCCAAGAAATCAAGAAACCGAGTAGTTAAAAGGTCAAGAAGACAAGAAAGAGTTAAGAAGCGAAGAAGACCTCTCCAGCATGAAGGCTGTCTTGCAAGATGCGTGTGGGAGACGCTGCTGGTAGGGAGCAACACTGGTTCATGACACCAGTAATGAACAAAGAGCATTTTCTATAAAGCTATCGAGACGAGATATAAGAATAGTTTCCTCCCGTAACTGGCGTGAAAAGAGCTAATAATAGTCTATAAGAGGAGATGCGTGACATTATTTAAGCTGATCAGGTGACATTATCTAAGCTGTTCAGGCGACATTATCTAAGCTGCTTAGGTGACATTATCTAACCTGTTCAGGTGACATTATCTAAGCTGCTTAGGTGACATTATCTAACCTGTTCAGGTGACATTATCTAAGCTGATCAGGCGACATTATCTAAGCTGCTTAGGTGACATTGTCTAACCTGTTCAGGTGACATTATCTAAGCTGCTTAGGTGACATTATCTAACCTGTTCAGGTTACATTATCTAAGCTGCTTAGGTGATATTATCTAACCTGTTCAGGTGACATTATTTAAGCTGATCAGGTGACATTTCATCACCTGATTACAAATCCATTGGAATTACTTGAAAGCTATTTTTATTAAAAAAATATATCGATGCGAAAAAATCTGCTGTATCATAAAATACAGTAGGCTCATGAATCCGGCGGAAAACTCGCATATGTACACCGAATCCTTTACATCGTTGGCCTTCAAAAAGAGTGAGCAAATACTTTTTAGCATCAAAGTCTCATAAAATATCAATCATCAATATTTTTTAATAGATGCATCACATGGGACAAAACGAGAGTTATTAGAATGTCAATTACAGTGCTATGTGCCCCAGGTAAGGAAAAATTATACATATATTTTTTTGGCATTTAGCGATATTTATTATTATTGCTGTTATGTATTTTATTGCTTATGTTATTGAAAGAAAAAGGACAACTGTAATGTAAATATTTATACAGCGATTGGTGTATGTCTCTCTGTGAGCTAAGGTTATAAGCAGCCTTCATGACCCTTATTTAGTCAGTAGGCAAGCTCAATCAGCCAATAATAATAATAATAATAATAATAATAATAATAATAATAATAATAATAATAATAATAATAACAGCAACAATAATATGCTCAAAGGAAAATATTTAGTTATTAATATACCAAAACTGAAGTGTATATGTATGTTTGTGTATGAGTGTGTGTGTGAAATAATTGCCAGCTAAGGCTTCTGCTGCGCTAACCACACACAAAGTTTAGCAACATTTGTCTTAAGAAAACTTTAGAAGAAATTGATATATGACAGTGGTAGACCGCCTGGGATTAGTAATGGAACTCTGGCATGTTTATTAGAGAAGTGCATCGCATGTGTTCCGGATCCTCTTGACCAACGAGAGTTACATTTCACAATATTGTTAAAAGAAAAGATTATTGTCTCTCTTATTTTACTTTGCAGTAAAAGTGCGAAATTGGAACAAAGTAGAAGCAAGAAGACATTTATTGGATGCTTGACTTAAGTTTTGCCATTAATGAAATTTAGGAGCAATTTTGTCTTGCTTGGAAGAATTTGTCTTGGCTATTGTTTCTTGCTAAACATAAGACGTATTGAAAAAAATCCTCCAAAATATAAAAAGTTTTTCTTAAAGTTTTTTATTTACCTTGATATTACTATTCTCTTCTGATAATAAAACGTTGATATTTTCACTATTAAACTTCCTTACTGCTACAGTTTACCTAGAACACAGAAAGAGAACATGTCAATAAATCTTATCCTTTCCTGTACAAGATCCTCCTATAAGCTAGCTTAATTTCTCAGTGGTCGATTTTACCGATACTCGGAACATTTTCTCATGCACACAGTCTGAAGATTTCTTTGGGAAAATCTTACGTTGAGTTTGGATGCCGACTCACTAGTCAGGACGACGACTTACTAGTCAGGACGACGACTCACTAGTCAGGACGACGACTCACTAGGCAGGACGACGACTCACTAGGCAGGACGACGACTCACTAGTCAGGACGACGACTCACTAGTCAGGACGACGACTCACTAGGCAGGACGACGGCTCACTAGTCAGGACGACGACTCACTAGGCAGGACGACGGCTCACTAGTCAGGACGACGAATCACTAGTCAGGACGACGACTCACTAGTCATGAGAGATCCATTTCATGATATTTCAGATCTTTTAACAACTGAACTCATGCCACATCAGGAAAATTTCCCAATTTATGTCTACGAGATTATAGCCTTTACTAAACTGCAATTCTTAGAAGTACTTTCTCGTTCATTTGGGTTGTTTTTCTAACAAGAATGGCTGTAGTGACTTACACGTTGAGTTTTTTTCAAAATCCGCGTACTTCCCTGTATCAAATCATCAGATATTATAAGATATTCATATTGGGAAAACAAATTCGATGTAATTAGAGACTTCATGTGATTTTTGATCGAAAATATTCGTATTATTTCTGTGCTACTCAATGTAGTTATATATATATATATATATATATATATATATATATATATATATATATATATATATATATATATATACTTGACGTGCTGTTGGAGTGTGAGCAAAGTAACATTTATGAAGGGGTTCAGGGAAACCGGCAGGCCGGACTTGAGTCCTGGAGATGGGAAGTACAGTGCCTGCACTCTGAAGGACGGTGTTAATGTTGCAGTTTAAAAACTGAAGTGTAAAGCACCCTTCTGGCAAGACAGTGATGGAGTGAATGATTATGAAAGTTTTTGTTTTTCGGGCCACCCTGCCTTGGTGGGAATCGGCCAGTGTGATAAAAAAAAAAAAATATATAATTATATATATATATATATATATATATATATATATATATATATATATATATATATATATTATATAATATATATATATATGTATATATTATAATATATTTTAATTCTTACTGTACAGTATATACCAGATTGCTAATGGGATTTCCATTTAGTTAAAAGGTCATGAAATTAAAAATGAAACAATAATTCATTCAGAAATCTTATAACAAAATTCATCCATAATGTTATTTGAAGCAGTTTACAGTTTAAGAACAGTAAATCATTTGACCTCTCCAAGTCTGAACCTAAAAGTCTTCAGTACTGTCATTGAGGTAAGCGAAGTGTCTTTTTAGGGCAGGTCAAGAAAGTAATCACAGGAGAGAAGCGGAGGCTGGTCCCCCACGGACCACCAACAAGAACAACTTTACCCACGGACGAAATTACGGATGAGAACCTTGCTGGTGTCCAGTGTAATGACGTCTTCTTTATTCTGTTTCCTTTTCTCGGAGTTTATTGATTTTATATCAGGAACAAATGTTCAGTGGTTCATGAGAGAGAAAATAATTGTAATATATTTTGCAATTTACCAAATATTTTCCAGCAACTAATTGCGTGAGAAATTTGGAAAGCAACTGAGTTTTTGAGATACTCCGCAGTGGGAACTGAGAAACGATTGGGTTTTTGAGAAACTCCGCAGTGGGAACTGAGAAACGACTGAGTTTTTGAGATACTCCGCAGTGCGAACTGAGAAACGATTGGGTTTTTGAGAAACTCCGCAGTGGGAACTGAGAAACGACTGAGTTTTTGAGATACTCTGCAGTGGGAACTGAGAAACGATTGAGTTTATGAGATACTCGGCAGTGGGAAATAACAAACATATTTGGAGACGAATGAAACAAGACATGAAAAGAGGCTATATATCTCAGCCTCTAATTGATGTCCTCTTCACTAGATCTTCTCATATATGGCATACAATACGCTCTAATTCCCTAGAACAAGAACCTTTTACCATCATCAAAATTTACACCATGATGAACCCTATCTAGTATTGAACAATAGATAGCTCTTACGAATGTTGCACCTAATTTCCCTTAGTTAATTAACATAATTACGTATTGCTGATTACCTTATTACAAATTACACGATATAATATTGTGAGAACTTATGTTTATTGTTTTATTTGTTTCTTGATTAAGTGAGATATTTAGATACATTTTTTTCAGAAAAAACACATTTTAAGTCATTTTCGCTTCTATAGTATACGTGAAGATATGTGTCAGTGTATGTATTCATGTATGTATGTATTCATGTATACATGTGTGTGTATGTAGATAGTCTTTTCAGGAATTGTACAGGAATGTAAATCTATAAGTGAAATTTAACTATAATTTAATAAAATTATTCTTTATTGGGTATTTCTTTTATTTGTTTCTGCCATAAACCTTCATACACAATTATTTTTAACTCCATTAAAACAATTTTCCTTTTTTTTATATATCTAAAGTTAACGACAGCCGTGTTCTGAAATCCATAACAAATTTGTACAACCAGTAGCATGCTTCAGGCTCACTCGTTCATGCATATCTGCCTGAAAAACATGAAAGTTTGTTTCATATTGCAGTGTCAATATCTAGCAATACGAAATTCGTGATAACCTTTCCTTGCAATACTTTTTGCAGTAATTTTTCACGTTTCTGGCAAAGGTTAAGTAGAGTATTTTACTCTATTTATCGTGAATATTCCACACACTATTAATAGACTGGTGCAAGAATTTGATATCTTCTTAATATGAGATGGCAAACTTCCAGTCATGCCAAAGACTGAAAACTTTACAGTTGCTGACAGAGATTTAATGAACTGTTCGTGCCACAGATGGAAATCTCTCAAACGCTAGAGGTACTTAAAGATTGGTACTTAGTGAAAGCTCGCTAGCTTGGATTCTTCGTGATTCCACGAATCTATTCATTGAGGAATAATTGTAGATCACATCTGAAGTGTCTATCCCTCTCACTCTCACAAGTTGCTCTTTACGAAGGGTTAAAAAAAATTTATTGTTGTTTCTAAGAATTTTGCCTTCCACATGTGGGCCTCTACTAATTTCAGTTTTTCCATACTATATATCCCCTGTTTTTGCTTGCCACAAGAACATAGGTCAATCTGCAGATATTTTCGTAAGCGTTGTCTGTAAAACATTCGTCCACATTTACACATTTCCACATCTTCATTGTGATGTATATCTAGGAAAACAAGGGATATCATCTAGCATACTAGAGAGGTGTGTCTTGGTGAATGGCATTAATTGTTCTAATTCTTCTAAATCTTTAAATTAATTTTTCTTAGCTATTGAAACATCTACAGTCATGGAGAGTAGAGCTAGATGCTGCGGTTAAGAGGACGGTGATGTTAGAAACTGAGGTTGTGAGGAGGCTGGTGTTAGACGCTGGGGTGGTGAGATTGTTAATGTTATCACTGGTGGGTCATGAAATGAGGTGATGCTCTGTTATTATTGTTGAGTGTTTGTGTGTGGTGGGCGAAGTTAGGTGAAGGAGATTTTACTGGTATTTGTTCCGAGAGTTGGTGTAGAGCGGTCAAGTTAGGAAATGAGTGGTGGCTGATGGAGGATAGTACAGGAGGTCAAGGAAAGTTGCACATACACTATGTGTGAGTGTGTATGTGAATGTGAGTATTAATGTGTTGTGAATATTACATTGGCAATGAGAATGATTCCTTCCTTAGTTAATTAAAATTAATTTCACAACATATTCGTATAAGAAGCAATTTACTGAACACAATCCTGAAACTACATAATGTATGTTATATTAAAAATAGTATGTTCATCCTGCATTTTCGCGACTACGAGCTATGATTTTATTCCCAGAATTGCCTTAAAGCGTAGTGACAATTCTGTTTACAACTTGAAAATATTTCTCTCTGATATGAGGCCGCTATTACAATTTCCCGCACAGTTTGCCACTAAAGCCTGTATCAAATATATGGAATTGCTCTATCTGCAATTTCTGAATAAACTCTTCCTTTTCTCGGGAATGGAATCTGTTGTTCACCAAGAAGCACAACATACTCAGTGTGGTAGAAGAAGAGAACCAGCCTTGCCAGATAACTATGTACTAACTTCAAACTTCGTAACCTGCTCTGGAATAATTTGAATATATATATACGTGTATATATATATATATATAAATATATATATATATATATATATATATATATATATAATATATATATATTATATATATATATATATATATATATATATATATCACCTGTTTACTGTGATCTTATTGCATATATATAATATATATATATATATATATATATATATATATATATATATATATATATATATATATATATATTATATATATATATATATATATATATATATATATATACATGTAATATATCGTCCCGAATAGGTAAAATTGGTCAATTAGCAAGAACTCATTTAAAATTTAGTCCTTTCTAAAAATTTCTCTTATACTTTTAAAGATATATTCTTTTCATTTATATTAATGTAAAAATTAATAATTTTGTACTACAAGAACCTTAGAAAACTTATCTAACCTTATTATAACAAGCGCAATTTAATTTAGCTTAATCTAACTAAATATATTTTAGATAAGTTTACAATAATTTAATAATAAACGAACACAATGAAATATTTTTTTCCGTAAGGTTCAGAATGATTTTTGAGAAATTACTGCAGACAAATTTTCTCTTGCCTTATTCACCAAGAAGAACGTTGCTATTTAAGCCAAAATTGCAAGTTTTACCTATTCGGCACGACACACACACACACACACACACACACACACACACACACACACACACACACACACACACACACACACACACACACACACTCACACACACACACACTAGGTGAGTACACACACACAAACACACATAGCTGATGCTATTCTCATTTATGTACTGTGAAAACCATGGTAATGTTCTCAGCTACCCTGTTGGTTGGGTGAATGATGCATTCTCTGAAAAAAAATGAGAAGGGAATTGTAATTCGGCGAACCTCAGGTAAATGAAAGCTTATTCCTCTCGCAGGTATTCCGTGCTACATATTCTGAGTGCCCTTAAGTAAAGCCTGTAATTTTTCAATGTTTAGTCTGTTCATTTTAGTTGTTGATTTATGAGTTTTTGGAAAAGCCATTGATTTGTGTTGGTTTTTAATTGTAAGAGACTAGGTATAGACGTCTCTTCACTTCGTTTTAAGACCTGTCTGAAGATATTAAAAAACGTTTTTGGGTAAAGTAGCCACACATGGCAGTCTAGTTCATATGATGTGTGACTGTAGTCATTATGGTTTAAAATTACTACTCCTCTTTTATCATTGGTAGTTTTTATAATGTTGTTTGTTTCATTATTATTATTATCTTATTGTCAGTGGTGGGATTACGACACTAAATGATCTTTCTGATATGAATGATTACATCCATTGTAATCCTTAATATTATGAAGTATTGTAAGAATTCAAGTCCTTAATGATAAACAGGCGTACAATCATTGAAATCTTTACTGATATGTTGGATTACAAGACTCAAAATCCTTGTGAAATATAGGATTACAACCATTACTGGGAACATTAATAAAAAAAGTTGAGACACCAAGTGAAATTGCAAATTAATCTCTGATGACACATTCCAATATGTACAATTATTGAATTACGTTTTGATAATTAACGGAACATATTTATATTCCTCACGTGGTTAATTAGTAACTTTCATTTATTTTGATTAATTCTATAAGACTTTAATATTATCATGTAACTGTTGTTAATCCCTTAATAACTGTATTTTACTCTCATACATCTGAGACTTACTTTTTTATTATTCATTTCGTACTCCGTGATGATAGTTGTTTGATGGTGGTTGTTTGATGGTGGTTGTTTGATAGTGGTTGTTTGATGGTGGTTGTTTGATGGTGGTTGTTTGATGGTGGTTGTTTGATGGTCTTTGTTTGATGGTGGTTGTTTGATGGTGGTTGTTTGATGGTGGTTGTTTGATGGTGGTTGTTTGATGGTGGTTGTTTGATGGTGGTTGTTTGATGGTGGTTGTTTGATGGTGGTTGTTTGATGGTGGTTGTTTGATGGTGGTTGCTTGATGATGGTTGTTTGATGGTGGTTGTTTGATGGTGGTTGTTTGATGGTGGTTGTTTGATGGTGGTTGTTTGATGGTGGTTGTTTGATGGTGGTTGTTTGATGGTGGTTGTTTGATGTGGTTGTTTGATGGTAGTTGTTTGATGGTGGTTGTTTGATGGTGGCTGTTAGATGGAGGGTGTTTAATGGTGCTTCTATAATAGTAGTTGTTTAATGGTGGTTGTTTTATGGTAGTTGTTTAATAGTGGTTGTATGATGATGGGGTGTTTGATGGGGGTTGTTTAGTGCAGGTGGTTTGAAAGTGGGCATTTTATGTTGGTTATGTGATGGTGGTTCATGCTAGCTTTCTAACATTGTAGCTAAAACGAAATCTAAACAAGTTGAAGAATCTCACTGTTTTAGAGTATTGGTTATTAACATATTACGTTGTCTATTCACATCTTTATCTTAGTGAGAAATGCTCTCTCATACGTAGTTAATTCGTTCTCTTCGTCTTTCTGCATCTCTCTCTACATTAAAAAATAAACGAGGCAGTTAAGTAATGCCGTTTACAAAAGAATGAAATTTTTGAGTGAGTCCCAGCATGGTAATTAATGCTGACAGTTGAGATTTTTGACTCCCACTCAAAAGAACTTCAAAATGACGTGTGCCTTTTAACAGACACTGAATCTAATTAAACTCTTGGTGAGGAGATTATAACTTACAAGAACAGAACATGTGAAAGATCTTTACCTTTGCTTGAAAAGTGGCTTTTTAAACCGTAGGCAAGAAAGATTCAGCAGTGAAGATAGTGATGTTTTGTTTCTCATAAGAAATGAGAGATTTTCTGCTGATGTGGAAGACTTTCTTCCCACGTGGAGAATTTCTCCAAACGTGGGAGAATTTCTTCAGACCTTAAGGAATTTCTTGAGATCTGAGAAAATATTTGAGACCTGAGAAAATTTCTTCTGTGGTGGACTTTAATATTTACAGTTTCTGGTTATTTAGGTAAGTCAGGGAAAGATGAAGTATTGAATTATGACTGTTTTTGCTGAAACATGCCAAGAGACAAGAATGAGGAGAAGGTTAAAACCTGAGCGAATGATGGGAGAAAAGAGGAATAAGAGAAGAGTAAGAATCAAATTCCGTGAGGAGGTAAATGACTTGTTTACCAGTTGAGTGCTGGTTTGCCTATTTACAACAAGTTTTCATAACTTAATTCAGGTACATATGAAAAGGATGATTCCGATTAACATTCTGATGATGAGGCGATGTACACACACACACACACACACACGCATACACACACACACACACACACACACACACACACACACTCACACACACACACTCACACATACTTAATCACTCACTATCTGTTCTTAGTATCAAGGGCACCATTGGTAGAAGCATTTACAAAATTTATTGAGAAAGAATTATACAGTGTGAGAAATGAAGATTCAGCTCCATCGTTTACAAGTCTCTGGTTGGTACGGTATGAAAGCTACCATCCCGACCTCCAATTCAAATGAAATTTATGACATAGAAGTTGAAAGAAATTTCTGTCTGATAGTTTCATTTACATTCATGAGATCTTATGTGTTAGACCAACTTCTGATTTTGGAAATCCTTTTTTTCCTCTTGACTCAGTGCCGTTATAATAAAAAGGATAATCCCAGACACCGTCTAATTGAGCCTTTAAACTGATTACGGATGAGGTTCTCTAGAGCAAAGAGCCTCCGAGAAGATAATTTTGAAAACATAACTTCGTAGGAATAGGGAAAAGTTCATTTAAAACAGGAACTTTGTGCACTTGTATCATTCATGTTGACTTGTTAATGTTCTACAAATATCCAAATGCTGCACCAGAGACTTGTATTCATAACTATCCTCCGTACGTTCCTATATCCATAGGCTCTCCTCCAGGATTACTTGTGATACAGTACCCATGACTGCCGATGCAGCACTCAGTACCCATGACTGCCGATGCGGCACTCAGTACCCATGACTGCCGATGCGGCACTCCGTACCCATGACTGGCGATGCGGCACTCAGTACCCATGACTGCCGATGCGGCACTCCGTACCCATGACTGGCGATGCGGCACTCAGTACCCATGACTGCCGATGCAGCACTCAGTACCCATGACTGGCGATGCGGCACTCAGTACCCATGACTGCCGATGCAGCACTCAGTACCCATGACTGTTGATGCGGCACTCAGTACCCATGACTGCCGATGCAGCACTCAGTACCCATGACTGGTGATGCAGCACTCAGTACCCATGACTGGCGATGCAGCACTCAGTACCCATGACTGGTGATGCAGCACTCCGTACCCATGACTGGCGATGCAGCACTCAGTACCCATGACTGCCGATGCAGCACTCAGTACCCATGACTGCCGATGCGGCACTCAGTACCCATGACTGCCGATGCAGCACTCAGTACCCATGACTGGTGATGCAGCACTCAGTACCCATGACTGGCGATGCAGCACTCAGTACCCATGACTGGTGATGCAGCACTCCGTACCCATGACTGGCGATGCAGCACTCAGTACCCATGACTGGTGATGCAGCACTCAGTACCCATGACTGGTGATGCAGCACTCAGTACCCATGACTGGTGATGCAGCACTCAGTACCCATGACTGGTGATGCAGCACTCAGTACCCATGACTGGCGATGCAGCACTCAGTACCCATGACTGGCGATGCAGCACTCAGTACCCATGACTGGCGATGCAGCACTCAGTACCCATGACTGGTGATGCAGCACTCAGTACCCATGACTGGCGATGCGGCACTCAGTACCCATGACTGGCGATGCAGCACTCAGTACCCATGACTGGCGATGCGGCACTCAGTACCCATGACTGGGGATGCGGCACTCAGTACCCATGACTGGCGATGCAGCACTCAGTACCCATGACTGGCGATGCGGCACTCAGTACCCATGACTGGCGATGCAGCACTCAGTACCCATGACTGGCGATGCGGCACTCAGTACCCATGACTGGGGATGCGGCACTCAGTACCCATGACTGCCGATGCGGCACTCAGTACCCATGACTGGCGATGCGGCACTCAGTACCCATGACTGGCGATGCGGCACTCAGTACCCATGATTGGCGATGCGGCACTCAGTACCCATGATTGGCGATGCGGCACTCAGTACCCATGACTGCCGATGCGGCACTCAGTACCCATGACTGGCGATGCGGCACTCAGTACCCATGACTGGCGATGCGGCACTCAGTACCCATGATTGGCGATGCGGCACTCAGTACCCATGACTGGCGATGCGGCACTCAGTACCCATGACTGGGGATGCGGCACTCAGTACCCATGATTGGCGATGCGGCACTCAGTACCCATGACTGGCGATGCGGCACTCAGTACCCATGACTGGTGATGCGGCACTCAGTACCCATGACTGGCGATGCGGCACTCCGTACCCATGACTGGCGATGCGGCACTCAGTACCCATGACTGGCGATGCGGCACTCAGTACCCATGACTGGCGATGCGGCACTCAGTACCCATGACTGGCGATGCGGCACTCAGTACCCATGACTGGCGATGCGGCACTCAGTACCCATGACTGGCGATGCGGCACTCAGTACCCATGACTGGCGATGCGGCACTCAGTACCCATGACTGGCGATGCGGCACTCAGTATCCATGACTGGCGATGCGGCACTCAGTACCCATGACTGGCGATGCGGCACTCATTACCCATGACTGGCGATGCAGCACTCAGTACCCATGACTGCCGATGCGGCACTCAGTACCCATGACTGCCGATGCGGCACTCAGTACCCATGACTGCCGATGTGGCACTCAGTACCCATGACTGGCGATGTGGCACTCAGTACCCATGACTGCCGATGCGGCACTCAGTACCCATGACTGGCGATGCGGCACTCAGTACCCATGACTGGCGATGCGGCACTCAGTACCCATGACTGGCGATGCGGCACTCAGTACCCATGACTGCCGATGTGGCACTCAGTATCCATGACTGCCGATGTGGCACTCTTCACCAAAATTTTGTAAAAAAAAGGAAAAAACAAAAAAGAAACACAAAGCAGAAGACCTGGGAACTAGTATAAAGAAAGTAAAAACTAGGACTAAGAAATTTTCGGAATATATAGAAGGAACTGGAACTTGAGCCGAAAGAGGGAACTGGAAGATAATTTTGGAAATGGGTGACAGGTCTAAGGAAAGAGGGAATCACATAAGAGAAAACAGGAACGGGAACAGTGAACAGGAGCCAGGATAAAATAGATGAGAATCATGACAGAGGAAATAGGCATCAAAAGGGAAATGGAAACCAAGACAAACATTAGAAAGGGAACAATGACAGTGTGAAGGAGAACAAGAACAATATGTATGTAAACACTGAGAGTGAAAACCCGAACAAAGTGAGAATGGGAATGAAGATAATATGAAGGGGAAATATAGGTAGTGGGAAGGGGAACAAAGGGAGAGAGAGAGAGAGAGAAAGAAGAAAAGAGAGAGAAAAGAGAGAGAGAGAGAGAGAGAGAGAGAGAGAGAGAGAGAGAGAGAGAGAGAGAGAGAGAGAGAGAGAGAGAGAGAGAGAGAGAGAGAGAGAGAGAGAGAGAGAGGAAAGTGGCACAAAAACTGAAAATGGGAACGAAGTCAGAGAGCAAGGGAATAAAGAGGTAAACAAAGTGTTCATAATTCTCAATCAAAAAATGCCCTGAAACACACTCAAAGGTAAATCACAAACAGGCGAAAATTTAAATGATTTAACTTATATTGAAAATTCCTTATGCCTCTTACCATCCATAAAGAATCTTAATGTTACAATTATTTCAATATATAAAAGCATAATATGAAAAACATTGATAAAATCTCTTCTAAGGAAAGCAGACGAATGTGGACTGCGTTCAGCTACTCAAAATCAATGTTTATGCATAAATATTGAACAAATATTGAAGGACCTTGAAGCTTGAGGCTTGGTTGAAGAAGCATAAATAATCTAAGAGACCTTGACAGGAATCCAACTCTCTGGTCTCTCATATTAAACTGACAGGTCACACAGTGGACAGGTAACATGCTGACAGATTTATTTATAATAAGAATTCTGTTAAACATGAGTCGAGAGGTATTAACAATTTGTGCACTGTCATCTTCATATATAATGTTATAACACTAATGTGCTGCAATGGGGCTACTGGCCCGTGTTCAGTACGTTAAACTTAATGTTATACAAACCAGGGAACGGGTGGGGTTGGAACCCATGGCTAGTGAGTCGTAAAACTCAAGGTAAGTGCGTGAGTTCTCCTGTTATAGCTGCAAAGTTTTGTACCTATTTATGTTCACTTTGTTCCTTTTTATTGTTGTATCAAAGATGTGTGACTAATCACGTGAAAAATCCATATTTATAATGATCAGGAAATATTTTAACGAAATTTTCATATACGCTATTTTGAAATTTTGTAATGTATTTCATTAAAAATTTCATTGAAGGTTATTAAAATCGTATAAATAAAAATAAAATGATCAAATATTTGTCAAGAAGCTTATCATATATTACTGTATATCATATTTTACATAAAAAAATAAGCGCAACTGTTGTACAACCTAGATTTTTTCTTATATATATTTTTTTTTGTAACAGGCTTTAAAAAAATGATATTTATTCATAAGTTTCAAAGAAAGAAAGTTAATTTTAAGTGTTTGTTCTCCGTTGTATTACAGAACATCTGTGTTCCGATACACTACCAAGTACTGGAATAACACTAGTACTCACACACTTATTTATTCTTACTTACGTAAGAAAACTATGAACGATATAAAAGTCTCTGAATAAACTATTTCAAACGTAATGTTTGTACAGTGAGTCTCACTTGGCTCAGGAATTACTACATTGTATAATAAAATGTTTTCTCCTCGATAAAAAGCAACAACCTATTCTTATTTTCTTTCAACTTAATAACCTGCCAAAATTTACAGCATCTATAAAGAAACTATTAACCTCTTTCGGGTAATTTACATATTCTCCAAGCAGCTGGAGTGATATTTCACATGCATTTCTGTGCTCAGAAATCATTCGTTGTGTGGATCCACAACTCTTTAAATCATCTTGATAAATTTCTCATAATATAATAAGGTATATCACAAAAGATCTTCCATCGATTGAGGTATATTGCAATAGTGAGAGATGGTGAGTGGAGACAAAGGCTATCTCCCCGCCCACATCAGCTGCTGTGATCTCTAAATTGCTCACCCAGGACACGAACATGGTTTTTGCCTCTCGTTTCCTGACAGCCTTTAGTGCTATTACTTCATCAGGAGAATATGTTGTCTAAAGTTGCACGTGATCTTCCTCCTCAACTAGCTGACCAATCGTCCTGAATATAAAGAAACTACAGAGGGAACCATTAATTAGACTCCAGTGAGTTCTTACTAATGTATTGGTTAAACTTTCCAGTTAAATATGTAAATAATAATAATAATAATAATAATAATAATAATAATAATAATAATAATAATAATAATAATAATAATAATAATAATAATAATAATAATAATAATAATTCTTGATATCAGACTCATCATAATGTCGAAAGAGGAATTTTTATCATTTCATGTAATGCAGCATTACTGATATATACACAGTTTTGATTATCTCACTCGAGTGATATAATTTTAATAACAATATATGTTACTTTTTAAACATTATTTTTACGGATAATTCCTACAGTGTCATTAACATTGTGTATACTAAATCATATGACTTTCCGAATTATATTTGTGAACGAACAAGCAGCGTACAGCATGTAAATATCTTAAGACCTTATTTACTTTCGCTCAACAGCAAGAGAAACGTCCGTGTTTCCCATAGAGTCATAGACCAATGGCTGGACAAATTCCTCTATTGGACAATATTGATGGCATGAACGCGTCGCCCACACACACGAGGGAATGGTCAGAGGGCAGACTTCTGCTCATGTCTGATGAGTCAAGCAGTCAGACTCTAACATGTACAAGGTAAGGGTCAGAGGGAAAATGATGAAAAATAATAATAATAATAATAATAATAATAATAATAATAATAATAATAATAATAATAATAATGATAAAATAATAATAATAATTATTATTATTATTATTATTATTTTTTTATTATTTTTTATTATTATTATTATTATTATTATTATTATTATTATTATTATTTT
>NC_069450.1:27220150-27241685 GCF_026875155.1 Cherax quadricarinatus
ATATATTTTTGGGAATGATACCGAATTTTAGTGAAATTTTAAATTTTCCATCATCAAAATTCCTGTTCTTTTAAAACTCTGCTCACATTCTTTTTTGTAAGACGTAGATGTATGTAACCAAAACCCTTTCCAAAAGTCGGATCAAAAACGTCCGATTGGACAGGTTTTATGTATATACATACTACATACTTCAAATAATATATTATTAATATATATATAAATTATATATTATTATATATAATATTATATAAAATATATATTTTAAAATATTTATATTTATAATATATAATAAAATATATAATTTTATATATATTTATATATAATATATATATAATATATTATATATATATATTTTATTTATTTATTTATTTATTTATTTATTTTTTCAACTTATCTTCAGTCCACAGCGGGATTCGAACCTGCACATTTTACGCAGTACTTTATCTCCCCTGCCAACGGGGGGGGGTTTGTATTCTCAAACATTTATTGGAAGGGAAAAGTAAGGTTAGGATACTGAAGGGGCAAAAAAATTTCATATTTTAAAACTGAGATATGGTGTCGTTTTAATATATTTTTTAAATGGTCTCAGGTAAGCAGAGAGACATTATAACAGCGAATTTTGCAGTAAAAATTTAATAAAGGTTTAGCTTTAAGTAAAAACTTGAATTTTCTAAAAAGAAAAAAATGCCCGCACTTGCTGGAGACAGTCCCGTGAAAAGCACTATCAGGGGGAAAAGTACAATAGGTCCCTTTTCCCCCTATTGATTGGTACCTCCTCCCCCGCCATTGATGTGTACCACCTCCCCCATTTATTGCTCGTTTCTTGGCAGCTGGCACTGTAGTGCCTCTTGGGGGGTTGCGCCATTTGCTCCACGTCATTTTGGGCCTTTCGTGAATGCTGTTTTTTCCCTTTTTTTCTATTTTCTTTCCTTTTTTTTGTCGTATTTTATACTGGGAAAAAGTGAAAATTTTGAATAACATACTACATGTGTATTTGAGTAAACCACAGGAGAAAAAAACATGAAAATTTTGGAAGACCTTTTTTTTCGACCTCTACCTAAAACTTTTGTGGGCGAAAAAGGTCGACCAAAAGTAAAAAAGTTCCAAATTACCCTTGAATGGAAACGGGGGTAAACTTCCATAAATCTATGACCTTTTGCCGTTACCCCCTTGGTTAGCGTTCTTTTTGATTATATTAATAATAATACTGACCTTTGCTGTTCACATTAGCTTTGCCTGACCTTTCCCGGGTTGGGTTAGTTTCCAAGACACTGTTAGACAAACACAGATTTTGCAACACCCGCCGCCCCCTTTCGTGGAAAAGCTGCACACAGTAACTGTAATTGAGAATTTTCTTCCATGTGTCACGGTAAAAAATATAGTTACGATGAAGCGTGTAGGTATGAGGGCGGTATGTGTAGAGGGCGTGTATATGTATGAGGGCGTGTATGTGTATGAGGGCTGTATGTGTATGAGGGCGTTTGGGGTGTAGAGGGGTTATGTGTATGAGGGCGTGTAGTGTTGAGGGCGTGTATGTGTATAGGGCTGTTGTGTATGAGGGCGGTATGTGATGGGGGGCGTGTTGGTATGGGGGTTGTGTATGTGTTGGGGGGTTTTATGTATGAAGGAATATACATGTATTTGTATGTAAAACCCCATGTGTAGTAGGCGGTTGTATATTTAGACACCAAGTACATGTATATATACTATTCTTTCTTTTTTAAATACAAAAAAAAGAGAAAAATACTAGGGGCTAAAGAAAAACTGACGAATTTAAAAAAAAATTTTAAAATAAACTATAATAAAAGTTTTCCTAGATAAAAAGTGCTTATATAGTACTCGTGTATTTATATGACTTATGTATTAGTATTTTTCCGTGTATTACATACTTTCTCGTGTATTTATTATACTCGTTTTTATTATTATTTATCATGTATTATGTATGTACTGTTTATTATATACGTACTGTGTATTATAATATACTCGTGTTTTTATATATTACTCGTGTCTTAAAAATTGTACTCGTGTCTCATATTGTACTCGTGTCAAACATTTTTTTAAAATATTAAATGAATGTTAGCACGAGAGTGCAACAAAAAACAGAATCCCAGAAAAGATTGTTCACTGTTTAAAAAATTTAATAAAAATTGTAAAGGGGGAGAGATTTTTAGATAATTTTTTTATGATTTTTTATAAAAATCGAAATAACAAACATGGGCTATGATGTTATCTCCCTGATGGAACAAAAATACAATTGATATTAAAAAAGGTATAAAATACCCACAGGTTGTTGGTAAACACATATGCAACGTTAGGATTTTTTTTTCGTCTTCAAGTCTCCCCCTTCTGCTCTATCAACTTTTTGTACTCGACTGAAGAAGCCTACTGTGTAGGCGAAACGTTTCGAAATAAGTACCTAACTGTTGCTACGTGTCTTTAACAAAGTACAATTACGGAAGAAATTTACAAAAAACTTTTTAGATTTTTTAAATTTTGGGGATAACTTTTAATTACGCTCAAATTTAAATAAAAGTCGACTAATACAGTATAATCTCGTAATTGGGGGTTACAAAAAGAAATAATTTATTCCTATACCGCCTTCATAATTTCGTAAAAACATATTGTATGTTACCAAGATGTGTATTCAGTTCGCGCACCGCAACCAGACGGTCTTTGGAGGGCACCTCGAGTACTGGAACTTCTTTACCTACATAATATCAAAGGCGGAGGTCTAAAAAATTCCTGCTCATGGGAGGCAAAATTTGCAGTAAATTCAGAGCATGTTACAAACTTTTACGAAATAAAAGTTTTCTCGACACAGATCCTTAAGAACACCAGAGGATAAAGTACACTTGATGGATGGATCCTCCTTCAGACAGGAGACTCCGCAAGCAAACCTCAACTGTCATCGACACTGAGGTCGTTTATCAGACAAGTGAAATTATTAGTAACTTTTCCCCGGTGATATCTCACACAGTGATAGAGATGTAATCACGAGCTTCAGCACCAGTATGTGTGTGTGTGTGTGTGTGTGTGTGTGTGTGGTGTGTGTGTGTGTGTGTGTGTGTGTGGTGTGTGTGTGTGTGTGTGTGTGTGTGTGTGTGTGTGTGTGTGTGTGTGTGTGTGTGTGTGAGGTGTGTGTGTGTGTGTGTGTGTGTGTCTGTGTGTGTGTGTGTATGTGTGTGTGTGTGTGTGTGTGTGTGTGTGTGTGTGTGTGTACTCACCTCACCTATTTGTGGTTGCAGGGGTCGAGTCGTGGCTCCTGGCCCCACCTCTTCACCGGTTGCTACTGGGTCCTCTCTCTCCCCGCTCCATGACCTTTATCAAACCTCGTGTTAAAACTATGTTTGGTTCCTGCCTCCACTACATCACTTTCTAGGCTATTCCACTGCCTGACAACTCTATGACTGAAGAAATAATTCCTAATATCTCTCTGACTCATCTGTGTCTTCAACTTCCAATTGTGACCTCTTGTTTCTGTGTCCACTCCCTGGAACATCCTGTCTTTGTCCACCTTGTCTATTCCGCGCAGTATTTTATATGTCGTTAGCATCTCTCCCCTGACCCTCCTGTCCTCTAGTATCGTCAGGCCGATAACCTTAACCTTTCTTCCTTAGCTCTGGAACTAACCTTGTCGCAAATCTTTGCACTTTCTCTAGTTTCTTGCCGCGCTTTATCAAGTGCGGGTTCCAAACAGGTGCTGCATACTCCAGTATGGGCCTGACATACACGGTGTATAGTGTCTTGAACGATTCCTTATTAATTAAGGTATCGGAACGCTCTTCTCAGGTTTGCCAGGTGCCCATATGCTGCAGCAGTTACCTGGTTGATATGTGCTTCCGGAGTGTGTGTGTGTGTGTGTCTGTGTGTGTGTGTGTGTGTGTGTGTGTGTGTGTGTGTGTTTATTTGTGTGTGACAAGATATTCTAGTGACTTCAGTAAAATATATCATTAAAAGGAACAGTTCCTGCATTAAGCAAAGATGGGAAAAACATAAATAAATTGAAACCGCTATTAACATTGTTAAAAGAAAAAACAAAGGTTTGACTAAGCAATAGAGTTGTAATAAAAAGTTTATTCCACTTTAATTGCCTAGTATGACTAAGCAATAGAGTTGTAATAAAAAATTTATTCCACTTTAATTGCCTAGTAAATCAGTAAAAATTATTTTTATAATTAAAAACACAATTTTGGTTTATTCAACTCTGAATGAACCTTGTTTTTAACTAAGATTTATTTAATCTAATATAAAAGGGCAAAAAAAATGAAATTTAATTTGATAACTACTGCAGCAGTTTTTCTATCCGGAAGAGAAAATGTCGAACTACAACGGAAAGGGTGAAAATACATTTACCCCCGCATACTGCAGATGGAAGATACATGGTGATGAACGCCCAGGGGATGGTAAAAAGTACAGCCGGTATTTCTGCATTATAGTGTCCAGTATATAGTGAAGTGGCCTTAGTCTTTTTCGAGTGCAGCCTTGAAGCTATACCACTCTATCTCTCACTCAAGCTAGGCTTCATTCAATGCCATTTCTTTCATAATTGGTTTTGAAAAACCGAGAAGTTGATAAATGCATCAACTGTGCAAAGTTTGGGTATTTTTTACTCTGGAAGATAAAAGACACAGTAAAGGTACCTAACTGGTACACATGATCCTCACTCATCATTATCATTTCTGTGGTCCTCGAATACAAGTTTTCACCTAATTTACTATAGTTTCTTGCATACTTAAAATCTTCAAAATACGTTATTTACTTGTATTAATTTTGGGATTATATTCTTTAAAATATTTACATTTGCAACTCTGCCTCTCTGGTACCTTATATATCCACTGACTGAGAAAATATCTAAAATAAATTCTCCTACATTAGCTTTATCAATACACCATTACCTACTGATAAAAAAAATTCCCTCTTAGTTAAAAATGTCTTCTGACGTGAGTCTGTCAAATTACGACTGTCAGTGGGTAGTCAGCCACTTGTATACCACTACTGGGTATTTATCTTGTAAACACCACTTACATACGGAGGAAATGTTTATTTGTAATAAAATTATATTGAGTATAAAGGCACTTCGAGAGTTAGTCATTACATTGTCTTGTAACATAAGGCTACAAAAATCCTATAATAATTTGGGTATAAGTAAAATAATTCTCTGCTTAAAAATAAGTTACAGGTATATGTGACGTCATGTTATCCCACTTAAAAGGCTGGTCACACTCGTTTAGGACCTTTACGACAGCGATCAATCCCCCTTAAAGCCTTGATTAATCCCCAGAATGGAAGTGTTGAACCTTAGCGCGGTATCAAATTCCTTCTCAACAGAAAATAATTAGTCCTCCTCGATAGCATTTATCCCTTAGATGACGGCTCTAATCAGTTTTCATACGATCGTGGTCAAACTTTAGATGGTATCGATCAGTCCCCACACAATATTGATCAATACTCATATGGTAGCAATTGCATTTGCACCTAATGAATAATAAATTACTTGAAATTCAAAAAGTTACAGTATAACTCAATAACTAAAATAAATTTTCCTTTGAAAATGACTGACATACCTCAAATACAAAAAAAAAAAAATGGAGAAAGAGGGAGCATTAATATAGGACATGATAATTATCAGGAAATTAAAACTTTTCGACATTTGCAGGACTTGTGGTGGGTAGGTGGTGGGAAGTGGTGAGCAGGTAGTGCGGAAGTAATCAAGTCTGATCAGGAAAGATAATCAAGGAAGGTAATCTGGGGTGGTAATTAAGTTTGATGCGAAGTTGAGGAAATTAGCTCCCATATGTTGACCTTTAGAAAACAAGAAGGAGCTTTACCTACCATCTATCATTCTCCGTGCAGATGGGCATGAACTGAAAATTTTCGTATGTCTGGAATTATCAAACATTTTGCTTTCTGTTTGATGTTCGAGGCAGAAACGAGGAAATTCCTTAACATTACATCAAGACAGTTCATGGGTGAAATATGAGTTACACTCTGTGTTATACTGACTACACATAATGTATGATCTACATATTACATGATATAAGTACACATTATGTTATATGAACTACAAGTGATATTATGTGAAACACCCCAGAAAATAACACAAACCTTGAAATATTCTCCCAAAATGGAAACCCAAGAACAACATAAACTTTCCTGACTTTGGCCCACCTGACCTGTGGTACTTTTCAAAATAAAGTTTGTTGCTCTATTTTGTTTTAATGCATTAAAGTTTTTGACTCTGGTGTTGGGTTGTGTATATTGGTTATTGTTGGTGTGTAAAAGTTGGCGTAGTGGTCCGTGGTATGTGTTGAGGGTGTGCTGGTTTTGGGGGAATTATAATTCTTTGTTTGTGTTGTGTGTGTGTGTGTATGTGTGGGGTGTGTGTGTGTGTGTATGTGTGTTGGGGTTTTGGTGTGTGTGTGTATATATATATATATATTGTGTGTGTGTGTGTGTGTGTAGCGTGTGTTTAACTTTATGTTTAGATGTTTTTTATTACTAAAAAGGTGCACGTGTTTCACGAAGAAAGTTTCTGAAGGACACGAAAGCTTGAGAGAGAGAGAAAGAGAAGGGGAGAGAGAGAGAGGGAGGAGGAGAGAGAGAGAGAGAGAGAGAGAGAAGAGAGAGAGAGAGAGAGAGGAGCAAGAGAGGAGAGAGGAGAGAGAGAGAGAGAGAGAGAGAGATCAGAGAGATATTCAGTAGATGTAAAAATGAGAAAAAATTTAATTATACCCCCCACAGCCCCTTCCTGCAGTTCCCTTCTACCTCTGTTACACTATCTTCCCTAGTTGAATCGGTCTTTCGAGAAATCTTTCACCAATCTGTTTTTTCTTCATTTTACACGTTTACCTCTCCCTTTCCCTTCCTTTTTGGGTTTCTCTTCCCTGTTTCCCATGTTTATCTCCATCCTCTCCTGTGTGCAACCTCTCCCCTCTCTTGTTCGTACCCCTCCCCTCTCCCCGTGTGCACCTCTTTCCCCCTTTTTTGTTCGTACCCCTTCCCTCTCATATGTCCATCCTTCCCCCTTCTCAGTCCGTGAGGTTTTCCTGTGTCTTCTCTTCCACTTTTGAAATCTTTCTTCCTTCCCATCTGCACCATCCCTTTCTCACACCACTCTTACCCTTACCCTCTTTCTCACTCTCTCCATCATCTTTCACTCATTCTCTCCCACACCCTTCCCTAATTTTCTCCCTCACGCACAATTTCTTGTTTAATTCCTTTTGCTCCAAACTCCTTCAAAAAAATCGCGAACTCCAACATCCAGACTGATCAGATACCAGAACGAGATCACTGGACGGAGGATCGAGCTTCTACCATTCCTTGAACTGAATAACCTACACACCTATAAAGCGTTCTGAAATGCGATATATAATGCAGGAACATTTTTTTTCAAAATTTCGAGAAAAGGTAAAAAAAAGCGATGGGCTATATATTCGGGATGAGGCGGAGAAAGATGGAAGCGTAATGATAGTGAAAGCTAGTCGACTGTTTTGGGTCGAATCCTAAAGAAGATGGCAAGAGAACCTCGTTGGAAAATCTTACTTTGCTTTCGTGCGTTGTTCTGACTTACAAATCCTCCGAAGATAATCATCCCAAGAAAGCCTTCTTTTTTTATTTCTTCTTTTTTTTATTTCTTCTTTTTCTTCTTTTTTTCAACTTCCACCACCAGTCCTGTAAGGAAACGGAGACGGTTCTCTTAAAATTAAACTATCAAAGAAAAACTCGTTATGAAGGAAAGTGTTTAGTGAGTTTGGAGTAGTTCCACTTACTTTATATTGCTTCAGTGCACAAACAATTATCCCGCTTCCCAACAAACGAAAAATTGGTTTTAAAATAGCTCACATCGGGGCTACACTTCCCAATTACGATACGACCCTTCCATTTCGGGAGACACACTAGTTTAAACTAAATTTAATCTATTTCGTGCTCTCTGAAGAATGGGGGGGGGGGCCGATGTTGCGGTCCGGGGTCATTTGACTTGTGATGTCCGAGCTCTATTGGCATGATTGTTATTGAATGAATGATGGTGAATATTTTTGATCAGCCGATGTGGTTCTCTTTGTGTTTTGGGCCAAACCACAGTACGTGTTCAGATGATATTTCGTACTCTCCCTTTTCTTGGGTTATTTTTGGAAATACGATTATTATCTCTGCACAACCTTGACCCATTTGTTTTTGGAATGAAGAAGTGTCCATTTCTCAAGACATTGAATCCTCTTGAGAAGATTTATAACCTCGCGATGATATCGTTGGTTATTCCTCGAGGAATGGGCAATATATCCTACACTTTCCAGGATTACCAGGCATCAAGCCAAAATTACTATAGTTATCTTGAAACATTTACGAAAGATCATAAGGCATGAACGATAGAGAGAAAGATTAGTATCTGCTAGCAACAGCATTTACTAGTCACGATAAAAATACTTATCGAAATTTTCGTAACATAATAAATTGAAAAGAAATACATTATAACTTTAAAAAAAAAAAATAGCAGAGCTTGAAGTTTCTCTCTGGCTAAAAATATGAATTCTTCAGGAAGGTTGTCACTAGGGTTGTAGACACAGCACTCAGACACGCACAGTCACAGGAGTCTGCAACGTTGACAGAAATGAAGAATATTGACAGTGAACCGTGCTTTCATTGTATAACTTCGTCTGCTGCATTAAATGTGAATATCTTATTAGTTACGTAGCAATGTCCGAGAGCACAATAACGCTCCAGAGTTATCCGTGCCCTTTGTGATATGAGACACACACGGGTTTAGTAAGAACTTGCGCATTTACATTTTGCAAGAGTACATCCAAATGTACATGTAGGTTTACATGCATGTGTACATATAGGTGCACATGAAGGTGGCAAAGCTTTACACAGAGCGAAACATGTCTTCATAAAGATCTATACAGAGGAAAACATGACTAGATGAAGGTTAATAGTGAGGAAAAAATGAGTTGATAAAACTCTACAGCGAAACACGACTCGATGAACCTCTATACGGGGTTTGAAGCTTGTCACAATAAAATAAAGTTCTAAACACATGTGATTTTTTGCACTTCCTTTCCCCTTTTTTTTCTTTTACCCCATGTGTCTTTAATTCCCAAGCAATAAAGAATTTGTGACGTCTCCTTGGACAATGATGATTTTTGATGAGGCACTTAGAAACCTTATTGAGAGGTAGGTACATAAGCATTATATATATATATTTATAAAATATATATATATATATTATATATATATATATATATATATATATATATATATATAAAATATATTATATTATATATATATATATATATATATATTATATATATATATATATATATATATATAAATATAACAAATTACATGAACCCCAGATAATACACGAGGTACAAACATCTCATCATCCGTGCTCTCAAATACACATTTAGCACTTGAAAAAGTCTTGACGTGGAAACGTTTTGCTTAAAGTAGGGCTTTCTTATAGGGAAAGCGTTGTCTTATACCATAGGAAGCTTTTATTAGTATCTTCTGGGGGGGTACTTGTCAGTGTTTTGTTAATCATGCCTATTATATATATATATATATATATATAATATATATATATATATATAAAATATAATTTATATTATATTATATATATATATATATATATATATATTAATATATTTATATATATATATATATAAAATCCGAAAGTACTCTCCAATCATTAAGCAGGAGTACGAAGGTAATACTTGTAGACGATTCTTCTTGTATTTTCTTTAGAATAGCTGGTGATAGTGGTAGATCTATCACCAAAAACCACCGTGGGGGGGTAATGTTTAAACAAATCACTATCTAAATAATTGTTTTTTTTAATTTCCGCAACGACAGTTACACGAGCACAGCGCGGCGTGATGACCAAGCTAAAAGAAAGTGAAAGTGAAGGGCGATGTCCGTAGACTTTTTACCCCTTTTTACTCCCACCTAATACTGAAAAAATAAACAACGATAGCTCAGTATGGATTAGTAATAGTATTGGTAGTTCAAGACTAATCCAGACGTCGTGTGTGTGTATGTGTGTGTGTTTTGTGTGTATGTGTTTGGGGTGTGTGTGTGTGTGTGTGTGTTGTGTGTGTGTGTGTGTGTGTGTGTGTTGTGTGTTTTGTGGGGTGTTTTGTGTGTGTGTGTGTGTGTGTGTGTGTGAATAGACAGAAACAGAGAATCATATTAGAGGGAGACAATAACAATAAGTAGATTGGTAAAAAAAGTGGCAACACTGAGTTGTTATTTTTACTGTCTAAATACTTCACTTACTAAGCAGGTTTCTTCAGTCGAATAAATAGGTGACTAAATATTTAGAGACAGCAGAAGCAGTGGAAATGTAAAACTGAGGTGATCAGTTCCTCAGCCTTGATAAAGTTGTTTTCAGATGGTCAGTTTTTATTAAGACAGTGGGACTGTAACTATGAACTGGTTTGTCAGCTGCTGTGCAAACACTGCATGGCAGTTGAAACGTTTTCACAATAAAGATATCTAACTGCTGCTCATGTATCGAAGAGGGAGAGAGAGAGAGAGAGAGAGAGAGAGAGAGAGAGAGAGAGAGAGAGAAAAGAGGAGAGAGAGGAGGGGAGAGAGGAGAGGGTGATATTAAGTGTTGTATGGTGAAGACATGGTGTGAGGGGACAGCGGCAAGCCTTAGGAGTGTCTTCACTATTGCCTTCAGAGTGAGCGTCTAATATTATATGTGTTTTGTGCTATGTACTAGCATCTGGTGCTTTATAACAACGTGGCTGGTACAATGCAACACAGTGATTTGTGTAACATCTTCCTTTAGTGGAAAAGTGGATAGTATAAACAGTGTTTATTAAGTGATAGTGAGAAGGCAACACTTCCAGCTAGCGGCCACTGCTGCCCGCCCTCACTACCCACCGGCTATAAACACCCCCACCCACCCACACTCCACCCCACCCACGACATCACCACCCACCCTCTCTCTCTCCTGTGAACTTCAAACCTACAAGCCTCCTCTGGGATGACTTCACACCGCAAAATAGCAAGATTATCTACGCTATCTGGCTATTGTCCCAGTAGATACTGCAGTGTTTGTGGGTATACCACAAGGGACAAAGTTCTTCTTAAATGTAAGGAGCCTAATTGTTCCAACTACTGCCACACAGATTGCACTCCAGAAGAAGAATTTTGTTGCAGCCAGGTTGAAAATTTCAGAAAATTTAAGGATATCCATAATCCTGTGGTATATGTGGATAACAAGCCTGGAGCACAGGAGGAAGGTTCAGAAGTCCTACCTCGGGACTCCTGTCCAAAAGATCAAGACTGCCTCTTGGGCTGTGTTGTAAAGTTGCAGCTAAGAAAATCCATCACAGGGAAAGCACTTCATGAGCTCCTCAAATATTAGATAACCTACAAGCTATTGTAGAAGGCCAGTGCAAGCCTAATCAAGTGACGTAAGCTGCTCAGCTGAGGGTTTGACACTATTGACAAGACTGGAAGTCCCACACTGAGTTTAACTCAGGGTAAACATCTGGTGGAATTCTGTCATCGCTAAGGACCCACAGACTGACAGAGTTAAAACATACCTTTGGGATTCTATCACAATTCCTCTGACCACCACAGAGGAACAAATCCTCTTCCCAGCAACGTGGGAAGCCTTGGATCTGTTAATTCTCTACACCCTGACATCCTCTGCTTTCAGCCACTGCCAGTCTATTGACAGTGCACTTCCATCTCTGATCTACACCTGTCAGCACCACCTGCCGATACTATTCTAGAATTGGTATGTGCTTCGACGCAAAGCTCTGAGCAGGAGTTTCTCCACCAGAAAAAACGGTCCCAGTTAGTGATCAGGGAACTATCACTGCACCTGATCACCTACTGCCCCGAAGTACGAACAGCAGGGACACATCTGTCAGAACTGGAAGAGGGCGGGGTAGAGGACGTGGAGGAGGACGTGGTGGAGGAAGACATCTACAGCCACTCACCCTCACTAACACAGTTCCAGCGGCAGAATCGAGGAAAATCTGCGAAACACAGGAGGTACAACAAATCCTAGTCCACCCTCCAGGCACCTAGGCTGTGCTCTCGCTGTCACCGGAAGGGGCACTCTCCCAAACACTGCCTGCGAGATACCGGGTGTAACTATGCTAAAAGAAAGGACATAAGGAGGCCCAGTGTCGGAAGAAAAGGAACTTGACAGACGGGCCACCTTTTTAGAGAACCTGTTTCAAAACAAACCAGCAGGATCTCTGAATTGGTAAACACTCTCACACGTCACCCACTTAGCTACTCCTATCCCAGCCAGCAGGTGGGATTGGGCCTTATACAAGACCACAGACCTCATCCCTGCAGCTGCCTCATTACCCTCCCCTCTCTCAAGGGCAGGCACCTTACATTCCCTACACACCCACCACCTCAAGCTGACCACTTCATCATGAGGAGCCAGTCTATCAGCATTCTGTCGGCCAACATTAGAGGTTTTCATTACTAATGTTGGAGAGCTCCACATAGCTTGTGAACACTCGACGTCCGACATGATGCTGTTGTTGAAACTTTTTTGGATGACAGGACTCCAGAAAATTTTGCAAGAATTGCTGGCTACACCTCATGGATGAGAAGAGACAGGAAAAGGGCAAGGAGGTGGTGTTGCTGTGTGCTTCTCTAAAAGTGTTCATGCCCAGCACATAGATGTTGCCACCCCTACACATCTTGAAATGATGTTCTTCAAGCTCTGTATAAACACTAGTACCTCTGTACTAGCATGTGCAATGTACAGACCTCAGTGGCAACATGCAGACCCTATCAACTTCTAATGGAAAATATTGACTCCCTTCTGCTACAACACAACTGTCAACATATTATAATTGTTGGTGACCTCAACCAGCACCTTATACAGAGGGACTTTGATGACCTTCTTGCAGTGTTTGACATGGAGAAACTTTTTTGATTTCCCCACTCATATCTCTGGCTCCTCCCTTGACCCAGTAGTGAGGGATCTGGCAGAAGGCATAGTCACTTGTCAACCCCTCGGCTACGTTGGATCGTCTGACCACAAGCTGTTTTTACCACACTTAAGATCCCAACAGAACGAGGTGAGGAGTCCACACGCACAACCTGGCTATGGGGGAAAAAGGTAATTGGCCAGCCCTTTGCTCTGAGCTCGCCACCACCGACTGGAATGCTCTTCTCCAGGGGGATGTTGACAACCAAGTGAAAGCCTTCACTGGACACATCCTTAATCTGCAACAAGAACACTTCCTCACCCGGGAATATGTGACAAAGCCTACAGATCAGCCTTGGTTTGGCTTTCGTTGTAGAGAGGCTGCTACTGCTAAGTACAAAGCATGGCGAAGGTATAAGAGACATCCTACCACCTATAACAGGAACTTGCACATGCAAGCCTGTAGGCAAAATGGGTGATGTTCAAAAGGGGCCATTGCTAAATGGGAGTTGGACACTAAAAGAAAGTTAGCATCAGGTAGGGTAGGCTCCAAAACCTGGTGGTCCCTGGTCAAGGACAGACAAGGGTTTTTCTGCCTGATGAACTTATTCCACCTCTAAATTCGACAGGATGGGACCACCTCTACTAGTAGTCAAGAGAAAGCGGACCTCTTTGCTGAACAAATTTGCTACCAAAATGCAAGTTCCTGATCCCGCAAGGGACCTCCTTGGCTAGCTGCAAGAACTGTGTCAAAACTGTCAGGGGGGGGACAATAAGGCAGGAGGAGGTGCATTTCCTTCTTAAATCACTTGACCAAGAAAAGGCTGTGGGCCCAGACAAGTTGAGCCCAAGATTGTTGAGAAGATGTGCAGACCAGCTAGCAGCACCTCTAACTCGCATCTTTCAGCACTGCTAGTACAGTGTAATGGCCCTCTCCATGGGGAAAAAGGCAAATGTAGTCCCTGTTCACAAAAAGAAGAGCAGGCAGAAATCAGCAACTACAGACCAGTGTCACTCCTGTCAATCACTGGTAAGATCCTTGAGACAATAATCTCAAGACAAAAGACAGATTTTTTTGACTACCACTCACTACTTTGTGATCGTCAATATGGCTTTAGGAAAGGTTACTCTGCTGTGATCTGTTGTTAAACCTCTCCACTAAGTGGCACCAGTCACTGGATGAATCCAAAGTCAGCTGTGGGGGGTAGCCCCTGGACATTGCTGGCGCTTTCGACGGGTGTGGCACCAGGGCCTCTTAGCAAAACTTCAAGCACTGGGAATTGCAGGCTCTACGCTATGTCTCCCCAGTGATTACCTTCATGGAGATCTCTAAGTGTAGTCCTCAATGGAACGGAAATCAGCAAGGCATCCTATTGGGGCAAGCGTTCCACAAGGGAGTGTGCTGGGTCCACTGTATGGAATGTCTACTTCAAAGACCTTCTTCATCTCATCCCAGAATCACATGCATATGCAGACGACTGTACACTGACATTCACTTATCCCAAGAGAAGAAATGCCAGCTGCTCTAAGCTACATCAATCACCAGCTGAGAGCTATATCAGCTTGGGGAAATAGATGGCAAGTAACATTTTCACCTGAGAAAACGCAAATGATGATCGTCTCTAGGCACCATGATGGTAATGCTGTGCAGTAGTAAGGAGAATGGGAGGATGTTGGCACCTGGAGAAGAAGTTGATATCCTTGGGGTGAAATTTGACTCCAAACTAACCCTGAAGAACCATGTTGTAAATTTTTGCAAACAAGGCAGCCAGGAAGCTTACAGCACTCGCCCTATCTCGCATCTGCTTGACAGTAGGGGTTGCAAGATCCTGTACGAGGCACAAGTACGCTCACACCTTGAGTTTTGCTCCACTTTCTTGGTTTGCCTGTCCCCCCTTTTCATCTGCGACTGCTTGACAGAGTAGAGAACAGAGCAAGACGTCTCATCTCTCGCCTGGACCCATCCTGGATAGATCTGTCATTTCAGCAGAGCCTTCAACATAGGAGGGATGTGGGTGGCCTTACTGTTATGTACAAGGCCAATATTGTCAAAATACAACACTTGGATCCACTTCGAGGACAGCGTGAAACAAGCTTTTATGCCACAAGACGGGCAGAAAGCAGCAACTTCACTCTGGCTGTACCCTTCTCCAGAACATCACTCCATCTGAGATCATACATACCCAGGATGACTCGAGTATGGAACACATTCGTACAGCATAATGATGTCAACGAGATAACGTCAGTTGATCAAATGAAAATGCTGGCCCACAGATGGCTCCAACTTCATCCTGTTCCCTACTTGTATGTCTCATAACAATAAAAATGCTTTCAAATGAGCTGATGTAGGTAACAGCTCTTAGCTTGCCAATAAAGTTAGGAATCCTTAACCTGTAAATAGCTGTCAATAAAGCTAGGGATCCTTAACCTTGTCAAACCCTGTGTAAAAAAAAAAAAAAAAAAAAAAAAAAAAAAAAAAAAAAAGAGGGGGAGAGAGAGAGAGAGAGAGAGAGAGAGAGAGAGAGAGAGAGAGAGAGAGAGAGAGAGAGAGAGAGAGAGAGAGAGAGAGAGAGAGAGAGAGAGAGGAGAGAGAGAGAGAGAGAGAGAGAGAGAGGGTAAATCTTAAGCTTGAAGAGGGAGCTGAACAAGAACACAAAACCCGATACATAAGCACCTTCAGCCGGGGAGCCGAAAACAATGTTGATAATACCTACAACTTTCGACATAAATTTGATGTTGATAACATCAACGCTGAAAGAAGTTGAGGTAAAGTTTAGATAAAGTTACGATGAAGTCAGGAAAGAAACTTCCAAGTTATATCACTGCATGTAAAATGGAGAGGTGGCCCAGTTTATGAAAAAAAACTCAAGCAAATTGGTATCACAGGGAATATTAAACAAAAAAGTAACCCTGATGATGACGCTCAAAGTAAAGAATAAGAGTGACACGAAGAGTAGACGAGGCGGATCAAAGAGTGTGTTCTCGCTAATACTGATGCTGGTTTGAACCTCGGCTCGTTTACAACAGAGTGATGACGCTGAACGTATCTATATCGGAGAAGCGAGAAAGACCTGTTTAGAGAGTGATGGACGAAGGGTAAGACGAGATAAATTGAGGGAAGATGTGAGGGGGAAGGGAGGAGAGGACCGAGGAGGATGTCGGAGTTAGAATTTTGAGATAAAGACTAAAAAATAATAATAACTTTAAAGAAAAAGAAAATTTAATTGACGTTGAAATTAAGGAAGAGAGGAAGAGAGGAGAGAGAGAGAGAGAGAGAGAGAGAGAGGATGAGGAGAGAGAGAGAGAGAGAGAGAGAGAGAGAGAGAGAGAGAGAGACAGAGAGAGACAGACAGAGACAGACAGACAGAGACAGAGAGAGACAGAAAGAGACAGAGACAGACAGAGACAGAGACAGAGACAGAGACAGAGACAGAGACAGAGACAGAGACAAAGACAGAGACAGGTAGGCAAATACTCCATTGATTCTCAAGAGAGGCAAGTGATCGTTGTTCTCCCAAGAATGCAACACTCACAAGGAGAGATATAAAGGCGAGAGATCCTGAGTTAGTGAGTAGGTGGCAGGAAGCTTTATCTCGTTGTCCTTCTCAGGTTTGGGAAATGTTAAAACCACACAAAATCTAGAAAAAAATTATTTGCATTTGCGACACACTGCATATATATATATATATATATATATATATATATATATATATATATATATATATATATATATATATATATTATATATATATATATATATATATGTATATATATATATATATATATATATTATATATATATATATATATATATGTATATATATATATATATATATATATATATATATATATATATATATATATATATATATATATATATATATATATATATATATATATATATATATATAGTTATTAAATGGAGAGTTAGAGGTATTGGGAAGATGGAGGGAATATTTTGAGAAATTGTTAAATGTTGATGAAGATAGGGAAGCTGTGATTTCGTGTATAGGGCAAGGAGGAATAACATCTTGTAGGAGTGAGGAAGAGCCAGTTGTGAGTGTGGGGGAAGTTCGTGAGGCAGTAGTAAAATGAAAGGGGGTAAGGCAGCCGGGATTGATGGGATAAAGATAGAAATGTTAAAAGCAGGTGGGGATATAGTTTTGGAGTGGTTGGTGCAATTATTTAATAAATGTATGGAAGAGGGTAAGGTACCTAGGGATTGGCAGAGTGCATGCATAGTTCCTTTGTATAAAGGCAAAGGGGATAAAAGAGAGTGCAAAAATTATAGGGGGATAAGTCTGCTGAGTATACCTGGTAAAGTGTATGGTAGAGTTATTATTGAAAGAATTAAGAGTAAGACGGAGAATAGGATAGCAGATGAACAAGGAGGCTTTAGGAAAGGTAGGGGGTGTGTGGACCAGGTGTTTACAGTGAAACATATAAGTGAACAGTATTTAGATAAGGCTAAAGAGGTCTTTGTGGCATTTATGGATTTGGAAAAGGACTATGACAGGGTGGATAGGGGGGCAATGTGGCAGATGTTGCAAGTGTATGGTGTAGGAGGTAGGTTACTGAAAGCAGTGAAGAGTTTTTACGAGGATAGTGAGGCTCAAGTTAGAGTATGTAGGAAAGAGGGAAATTATTTCCCAGTCAAAGTAGGCCTTAGACAAGGATGTGTGATGTCACCGTGGTTGTTTAATATATTTATAGATGGGGTTGTAAGATAAGTAAATGCGAGGGTCTTGGCAAGAGGCATGGAGTTAAAAGATAAAGAATCACACACAAAGTGGGAGTTGTCACAGCTGCTCTTTGCTGATGACACTGTGCTCTTGGGAGATTCTGAAGAGAAGTTGCAGAGATTGGTGGATGAATTTGTTAGGGTGTGCAAAAGAAGAAAATTAATGGTGAATACAGGAAAGAGTAAGGTTATGAGGATAACAAAAAGATTAGGTGATGAAAGATTGAATATCAGATTGGAGGGAGAGAGTATGGAGGAGGTGAATGTATTCAGATATTTGGGAGTCTATTTGGGTCTATGAAAGATGAGGTGAATCATAAAATTGATGAGGGGAAAAGGGTGAGTGGTGCACTTAGGAGTCTGTGGAGACAAAGAACTTTGTCCTTGGAGGCAAAGAGGGGAATGTATGAGAGTATAGTTTTACCAACGCTCTTATATGGGTGTGAAGCATGGGTGATGAATGTTGCAGCGAGGAGAAGGCTGGAGGCAGTGGAGATGTCATGTCTGAGGGCAATGTGTGGTGTGAATATAATGCAGAGAATTCGTAGTTTGGAAGTTAGGAGGAGGTGCGGGATTACCAAAACTGTTGTCCAGAGGGCTGAGGAAGGGTTGTTGAGGTGGTTCGGACATGTAGAGAGAATGGAGCGAAACAGAATGACTTCAAGAGTGTATCAGTCTGTAATGGAAGGAAGGCGGGGTAGGGGTCGGCCTAGGAAAGGTTGGAGAGAGGGGGTAAAGGAGGTTTTGTGTGCGAGGGGCTTGGACTTCCAGCAGGCATGCGTGAGCGTGTTTGATAGGAGTGAATGGAGACGAATGGTTTTTAATACTTGACGTGCTGTTGGAGTGTGAGCAAAGTAACATTTATGAAGGGGTTCAGGGAAACCGGTAGGCCGGACTTGAGTCCTGGAGATGGGAAGTACAGTGCCTGCACTCTGAAGGAGGGGTGTTAATGTTGCAGTTTAAAAACTGTAGTGTAAAGCACCCTTCCGGCAAGACAGTGATGGAGTGAATGATGGTGAAAGTTTTTCTTTTTCGGGCCACCCTGCCTTGGTGGGAATCGGCCAGTGTGATAATATATATATATATATATATATATATTATATATATATATATATAATATATATATATATATAATATATATATATATATATATATAATATATATATTAATATATATATATATATATATATATATATATATATATATATATAGAAGGGAGACAACATACTGTTGAGCCAAAGCAATATCTAATATTACCTTACCTCTCACTATTCAAAAATCGTTACAGACATTAAATTGGCTCCTCAGCGATATATTCTGAATACTTCATCTTGGAAAGAGAAAAAAATATTAATTTCGTTTCTAATACTTTTTTAAATTCTTTGTTTATTCTTCTTTTAGTTTTAATTGTATATACTTGTTTTTCAGGATTTATGAATTAACTGTTTACTTATAATAAGTGAACGGTTCATTTATAAAAATGAATGAATTAAATTCTCAGATACGGAAATAAAATTCCTAGACACGGTAGAAATGCAAAAAACGTGTATATGGCCAGCAAGTATAACAGACAAATCTTCCTTTCCCAGTCTCTGGCAAACACATTTACATTCACGAGTTAGAAACGGAATATTTGGAGGTGTTGCTGTGTCCCTCCATCCCAGCCACCCTCCACACTCTGGAGAAGGTACGCTGAGAGTTACTGTTCCTCCATCCCAGCCACCCTCCACACTCTGGAGGAGGTACGCTGAGAGTTACTGTCCCTCCATCCCAGCCACCCTCCACACTCTGGAGGAGTACGCTGAGAGTTACTGTTCCTCCATCCCAGCCACCCTCCACACTCTGGAGGAGGTACGCTGAGAGTTACTGTCCCTCCATCCCAGCCACCCTCCACACTCTGGAGGAGGTACGCTGAGAGTTACTGTTCCTCCACCCCAGCCACCCTCCACACTCTGGAGGAGGCACGCTGAGAGTTACTGTGCCTCTGCCTAGTCATCCTCCATATTCTGGAGTGCCTTCCAGTAGCTCCTGATGGGAATCACTGTCAACCACTTTCCTTACTTTGGGGTAATCTTAATTTATTATTATTGTTATTATTATTAATATTATTATTATTATTATTATTATTATTATTATTATTATTATTATTATTATATTATTATTATTATTATTATTATTATTATTATTATTATTATTATTATTAATTATTATTATTTTTATTATTAAAATTATTATTTTTTATTATTAAATTTATTATTGCCATTATAACCGTAAGGATGCACGAAACCTGTGAAAACGAAATAATCAGGTTTCAAAAATTAAATAATTTTTCAAGAAAGGGAACTTAATCATTCCCTTATTGTGTAGAAAAATAACAAAATGAAAGTCACTGTAAATTAAAAGTACGAAAATGAAGCTTGAGAAAATATGTGGTTAAAGTTAATGTAGATTTCACCAAAGAAAACTCCATAGCAAGCAAGATGTAAACATAACACAAATTAGTCTAAAAAAATTATTTCGCATTTCTGGTGCAAAATCCTGGAGCCACAAATTGCTGGTGCCACACTTAATGTGAAAACCGTGAGAGCGTGCGACCCATATTTGCATTTGAGAAATTTAGAGTCAACAGTTTTTGCCTAAAATCTAACAAAACCTTGTTTACCTTCAGAAATATACTCACGATGCAACCCTTACAGAATCATTAAAAGGACATTTATCACAGCAATAGTCTTATATTTATCCTCAATACTTTTTCAATGGAAAAAAAATATAACCATAATAGCAACGTGCATCGTTATCAACACACAGAACTGATATTATAACAATAATAATTTGGCTAAATGAGAGCACTAAGAATAAATTTTCTGCCAATACTACGAGGACGTTCAGACGCTGAGGACGTCCAGGAGTGAGAGTACCAGAAGATGCTATTGACTACTGTAACAAGCATGTTGATGTTGCTGGAAGCTGGTGTTGGCAAGCTGCAACTCACGACATCATATATTAATTGTTTAGCATTCAAGGCACCAGACTGCCGAGCACCGAAATGAATTTGTGTGCATGTATATATATATATTATATATATATATATATATATATATATAATATATATATATATATATATTATATATATATATATATATATATTATTACATAATATGGCACAGAAGATTTAAGAGATACATTGTTGATATAAAGGTGGCATGTATATATATATATATACATGTTGTTACGTGTGTATCACCGATTATAAGGCGAAAATCTCATCCAGCTCCTCAGAGCTGGGGCGTGTGCCCAAAATGCAGCATGCATTACCCCTTTGAACAGCCGCGCTGAGCCGCTGGAACAGAAAACTAGCTGAACGTGTGTGAGCGTGTGTGAGCGTGTGTCTGCGTGTGTGTGTGTGTGTTTGTGTGCGTCTGTGTCTGTGTCTGCGTCTGTGTCTGTGTCTGTGTCTGTCTGTGTTTGGGTGTATGTGTGTCTGTGAGAGAGAGAGAGAGAGAGAGAGAGAGAGAGAGAGACAGACAAGGTGAACATGAACATGAAACTGAAATCGAAGTTAATGGACTTAAAGATTGGCAATAGTCTTTTGCTCCTCTTATAATAGCATTAGCGTCTTCTCTCTAATGGCCTTGTTCTCTCAGCTTCAGTCTAATATCTATATATTTAAGTAATAGTATTTGAGTTTATCTTTTGCATATTGTAAATCAAATTATTCATTCGGGTATAAGAAAATATGTCAGCTTTAAGTAAGGTAAAGTAACAGAAACCTGTTGGTGTGATAACGGAGAACGGTTTTAGTTTGGGGATGTTGTGATGAGGTCCCTAGTTTGTTGAACGCTGCAACATTCGTATTTGGGGCCACCGTTTTGGGGCCCC
>NC_069450.1:27242185-27277185 GCF_026875155.1 Cherax quadricarinatus
TCAAATGAGCTGATGTAGGTAACAGCTCTTAGCTTGCCAATAAAGTTAGGAATCCTTAACCTGTAAATAGCTGTCAATAAAGCTAGGGATCCTTAACCTTGTCAAACCCTGTGTAAAAAAAAAAAAAAAAAAAACAGAGAGAGAGAGAAAGAGAGAGAGAGAGAGAGAGAGAGAGGAGAGAGAGAGAGAGAGAGGAGAGAGAGAGAGAGAGAGAGAGAGAGGAGAGAGAGAGAGAGAGAGAGAGAAGAGAGGAGAGAAGAGAGAGAGAGAGAGAGAGAGAGAGAGAGAGAGAGAGAGAGAGAGAGAGAGAGAGAGAGAGAGAGAGAGAGAGAGAGAGAAAGGGGGGAAGTAACCTCTTAAGAAAATTAAAGAAAATAAACTATTTCAAAATCATCTTTAGACGCTTAACAATATTACCAATATTAACTGTATTAATGTGTAACGTTGTAGTGAGGGAATCTTTTAAAACCGTGTTTTTTTTTAACTGGTTTGACTGATACTCGAATTGTATAAACTTGGTGTAAATATTGTATGACACAGGTAGGTCACAAGGCTTTACAACATTATTTCCATAGGCCAGCAGGTCTATGCTAGACCCATTGTTCTTGTTGGTTTCATGTTCTTAAATACAGAGAATTTACACTGAAATTTAAGATGGAGATCTTACTTCAAGCATTTACAACTCTTGTTTATTTTTTGCCTATTTTTACTTCAATATATATTTTGTACCTTTCTATTTTATCATCTGTCTCTTGTCTCACTATCTATATTGTGTTATGTCTCACTATCTGTATTGTGTTATGTCTCACTATCTGTATTGTGTTATGTCTCACTATCTATATTGTGTTATGTCTCACTATCTATATTGTGTTATGTCTCACTATCTGTATTGTGTTATGTCTCACTATCTATATTGTGTTATGTCTCACTATCTATATTGTGTTATGTCTCACTATCTGTATTGTGTTATGTCTCATTATCTGTATTGTGTTATGTCTCACTATCTATATTGTGTTATGTCTCACTATCTGTATTGTGTTATGTCTCACTATCTGTATTGTGTTATGTCTCACTATCTGTATTGTATTATGTCTCACTATATATATTGTGTTATGTCTCACTATCTGTATTGTGTTATGTCTCACTATCTATATTGTGTTATGTCTAACTATCTACATTGTGTTATGCCTCACTATCTATATTGTGTTATGCCTCACTATCTATATTGTGTTATGTCTCACTATCTGTATTGTGTTATGTCTCACTATCTGTATTGTGTTATGTCTCACTATCTGTATTGTGTTATGTCTCACTATCTGTATTGTGTTATGTCTCACTATTTGTATTGTGTTATGTCTCACTATCTGTATTGTGTTATGTCTCACTGTCTGTATTGTGTTATGTCTCACTATCTGTATTGTGTTATGTCTCACTATCTGTATTGTGTTATGTCTCACTATTGTATTGTGTTATGTCTCACTATCTGTATTGTGTTATGTCTCACTGTCTGTATTGTATTATGTCCATATATATATTGTGTTATGTCTCACTATCTGTATTGTGTTATGTCTCACTATCTATATTGTGTTATGTCTAACTATCTACATTGTGTTATGCCTCACTATCTATATTGTGTTATGTCTCACTATCTGTATTGTGTTATGTCTCACTATCTGTATTGTGTTATGTCTCACTATCTGTATTTGTTATGTCTCACTATCTGTATTGTGTTATGTCTCAATATTGTATTGTGTTATGTCTCACTATCTGTATTGTGTTATGTCTCACTGTCTGTATTGTGTTATGTCTCCTATCTGTATTGTGTTATGTCTCACTATCTGTATTGTGTTATGTCTCACTATCTGTATTGTGTTATGTCTCACTATCTATATTGTGTTAATGTCTCACTATCTGTATTGTGTTATGTCTCACTATCTATATTGTGTTATGTCTCACTTATGTATTGTGTTATGTCTCACTATCTGTATTGTGTTATGTCTCACTATCTATATTGTGTTATGTCTCACTATCTTATTGTGTTATGTCTCACTATCTATATTGGTTATGTCTCACTATCTGTATTGTGTTATGTCTCACTATCTGTATTGTGTTATGTCTCACTATCTGTATTGTGTTATGTCTCACTATCTGTATTGTGTATGTCTCACTATCTGTATTGTGTTATGTCTCACTATCTGTATTGTGTTATGTCTCACTATCTGTATTGTGTTATGTCTCACTATCTTATTGTGTTATGTCTCACTATCTGTATTGTGTTATGTCTCACTATCTGATTGTGTTATGTCTCACTATCTATATTGTGTTATGTCTCACTATCTATATTGTGTTATGTCTCACTATCAGTTAATATATTGTGTTATGTCTCACTATCTGTATTGTGTTATGTTCACTATCTTATTGGTTATGTCTCACTATCTATATTGTGTTATGTCTCACTATCTGTATTGTGTTATGTCTCACTATCTGTATTGTGTTATGTCTCACTATCTGTATTGTGTTATGTCTCACTATCTGTATTGTGTTATGTCTCACTATCTGTATTGTGTTATGTCTCACTACTATTGGTTGTCTCTATCTTATTGTGTTATGTCTCACTATCTGTATTGTGTTATGTCTCACTATCTGTATTGTGTTATGTCTCACTATCTGTATTGTGTTATGTCTCACTATCTGTATTGTGTTATGTCTCACTATCTATATTGTGTTATGTCTCACTATCTGTATTGTGTTATGTCTCACTATCTATATTGTGTTATGTCTCACTATCTATATTGTGTTATGTCTCACTATCTATATTGTGTTATGTCTCACTATCTGTATTGTGTTATGTCTCACTATCTGTATTGTGTTATGTCTCACTATCTGTATTGTGTTATGTCTCACTATCTGTATTGTGTTATGTCTCACTATCTGTATTGAGTTATGTCTCACTATCTGTATTGTGTTATGTCACACTATCTGTGTTGTGTTATGTCTCACTATCTATATTGTGTTATGTCTCACTATCTATATTGCGTTATGTCTCACTATCTGTATTGTGTTATGTCTCACTATCTATATTGTGTTATGTCTCACTATCTGTATTGTGTTATGTCTCACTATCTGTATTGTGTTATGTCTCACTATCTATATTGTGTTATGTCTAACTATCTGTATTGTGTTATGTCTCACTATCTATATTATGTTATGTCTCACTATCTATATTGTGTTATGTCTCACTATCTATATTGTATTATGTCTCACTATCTGTATTGTGTTATGTCTCACTATCTGTATTGTGTTATGTCTCACTCTCTGTATTGTGTTATGTCTCACTATCTGTATTGTGTTATGTCTCACTATATTGTGCTATCTTATGTCTCATTATCTATGTTAGGTAAGACACATATGCAACAGTCAGGTATCTTTATTTCGAAACGTTTCGCCTACACAGTAGGCTTCTTCAGTCGAGTACAGAAAAGTTGATAGAAGCAGAAGATACTTGAAGACGATGTAATCAGTCCATCACCCTTAAAGTTTTGAGGTGGTCAGTCCCTCAGTCTGGAGAAGAGCATTGTTCCGTTGTCTGAAACAATATGAAGTTGAAGTGACAGGATGGAGCCTTTATATAGTGCCAGGAGGTGAGACGGAGGTTGCTTTGGGAGGGCAGGTCCCTCTCAAACCCAGCCGTTCTCACTAGTAGAGGTCGAAGTTGATGGTCTGTACCAAGATACCCTTGTGTTGCAGTGTCTGACAAAATGAACATTAAAATGGTATAAAATACCGACAGATTGTTAGGTAAGACACATATGCAACAGTCAGGTATCTTTATTTCGAAACGTTTCGCCTACACAGTAGGCTTCTTCAGTCGAGTACAGAAAAGTTGATAGAAGCAGAAGATACTTGAAGACGATGTAATCAGTCCATCACCCTTAAAGTTTTGAGGTGGTCAGTCCCTCAGTCTGGAGAAGAGCATTGTTCCGTTGTCTGAAACAATATGAAGTTGAAGTGACAGGATGGAGCCTTTATATAGTGCCAGGAGGTGAGACGGAGGTTGCTTTGGGAGGGCAGGTCCCTCTCAAACCCAGCCGTTCTCACTAGTAGAGGTCGAAGTTGATGGTCTGTACCAAGATACCCTTGTGTTGCAGTGTCTGACAAAATGAACATTAAAATGGTATAAAATACCGACAGATTGTTAGGTAAGACACATATGCAACAGTCAGGTATCTTTATTTCGAAACGTTTCGCCTACACAGTAGGCTTCTTCAGTCGAGTACAGAAAAGTTGATAGAAGCAGAAGATACTTGAAGACGATGTAATCAGTCCATCACCCTTAAAGTTTTGAGGTGGTCAGTCCCTCAGTCTGGAGAAGAGCATTGTTCCGTTGTCTGAAACAATATGAAGTTGAAGTGACAGGATGGAGCCTTTATATAGTGCCAGGAGGTGAGACGGAGGTTGCTTTGGGAGGGCAGGTCCCTCTCAAACCCAGCCGTTCTCACTAGTAGAGGTCGAAGTTGATGGTCTGTACCAAGATACCCTTGTGTTGCAGTGTCTGACAAAATGAACATTAAAATGATATAAAATACCGACAGATTGTTAGGTAAGACACATATGCAACAGTCAGGTATCTTTATTTCGAAACGTTTCGCCTACACAGTAGGCTTCTTCAGTCGAGTACAGAAAAGTTGATAGAAGCAGAAGATACTTGAAGACGATGTAATCAGTCCATCACCCTTAAAGTTTTGAGGTGGTCAGTCCTCAGTCTGGAGAAGAGCATTGTTCGTTGTCTGAAACAATATGAAGTTGAAGTGACAGGATGGGCCTTTATATAGTGCCAGGAGGTGAGACGGAGGTTGCTTTGGGAGGGCAGGTCCCTCTCAAACCCAGCCGTTCTCACTAGTAGAGGTCGAAGTTGATGGTCTGTACCAAGATACCCTTGTGTTGCAGTGTCTGACAAAATGAACATTAAAATGGTATAAAATACCGACAGATTGTTAGGTAAGACACATATGCAACAGTCAGGTATCTTTATTTCGAAACGTTTCCACAGTAGGCTTCTTCTTTTCTGTACTCGACTGAAGAAGCCTACTGTGTAGGCGAAACGTTTCGAAATAAAGATACTGTTGCATATGTGTCTTACCTAACAATCTGTCGGTATTTTATACCATTTTAATGTTCATTTTGTCAGACACTGCAACACAAGGTTATCTTGGTACAGACCATCAACTTCGACCTCTACTAGTGAGAACGGCTGGGTTTGAGAGGGACCTGCCCTCCCAAAGCAACCTCCGTCTCACCTCCTGGCACTATATAAAGGCTCCATCCTGTCACTTCAACTTCATATTGTTTCAGACAACGGAACAATGCTCTTCTCCAGACTGAGGGACTGACCACCTCAAAACTTTAAGGGTGATGGACTGATTACATCGTCTTCAAGTATCTTCTGCTTCTATCAACTTTTCTGTACTCGACTGAAGAAGCCTACTGTTAGGCGAAAACGTTTCGAAATAAAGATACCTGACTGTTGCATATGTGTCTTACCTAACAATCTGTCGGTATTTTATACCATTTTAATGTTCATTTTGTCAGACACTGCAACACAAGGGTATCTTGGTACAGACCATCAACTTCGACTCTACTAGTGAGAACGGCTGGGTTTGAGAGGGACCTGCCCTCCCAAAGCAACCTCCGTCTCACCTCCTGGCACTATATAAAGGCTCCATCCTGTCACTTCAACTTCATATTGTTTCAGACAACGGAACAATGCTCTTCTCCAGACTGAGGACTGACCACCTCAAAACTTTAGGGTGATGGACTGATTACATCGTCTTCAAGTATCTTCTGCTTCTATCAACTTTTCTGTACTCGACTGAAGAAGCTACTGTGTAGGCGAAACGTTTCGAAATAAAGATACCTGACTGTTGCATATGTGTCTTACCTAACAATCTGTCGGTATTTTATACCATTTTAATGTTCATTTTGTCAGACACTGCAACACAAGGGTATCTTGGTACAGACCATCAACTTCGACCTCTACTAGTGAGAAACGGCTGGGTTTGAGAGGGACTGCCCTCCCAAAGCAACCTCCGTCTCACCTCCTGGCACTATATAAAGGCTCCATCCTGTCACTTCAACTTCATATTGTTTCAGACAACGGAACAATGCTCTTCTCCAGACTGAGGGACTGACCACCTCAAAACTTTAAGGGTGATGGACTGATTACATCGTCTTCAAGTATCTTCTGCTTCTATCAACTTTTCTGTACTCGACTGAAGAAGCCTACTGTGTAGGCGAAACGTTTCGAAATAAAGATACCTGACTGTTGCATATGTGTTTACCTAACAATCTGTCGGTATTTTATACCATTTTAATGTTCATTTTGTCAGACACTGCAACACAAGGGTATCTTGGTACAGACCATCAACTTCGACCTCTACTAGTGAGAACGGCTGGGTTTGAGAGGGACCTGCCCTCCCAAAGCAACCTCCGTCTCACCTCCTGGCACTATATAAAGGCTCCATCCTGTCACTTCAATTCATATTGTTTCAGACAACGGAACAATGCTCTTCTCCAGACCACCTCAAAACTTTAAGGGTGATGGACTGATTACATCGTCTTCAAGTATCTTCTGCTTCTATCAACTTTTCTGTACTCGACTGAAGAAGCCTACTGTGTAGGCGAACGTTTCGAAATAAAGATACCTGACTGTTGCATATGTGTCTTACCTAACAATCTGTCGGTATTTTATACCATTTTAATGTTCATTTTTGTCAGACACTGCAACACAAGGGTATCTTGGTACAGACCATCAACTTCGACCTCTACTAGTGAGAACGGCTGGGTTTGAGAGGGACCTGCCCTCCCAAAGCAACCTCCGTCTCACCTCCTGGCACTATATAAAGGCTCCATCCTGTCACTTCAACTTCATATTGTTTCAGACAACGGAACAATGCTCTTCTCCAGACTGAGGGACTGACCACCTCAAAACTTTAAGGGTGATGGACTGATTACATCGTCTTCAAGTATCTTCTGCTTCTATCAACTTTTCTGTACTCGACTGAAGAAGCCTACTGTGTAGGCGAAACGTTTCGAAATAAAGATACTGTTGCATATGTGTCTTACCTAACAATCTGTCGGTATTTTATACCATTTTAATGTTCATTTTGTCAGACACTGCAACACAAGGGTATCTTGGTACAGACCATCAACTTCGACCTCTACTAGTGAGAACGGCTGGGTTTGAGAGGGACCTGCCCTCCCAAAGCAACCTCCGTCTCACCTCCTGGCACTATATAAAGGCTCCATCCTGTCACTTCAACTTCATATTGTTTCAGACAACGGAACAATGCTCTTCTCCAGACTGAGGGACTGACCACCTCAAAACTTTAAGGGTGATGGACTGATTACATCGTCTTCAAGTATCTTCTGCTTCTATCAACTTTTCTGTACTCGACTGAAGAAGCCTACTGTGTAGGCGAAACGTTTCGAAATAAAGATACCTGACTGTTGCATATGTGTCTTACCTAACAATCTGTCGGTATTTTATACCATTTTAATGTTCATTGTGTCAGACACTGCAACACAAGTGGGTTTTCTTGGTACAGACCATCAACTTCGACCTCTACTAGTGAGAACGGCTGGGTTTGAGAGGGACCTGCCCTCCCAAAGCAACCTCCGTCTCACTCCTGGCACTATATAAAGGCTCCATCCTGTCACTTCAACTTCATATTGTTTCAGACAACGGAACAATGCTCTTCTCCAGAATGAGGGACTGACCACCTCAAAACTTTAAGGGTGATGGACTGATTACATCGTCTTCAAGTATCTTCTGCTTCTATCAACTTTTCTGTACTCGACTGAAGAAGCCTACTGTGTAGGCGAAACGTTTCGAAATAAAGATACCTGACTGTTGCATATGTGTCTTACCTAACAATCTGTCGGTATTTTATACCATTGTAATGCTCATTATCTATATTTGGTCTTAGTATCTATGTTATGTTTCACTATCCAGCCGAACCATTCACTATGCCGTCATCTTCATGACAATCGTGAATATATCATAGACAGGACCAAGCACCGCCCTTCCTTGATACTACCGGCATCAAGGTGAGATACAGTCTCCCAAGTGACATTTCCCTGCCACACGTCTCTATTTAGGATGCTGCGTATATCTGAATGAGAGATACAGCAGAGCGTCGCCTCAGAAAACGAGGGGTGCTGCGCGAGACCCAGCAGGAAGATGTTCTTGCTTTTTTTTATATCCCCACCATCAAAGATACTCACACCAACACAGACATTTACACATGCGGGATTTGGGGCTAAAGTTTGCCACAGCCCCCCGGGCGGGTATGTGTTTTTAACTGTAAAAACTTGTATTTGGGGTCACAGTGGGGGCCCATGCAACCTTCCATTTTTTATAAAAATACCCCTGGGGGCCCCCTTTTAATTGGGCCAATTACGTGGAAACACATGGCCTCTATTTGGGACGGTTTTGCCGGGGTTTCGAATCCAAATTCGTCTAAAGGGCATTTACAATTTTTCCCACCCAGGGTTTTATATATATTTATATATTTTTAAAATATAAAATATATAATATATATATATATATAAATTTATATTATATATATATATATATATATATTTTTTTTTTTTTTTTTTTTTTTTCAACAATTCGGTCTTTCTCCCACGAGGGGGGGGGAAAAAAAAAAAAAAAAGAAAAAAAACCCCCAAAAAGAATATTTTCCATCATCATTAAAACCCACTTTCCCCCACCTCACCCCTTTATCACTGCTTTTGCAGAGGTGCTAAAGAATATAAAACATTTTTTAGAACATAAACGTATAGAGATACACAAAAATCCCCCCCAAATCCCCTTTTCCCCAAAACCCCCCCCTTTAAAAGGCGGCATTTATTTCCCTTTTCCCCGGGTTCAAGCCCCGACTAAAATTAAAAAAAACCCGGGTTTCCCCCCTGAACCCCTTCCACAAAAATTTTCCCCCGCCACACTCCATAAAAAATTTCTTTCAGGCCCCCAATATCATTCGTCTCCATTCACCCCTATTTTAAACCGCCATGCACCCTTGCTGGAAGTCCAAGCCCCTCCCCCAAAAAACCCTCCTTTACCCCCTTTTTCCCAAACCCCTTTTTTCGGGGGGACGCCCCCTTTCCCCCTTTTTCCCCCTTCCCCTATAATTTATATGCCCCATGTCATTTATTTTGGATCCATTCTCCTAAATGCCCAAAAACCACCTCAAAAAACCCCCCTCTTCTCCCTCTGACTAATGCTTTTATTAACCCCCACCCTTTCTCCTAATTTCCACCCCTTCCGAATTTTCTGAAAAATATTTACACCCCCACATTCCCCTTAACAGGACTTCCCCCTCCCCCCTCCAACCCTTTTCCCTCGCGCTCCCATTTCCCCCCCCAAGTTCACATCCATATAAGAGTTTTTGGGTTTACTACTATATTTTTCATACATTCCCTTTTCCCCCTCCATAAATCGTTTTTTGACCCCACATAAACCTCAACGCACCATTTCCCCTTTTTTTCCCCTCACCCAATTCTATGATTAACCTCCCCTTCAAAAAAACCCCATCCGCCAAACAGGGTTCAACTCCCAATATCTGAAAACATTCATTTCCCTTCCATCCCTCCTTTTCCCCAATTTGATTTTAAATTTTTTTCTTTATCTAAACTTTTGGGAAAACCCTCATCCCCCTTTACTTTTTTCAATTTTCATTTTTAAAACCTTTCTCCCTTTTACACACTTTCTCAAATTTCACCCCATTTAACCTTTGCAATTTTTCTTTAAAATCCCCCCTAAGCACAGTTTCATCAGAAATATTTAAAAATTATATATAAAAATAATATATAATATTATATATATTATATAAAAAATAAAAATATTTTTATATATATATATATATATATATATAAATATATTTATATATATTAAAAAAGAAGACAAACCACTGAATACAGTGGTCGCTGACTGAAAAACCCGGGGAAAACAGGATAACCACTATAAATCGAAAAAAATAAAAAAAAATAGAGATTTTTAATATCTTCGACAGGGGTTTACAATTGTGTTTGGGGAAAAGGCGGAAAAGGTTTGGGTTTTTGGTTTCGGGGTTCGGGTTTTATTGTTGGCAGGGAGGCCATCAGAAAAAAAGTTGCATAAAACTTGAATGTGCTGGTGCCGGGGTTTTTAAAAAAAGGGGACATAAAAAGCCCTTTGGGGGCCGATCCTCCATTCCTAAACGTAAAGAAAAAAAATTACCGTTTTATGGCAAACCCTTTTTGGCCCTTTGGGCAGTACCAAAAAAAATTGTTTGTGTTGTGAGATCTTGCTCTTCTTTTTTGTACCGTGATGGACAGCAGCATCCAGATTTCGGGGATTTGCTGGCCAAAAACTCTTTTTACCTTTGCGACACTCGATTTCTTCGCTTTTGGGCCGCCCCCAAAAACTTTTTCCGTTTCCTACCAAACACCCACTTTTTCGTTTTGTGCAACAAACGGTCCTGTCTGGAGCAAAGGGGGACCTTTCTTTCGGTGTTGGCGGGGGGGGTTGCGGTGATGAGGGGAAAAACAAACGGGCTTACACATTTTAGTATTCTTAAGATGCCCTTGCAGCAGTGACCTTGAGCTAGCGCCCTTTGGGTTCAAGACCCATGGGGGCGACAAAAGGGGTCAGCCACCTTGTGTCAGGGACCTTTTGCCTGCAACCTTTTTTTTCCCGCAACCATTTTATTACCCATCGCTTGATCTTTAAACCCTTTTCAAATTTACGAGTTGAAATTATTTTGACCCAATTTTTTTAAAAATTTTAGATACTTTATGCGATTTTTACAGAAATAATACATTCATTTCTTTAAAGGGGAAAAAGGGGGTGAGAAAGGGGTCTGGTACTTGCCCCTTTTTTTGGAATGAAAAAAGACAACGGGGAATCTTTTTTTGTTTCTCTTTGTAATTTTTTTGGTATTTTTTGTTTAAATGTTCAGGTTTAAAACAGTCCCTTCCATTGTAAAAGTCCTATCACGTTGTAGCTGTCCCCTCCCCATTGTAACCCGTTTCCAAAAATTTAACTGTTCCATGTTGTTGTAACTGATCCAGTTGGGTTTAACTGTTGCATGTTTTGTAACTTTTTCCCTTTGTTGTAACTTTCCATGTTGTAACGTTCCATGTTGTTGTAACTGCTTCATTTTTGGGAACTGTCCCATGTTGCAATGTTCAAATTTTTTTGTAAAAATGCTTCATGTTTTGTAACTGTTCCCTTTTTTAACTGTTCCATGTTTTTGTAACGTTCTATGTTGTTGTAACTGTTCCCCGTTTTAACTGTTCCTGTTTTTTGGGAACTGTTCCAGTTTAACTGTTCCATCGTTAAACTGTTCCTTTTTTGTTGTAAATTTCATGTTGTTGTAAATGTCCCATGTTGTAAACTGGGTTTCCCTGTTGTTTTAAAATGTCCATTTGGTAAAAGCCCTTTTTTGTTTTTAAATGTCCCATTTGTAAAATGTTCCAGTTGTTTAACTTTCCTTTTTGTTTTAAAACCTTTCCCTGTTGTTGTCTGTTTCCCCTTTGTTTTTAACTGGGTTCATGTTTTTGGAACTGCTTCCCTGTTGTTGGAACTGTTCCAGTTGTTGTAACTGTTTCCCGTTGTTTTTTAAAAATCCCATGCCCGTTGTAACTGTCCCCATTTTGTAACTTTTCCCTGTTGTTTTTAACTGCTTCATGTTTTTTTAACTGTCCCCGTTGTAAAATGTTCCATTTTTGTAACTGTTCCCCTGTTTTTTGTAGCTGTTCCATGTTGTAACTGTTTTCCCTGTTTTTGTAACTGTTCCATGTTTTTTGTAACTGTTCCTTTTTGTTGAAACCGTTCCATGTTGTAACTGTTTTTCCCTCGGGTGTACCTGTTCCATGTTTTTGTAACTGTTCCAGTTGTAACGTTTTCCATGTTGTTGTAACTGTTCCCTGTTGTTGTAACTGCTTCATGTTGTTGTTAAATGCTTCTTTTTGTTGTAACTGTTCCATGTTTAAATGGGTTTCCCTGTTGGGTTTTAACGTTTCCCTGTTGTTGTAACTGTCCCCTGTTTTTTGTAACTGCTTTTATTTGTTGTAACTGTCCCAAAGTTTTCAACTGTTCCATGTTTTTTGTAAAATGCCCCCTTATGTTGTTGTAAATTTCCCCTGTTGAAAATGTTCCCTGTTGTTGTAAAAATGTTCTATTTTGTTGTAAAATTTTCCCTTTTTGTAACTGTTCCCCTTTTTTTCAAAATGGGTTTCCCTGTTTTTAACTGTTCCCTGTTTTTTGAAAAATGTTCCCTGTTGTAAAATGTTCCATGCTTTTTTGAAACTGTTTTCCCTGTTTTTTGTAACTGCTTCATGTTGTTGTAAACTGCCCATGTTTTAACTTTTTCCAAGTTTTTTGTAACTGTTCCCTGTTGTTTTAAAATCTTCCATGTTGTTGTACTGGTTTTATGTTTTTTAACTGCTTCCCTTTTTTGTAAATGGGTTTATGTTGTTTTTAACTGTTCCTGTTTGGGTTTCAAAAATGTTCCCTGTTGTTTTAAAATATCCCATTTCTGTTGTAAATGTCCCCCTGTTGTAAATGTTTTCCCTTTGTTTTAACTTTTCCCCCTTTATGTTTTGTAAAATGTCCCATGTTAAAATGTTTTTCCTTTTTGTTGGGAACTGTTTCCCTTTGTTGTAGCTTTTTTCCATGTTGTAAATGTTCCATGTTGTTTTTAAGGGGGCCCTGTTGTTTTTTAAATGTTTTCCCTGTTGTTGTAACCGTTTTTTTTTTAAAAGTTGTAACTGTTTTTCCCTCTCTGTACCTTTCCCTGTTTTGTAAAATGTTCCTGTTGTAACGTTCCCCTGTTGTTGTAAAATGTTCCCGTTGGGGTAAATGCTTCATTTTTTGTAACTGCTTCATGTTGTTGTAACTGTTCCCCCTTTTGTAAAATTTTCATGTTTTTGTAATGTTTCCCCCTTGTTGTAACGCCCCATGTTTTTGTAAACCTTTATGTTGGGTTTTAACTGTCCCATGTTGCAAAATGTTCCATGTTGTTGTTAAAATGCTTCATGTTGTTGTAAATGTTCCTTTTTTAAAAAGTTCCATGTTGTTGTAACTGTTCTATGTTGTTTTTAACTGTTTTCCCTGTTGTAAAATGTTCCATGTTGTTGCAACTGGGCCATGTTGTAAATGGGCCAGTTGTTGTAACTGTTTTCCCTTTGTAACTGTTCCATGCTGTTTTAAACGTTCCATGTTGTTGGGAATGCTTTATGTTGTTGGGAAATTCCCCCTGTTGTAAAAGTTCCATGTTTTTGTAAAATGTTTCCCTGGTTTTTTTAAAAATTTCCCCCTTTCCCTGGGTTTTTGTAGCTGTTCCATGTTGTTGTAAAATGCTTCATGTTTTTGGGAACTGCTTTTAAGTTGTTGTAACTGTTCCTGTTTTTGCAACTGTTCCATGTTGTTGTAACAAACCCATGCCCGTTTTAACTGTTTCCCTGTTTTTAACTTTTTCCAAATTTGTTTTTAAATGGGTTAAAAGGGTTTTTGTAACTGTCCCATGTTGTAACTGTTTTTCCCTGTTGTTGTAAACTTTTCCTGTTTTTTGTAGCTGTTCCATGTTGTTTAAAAATGTTCCCTGTTTTTTGTAACTTTCCATGTTTTTGTAACTGTTCCATTTGTTGTAACCGTTCCCCTGTTGAAAATGGGCCCCTGCGGGGTACCCCGTTCCATGTTTTGTTTTAAATGGGTTCCCCCTGTTGTAAATGTTCCTGTTGTTGTAAAAGTTCCATGTTGTTGTAAAATGTTCCATTTTGTTGTAATGCTTCATGTTGTTGTAAATGTTTTCCCTGTTTTTTAAAAATTCCATGTTTTGTAACTGTTTCCCTGGGTTTTTTGTAATGTCCTTTGTTTTTAACTGCTTCATGTTTTTTGTAAAACCCTTTAAGTTGTTGTAAAATGCTTCATGTTTTTGTAACTGTTTCCTGTTGTAACTGTTTCCCCCCTGTTGTTGTAAATGTTCCATGTTGTTTTAACTGCTTCATGTTTTTGTAACTGCTTCATGTTGTTGTAACTGCTTCAGTTGTTTAACTGTTTCCCTGTTGAACTGCTCCCTTTGTTGTAACTGCTTCATGTTGTTGTAACTGGGTTTATGTTTTTTTGTTTAAATGCTTCATGTTTTTTGTAACGCTTCATTTGTTGTAACTGCTTCATGTTGTTTAACTTTCTTCATGTTGTTGTAACTGCTCCATGTTGTTGTAACCGCTTCATGTTGTTGTAACTGCTTCATGTTTTTTTAACGCTTCATGTTGTTGTAAATGCTTCATTTTTTGTTTAACTGTTCATGTTGTTTTAACGGGTTTCATGTTTTTGTAAGGGTTTTATTTGTTGTAAAATGTTCCATTTGTAACGGTTTCCCTGTTGTTTAACTGTTCCATGTTGTTTTAAAATGCTTCATGTTGTTTTAAAAGCTCCATGCTGTTGTAATGCTTCAGGGTTTTTTGTAAAATGTTTTTCCCTGCTGTTGTAATTGCTTCATGTTGTTGTAACGGCCCCCATGTTGTTGTAACTGTTTCTTTTCGTTGTAACTAAATTTATGTTTTGTAATTTTCTCCTGTTGTTGTAATTGCTCCAAAGCTGTTTAACTTTCCCCATGTTGTTGTAACTGCTCCTGTTGTTGTAACTGCTTCTTTTTTTGTAACTGCTCCTTGTTGTAATTGCTCCATGTTGTTGTAACTGCTCCTGGTTTTTGTAATTGACCATGTTGTTGTAACTGCTTTATGTTGTTGTAATGTTCTTTTGTTGTAACTGCCCCCAAATTTTTGTAACTGCTTCATGTTGTTTAACTGCTTCATGTTGGTTTTTAAATGCCTAAGTTGTTGTAAAAAAGCTTTATGTTGTTTTTAAAATGTCCATGGGTGTTGTAACTGCTTTATGTTGTTGTAATGCCCATGCGTTGTAACTGCTTTAATTTTTTTGAATGCTCCATCTGTTGTAACTGCTTTTTCCCATTTATTTGTTTTTATGCTAGGGTACAAAAGCCTTTTCTCCTCCTCTCCCTTTAGTCCTTGGGCCGGGCCCCCAGTAATTTGTTCACTCTCACCCTTTTCCCCTATTTCTTTTACCATTTTCTTTCTTTTTAATGAACAAATATTTTTCCCTTTTTTTATTTTTAAACCCCTTTTTCATTACAAAGGAAAATTTTGATATAAAGGGTTTTTTCTTCATTTTTTCAGCTAAGAAGTGTTAAACGTACCCGGGGAACCCCATTTCAAGGTCTTTTTGGGGGTGGGGTTTTGTGTTGTTGGTTTGTGTGTGTGTGTGTGTGTGTGTTTGTGTGTGTGTGTGTGTGGGTGTGTTGTGTGTGTGTGTTGTGTACATCTTTTTTTTGACAAAGGGAACTTTTGGTTCTGAAATTTTTTTTTTAAACCCTGCATCATTTCCCGGCTTTTTATGGACCGTTGCGTCCCTTTTAACTTTTGGGTTTTCTCCCCCACGTGATTTCCCTTTTCACGGGGTCTTAAATTTCTTTCCCAAAGCATCGAGGGGGTTTAGCTGCGTTTTGCTATCTGTTCCCGTTTTTTAAATCTTCATTTCTTTTATGGCAGAGTAGCTGATATTCGTCCTATCTCAATGTCATATTATTTTCTAGAATGCGTGAAGGTGTTGCTGTATCCTCAATGGTGCCAGTCTCATACACATTCTAGTATCGTCTACGAGGGTTAATACTGCGTTGTGATGTGTACTTGTGTATGTCGGAGAGGAGAATGAGAAAGAGAATGGGGCTCGTCCCGTAACACCAGTTGTGGGGGAAACTTTCTTGATATGACTTTAGAGATATAGTGTATGACCGAAAAAATTTTTTTTTTTCTTACTTGTGGAATTAGTTTCTTTTTAGAATCTTACTGTTTACTGTGAACAGGGAACAGTCAGTCGAGGTTGCAATGAGATTTGAGAATCAGGAGAGATTAGCTAGCTATCGCTTGCATTTAGGTAAAGTTGGTAAATGTATGTAGATGATTTTTGGGTCGAGTCTCCTTCCGACCTTGTACTGTTCAACTTGTATGTTCCTAATGAACCAGAGGAGATTCTTGCTTCGTAGAACATTAAAAAAATAATCATCGTGTCACTTTCTCCGGCAACACATTGTTTTATTATGTAAAAAAAGGGGGAAATTTAGGGAGACTTGCTTTTGCGTTTATTTCTGCCATCTTTGTCATCTGTGACACAGTTCTTGCAGCTAGATGCCACCCACGTCATCTGTGGCACAGTTCCTGCAGCTGATCACAGAGGTTCACTCTTCTTGTCTGTGTACAGCATCGCAGGAGAAAAATTGTCTTCAAGTAGGTCAGCCTTTTCTTGACTTTCAGCAGCGACAATCCCATTCTGTAGATTTAGTGGTTAAATTGCTTGGTGTAATATCTTTATTATATATATATTCTCTCTCTCTCTCTCTCTCTCTCTCTCTCTCTCTCTCTCTCTCTCTCTCTCTCTCTCTCTCTCTCTCTCTCTCTCTCTCTCTCTCTCTCTGTTACATTGTGATACATTATTTTACCAGTTTCAGAACAATTTTCTTTATTTTTCATGCACTTCTCATACTTTCAACTACCAATTCCCTTTCATACGTATTTCTCTCTATACTTTTTCCTCACTTCCTTCTGCGTCCTTCTCTTTCTCACTTCCTTCTCCAACTCTCTCTCCCTCCCTTCTTAAAACCATGCGTCACCCGCTCTCTTCCTCTCTCTCGTCCTCTCTCTCTCTCTCTCTCTCTATCCTCTACTCTCTCCTCTCATCTCTCTTCTCTCTCCTGCTCTTTCTCTCTCTCATCTCTCTCTATGTCCCCATAACTGCGTTACTACGCCCTTCCTCGCATGACTCTCCCCACTCACGCTATCTACCTAACCAACCCCCCTCTCTTCCTGCAATTTAGTGTCGTTTTGACCTTGAAAACAAACACTGGTTGTGACCAAAATACTTGTACTTTTCCATTTTATTTCATTAGCCTTCCTCTTTCCTATTTCCCTGTTCTTTTTCAAATTTAAAAAAAATTGCCTAATTCGTCTCCTGAAAAAACATATATATATTAATACTGTGGCTGAAACAGCTCACAGTCAACTCTCAATCTGAATAAATCTTTTTAGAACTTTTCAGATCGGAACATGGTAAAGTTCAGAGTAGAACTTATAAACTGAAGTTAGAACTTGACAAACTAACCAACCTTAACCCCTTTCAATTAAAACTACTACTCAAATTAAAACTCCACCCAGTAGTAAATCTCGCCAGTAATACTCCACCCAATAAACCTTCACCCAATAAACTACACCCAATAAAACTCACCAATAAACACTACACCAATAAAAACTACCCAAATAAAAACTACACACAATAAAACTACACCCAATAAAACTACACCTAATAAAACTACACACAATAAACTACACACAATATAAACTTCCCCTAATAAAACTACACCAATAAAACTACACCCAATAAAACTACACCAATTTAAAAATACACCCAATTAAAACTACACCCAAATAAAACTTGACACAAATAAAACTACACCCAATAAAAATAATCCAACAACAACTACACCAATAAAAACTACACCAATAAAACTACACCCAATAAAACTACACCCAAATAAAAAACTACACCCAATAAACTACACACAATGAAACTACACCCAATAAAACTACACTAATAAAATCCACACAAAATACACACAATTAAAACTACACCAATAAAACTACCACCCAATAAAAACTAGCAGGACAATAAACACTAACACCCAATAAAAACTACACCAATAAAACTACACAATAAAACACACACAATAAAATACACCCAGTAAAACTAACCTAATTAACTATACACAATAAAACTACACCCAATAAAACTACACACAATAAAACTATTACACAATAAAACTTTACACACAATAAACTACACGCAATAAAACTACACCCAATAAAACTAACACCCAATAAAACCTACACCCAAATAATACTATGCACATAAAACTACACTCAATAAAAAATACACCAATAAAACTACATACAAGAAAACTCCACCAATTAAAACTACTCAAATAAAACTACAACCAATATAAAAACTTACACCCAATAAAACTACACCCATTAAAACTAAACTAATTAAACTAACACAATAAAATTACACCTTATAAAACTTTCACAAAACTACACACAATTAAAACTACACACAATAAAACTATCACCCCAATAAAACTTCACACCAATAAAACTTCACCCAATAAACTAAACCAAATAAATACTACACTAATAAAATACACCCAATAAAGCTACACACAATGAACTACACACAAAACTACGCACCATAAAACTAACAACTCAATAAACTACACCCAATAAAACTACACCAATTAAAAGCTACACCCAATAAAACTACAAACCAATGAAAACTTACCACAATAAAACTACACACAATAAAACTACACCCAAATAAAAATACACCATATAAATTCACCTTAATAAAACTACACTCAATAAAACTACACACCAATAAAACTACACCCAATATAAACTACACCATAAATACTACAACCATTATAAACTAAACCCAAATAAACCTACGCCTAATAAAACTACCACTACAATACAAACTACACACAATAAAAACTAACCAATAAAACTACACCAAAATAAAACTACACCACAATAAAACTACACACGGACTAACACTACACACAATAAAACTAACACAAATAAAAACTACTACCACGATTAAAACTACACACGATAAAATTACACACAATATACTACACACAATAATACTACACCAATAATCTTACAACCCTGTTAAAGGGGGGGTTTTTGGGGTTCTTCATATTTTTTTTTCGTGTACTCTTCTATTTGCAGACTTTGTGGGTTCTCTTGTCTTACCTTCTGTTCCTGTGTATTTATTTTCAACAAACGATACACTTCCTCCTGGTAACAAACTCTATTTATATTTTTATTTTTTTTTGCCTATCGCTCTTGCCTTTTGTCCAAACGAATTTCTTTCTTTTACAGGAAATCAAGGATTTTACTATTGTTTTTCATTTAATAATATTGTTACATATATTTTCTCATCAAAAACACAGGCTTTAAGTTTATATCTTGAATAATGTTAAATGAAATATAATAGCCTTTAATAAATTAAACATTGTGTTTTATTTATTGTTTTCACGAGTTTTCTCCCCATCGTGGAGTATTTTCTTTCAAATAAAAATTGGTTAAATTGCCGAATTTTGCACATTGGATTAGACTTTTTTTTTTGGGGGGGCGGGGGGGTCAACGTGGACGGAATTCCTGTCTAGTTTTTTTCTTTACCCACCAGAATTTTCGCAGGAGAAAAAAACATTGAAGAATATTTTACTCAGTACACGACGCCTGGCCTGGGCGGTGGGGGTAGATGGAGTGAGTTCTGAGGAGCGCTTAAAGCGACCTCTGAGCAGGGGAGTTATATTGAGTTCTTGAGTTGTGATCTGAGAAAATTTAAAAAAATAAATATGGGCTCTGAGTTAGAGTTTCATTTGCTAGATATGCGAGAATAAAGTTCAAAGTCTTGATGCAAAATCCACGTGTAGTGTAATATCTCCGTATGTTATATGTGTATTTGTGTCAGTGGATGGTTGAAATGAAGAGGTAATTCTGTGGTGATGATCAAACTTGTCGGTGGGATGAGAGATGTATGCAGGCATAGGAGATCCCTGCCCACTGGTGTTTGTGTACGTTGGTGACCGGTGGGTGACCAGTGAGTGATAGGTGAATGACCAGGTGAGTGACCAGGGGGGTGGGAGGGGGGGGGAAAAAACATGGTGGTCGGTGACCAGGTGTGGTGACCAGGTGCGTGACCAGGTGGATGACCAGGTGAATGACAGGTGGAGTGAAAAGTGTGGGTGACAGGTGAGTGACAGGGTGTTAAAGGAAGAGGTGATGTTTAAAACTAATTAATACTGAGATTGCTCACACGCCTGCATGGAACTGATCATCTGTTGATTCTGTCTGCGGGGGGACGAACTAACAAATCCTCAGCGCAGATGTGTATTGAGAGGTGTGTGGCACGAATAAATATATGAAAGGTGCCTAGAACTACTCTTCACTGAAGGAGTTACACTCTTGGAGGTCATATTCATCAATTCTGGGACTATTTAGGTTCATATTTTGTTCATTTGAGGTCAAATTCTTAGTTCGTCTCAACCAATGACCTTTAATAAACCCACGTAGTAATCAGTCATGGATTGTGGTTCGAGTCTAGCCCTTTTCTCTGTTTTGTGACGGTCGTTCATTAACGATTTTCTTGGGATTAATACGGCCTAATATTTGTATATCCTAAAAGACAGTGATTCAAGACGCCTTATACATTTATAATAACTACTTGGGACAAACTGAACTGATTTTGCTTATGCGTTTAATTGATCCATTACACATTAATTTAAATATAAATATAACTGGAAGAGGCCTGAAAAGTATTTAGTTGTACATTCCCCAAATGTATTTAATTTAACCTATACTAGTCTACGTATTCTAGCCTAACTAAATGGATTGGAAAAGTTCCTGTGTGTTATCTTCGTATATATTAAAAGTGAGAAGGGTTTTGTCTTTGTTACCTCAGCACCCTCTATGAACTAGATTATATAAACTGAGTGTGCATGATCATGCGATGTGGAAGTGTGATTTCCTGGACTCTATTATTTTCTGTTACTCATTCAACCAGCACTACGCTGTCTCACTTCACCTTCTGGTGGCCTCTCGTGGAATACCTAACCATCTCTGTTCAGTTTTGGATAGGTTCTGAATTCTATTTGATGTTTATTTTATGAATTAGTTACCAGTTGTGAGTTTACTTAGCTAATGGTTGTAATCTCAGTGTTATGATAATTCTTGGTATTTTCGTTCTTATCACATAGGTTGTGGTATGGGTTACGCGGTGGGCGTCGTTGCAGGCAAATCACGACCAGAAATCATTAATACTGTATACTGGTACTTGAAGCAACTACACTTGGATTAATTGGAGTTCGGTTGATTCCATCCTCTGGGACCAGAGAAAGTTGAAAGTCTGACTTCTTAAGAATCCTGCTGTTGTGTCTTTAACTGGGATGATGCATCCTGGACGCCGGAGCTTCCTCCAGCAATGGTCTATTCTTCTCCGACGTTCATTCTCATTTCGTTACTTTTGTCGTCGGTTAACACTGTCCAAGCAACACTTCAACATTACCTGGTGTTTTTCTTCTTGGTAAAGCTTCTCTTTCTCTGTTCTCTCTTTTTTTTTTTTTTTTTTTTTTACACCCGGGGTTTGACAGGTTGGATCCTAGCTTTATGGCAGCTATTTTTTCAGGGTTAAGGATTCCTAACTTTATTGGCAAGCTAAGTGCTGTTACCTACATCAGTCATTGAAAGCATTTTTATTGTTTATTGAGACTACAAGTTACGGAACAGGATGAAGGTTGGAGCCATCTGTGGGCCAGCCATTAGCATTTTCTTTTGTTCAACTGAATTTATCTCGTTGGACATCATTATGCTGTACGAATGTGTCTCCATACTCTTGTCATCCTGGGTTATGTTTGATCTAAGATGGAAGTGTATGTTCTGGAGTGAGAAGGGTACAGCCGTGTGATGTTGATGCTTTTTGCCGTCTGGTGGCATAAAAACCTTGTTTCACGCTGGTGCCTCGATGTGGATCCAAGTGTCAGGTTATTTTGACCATATATTGGCCTTGTACATAACAAGTAAGGCCACCCACATCCTCCTAATGTTGAAGGTTCTCTGAAATACAGATCTATCCAGGGATGTGGGCCAGGCGAGACGATCGAGAGTGATGAGACGTTTGCTCTGTTCTCTTCTCGGGATCATCGCAAGTCGCAGATGACCCAGAGGGGGGGCAGGCAAACCAAGATAGTGAGAGCCATAATCCCAAGGTGCTCGGTGAGGCGGTGATTGTGCTCGTACAGGATCTTGCAACTCCCTACTGTCAACGTAAAGTCCTGAACCATCCTTATAATCTATATTTTTGTCTTTGTCTCTAATAAGTAAAAAAACATTTAATAAAAAATTTTTAATTTCTTAGGGATAATAATTTACTCTCTTATTTTTTTCCTTTTGTAGTAATTATATTTCACTCAAAATTATTTATTTTTATAAAATTATCGTTATGATTCTTGTCTTTTTCATAAGAACTGAAATTTTTCCGTGGTTTTTTGGAATATGCGCAGCTCCTGTCAATACCTATAAAATATGTATCCTCTTTCCCATTCACGCTGGAATTTGTGCAACATATCAGGTGCCCATCCTCAACCTTTAATAATAAAACTTAGTAACATAAAATTACCTAATTGGAAGGCAACTGTAACAATTTGCCTGGTTACAGTTCCTTTTTCCCATTAACTCCCAACCCACCGTCCCCCGAGAAGCCGACTCTTTAGACGGATACATCTCTCGACATTCTTATGATGAAGATAAAAAACTGGCATTACTAACTCAAAAAAAAAGAGTCGTGCAAAGTTAGTGAGGGTTAAAGACATATAAGATCAAGCCATTCCGGACTTCCTGAATACAAAATTGTAAGAGACTGCCAGTACCCGTGAAATGCAAGTGTGTGAGATACGAGGTAGTGATGACAGATAATGTTGTGTTTATGTAACTCTTATTACTGATCCGATTAACAACTTTGATATAGATTGTGATTTCTGGACCGGGAATTATTTTATACAGACTCCTATAGCAAAAAGGGAAGTGGTAACGAAGCGAGAATATAGATGACAGGTAGCGAAGGTAAGAAGCAACGAGCGAAAATAAGAGAATGTAAGCTGTAAAGTAGAGTCGGAGAGCCATCCTGGAACTCATGGTCTTTATCTAGATTATAGACCAACCCTAAAACATGGAGAAATATTACCTACATAGATAACTGAAAGGAAGAGTATGTCATGATTTGGACAAACTCTGATGGATATGGAAAAAGTTGTGGGAGGAGACAAAAGCGTCACAGTTGGCGGTGCTGTGTTAAAGAAGTGTTTGTTGTAAAAACACCCTATCGAACCTCTGTGGCTGGATGGTACAGCTTTCGATTGTTAACAATCACGCCTCGGCCTAACGTAAAGAACGCTTGTAAAACTTCAGTCACGGTTTTCGGGGGCTGACAATTGACATGCTGGAGTTCGGGGGGCTCCAAGAAAACGGTTCCATATCGGTCAATCTCCTTGAATCAGCATGTTAACACCTACGGTTTAGCCGGACTCGAGTCCTGGAGGTGACTAGTACAGCGGCTGCATGCGCTATGAATGAGGGTGGAAGATTGTACAATTTGAGGAACATACCGAGCTGTAATGTCGGAAAGCCTTAGGCAGACAGTGATAGGGTTTGGGGATATGTGCTCTGAGGAAATGATTTATTCTTTTTGGGGTCACTCTACATAGGTGGAGGCGGCCCGATGTTCTTATAAAACTATTATATATATATATATATATATATATATATATATATATAGATCTATATTATATATATATATATATATATATTTATATATATTATATATTTATTTGTGTGTGGTGTATGTACTCTTTACGACTTCAAACAAAAATTATGTCAAGTGTCAAAATACTGAATTTGCAATAAAAATTCAACAGCCAGGTTATTCACTGTCCAGAAATGGGAAAAAATAAAAAGAAAATCTCTTTAGTTACCCGGTTCTCTCCCTCTGCTGTGAAGACTCAGTTCACCTCGTGGTGACCCTTGAGCGACCACATAGAGCAGTTCCAACAGCAGCTCTGACCTTTGTCTTATAAGGCATTCTATTGTTCATCCTTCGAAGAGTAAAACAGGAACATTTGTCGATAAGTAAGGTAGGTAGGTTATTTTACGTTTGGTCAGGAAACTAGGACAAGTGTTTCCTGTCTCGGGGTCCTTGAGTACTATGATGACCCACGTTGGACTACCGGTTCACCCTTTAAAAAATTATTGGTTCATATGTATGGATAGTAAGAGGTAGAGGTTGTCTATATATGCATTTTATGACGAGACAGCCCAATTATTTATCCAATAATTTTTGCAGATAAAAAATGATCTCGTTAAATAAACAATGAAAAGATACTACAAGTTACCACTGTTTTAGTTCAGAATTGTTCTTATATTAAATAAATATTGCGGCCACAATTTCAAAGTAAACTCAGTTTATCATGGAGGTTGACAAAGCCTTCTGGGAGAGCACCCACGAACTGGGTCAGAGTTGAGTGTGCGACTCACCGTTTTCAGAGACTAGACGATCGATCGCTTTCTTTCTTGTGTAAACCTCAGGCGCGGATGATAAGGATCTGGGAGACTACGAGGTCCTGGGCAATCTTGGGTAGTGGCCTCGAGAGACCTGGGCCCTAGGCAGGATTTTTTATTTATTGAAATTGAGTACACCCGCAGTGTGTGGTTCCCTCTTCTATAAAGTGATGCATTGTGGGAATACTAAAGCTGTGCAGCTTTTCTATTCTGTATGAGTTACATTGTAGGAACACCAGCAGCGTGCAGCTACCGTGTTCTGTATGATATTTACTTTGTGGGAGCACCAGCAGCGTGCAGCTGCCCTGCTCTGTATGATCGTTACATTGTGGGAACACAGCGGGTGCAGCTACGTGTTCCTGTATGTTTATTTACTTTGTGGGAACAACAGCAAACGAGCAGCTGCCCTGTTTCTGTATGATAAGTTTACCATTGTGGAACAGCTGCGTGCAGCTGCCCCCTGTTTGTATGTGGGACTATAATTTACTTTGGGGGAACAACTGCAGCGTGAAGGGCTGCCCTGTTTCGTATACAGGCAACATTGGAGGGACGAAGCTAGTTCATGTGTCTTTGTTTATCCCATTAAATAGGTAGTCTTAATACCGCCGAAATAATGAAATGTGTCACCTGAGATGGGAGACTTCAGTAGGGCGATGAGGATATCGTCAGGTATTCCACTAAGGGTTCAGTAGCTATGTCAGCGTAAAAGGATTCCTTACGGCAGAGCTTTAGTTACTAAAACTTGGGCATTCCCATCTCGCAGGACAACCTTTCCCATCTAATGGGAAGGGAAAACTCTGAAGGTGGATGGGCGCATGTAGGCAAAAGGAATGTACAGGATTAATGGAAAGGTTAAGGAATGTTTTAGGAAGGATAGGGAGGTGGAGAGACAAAAAGAGAAAACCCAAGGGATGGAGAACGGGAAGGTAATAAAAATAAAAAATGATAGGAAGATAAAAGAAGTTTTTTTTCTTTAAATTTACAAGCTTGCTGGTGGACGATCCTTAAGACTGTGACTGATATTGGCTAGACAAGCTATTTTCACTTCTGAGGAGAACGTTTTGACCTATGAGCCAGAGGTCACACGGGGGAGAGAGGTGCTATACACATATGCTGTTTGTATGATTAATCTATGTAACTATATTGGTGTATACTGAATAAACTTATTAATTACGTTCATTATAAATATCTGGTTTGACAAGGTAAGACACAATCTGGATAAGAAACTTACCAGGAACGATGTTTCCATTCGTTGAGGTACATTATCCTGGGACGGACCAAAAAGTCGTCAAAATACCGTCTCGGAATTGAATTGACTGACTATTCATTGTTGTATCTAGGGTGTTGGATGAACGTCTCCATCTGTCAGTATTAAGAATGCAGTAGGATAAGTATTCATCATTTTCCTGTATTGTTGCTCAGCCATTCTCAGGGCTTCCATACCCCAATCATTAGTCGTCTATTCATTCTATGTTAAATTAATAATCACGCCGAAAAACGTTTAAATCATTAAAGTAATCAAGATACTTCACCACCCTCAACCTTTATCCCCGAAAATTGAGAATTTCCTCAAATGTGTCAACCGCCTGGAGGAGGAAAGGTGGGGGGGATATGTTGCCACAAATGCCTTTTCTGGCGCGTTCCTTGCTGTATTGCCATTGGGGCTTAGCGCCTTCTTTTTTATTATAATAATAATCTGGGCCGTCCTTATCTACTCATACACGAAAGATGTGAGGACAGCTCAAATTACTTCATTTTCTAAAAAAAAAAATTTTCTGTCCTGGGATTCAATCCCCAGAACTCAGTGATGAGACGCGACTCGCACTCCTCTGATATGCAAGTGTTGTGTTCCTATCATTAAGTATATAAGTGTGAGGCCAGCTTAGGGAGAGAGAGAGAGAGAGAGAGAGAGAGAGAGAGACTGACTACTGACTGACTGACTGAGATACGAGATACGAAAAACAGATTTCTAGAAACAGAAGCAAAAATTCAAATTAAAAAAATCGTAAAATGTAGAAGGAAATATTTCAAACACTTCAAATATTTCAGCAAATGCATTTGAAAATCGTGTTGAAGCTATATGCAGCAAAACCTTCAGGAAAATCGATAGGAGACAATAAAGGTCGACAAGCGAACGAATGTAAAATGCGAACACGGAGCTCTGCGTTTATCTAGACAAAAATTCTAACGCTGGGCTCAATTTTACGGTCAGATCCCTCGAATGCTGAAAGGCAAACAGTATGAAATGACCTTTTGACCACTCTCTAAAATGGAAAATGTTGCAAAGCATATGCTCTCTCTCTCTCTCTCTCTCTCTCTCTCTCTCTCTCTCTCTCTCTCTCTCTGTAAGATTAGTTGATATAATCAGGTTTACCCAAAAGGAAACGTTTTAAAACAATACAAATGATATTATATATATATATATATATATTATATATATATATATATATATATATATATATATTTATATATATATATGCCAAGGAATTCGCGAGGGCATGCGAAATATACACAAACACGATCTCTGGCTGAAGGAGACTCGAACCTACGAACCTTAGGACAAGGTACGCAGTGCTTTACCAATCTATCCACACTGGACAATACCTTGGCGTGCAGCATGCGCTACACGTTTTTGATCCAAGGCAGCCAGCTTTCAGGGAAAAAGGCTTTCAGCTTTTCATCTCATCCCCTGCATGCATCAGCCTTACTAGAGATTTGAACAATGCAAGGAATTCGCGAGAGCATGCGAAAAAATACACAAACACTGATCTCTGGCTGAAGGAGACTCGAACCTACGAACCTTAGGACAAGGTACGCAGTGCTTTACCAATCTATTCACATGGACAATACCTTGGCGTGCAGCATGCGATACACGTTTTTGATCCAAGGCAGCAGCTTTCAGGAAGAAGGCTTACAGCTTTTCATCTCATCCCTGCATGCATCAGCCTTACTAGAGATTTGAACAATGCAAGGAATTCGCGAGAGCATGCGAAAAATACACAAACACTGATCTCTGGCTGAAGGAGACTCGAACCTACGAACCTTAGGACAAGGTACGCAGTGCTTTACCATCTATCCACACTGGACAATACCTTGGCGTGCAGCATGCGCTACACGTTTTTGATCCAAGGCAGCCAGCTTTCAGGAAGAAGGCTTACAGCTTTTCATCTCATCCCCTGCATGCATCAGCCTTACTAGAGATTTGAACAATGCAAGGAATTCGCGAGAGCATGCGAAATATACACAAACACTGATCTCTGGCTGAAGGAGACTCGAACCTACGAACCTTAGGACAAGGTACGCAGTGCTTTACCAATCTATCCACACTGGACAATACCTTGGCGTGCAGCATGCGCTACACGTTTTTGATCCAAGGCAGCCAGCTTTCAGGAAGAAGGCTTACAGCTTTTCATCTCATCCCTGCATGCATCAGCCTTACTAGAGATTTGAACAATGCAAGGAATTCGCGAGAGCATGCGAAATATACACAAACACTGTAAGCCTTCTTCCTGAAAGCTGGCTGCCTTGGATCAAAAACGTGTAGCGCATGCTGCACGCCAAGGTATTATCCAGTGTGGATAGATTGGTAAAGCACTGCGTACCTTGTCCTAAGGTTCGTAGGTTCGAGTCTCCTTCAGCCAGAGATCAGTGTTTGTGTATATTTCGCATGCTCTCGCGAATTCCTTGCATTGTTCAAATCTCTAGTAAGGCTGATGCATGCAGGGGATGAGATGAAAAGCTGTAAGCCTTCTTCCTGAAAGCTGGCTGCCTTGGATCAAAAACGTGTAGCGCATGCTGCACGCCAAGGTATTGTCCAGTGTGGATAGATTGGTAAAGCACTGCGTACCTTGTCCTAAGGTTCGTAGGTTCGAGTCTCCTTCAGCCAGAGATCAGTGTTTGTGTATATTTCGCATGCTCTCGCGAATTCCTTGCATTGTTCAAATCTCTAGTAAGGCTGATGCATGCAGGGGATGAGATGAAAAGCTGTAAGCCTTCTTCCTGAAAGCTGGCTGCCTTGGATCAAAAACGTGTAGCGCATGCTGCACGCCAAGGTATTGTCCAGTGTGGATAGATTGGTAAAGCACTGCGTACCTTGTCCTAAGGTTCGTAGGTTCGAGTCTCCTTCAGCCAGAGATCAGTGTTTGTGTATATTTCGCATGCTCTCGCGAATTCCTTGCATTGTTCAAATCTCTAGTAAGGCTGATGCATGCAGGGGATGAGATGAAAAGCTGTAAGCCTTCTTCCTGAAAGCTGGCTGCCTTGGATCAAAAACGTGTAGCGCATGCTGCACGCCAAGGTATTGTCCAGTGTGGATAGATTGGTAAAGCACTGCGTACCTTGTCCTAAGGTTCGTAGGTTCGAGTCTCCTTCAGCCAGAGATCAGTGTTTGATATATATATATATATATATATATATGTCGTGCCGAATATGTAAAACTGGTCATTTAGCAAGAACTCATTTAAAATTAAGTCCTTTCTGAAACTTTCTCTTATACGTTTAAAGATATATTTTTTCATTAATGTTAATGTAAAAAAATTTAATTTTTCTCCAAAAGAGTCTTAGAAAACTTACCTAACCTAATTATAACAAGAACAATTTATTTTAGCCTAACCCAACTAAATATATTTTAGATTTGTTTACAATAATTTAATACTAAACAAACACAGTGAAATATATTTCTTTCGTTAGGTTCAGAATGATTTTGGCGAAATTATTGCATACACAAATTTTCACTTGTCTTATATGGCAAGATGAACGTTGCTATTTAAGCCAAGATCGCAAGTTCTGCCTATTCGGCACGACATATATATATATATAATTATCCAGTCGATGCATTCTTTGACTTTGGCTCATTATGTAGATAATTTCTCGTGACCAACAAGTTATTGGATATCAATATTTTTGCTTTCAACCGATCAAGAGGATGACCAGTGGCTCTCAGGCTTGTGAATAAAGCATTGCTTTCTTGTCATAGATAAACAATTCTAATTTAATAGTTTCAACCTATTTCCCCGTCTTTCCCAGGTAAAACTTTGAGCATTCTAAGCAGGGGACGCCATGAACCAGATGAACTTGATAATGAACTAGTGAAACATAATTTACCATTTCAGTTCGAAGTGATTATTGAGCTTTTAAAACCTCTGCACCGCAAAATCAATTACCTCCACCACCACTATCTTTACTACCACCACCTTTACTACCACCACTACTACCCTACTCTTGGACTTTGGCAGTAACGAGAGCTCTCCTGTGTCTTCCTCTGGCAGCTGTGATGATGCTGTCATCCAGTAATGTAACACCTAATTCACAGAGAGGCTCATTATGCTTTCCCTTGTCTTGTTCGGGCGAATTATGGAAGTGCCACTCTAGGTTAAGCATAATTATAGCAGTTTTGGTAGTGCCACTCTAGGCGAAGAGAAACCAAGAAACTGATACTAAATTTATTCTAGATTAACCTTGGCAGTTACAGCTTATTTTTATAATAATAATATTAACAAAAACAATAATAAGAAAATTAATATTTATAATAATAACAATAATAATAATAATAATAATAATAATAATAATTAATAATAATAATAATAATAATAATAATATGGGTCGAACTTCTGAAAACTCACAGCTTTAAGATTTCGACGCCAGGAAAAGGCAATGAGAGTAATGTTTAAAGAAAAAAAAAAGAACATGGAGAATTCTTCCCCTCAGTCCCTCCCCCACACACAGCATTCCTCGTTCACTCTCTCTACACTTTTGGGAAGACGTTGAGGATACCGTCCCTGTTCCTAGGTTGATGACAACTTCATTGTGGGTATTAGTGACGTACACTGGCCTGTTAATAACCTCATTATCTTGGTAATTACCATTAGTGGAGATCCCACCTTGAAAGCTTGATGAGGAGGGTAAGCAGCGTAACGATGCCTCAGGTGAAAAAAAAAACTTGTTTTTGCTTTTACTTATATACAAATAATGGGTATTTTGGTGCTTATGTGCGTATTTATGCACCTAAGGGCATTCATGTACATTTATGTTCATGTATGTGCATCTATATGTGTCCAAGAGTTTATATTAAGTCATCTTAGTTCATATACTGTATATACATCAGCAGTATATCTATCTCTATGCATTTATATGTATCTAAGGGAAATAAAGGAAATATATATTAATCTAAGATCTGTATAATGTGTAGTATTAAGACGCCAGGGGACACTTTCTACCAGTAACTTAAAACAAATATAAATATTTGCAGCAATGTTTACTAAGGAATGTTAACTATTTTGTATATATGTAATTACTTTAGGACGCTGTTATTTCATAAATATCACATAATTCTGTGTGAAAAGCATTACACAACGTTTCTCTCCATCTTCGATCATAATCAAATTGCAGTTGAGGGACAGAATCAGAAGAGATTGTTTCTTCTCAGTTTACAACTTAGTTATGAATTGATAATTGTCTAGAAAGGACCGTAACGTCGTTTAATGTTTTCCTTGTATATTATGGGTGTTACGCAGTAAAATGCAGAAAAAATATTTTTACAAAATGTTCCATAGTACCGGGATTGAACTGAAAGCGGACGCGTTTTATTCCTGTCACAGAGTGGCCAGGACAGGAGCAGATGATGTGTGTTTTGGCAGTAGGTTACGCACAGGAAGCAAGATGTAGCGGTGAGAGTATGTGGTGTTGGGTGGGTTCTTTTAGTGTAATCTATTTTGTTTGCTTTTGTGTGCACGGGCCTGTGTTCTGGAGATCATTTAATATTTTATATGTAGGCTAAGTAGCCGGCAGGAAGGAAGGGGGGTCATAAAAACCGTACAGTTTATATATTTTGACTCATTATTAGCAGTGTGCTAGTGAGCTAATGTGAACTAGGGTGTGGTGGTTTTTTGGAGTAGATTGTAAGTTGTATATAAGTTACTTATTATTATATATATTTTTGTATATGTGAGTTTTTGTGTCCTTTATACATCGTTAATTATTTGCACTCATGCGTCTTAGTTTGTATGAGTATGCTGGTCCTAAAGTTGCTGTGCTTTTCAGTATAATTTAAATGCCCCTAGACAACAGATTGAGCAGCCATTTAGGAGCCATAACCATTTTATTTAAGTTGCGACATCAAAGTCGTAACAGTGGGTTACTTGTGAATTGTTCCAGCCGCAGAAACTAAACCACACCCCCGGCCGGGATTGAACCCGCGGTCATAGAGTTTTTAGACTATGACCGCGGGTTCAATCCCGGCCGGGGGTATGGTTTATTTGCAATCGTGTCATTACGATTTCTTAAGTCATGTTGACGGCAGAAACTAACATTTCCAGCACGTTTTATATGAAACAAGAGACCAGACCCACTTTGGGTAAGTACTTTGAAAACTGTTTGAGATTCACGGCGAACATAGCTGTATATACATGACTAAGAATGATAGTAGTCTGAAAGACATTGAACTTTCCACCATCATTCATATTCATATAGAGATATAACTTATATATATATACATATATTAATGAAATCACCAAACAAATGATTTTGAATTATTAAGAGAACTGCGGCTGGCCAGGACTCGATCCTGCGTTCCCATCCCCTGCCCAGTGAGAACTGAATAAAGTACGCATCACTCTATACATTGGGACCACGAATTTGTGATATTCATATATATATTATATATATTAAATTTTATATTTTTATTTTTATATTTTTATATATATAAATATAAAATTTAATATTTTTTAATTTTCTTTTTATATTTTTTTTTTTTTTTTTAAAAAAAAATATATAATAAAATATTTTAAAATAAATATATATATATATATTTAATATATATATATTTTATATATATTTTTTACTTATAAATATTTTATATATAAAATAAATTATAAAAATTATTTATATAATAATAATATATATTATATTATAATATAAAATTTTATAATTTATATATATATTTTATATATAATATTTTATTATAAAATATATATATATATATATTTAAAAATTTTAAAATATAATAAAAATTATATATATATATAAAATATATATATATATAAAATTTATTTATATATTTTAAAAAATATATATATATATATAAAATTATATTTATATAAAAAAAATTATATATATATAAAAATTTATACATATATATATATATAAAATTTATATATATAATATTAATATTTTATATATATATTTTATATATAATAAAATATATTTTAATATAAAATTAAATATATATTATATATATATATATATATTTTAATATTTCATATAAAATATAAAATTAAATTTTTTAATTTTTTAAATATAATATATTTTTAACATTTTTATATATATAAAATTTTATAAATATATATATACTTAATAATAAATTTTTTATATATATATATTTAAAAATTTTAATAAAATTATATTAAATATATTATATATATTTATATATATTTATATAAAAAAATATATATTATATATTTTATTTAAATAAAATATTTATATATATATTATATTTTATAAATATATTAAAAATATATAAAATAAAATTTATATATATTATAAAATAAAAATATTTTTATATATTATATATTTTTTAATATATTTTTTTTTTAAGGGAATTTTAAACATTTTAAAACGGGTGTTTTTTAAAATATGCAAAAACCAAACTCTGAAGAATAAAAAATTTCCCGTTTTCGGGACAATCACATTATCAAGGAACATTTCATAGTTCATTTCAAGTTCCTTGTAATGTGAGTACCCCAAAAGCGCAAAATTTTTCTCTTTTTTTTTCAGAGGGGTTGTTTTGCATATTATTAAAATATATTTTTATTTATATTATATATAATATATAAATTAATATATATTTTATAATATATATATAAAAATTTAAAAAAAATAAAAAATAAAAACTGAACATTCAAAATTTTCATTCAAAAATAAAACCCGTGGGTGAACACAAATTAATTTTTGTTTTTAACGTAAGGTTTTTAAAAGGGTTTAAAATAAAAAAAAAGAAGTTTTGTTGTGATTGCAGGTTCAAACCGTGATTGCTGGGTTCAAAACACGTTTGCAGGTTCTAAACCAGGATTCTAGTTCTAAACGCAGGATTGCTAGGTTCAAAACCGTTTGCTAGGTTCAAAATTTTTTTGCAGGTTCAAAACACATAAAGCTTCATCTGTTTTGCATTATGTCGCATCGAAAAAAAACCCCAAATAATATTCTTTCAAAAATAAAATAAATCCCAAAGATACCCTTTTTCACAAACACACACAAGCCCTGTGATCGCCCCCTGCAACCACAACAGGTGGTATACACACAACAAAACCCAGAAAAACTTAATTTAAGATATTAATTTTATATATTTTTTTATATAATTAAATATTTTTAAATAAAAATATATATATATTATATATAAAATTATAAATTATATGTCGTGCCGAATGGGGAAAAAACTGGTAAATTTAGCAAAAAACTAATTTAAAATTAAGTCCTTTCAAAAAATTTCTCTTATACTTTTTAAAGATATTTTTTTTCATTAATGTGAGTAAAAAATTTTAAAATTTTGCACCAAAAGAATTTAGAAAACTTTCCTAACCTTATTTTAACAAAACAAATTTTTTTTAGCCTAACCCCAAAAAATATATTTTAGATTTTTTTACTAATTTAATCTAAACAAGCACAGTGAAATATATTTTTTTCGTTTGGTTCAGACGATTTTGGCGAAATTATTGCATACACAAGTTTTAGCTTGTCCTATATGGTAAATGAGCGTTGCTATTTAAGCCAAGATCGCAAGTTCTGCCTTTCGGCACGACATATATATATATATATATAATATATATATATATATATATATATATATATATGGGGACAATGTGGCAGATTTTGCAAATGTAGGGAATAATTAAGTAGGTTATTGAAAGCGGTGAAAAGTTTTTACGAGGACAGTGAGGCTCAGTTAGAGTATGTCAGTAGAGAAGGGAATTATTTCCCAGTAAAAGTAGGCCCTAGACAAGGATGTGTGATGTCACTGTGGTCAATATATTTATAGATGGGGTTGTAAGAAAAATTTGACTGCGAGGTTTTTGGCAAGGGGTTTGTGGAGCAAAAAAGAAAGAATCTAACAAAAGTTGAGAGTTGTCACAGTTGCTCTTTGCTGATGACACTGTGCTTTTGGGGGATTCTGAAGAGAAATTGCAGAGCTTGGTAAAACAGTTTGGTAGGTATGTAAAAGAAGAAAATTAAAAATGAATATAGGAAAGAGTAAGGTGATGAGGATAAAAAAATTAAAATAACGAAAGATTGGATATCAGATTAGAGAGAGAGAATATGGAGGAGGTTAATGTGTTTAGACATTTAGGAGTGAATGTGTCAGCAGATGGGTCTATGAAAGATGAGGTGAATCATAGAATTAACAAGCGATAAAAGATAGTGGTGCACTGAGGAGTCTGTGGAGAAAAAGAACTTCGTCCTTGAAAGCAATGAAGGGAATGAAACGAGAGCATAGTGATGCCACCACTCTTATAAGCGTGTGAAGCATGGGTGGCGAATGTTGCAACAAGTAGAAGGCTGGAAGGAAATTGGAGATGGGGTCTCGAGGGCAATGTGTGGTGTGAATTATGCAGAAAATTCGTAGTTTGGAAATTAGAACGAAGTGCAGGATTACCAAAACTATTATCCAGAGGGCTGAGGAGTGGTTTGTTGAGGTGGTTTCGGACATGTAGAGAGGATGG
>NC_069450.1:27282185-27288671 GCF_026875155.1 Cherax quadricarinatus
TTGCACACTTCTCGGGGTATACGGTAGGAGTTGCACACTTCTCGGGGTATTCGGTAGGAGTTGCACATTTCTCAGGGTATACGGTAGGAGTTGCACACTTCTCGGGGTATACGGTAGGATGCTGCACACTTCTCGGGGTATTCGGTAGGAGTTGCACACTTCTCGGGTATACGGTAGGAGTTGCACACTTCTCGGGTATACGGTAGGAGTTGCACACTTCTCGGGGTATACGGTAGGAGTTGCACATTTCTCAGGGTATACGGTAGGAGTTGCACACTTCTCAGGGTATACGGTAGGAGTTGCACACTTCTCGGGGTATACGGTAAGAGTTGCACACTTCTCGGGGTATTCGGTAGGAGTTGCACACTTCTCGGGGTATACGGTAGGAGTTACACTTCTCTTTGCATTTAAGTGAGAGAGATGACATTTCTCAGTGTATTACTCTGTAGAGCTACACAACTCTTTAGGTACTCTGAGTGCACACAACTCTGTGTATCGTACTAGAGTACACAACTCTGTATGTACTCTGAGAGCTACACACTCTTGTATGTACTCTGAGAGTACACAACTCTTTGTATTTACCTGAGAGCTACACAACTCTTGTATGTACTCTGAGAGCTACACAACTCTTGTATGTACTCTGAGAGCTACACAACTCTTGTATGTACTCTGAGAGCTACACAACTCTTGTATGTACTCTGAGAGCTACACAACTCTTGTATGTACTCTGAGAGCCACACAACTCTTGTATGTACTCTGAGAGCTACAAAACTCTTGTATGTACTTTGAGAGCTACACAACTCTTGTATGTACTCTGAGAGCTACACAACTCTTGTATGTACTCTGAGAGCTACACAACTCTTGTATGCACTCTGAGAGCTACACAACTCTTGTATGTACTCTGAGAGCTACAAACTCTTGTATGTACTTGAGAGCTACAAAACTCTTGTATGTACTCTGAGAGCTACACAACTCTTGTATGTACTCTGAGAGCTACACAACTCTTGTATGCACTCTGAGAGCTACACAACTCTTGTATGTTACTCTGAGAGCTACACAACTCTTGTATGTACTCTGAGAGCTACACAACTCTTGTATGAACTTCTGAGAGCTACACAACTCTTGTACGTACTCTGAGAGCTACACAACTCTTGTATGTACTCTGAGAGCTACACAACTCTTGTATGTACTCTGAGAGCTACACAACTCTTGTATGTACTCTGAGAGCTACACAACTCTTGTATGTACTCTGAGAGCTACACAACTCTTGTATGTAATCTGGAGTCTACACAACTCTTGTATGTACTCTGAGAGCTACACAACTCTTGTATGTACTCTGAGAGCTACACAACTCTTGTATGTACTCTGAGAGCTACACAACTCTTGTATGTACTCTGAGAGCTACACAACTCTTGTATGTACTCTGAGAGCTACACAACTCTTTTATGTACTCTGAGAGCTACACAACTCTTGTATGTACTCTGAGAGCTACACAACTCTTGTATGTACTCTGAGAGCTACACAACTCTTGTATGTTACTCTGAGAGCTACACAACTCTGTATGTACTCTGAGAGCTACACAACTTTGTAGTACTTGAGAGCTACACAACTCTTGTATGTACTCTGAGAGCTCACAACTCTGTATGCACTCTGAGAGCTACACAACTCTTGTATGTACTCTGAGAGCTACACAACTCTTGTATGTACTTTGAGAGCTACACAACTCTTGTACGTACTTTGAGAGCTACACAACTCTTGTACGTACTCTGAGAGCTACACAACTCTTGTATTTTAATCTGAGAGCTACACAACTCTTGTATGTACTCTGAGAGCTAACAAACTCTTTATGTACTCTGAGAGCTACACAGTTCTCAGTGCAACATCTTATGCAATAAAAAATGGTCTACTTACATATTAGTGTTTGCTAGTTAGTGTTGAGGGTTTAGTATGAGAATTATATATTTCAAGCTGGATTTGAATTCTAGAAAAATATAGAATTGTTGCAAATTTACTGCTAGTTTGTGGATTATTCTTTTATGTTCCGAGTAAATAATTCATCCCACACACACACCACACTCACACACACACACACACACACACACACACACACACACACACACCACACACACACACACACACACACACACACACACAGCATTCCGATACCTTAGTAAGGAATCATTCAAGACACTGTACACCGTGTATGTCGGCCCATACTGGAGTATGCAGCCCCTGTTTGGAACCCGCACTTGATAAAGCACGTCAAGAAACTAGAGAAAGTACAAAGGTTTGCGAAAAGGGGGTTATTTCCCGAGCTAAGGGGAATGTCCTATGAAGAAAGATTAAGGGAAATCGGCCTGACGACACTGGAGGACAGGAGGGTCAGGGGAGACATAAAACGACATATAAAATACTGCGTGGAATAGACAAGGTGGACAAAGACAGGATGTTCCAGGGAGGGGACACAGAAACAAGAGGCCACAATTGGAAGTTGAAGACACAAATGAGTCAGAGAGATAGTAGGAAGTATTCTTCGTCATAGATTTGTAAGGCAGTGGAATAGCCTAAAAAATGACGTAGTGGAGGCAGGAACCATACACAGTTTTAAGACGAGGTTTGATAAAGCTCATGGAGCGGGAGGGAGAGAGGGCCTAGTAGCAACCGGTGAAGAGGGGGGGGCCAGGAGCTAGGACTCGACCCCTGCAACCACAAATAGGTGAGTACAAATAGGTGAGTACACATACACACACACCACACAACACACCACACACACACACACACCACACACACAAAACACACACACCCCACACCCCACAAAACCCACACACACACACACACGGCGCCCCGCACACACACAACACAACACACCAGCAAGGCTGGACTTAGATTCACCTTGAGTAGTGCAGATATCGAGGACATCCACATATGAAAGACCCCTTGGGCCAGTGACCATGGTTTTAAGCTTCGAAACACAGTAGAGCTACAAGTGGAGGGGGAAACAGGAAGGCCAGGACGAATGAAGCCAAACTACAAAAAGGGGACTACACAGGAATGAGGAACTAAACCCGAACGAGGTTCATGGGACAGAGAACTGGCAGGGAAGCCAGTTAATGAGATGATGGAATATGTAGGGAACAAAATGCAAGGAGGCCCGAGGAGAGGTTTGTACCCAAGGGTAACAGGAAAAATGAAAAAGCCAGGATTTAGCCCTGGTTTACCCAAAGGTTGAGGGGGGCAAAAACCAAGGTGCTAGGGAATGGAAGAAATATAAAGGCAAAGGACCCCGGAGAATAAGGAGAACAGTCGAGAGCCGAAACGAATATGACAGATAAGAAGGGCGGCCCAAAGACAATATGAAAATGACATAGCAGCGAAAGCTAAATCTGACCCGAAACTGTTGTACAGCCACATCAGGAGGAAAACAACAGTCAAGGACCAGGTAATCAGGCTAAGGAAGGAAGGAGGAGAGACAAGAAATGACCGTGAAGTATGTGAAGAACTCAACAAGAGATTCAAGAAGTGTTCACAGAGGAGACAGAAGGGACTCCAGAAAGACGGAGAGGTGGGGAACACCACCCAAGTGCTGGACACAGTGCACACAACCGAGGAAGAAGTGAAGAGGCTTCTGAGTGAGCTAGATACCATCAAGGCAATGGGGCCAGATAAACACTCCCCATGGGTCCTGAGAGAGGAGCAGAGGCGCTATGTGTACCCCTAACAACAATATTTAATACATCTATCGAAACAGGGAGATTGCCTGAGGCATGGAAGACAGCAAATGTAGTCCCAATCTTTAAAAAAGGAGACAGACATGAAGCATTAAACTACAGACCAGTGTCACTGACATGTATAGTATGCAAAATCATGGAGAAGATTACCAGGAGAAAAGTGGTGGAACACCTAGAAAGGAACGATCTCATCAAACAGCAGCCAACATGGTTTCAGGGACGGGAAATCCTGTGTCACAAACCTACTGGAGTTTTATGACATGGTGACAGCAGTAAGACAAGAGAAAGAGGGGTGGGTGGATTGCATTTTCTTGGACTGCAAGAAGGCGTTTGACACATTTTCCACACAAGAGATTGGTGCAAAAACTGGAGGACCAAGCAGGGATAACAGGGAAGGCACTACAATGGATCAGGAATACTTGTCAGGAAGACAGCAGCGAGTCATGGTACGTGGCGAGGTGTCAGAGTGGGCACCTGTGACCGCCGGGGTCCCGCAGGGGTCAGTCCTAGGAGAAGTGCTGTTTCTGGTATTTGTGAACGACATGACGGAAGGAATAGACTCTGAGGTTCCCTGTTTGCAGATGACGTGAAGTTGATGAGAAGAATTCACTCGATCGAAGACCAGGCAGAACTACAAAGGGATCTGGACAGGCTGCAGACCTGGCCCAGCAATTGGCCCCTTTGGAGTTCAATCCCACCAAGTGCAAAGTCATGAAGATTGGGGAAGGGCAAAGAAGGCCGCAGACGGAGTACAGTCTAGGGGGTTTCCAGAGACTACAAACCTCACTCAAGGAAAAAGATCTTGGGGTGAGTATAACACCAGGCACATCTCCTGAAGCGCACATCAACCAAATAACTGCTGCAGCATATGGGCGCCCTAGCAAACCTCAGAACAGCATTCCGACATCTTAATAAGGAATCATTCGGGGACCCTGTACACCGTGTACGTTTGGCCTATATTGGAGTATGCGGCACGAGTTTGGGAACCCACACCTAGCCAAGCACGTGAAGAAACTAGAGAAAGTGCAAAGGTTTGCAACAAGACTAGTCCCAGAGCTAAGAGGTATGTCCTACGAGGAGAGGTTAAGGGAAATCAACCTGACGACACTGGAGGACAGGAGAGATAGGGGGGACATGAAAAACGACATACAAAATACTGAGAGGAATTGACAAGGTGGACAAAGACAGGAAGTTCCAGAGATTGGACACAGTAACAAGGGGGACAGTTGGAAGCTGAAGACACAGATAAATCCAGGGATGTTAGGAAGTATTTCTTTAGCCACAGAGTAGTCAGTAAGTGGAATAGTTTGGGAAGCGATGTATGGAGGCAGGATCCATACATAGCTTTAAGCAGAGGTATGATAAAGCTCACGGCTCAGGGAGAGTGACATAGTAGCGATCAGTGAAGAGGCTGGGCCAGGAGCTCGGACTCGAGCCCCGCAACCTCAACTAGGTGAGAACTAGGGGAGTACACACACACACACCACACACACACACACACACACCACACACACACACACACACACACACCCCACAACACACACCCCACACACACACACACTCACAACACAGAACACACAATACACACACACTCACATACACACACTCACATACACACACACACACACACACAACACACACAACACACACACACACACACACACACACACACACACACACACACACACACACACACGGGGCCAGGAGCTCGGACTCGACCCACGCAACCTCAACTAGGTGATAATACAAACACACACACACACAACAAACACCACACCACACACACACCACACAACACATACCACACCCCACACACACACACACACACACACACACCACACACACACACACACATACATAAAACACATACACACACACATACACACACATACACACACAGACCCCCACACAACCGGGGAAGAGGCGGGGCCAGGAGCTAGGACTCGACCCCTGCAACCACAAATAGGTGAGTACAGATAGGTGAGTACATACACACACACATACACACACATACCCCACACACATACACCACACACACATACACACACACACACACACACACACACACACCACCCCAACACACACACACACACACCCCACACACAACATACATACACAACACAATACACATACACATACATAAATACATACACACAAAACACACACACACACACACACCACACACACACACACACACACACACACACACACACACACACACACACACACACAGCTTTTCTAACGTATAGACACGACCTAAATTCCAGTAATGGGTTTTCTCCTCTGGTGGGCGCCCCCCTCCACTGCTCCACCTCATATACAGTATACATCCACATCTCTGTAAATATGCTGCACTTTAAGTAAGACTGAGGACTGAACACAACGACTCAGGCTGAGGGACTGACTACCTCAAACTCCTAAACACCTTCCACCGTTCTGTGAGTGGACTGAGAGAAGCTATTTTTCTAGCAAAACGTATCCACAGTTCTCGGTTCGTCTTCAGAAGCATCTGCAGTGTATTTTATTTATTATTTCATTTTCATTCGGTTTTTCTTTATCACTGCTGTGTTACATTAACGTCAGAGCCTAAAAAAGTCGTTAAGATAACCGTCTTCACGTTATTAGAATCACTGCCTTTCGTTATTTTCACTCCTTGGTTTTATCCTTTTCCCTTGCGTTTTTCATCACGCCTTGCGTTTTTAAAACACTGCCTTTCGTTTTAACATCATGCCTTGCGTTATTACATCACTGCTTGCGT
>NC_069450.1:27291671-27299171 GCF_026875155.1 Cherax quadricarinatus
TATATATATATTTTTTTACAAAATTCTAAGAAATTCATAGAAATTGAGATCTCTTCAGCATTTGTGAATTAGTTTTCAAAGTTCATTAATGAACTCGCTGAAGTTTCACTTCACTTGCAGTATAGAACATGACTTTTATGAGACTCGTATTATACGCGAATGTCTATACCTTGCGTTAATGTGCATCTCTGGGTACGTATTACGTGATCAATAACCCTGTATCAGTTGCGCACTGACTGATACATTTTAATATTCAGTAACGTACAAATGTATCATTAGAGGGGAAAATTAACAAAATAAAAATTAAATTTGCTAAATATAACATGATTGCTTAATTAATGTAGCTATTATATTTCTTTTAAAGTGAAGCATTATTTATTTCTGAAAAAGTGTAATATTTATATATCAGAATAAATCATTATATATTCGAAATTGAAACAACATTTATTTAAGCGATAAGTGTTTTTTATTTCTATCTTAAGCATATTATTTCAGCAAAACTTGAACTGCGACACATACGAGCTTCCGGTAATACATTCTGCTGAATGATTTACAGTAAATGTTCCCTCTGCTGGTTACTTCAACTGCGGTAAAGGAACAGTGAGATCTGTCCGGTTTCAGTAGAAGTGACAAAGATAACTGAAAGTAAGGTCTTAGAGACACATTTTGGCCAAGTCACAGTGGTACTGTTGATCATAAGTGTAAACGTTATGCCAGAAGAAATATTCCCATGTATCTTTGTTCAATGATGATTCAAGACTATTAAGAAACCTTTAAAATATATAGTTTTATCACTGCGCAGTATCGCTGTGACGTATGAACATAACATTAATAAATTGAAACCATTGTTTTTAAATATCAATGGTTGGGAGATGCAGTATACTTGGTAACAAATTATTTATCTAAAGTGTGTCATTTAAGTCCATATTTGTGGAGAAGAATCTTGTTATTAAAGGAGGTTAACTTGCTGCCTGCACATTGACAATGATATAATTTGATGAAATACATCCGTGTCACAAGCATCCGCTATCTTAAATCATTATTGCAAACGTAAGTGCTCTTTGCAAATGCAGGTGTTGTAATAATATTTACGGTGCAGTTTACGTCAGAGGGATGACTTCCGGGTAAGAACTCATAAAATTGTGCTCATATTTTGCTAATAATTTTGAAACAAAGTCAGTTGCTAGTTTTCTTTCAGTAATGTATCTAGAATTGCAAACTACCAACTCGTATTGTTTACCAAGCTTTCACTGATACTTACGACAGAGTGAAGTAGGTCACCTGGAAGGTGATTCAAGTCATGTTTCTCGATTATTATTCATTTGTAATTAAACTGAAAAGCTAAGTGCACCGTTCTAATATCAGCTGCGTTATAGTAAGCAGAGCTGGAAAGTAATTAAAACAGAACTTTCAAGTAATTTAAATGACGCTGTAAATGATTTAAGAAGAGCTTTAAAGTAACAACAACTCACCCACTCGATTCCTTTCACCTAATTTTCTCTACTTCATCATATGCCCTCTGTTCCTTCCTCCATCCTCCATTCCGTCCATCATTTTCCATTAGGGCCTAATATACATACATATACGCCTCGGTCGTACGACTGAAAGCACCAGCTGGAAAGTCTTCATTTAAAAAAGACCCGTGACGGAAAGCACTTGTCATATTTCCTGACAAATAAAATAATACCAACAACAAATGACTAACTTAAAAGTTCGCAGTTGCTCATCTTCAGCTAAAACCCTCCAAAATATCTATCGATATTAAGGTATATATGACGATGTTTGTTTTGTCTTATTTGATATACTCATGTAAGTCATTCACTATAGACTCGATCCTCCGTCTTTAACCTCGAGACATATGCACACTACCAGTTGTATTCATCTGTCGACAATATTCATGTTTCTTGCTTCTATTTGTTTTTGAAGTAGGAATATAATATCCACTAAATATTGGTTCTGAAGCTAGACGTTAAAAGTGTTTCATTAACAATTAAAATAAGCACTCTAAATATGTCGCTTGGAAACTAATGAAGTGGGGGAAAAGGAAAGGAAAGGGAAGGGAGTAAAAATTAAGAAGTGCTGTAAAAACAGATAAAAGTAATTGCTTCATTACAGGGAGGTATCCCGCTGGCATGGATATCTAGTTATGAAAAAATAAATAAGAATGAGGGATTGCATTGATAAGCAAGGGGAAAATGAGAGGGATGATATAGAGATGAGGGGAAGGGAAAGGTCAAAATTCAATAAAGCTTGGGAATAGTGTCAGAAAGTGGCTGGAAGGTAAGAGAGAAAGATTGCGTGCCTCCCACCAATCCCTCCAGCAAATTTCTGAGAAGGGCAGTGTTTGCCCTCTCAACAAGGATTTCTTCCTTTCCACACACTCATTTTTCAGGTGAGGATTTAGCGCCCCGTGACGAGGCCAAGGGTATACCACAATCTCGTCTTAGACATACATATTTAAGGTCATAAAAATCTTCATTAAAGATACTGTTTTTAACTCTGAATGTGTATACACTTAAATACTCCCTTTCATGTGTGCCTGCACTGCACAATAGGAAATATACACTTATGTAAAAAAGTGAGAATTGTTTCTTTTGTTGCCTTTGGTGTAGTGCAGTGTAGTTTTGTGTAGTGTAGTAGTTGTGTAGTGAAGTGTTGTGTAGTGTAGTGTTGTGTAGTGTAGTGTGTATTGTATAGTGAAGTTTGTGTAGTGTAGTGTTGTGTTGTATAGTGAAGTGTTGTGTAGTGTAGTGTTGTTGTGTAGTGTTGTGTAGTGTAGTGTTGTGTACTGTAGTGTAGTGTTGTGTTTGTGTAGTGTTGTGTAGTGTTGTGTACTGTAGTGTAGTGTTGTGTAGTGTAGTGTAGTGTTGTGTAATGTTGTGTAGTGTAGTGTTGTGTAGTGTAGTGTTGTGTAGTGTAGTGTTGTGTACTATAGTGTAGTGTTGTGTAGTGTAGTGTTGTGTAGTGTAGTGTAATGTAATGTAGTGTAGTGTTGTGTAGTGTTGTTTTGTGTTGTGTAGAGTAATGTTGTGAAATGTAGTGTTGTGTACTGTAGTGTAGTGTTGTGTAGTGTAGTGTACTGTTGTGTAGTGTAGCATAGTGTTTTGTAGTATTGTGTAGTTTTGTGTAGTGTAGTGTTGTGTAGTGTAGTGTGTGTGTAGTGTAGTGTAGTGTTGTGTGTGTAGTGTGTGTAATGTAAGTGAAGTGTTGTGTAGTGTTGTGTAGTGTAGTGTTATGTAGTGTAGTGTTGTGTAGTGTGTGTGTGTAGTGTATGTTGTGTATGTGAGTGTATGTTGTTGTAGTGTAGTGTAGTGTAGTGTAGTGTAGTGTGGAATGTTGTGTAGTGTAGTGTTGTGTAGTGTAGTGTAATGTTGTGTAGTGTAGTGTGTAATGTGTGTGTGTGTAGTGTAGTGTTGTGTAGTGTAATGTAATGTAGTTAGTGTTGTGTAGTGTTGTGTAGTGTAGTGTTATGTAGTGTATGTTGTGTAGCTGTAGTGTTGTGTAGTGTTGTGTACTGTAGTGTAATGTTGTGTAGTGTTGTGTAGTGTTGTGTATGTAGTGTACTGTTATAGTGTAGTATAGTGTTTGTAGTATGTGTATGTTTGTGTAGTGTATGTATGTGTAGTGTTAGTGTAGTGTTTGTGTAGTGTAAGTGTTGTGTATTGTAGTGTGAGAGTTGTGTAGTGTGTATGTAGTGTTGTGTGTTAGTGTAGTGTAATGTAATGTAGTGTAGTGTTGTGTAGTGTTGTGTAGTGTAGTGTTTGTAGTGTAGTGTTGTGTAGTGTGTGTAGTGTTAGTGTTGTGTAGTGTTGTGTAGTGTAGTGTAATGTTATGTAGTGTAGTGTTGTGTAGTGTTGTGTGTGTATGTTAGTGTAGTGTTGTGTGTGTGTGTAGTGTAGTGTAGTGTCATGTAGTGTAGTGTGTGTAGTGTTGTACTGGAGTTAGTGTGTGGAGAGTTCGGGTCAAGTGAGGTGTAGTGTAGTGACATGGTCATGGTGTGTATAGAACTGCTGTATGCAGTGTTACAGTGCTGTTTGAGTGTAGTGTTACTGTCACTGTAGTGTGTGTAGTCATTAGTGTAGTGGTTGTTGTATAGAATTGTGTAGTGTAGTGTTATGTAGTGTTGTGTAGTGTATGTAGTGTTTGAGTGTAGTGTTGTGTAGTGTAGTGTTGATGTAGTGTTGTGTTAGTGTAGTGTGTGTGTAGTGTTGTGTAGTGTAGTATTGTGTATGTACTGTCTGTGTAGTGTAGATGTTCGTGTAGTGTTGTGTTGTGTAGTATGTAGTGTAGTGTGGTAGTGTCTGTTATGTAGTGTTGTGTAGTGTTATGTGTAAGTGTAGTGCTGTGTAGTGTATGTTGTAGGTAGTGTTGTGTGTGTTGTATAGTGTAGTGTGTATATGTAGTGTTTTGTATGTAGTGCTGTGTAGTGTAAGTGTTTGTGTAGTGTAGTGTTGTGTAGTGTTGTGTAGTGTAGTGTTGTGCAGTGCAGTGTTGTGTAGTGTAATGTAGTGTTGTGTAGTGTAGTGTTGTGCAGTATATTGTTGTGTAGTGTAGTGTTAATTTGAATCCTATCTAAAACACAAAAACTTATTAAGACTAATCAAGGACTAGTCAAGGATATTTTATTACCTTAAATATGGATTAAAGTAAACGTTCAGCGAAAAAACAGTGAAAAATATATATCTGTCAATGTACTCACCTATTTGTACTCACCTATTTGTGGTTGAAGGGGTCGAGTCATAGCTCCTGGCCCCGCCTCTTCACTGATTGCTACTAGGTCCTCTCTCTCCCTGCTCCATGAGCTTTATCATACCTCGTCTTAAAACTATGTATGGTTCCCGCCTCCACCACATCACTTTCTAGGCTATTCCACGGCTTGACTACTCTATGACTGAACAAATACTTCCTAACATCCCTTTGATTCATCTGAGTCTTCAACTTCCAATTGTGACCTCTCGTGTCTGTGTCCCCTCTCTGGAACATCCCGTCTTTGTCCACCTCGTCTATTCCGCGCAGTATATTATATGTCGTTATCATGTCCCCTGACCCTCCTGGCCCCAGTGTCGTCGGGCGTTTTTCCCTAAACCCCTTTCTTCGTAGGCAACCCCCGTAGCTCGGGAAGTCTTTTTTGCAAACCTTTGCACTTTCTTAATTTCTTGACGTGCTTGACTAGGTGTGGATTCCAAATGGTGCTGATACTCCAGTATGACCCTGACGTAAATGGATACAGAGTTTTTGAACGATCCTTATGGGGGGTTTATCGGAAGCTATCCGTAGGTTTCCCAGGCCCCCGTTGCTGCACCAGTTACTGTTTGATGTCCCCTCAGGAGATTGCTCGGTTTAAACTCACCCCAGATTTTTTCCTGAGTGGGGGTTTTGCAGATTTTGGGCCCACAAAATATTTTGTGTCTGGGGTTTCTTTCCCCTTTCCCCCCAAATTTTATGACTTTGCATTTGGCGGGGTTAAATAAAGGGCCCGTTGTGGACCAGGTTGTAGCCCGTCCAGGTTCTTTGTAGTCCTGCCTGACCCTCATTCGATTTGATTCTTTCATTAAATTCACATCGTCCGCAAACAAGGACACTTCTGAGTCTATCCTTTCTGTTATGTCATTCACATATACCCAAAAACAGCACGGTCCTAGGACTGGGCCCCGTGGAACCCCACTTGTCACAGGCGCCCCCTTTGGTGGCCCGGGGTTTTTGGGGGCTAAAGTCCGTTCACAACGGAGGGCTGGGTTCGATTCCCGGGGGGTGGAAAATTCCCACACGTTTTTCCCCACCTTTTGTCCCGTTCCCTAGCAGAAATAGGACCTGGGGTTAGTGACTGGTTGGGTCGCATCCCGGGGGGCAAGATTAAAGGCCCCAATGGAAATAAATTAGACAGTCCTCGATGACGCACTGACTTTTTGGGTTATCCTGGGTGGCTTACCCTCCGGGGTTTTAAAAACCGAACGAAATCTTTATCTTATCTTATTTATCTTGACACCCCGTCACGACCCTGGGTTTTTGTTGCTCCCCCGTAAGGTATTCTCTTATCCATTTCAGTGCCCCTTTTCCTGTTTGTGTGCTGATCTCTAGCTTTTGCGTAACCTTTGTAGGAACGTGTCGAAGGCCTTCTTGCAGTCCAAAAAATGCAGTGTCCACCCCTCTTTTCCCTTGTCTTACTTTGTCCCCTTGTCAAAACTTAATAGGTTGTGAACAGGATTTTCCCTCCCTGAAACCTGGGGTTTGTCAATTATACACTTGTTTCTTTCCGGGTTTGCTCACCATCTCCCCCTGATGACTTCTCCATGACCTTCCCAATACTATACACTTTAGTGATCGGGTCTGTAGTTTAGTGCCTATGTCTGCCTCCCTTTTTAAAATTGGGTACATTTGCCATTTCCATCCCCTGGGGGAGTTCCCCATTTTCAAATGTTTTTGTGTTAAAGTCTTTATTAATGGTACCACAATGTCTCTGCTCCCTTTTTAAGGACCCACGGAGAGATGTTGTTGGTCCCCCACCTTTGATGTGTAATTTCGATAGAGCTTTTTCACCCCCCTTTGGGTTATATGTACCCTCATCGACTTGCGGGTACCCCCCCCTGCTCTGATTTCCTGGAGTCCACTGGTTTACTGTAAATACTTCTTTAAATCTTGTGTTGAGCTCCGACTTCCTCCCGGTCGTTTCTTGTTTCCCCCATCACCTTTTCCTCAGTTGATTACCTGGCCCTTTTGACTGTTTTTTCCCCTCCTGTTGGGCTGTAAAACAGCTTGGGTCAGTTTGACTTTCGTGTTATGTCATTTTCGTATTCCCGGAGCCCCCTTTCTTATCTGTCATATTCGTTTGGCTTTGGCTAAACTCTTTTTTTTCCCGAGTTTCTGTTTCTGTACCTTTTTCCCTTCTCTAGTAACCCAGTTTTTGGGCCCCCCCTAACCTTTGGGTGAACCCAAGGACTCGTTTTGTTCTTCCCATTATTTCTGTTTTCCCTTGGAACAAACCTTTTCCTCTGCCCCCTTGCATTTTGTTGCCCCATAGTCCATATTTCTTGTACTGTTTTTCCTGTCAGTTCCCCCTCCCACTGAAATTTTTGAAGATTCCCTCAAGCCTGGTATTCCCCCCTTTTTTAGTTTGGTTTTTTCCCCCCCTATTTCCTGTCTCTTCCACTTGGAGCCAACTATGTAGTCAAGACGAACCAATGTCATAGTCCCCCGGGGCCCTTTCATGCATGAATCCTCGATGTCAGAAACTCTCAAGGGGGAAAACAAGGCCGTCTTGCTGGTTCATCCTCTCCTTCTCTTGGTTTGTGTCTCTAAAAAGTTGTCATGAGTTTTCCCAGTACCCCTCCTCATCTTGGGTCTCCTGTTTCGGGACCCCATGGGGCTAGGTTTTTCCCAGTCAATTTTCTTGTGACGAAATCACCCATAAATAGTAACTTTTCTCCCCCCCTTTTTGTGAATTTTTTCCCCTTTTTTTTTGTTGGGTTTAATGGGCCAGTGCCTATACAGAGGTTATTAAAC
>NC_069450.1:27304171-27331671 GCF_026875155.1 Cherax quadricarinatus
TTCCTGTTAATATGCCTTCCTGTTAATATGCCTTCCTGTTAATATGCCTTCCTCTTAATATGCCTTCCTCTTAATATGCCTTCCTCTTAATATGCCTTCCTGTTAATATACCTTCCTGTTAATATGCCTTCCTGTTAATATGCCTTCCTGTTATATGCCTTCCTGTTAATATACCTTCCTGTTAATATGCCTTCCTGTTAATAGCCTTCCTGTAATATCCTCCTGTTAATATGCCTTCCTGTTAATATGCCTTCCTGTTAATATGCCTTCCTGTTAATATACCTTCCTGTTAATATGCCTTCCTGTTAATATGCCTTCCTGTTAATATGCCTTCCTGTTAATATACCTTCCTGTTAATATGCCTTCCTCTTAATATGCCTTCCTGTTAATATACCTTCCTGTTAATATGCCTTCCTGTTAATATGCCTTCCTGTTAATATACTTCCTGTTAATATACCTTCCTGTTAATATGCTTCCTGTTAATATGCCTTCCTGTTAATATGCCTTCCTGTTAATATGCCTTCCTGTTAATATACCTTCCTGTTAATATGCCTTCCTCTTAATATGCCTTCCTGTTAATATACCTTCCTGTTAATATGCCTTCCTCTTAATATGCCTTCCTGTTAATACCTTCCTGTTAATATACCTTACGTTAATATTCCTTCCTGTTAATATGCCTTCCTGTTAATATGCCTTCCTGTTAATATGCCTTCCTGTTAATATGCCTTCCTGTTAATATACCTTCCTGTTAATATGCCTTCCTCTTAATATGCCTTCCTGTTAATATACCTTCCTGTTAATATGCCTTCCTGTTAATATGCCTTCCTGTTAATATACTTCCTGTTAATATACCTTCCTGTTAATATGCCTTCCTGTTAATATGCCTTCCTGTTAATATGCCTTCCTGTTAATATGCCTTCCTGTTAATATACCTTCCTGTTAATATGCCTTCCTCTTAATATGCCTTCCTGTTAATATACCTTCCTGTTAATATGCCTTCCTCTTAATATGCCTTCCTGTTAATATACCTTCCTGTTAATATACCTTACTGTTAATATTCCTTCCTGTTAATATGCCTTCCTGTTAATATGCCTTCCTGTTAATATACCTTCCTGTTAATATGCCTTCATGTTAATATACCTTCATGTTAATATGCCTTCAGAACTTGCTATCTTGGCTTAAATATCAACGTTCATCTTGCCATATAGGACAAGCGAAAATTTGTGTATGCAATAATTTCACCAAAATCATTCTGAACCTAACGAAAAAAATACATTTCACTGCGTTTGTTTAGTATTAAATTATTGTAAGCAAATCCAAAATATATTTAGTTGGGTTAGGGTAAAATAAATTGCTATTGTTATAATAAGGTTAGGTAAGTTTTCTAAGATTCTTTTGTTGCAAAATTAAAAATTTTTACATTATCATTAATGAAAAAAATATATCTTTAAACTTATAAGAGAAAATTTCAGAAAGGACTTAATTTTAAATGAGTTCTTGCTAATTGACCAGTTTTACATATTCGGCACGACATATATATATATATATATATATATATATATATATATATAATATATATATATATATATATATATATATATATATATATATATATTTATATATATATATATTATATATATATATATATATAATATATATATATATATATATATATATATATATTTATGTATATAATAGAAGCTTTATTTAATCCATATATTACATCTAACAATATTTTCTATTTAGGGAATTTATGTGTTAACGAATTTTAGTGTACAGGTAATGTACAACCTTAATGGCTCTCTTGCAGTGTACAGTACTTAAACCTAGCAAACTAGATAATCATCTTTCAGACTTGCATAGAGCTTCCTTGTTTGTAATAATTATTACGCATGTTTAACATTTATGATAATTATATAATAATAATAATAATTATATAATAATAATAATAATAATAATAATAATAAATAATAATAATAATAATAATAATAATAATAATAATAATAATAATAATAATAACAATATGCTTATTTCGTGTGTGTTCTTCGTGTTGCCCAGTAATTACCTGGCGACCAAGAATGAGGAATAGCGATGTTAAACGCTCAGTTAAACTGTTTTTCCTTCAAGGGAAGAGTCTCAATACAAATTCTTCATTTAAGTCATTTCACTGTGTGTGTGTGTGTGTGTGTGTGTGTGTGTGTGTGTGTGTGTGTGTGTGTGTGTGTGTGTGTGTGTGTGTGTGTGTGTGTGTGTGTCTACTAAGTACTGGTGCTTGTTCAAGCCCTTCCTCAATCCTTCCTTCAATCCTTTTTCGGACTTTTGTACATATTCCAATACCTTCTTCCAGCAGATTAACTGGTAAACATTTTGCCTAAGGCAAACAACGAAAAAGATATGCATTTTCTTATTTCTAGGTAATATCCCGATGAAGCCTATGTTAGTGAAACAGGAAAAGTTTGAACAGGAAAATAACCATGCGACATATAAACTAAATAATGTAGATCTTATTAATACTACTGATTGCGAAAAGGATTTAGGAGTTCTGGTTAGCAGTAATCTAAAACCAAGACAACAGTGCATTAATGTTCGTAATAAAGCTAACAGAATTCTTGGCTTCATATCTAGAAGTACAACTAATAGAAGTCCTCAGGTTGTTCTTCAACTCTATATATCCTTGGTTAGGCCTCATTTAGACTATGCTGCTCAGTTCTGGTCACCGTGTTACAGAATGGACATAAATGCTCTGGAAAACGTACAGAGGAGGATGACAACGATGATCCCATGTATCAGAAATCTTCCCCATGAGGATAGACTGAGGGCCTTGAATCTGCACTCTCTCGAAAGGCGTAGAATTAGGGGGGATATGATCGAGGTGTATAAATGGAAAACAGGAATAAATAAAGGGGATGTAAATAGCGTGCTGAAAATTTCCAGTCAAGACAGGACTCACAGCAATGGTTTCAAGTTGGAAAAATTAAGATTCAGGAAGGATATAGGAAAGCACTGGTTTGGTAATAGAGTTGTGGATGAGTGGAACAAACTCCCGAGTACAGTTATTCAGGCTAAAACGTTGTGAAGTTTTAAAAATAGGTTAGATAAATACATGAGTGGGTGTGGGTGGGTGTGAATTGGACCTGACTAGCTTGTGCTGCTGGGTCTGGTGCCGTGCTCCTTCCTTGAGTTAAGGTGACCAGATTGGGTGGGTCATTTGGCTAATCCTGGGGGGGGACATGGACCTGCTCCGCATGGGTCAGTAGGCCTGTTGCAGTGTTCCTTCTTTCTTATGTTCTTATATGAAAAGAAAAGAGAATTACGAATGCAATTACTAATGTGCTATGTTCTAATAAGCGTTTGATTGCTGGCACAATATAGACTTCGGAAATTGCAAACTAGTCTTCAAATCTGATAATTATGTTAAACGACAAAACATCGACGCTAAACTCATAACATCGGATCCAGACTTCAGTTTGTCTGAAAGGGAAATTTAATTTCAACATGATTCAATGCAATAGGTCATGGAGGACAAGTTATTACGCCATGGAAATCAGTTTCGCAAAGGGGGTCAGGGACTAACCTTTTCTACTCAACTTTCCGATGTATCAAAAAATTCTTGATCCATGAGCCCCTTCAAAAAGACACAACACACACCAACCCACCACACACACACACACCACACACACCAAAACACACACACACACACACACATTTATATATATGTATATATAATAATATAATTTAATAATATATTATATATATAATATATTCATATATGTATATATACACTATATAAGGATAGAGTTACTAAATCGGCTTGATATGAAAAAACAAGAGGTTTTTATAAGCGTGGGAGAAAGGAAATGAAGTGATCCTAAGGAGCTGAGAGCAAGATGGTGGCTACGGTGCCTCGCTGATCCCTCAGCCACAACGAACCCAAAACAACACCCAGATTAAATAAGGAAGCCACGGGTAATTTATGCATTCGTTCTCTCCTGTGTTTGGTGAAACGGGTGACGGGTCAGGTGACTGGGATGGGTTCTTGATCCATAGGATTGGAGTTATCTAATCACTTTCCTCAGATCAAATCTGTTTGCTCCCATTCCCAAAAGCCATGGCGATTAGTGGTTAGCACTTCTTCAAGCCTCACTACCAGTCAGGCTTGTTAGGGTGGGAGTACTCAAATCCTCCCAGATTGCCCCTCCACCTTTTTCATCCTCCTCCATAGCATCAAACGTGTTAATAAAAGAAATTTTTCCGGACAACCTCGGTGACTCAGCAGAATACAGGATCCTGGCTACACCAGTGCCATTAACGATTGGGAGACTCGCACTGCTCCAGCACCAAATTCTATAAGAAGTGGCCTACAAACAGTCGAGCTGGAAGCCCCACGCTGCAAAGGTGCTTCCCGAATACTAAAGGCTGCGCACCCACAAGGAAAACTAACACAAATAACCCCCCCAAAAAAAAAGGAAAGTTTCGACGAGTTTCGGTTCGACTTGGACCATTTAAAATGATTTGAAAGGCCCCAAGTCGGCCCAAAAAACTCGTCGTAAGTTTCTCCCCTTTTTATGTCGGGTTGTGTATCGTTCCGCCGGTATTGTGCCTTTTTTTGTTATTTAACAAAGGGAACTGCCCCGTCTCCAAGGTGGTGCACATCACCGGCACTTTCTCCAAAAAGTTCGCATTTCGGCAATGGGGAAAACGCCCCGACCCACCCCTTGTTTTCAGTGGGCTCCCCCTCACTTCCCAATTCACACATTAACGGTATTTTATTTTATATATATATAAATATATATTAAAATAATAATATATATAATAATTATAATATATAATATAATATATAATACTTTAGTATTATTACTTTTTTTAAATTTAGGGAAATTTTATCTGTGTGGTTTAAACTTTTCCGGGTTTCAGTCTTTGGCAACCAGAGTGAGACCACGGCTCTACCACCTCTTTCATTTCAAATATTTTTAAGGAAAACGTTTTAACTAAAGCTTAAATGACATAGATCTTTTGCCAAAATTCCAGGGTTTTTTTTTTTTTATTTATTTTTTTTTTTTTTGGTTTCAATGGGTTAAGGATTTTTTCAAAGAACCATAGTTTTTGGCATTCAGCATTATTTTTTATTCAACTCGCCTATGTATTTTGTTTGTTACGAAACATTTAATCATTTTTAAACCCCAATTCTGAGTAATACCCGGCCGCGGGGGGGCAACCCCCAAACACCCTTCAAGGGATGCCTGACACTCCCAACTCGCAGGCTCTCTTCCAGCATCAAAGAGCACGTTTTTTAGAATTTATCCAGAAAATTCTTGTAAGCGCAGGATTGCCTTGTACCTTAGCTGGAGGAATGGCACCGTAATTCGACAGAGAAAACGACTCTGATCTTCCCATCCGTAATAGACCCTCCTCGCTTGGGGGGCTGAACATATACGGGTTTGCAACCCTTTACGTCAGCCTCAGGGACTTTTATGTATATCAGAAAAATTTTTTACGTATTTTCGAAGTTTTAATCGGAAGTTTCATTAAAAAGTATTTATTATATGTAATCATTTTAAATGTATTGCAACAGATTTCCTTAAAAAACGGGGGTTTGCGGATCTGGATGCAACAAGGGATTTTGCAAGCCACAACGGATAATGATCCTTCCTTTTTTTCCTTTTGGGACAAAGTAATAATGTTTTTGGGCTCTGCCTTTTGAGGGAATATGGGCCCGGGAAAAGACTAGCTCTCATCCGCATTATCAACTGAAAGCTCTTTGCTGGGGGAAACACTTGTCCCCGAAGAGAAAGGGGCCTGTTCACCTAATTTCGATTAACTAATTTCACCTGATCTAAGGTTCTACGACAATTTACCTTTTAATTAAAGATTATTTTAATTAGATTATGTAGTTTTAAACCCACTTGCGTTTTTTTTAAACGAAAAAAACGAAAAAACATAAAAAAAGGAACGTTTGGCTTCGCATTGGTTGTATCCCCTGCACGCTGTTTTGTTCAAGGATAGAGGGAGTAATGCTACATTAGTTGGACAGGTCTATGAATCCATAACGCAAACCAAAAATTTTCTCAATTAACATTTTTTTTTTTGAGCTCAGGCTCCCTGAGGGTAATACAGTTTCCCCCAAAGGGCACCTGGAATCTGGGGTAGAGTAGGAACCAGCTTTCTTAAAATGCTCTAATTTTCCCCCCCATCAATAACTTCCCACACATAATACTTTTCCCCGCTTTACTGTGTGTTCCCACGCTGTATTACCTCTTGTTTATGTGGGTCTCAGATGAGGGGAAAAGGTTAAAGGCATTGTTTATCGTCTATTCATTAGTTATCCTAATACCTGTGACAGATTACAGGTTCTGCCATGTCTGCCACGCCAGAACGTGAATAAAAAGTTAAGTGATTCTGTATACATTATCATATATTATCATATATTATCATATATTATTGTTCCCTTTGGAAATGAAACATTAGACATTAATGTCCGCAGTAGACCATTATCAGGTGAATTAGTTGTGAATTTATGGACCAGAGTATTATGACTCGTTTTTCATTGTACCAACGGCGGTATTGTAGTTCATTCCTCATTGTCCTGTGTACGTTATTACGACCTACAAGTAGATATATATCTCTCTCTCTCTCTCTGCGCATACACACAAAGACCTGTATATATGCCGAGCAATGAGTTTCAATTTATATACACTGATAAGTGTATACTTTTCATTGTTTATACGCTGAGAGTCTAATTTAATCCTTTTTCAGCGATTAAGGAATTCTTGACTGGTGGAGAGAGAGAGAGAGAGAGAGAGAGAGAGAGAGAGAGAGAGAGAGAGAGAAGAGCATGAACAAACTCAGTCAAACAGCTATGTTACATGCAAGGAGAAGCAGTAAAGATCAGAGGCATAAGCCATTTGCTCGTCATGAGCAAAATTGCTGGAGTACTAAGGACCTGTGATGCTGCGGTCGAGTGTCAGCAAATGTGAAAGAGATAATCAGAATAGAGGATTCCAGAAGTCTTCATGGTTGATTATATATATATATATATATATATATATATATATAATATATATATATATATATATATATATTATATATATATATATATATATATATATATTAAAATTATATATATAATATATATATATATATTTTAATATATATATATATATATGTATGTATGTGTGTGTGTGTGTGTGTGTGTGTGTACTCACCAAAATTGTATTTCACCTAATTGTGGTTGCAGGGGTCGATACTCAGCTCCTGGCCCCGCCTCTTCACTGACCGCTACTGGGTCCTCCCTCTCCCTGCTCCATGAGCTTTATCATACCTCTTCTTAAAACTATATATGGTTCCTATGTATGGTACCTTCCTGTGTGTGTGTGTGTGTGTGTGTGTGTGTGTGTGTGTGTGTGTGATCAAATTACCTATATAAATTAATTATGAAAAACAGATATAAAGTCCTTGTGTAAAAATAACGAAAGTTCAATTCAGTACATTAAACACGTAAACACCAGTTGGTTCACAGAGACGCAAGTAAGTTCACTTAATTTGGCCTGACGCTCAAAAGTCCCGCTGACTCACAGAAAGACTCGCCTAACTGCAAGAAAATCCAGGCAGTTAATATGAAAATGTACCTATCAACCAGTATATACTAGGTGCTAAACAAGCTACCTACATCACACACACAGGACGAATGTGAGTTTCTGTTCTGTTTGTCCCCATCTATAATACTTCTCAGGAACAATGGTAAATGTAATGTTGTTTTGGTACCACTGTGAGAATGGTGAAAGGTTAGACGACTTTACTGTATGTGATATGTGATAAATTATTATACAATTTCATCACACTGAAATAGCAATCGCTTTCAAGCGCTTTCGTTACCTATCAATCACACTTTCTAGGAACGCTGCTTCCCAAGACAATGTGAATGATTGATTACGAAAGCATTCGGAATTTTTTTGACTTTCATAGTAGCTAGTTAACTGGTAATTGTGATTAACGGCAAAACTTTGGCATTTATTTTGTGTTCCATAGTATTCCAAAGAGTTTTTCCTATGGTGAATATAGGTGGTAAGAAAACTATTTTCTTGATGGTGAGAATCCTTACCTGGGCAAAATGTGAAGGTTATTACATTTTCTTGTAGAGGATAAAAATCTAAGAATTTTAAGTAATAGCCTCGTCCTGTTATTTATTTGCATTTGTACGGTGTTACAACACATGTTCTGATACTAATATTACAGCGCTTTTTAGTTTCACTTACTTTCCCATCGACGTCTCCACTGCCCCTCTATTAAAATATTTAACTCTTGTACAGTATTTGGAATTTCGTTTTACTTCCTACTACTTCCAAACAGTCTTTATCAATAATCATTCTTAGTAGCTTGTATATTAGGATCGTGTTCCCTCTGACCTTCCCTCTTCCAATATGAGCAAAACTTTTATCCATTCTCCTAGCTCAGACTTTTCATCACAGGAACTAACCAGGTCGCAAATCTCTGGAATTTCCAAGTTTTTTCAATGTAATTTAAAAACGTGGTTTAAATCTAGAGCCGCTATTCCAGTTTTTCATGTACATTACCTCAGATATTCTTTTGCTATTTCGGTAGCCGATTTTCTTCCCCCTCAGATTTTTTCTTTACATACTCAGTGAATTGGTTCTCGTTCTGTACATAAATGTGCGTCTAAAACAGCTGCCATCGTTACTTAACGATTCAGATAACTGACGTGATCGTACAATTCGACGGCTGACGAGGGAAAATGTGAACTAAAATACTTTACACTGAGGACTAAGTATGATGGAAAACAACTACAACGGGAGTTCAATGGTAGCTCTAGGCCTTTCGCGTTGCAATCAACACATCATCAGGGACTTGCAATGTTGCAGAAATGAGTAGGAATTTCAGGTAGATAAGTTCCCTTGAACATATCTACCGGGGCTACTTCCTACTCATTTCTGCAGCATTGCAAGCTTCTGATGATGTGTTGATTGCAACATGAAAGGCCTAGAGCTACCATTTAACTCCCCCATGGTTGTTTTGCATCTTGTATCATTGTTCGCGATTATTGCATAAGTATGATAGTGACAACTGGTACATCAGTTCGAAATAAAGGCTAGACGACGTTTCTGTCTGTCCTTGACGGAAACAATGTTTTGTTTACCTTTCCACGTTGTGGGTTATATTTTATTTGGTTTTCTTCAGAAACTATATTCTGACTTGAACTTGTTGCGACGATATTGTGGTTTTTATTGTTGCTGCCACAGTCTTGCTGCTACAGCCACGGTATTGTGAGTCTTGCTGCTACAGCCACGGTATTGTGAGTCTTGCTGCTACAGCCACGGTATTGTGATCCCTTTCTGCTACAGCCACGGTATTGTGAGTCTTGCTGCTACAGCCACGGTATTGTGAGTCTTGCTGCTACAGCCACGGTATTGTGAGTCTTGCTGCTACAGCCACGGTATTGTGAGTCTTGCTGCTACAGCCACGGTAATTGTGAGTCTTGCTGCTACAGCCACGGTATTGTGAGTCTTGCTGCTACAGCCACGGTATTGTGGGGTCTTGCTGCTACAGCCACGGTATTGTGAGTCTTGCTGCTACAGGCCACGGTAATTTTGAGTCTTGCTGCTACGCCACGGGATTGTGAGTCTTGCTGCTAAAAGCCACGGTATTGTGGAGTCTTGCTGCTACAGCCACGGTATTGGAGTGTTGCTGCTACAGCCACGTATTGTGAGTCTTGCTGCTACAGCCACGGTATTGTGAGTCTTGCTGCTACAGCCACGGTATTGTGAGTCTTGCTGCTACAGCCACGGTATTGTGAGTCTTGCTGCTACAGCCACGGTATTGTGAGTCTTGCTGCTACAGCCACGGTATTGTGAGTCTTGCTGCTACAGCCACGGTATTGTGAGTCTTGCTGCTACAGCCACGGTATTGTGAGTCTTGCTGCTACAAGCCAAAGGTATTGTGAGGTCTTGGGTGCTACAGCCACGGTATTGTGAGTCTTGCTGCTACAGCCACGGTATTGTGAGTCTTGCTGCTACAGCCACGGTATTGTGAGTCTTGCTGCTACAGCCACGGTATTGTGAGTCTTGCTGCTACAGCCACGGTATTGTGAGGGCTTGCTGCTTCAGCCACGGTATTTTGAGTCTTGCTGCTACAGCCACGGTATTTTGATCTTGCTGCTACAGCCACGGTATTGTGAGTCTTGCTGCTACAGCCCCGGATTGTGAGTCTTGCTGCTACACCACGGTATTGTGAGTCTTGCTGCTACAGCCACAGTATTTTGAGTCCTTGCTGCTACAGCCACGGTATTGTGAGTCTTGCTGCTACAGCCACGGTATTGTGAGTCCCTTTCTGCTACAGCCACGGTATGTGAGTCTTGCTGCTACAGCCAACGGTATTGTTGAGTCTTGCTGCTACAGCCACGGGATTGTGATCTTGCTGCTACAGCCACGGGGATTGTGAGTCTTGCGCTACAGCCACGGTATTGTGAGTCTTGCTGCTACAGCCACGGTATTGTGAGTCTTGCTGCTACAGCCACGGTATTGTGAGTCTTGCTGCTACAGCCACGGTATTGTGAGTCTTGCTGCTTCAGCCACGGTATTGTGAGTCTTGCTGCTACAGCCACGGTATTGTGAGTCTTGCTGCTACAGCCACGGTATTGTGAGTGTTGCTGCTACAGCCACGGTATTGTGAGTCTTGCTGCTACAGCCACGGTATTGTGAGTCTTGCTGCTACAGCCACGGTATTGTGAGTCTTGCTGCTACAGCCACGGTATTGTGAGTCCCTTTCTGCTACAGCCACGGTATTGTGAGTCTTGCTGCTACAGCCCGGTATTGTGAGTCCCTTGCTGCTACAGCCACGGTATTGTGAGTCTTGCTGCTACAGCCACGGTATTGTGAGTCTTGCTGCTACAGCCACGGTATTGTGAGTCTTGCTGTACAGCCACGGTATTGTGAGTCTTGCTGCTACAGCCACGGTATTGTGAGTCTTGCTGCTACAGCCACGGTATTGTGAGTGTTTTCTGCTACAGCCACGTATTGTGAGTCTTGCTGCTACAGCCACGGTATTGTGAGTCTTGCTGCTACAGCCACGGTATTGTGAGTCTTGCTGCTACAGCCACGGTATTGTGAGTCTTGCGTTTCAGCCACGGTAAATTTTGGGTTTGCTGCTTCAGCCACGGGATTGTGAGTCTTACTGTTTCAGCCACGGTATTGTGAGTGTTGCTGCTTCAGCCACGGTATTGTGAGTCTTACTGTTTCAGCCACGGTATTGTGAGACTTGCTGCTACAGCCACGGTATTGTGAGTCTTACTGTTTCAGCCACGGTATTGTGAGTGTTGCTGCTTCAGCCACGGTATTGTGAGTGTTGCTGCTTCAGCCACGGTATTGTGAGTGTTGCTGCTTCAGCCACGGTATTGTGAGTCTTACTGTTTCAGCCACGGTATTGTGAGTCTTACTGCTACAGCCACGGTATTGTGAGTCTTACTGTTTCAGCCACAGTATTGTGAGTCTTACTGTTTCAGCCACGGTATTGTGAGTCTTACTGTTTCAGCCACGGTATTGTGAGTGTTGCTGCTTCAGCCACGGTATTGTGAGTCTTACTGTTTCAGCCACGGTATTGTGAGTCTTGCTGCTACAGCCACGGTATTGTGAGTCTTACTGTTTCAGCCACGGTATTGTGAGTGTTGCTGCTTCAGCCACGGTATTGTGAGAGTTGCTGCTTCAGCCACGGTATTGTGAGTCTTACTGTTTCAGCCACGGTATTGTGAGTGTTGCTGTTTCAGCCACGGTATTGTGAATCTTGCTGTTTCAGCCACGGTATTGTGAGTCTTACTGTTTCAGCCACGGCATTGTGAGTCTTACTGTTTCAGCCACGGTATTGTGAGTCTTACTGTTTCAGCCACGGTATTGTAAGTCTTGCTGTTTCAGCCACGGTATTGTGAGTCTTGCTGTTTCAGCCAAGGTATTGTGAGTCTTACTGTTTCAGCCACGGTATTGTGAGTCTTGCTGTTTCAGCCACGGTATTGTGAGTCTTCTGTTTCCAGCCACGGTATTGTGAGTCTTACTGTTTCAGCCACGGTATTGTGAGTCTTGCTGTTTCAGCCACGGTATTGTTAGTCTTACTGTTTCAGCCACGGTATTGTGAGTCTTGCTGTTTCAGCCACGGTATTGTGAGTCTTGCTGTTACAGCCACGGCATTGTGAGTCTTACTGTTTCAGCCACGGTATTGTGAGTGTTGCTGTTTCAGCCACGGCATTGTGAGTCTTACTGTTTCAGCCACGATATTTGGATCATACTGTTTCAGCCACGGTATTGTGAATCTTGCTGTTTCAGCCACGGTATTGTGAGTCTTGCTGTTTCAGCCACGGTATTGTGAGTCTTACTGTTTCAGCCACGGTATTGTGAGTCTTGCTGTTTCAAGCCACGGTATTGTGAGTCTTGCTGTTTCAGCCACGGTATTGTGACCTTTACTCTTCATGGTTATAATGTAAAACTTTCAAAGGTAAACCCAACAGTGCTTTTACTTATGGCCAAAAATTAAGTAGATAGTTAAGTATCTAAGTTGCGCACACGCAGACAAATATAATTTAGTTTTTATTTTTATTTATGAGAAGCACTAAACCGTGTGACTCATTAAGTAGAATAAACAGAAAAGGTTAATACATCCCTCAGTTATACAATGACTGACTCGCTACCTCATTATATTATCCCGGTTCTCACGCAAATATTCATCAAAGACTGAAAGAACTAGGTTCTTCAGTGAGAGAGTCATACGACCCATTCAGTCAGAGATTCGGCTATTGGATTCCTCTTCACTGCCTCACCCAACAATTAAGGTCTTGATACCCGGGTTTAAATGCTTGTACTTTCGAGAATTCTTTCATTTTGGAAACATGCAGCTATTAAACTACGTTATGATTTGTGATATGCAGTTATAACTGCGATACGTATTTATGATCCGTGATATGCAGTTATGATCTGTGATTTACAGCTATGATCTGTGATATACCGCTATGATCTGTGATATACCGCTATGATCTGTGATATACCGCTATGATCTGTGATATACAGTAGATCTGTGATATACCGCTATGATCTGTGATATACCGCTATGATCTGTGATATACAGCTATGATCTGTGATATACAGCTATGATCTGTGATATACAGCTATGATCTGTGATATACAGTTATGATCTGTGATATGCAGCTATGATCTATAATATGCAATTATGATCTGTGATATGCAGCTATGATCTTGTGATAACATGCTAGTATGTACATTACAGCTATGATCTCTGATATACAGCTATGATACTGACATTACACTTATGATCCGTGATATGCAGCTATGATCTGTAATTGTACAGCTATGATCTCTGATATACAGCTATGATATGACATGTACAGCTATGATCTCTGATATGCAGCTATGATATGACATGTACAGCTATGATCTCTGATATACAGCTATGATATGACATGTACAGCTATGATCTTGATACGCAGCTATGATATGACATGTACAGCTATGATCTCTGATATACAGCTATGATATGACATGTACAGCTATGATCTCTGATATGCAGCTATGATTGACATGTATACAGCTATGATCTCTGATATACAGTATGATATGACATGTAAGCTATGATCTTGATATACAGCTATGATATGAATGTACAGCTATGATCTGTATGCAGTCTATGATAACATGTACAGCTATGATCTCTGATATGCAGCTATGATATGACATGTACAGCTATGATCTCTGATATGCAGCTATGATATGACATGTACAGCTATGATCTCTGATATGCAGCTATGGCCTACAGTACTTATTATGATCGGTAATATACAATTACTTACAAAACAAACCAGGGAACGGGTGGTGTTTGAACCACGGCCAGCGAGTACTAAAACTCCTGGCCTGGAATTTTGCGACTCACTCGCCATGGTTCAAACCTCACCCGTTCCCTGGTTCGCTTACAATCGTGTTATTCCGATTTCATGAGTCATGACATAGTTACTGTTTGTAATTTAATAGAGATGCATCTGTTATTAATGTATCTGATTGGTTTGAAGCCTAACGATTGCTCGTGGGTCATTAGGACCATAATTTACCTGTGCACCTCCTGTCAAGAATACTCTAATGCCTAAATAGGAATTAAACTGTTAATATACACCGAGAGATATATACCTCATGGTGTAAATACAGAGGTACAGAACTCTGTATACATACAGTGAGATACAGACTCTTCTTGGTGGATAAATCTTCTTTTGAGTTATCTGTCCTTAATTGTCTTAAGCTTATAAACTCTTAATTACCTTAGGTTTTAATTGTAAATTCTTGTTAAGTTTCAGTTTTCTCGATTATGAAGACATATCTCACCACACGTGACATCAAGCGTGACATCATGCGTACTTCACGTGTACCGTACCTGTACTGCACGTTTACTGTACCTGTACTGCACGTGTACTGCACGTGTACTGTATCTGTACTACACGTGTACTGTACCTGTACTGCACGTGTACTGTACCTGTACTGCACGTGTACTGCATGTGTACTGTACCTGTACTGCACGCATACTGTACCTGTACTGCACGCGTACTGTACCTGTACTGGACGTGTGCTGCACCTGTACTACACGTATACTGTATGCGAACTGTACTTGTACTGCACGTGTACTGTACCTGTACTGCACGTGTATTGTACCTGTACTGCACATGTAAATTCTCAAAATTTATTTATGTGTAAGTATATATTACACCAGAAGCGAGAAATCCAAAATCACAAGGTCCCAGAGTAGCGAGATTCCACTGTGTATTATGTTACCATTAGGATCCTTAGAACTGGGAAGCATGGGACTGTACCTACAAGGAGCCTCGGCAGCCAGGGCTCCTTAATAAGCCTTCAGTCAGTAATGTGAGCCGAGACAGTACAATCACATTCACCATGGAGACAATTACACACACACACACACATACGCACACACACACATACACACACACACACACACACACACACAGACACACACACACACACACACACGCACGCACACACACACACACACACACACACACACATACACACATACTGTAGTCTACGCTGGAGATTTATTATGAGCACAATAAAGCGATGGGACGATCGACTCAGTAGTTGTGCGTCTCAATCTTTCATTAATATAAGAAACAATTTCATGAAATTCACGCTTAATACATTAATATTACTTGCGTTAAGTAGTGCTTCATGCTGGAGTTTAATGCTTCTCAATATTTATGATTAATTTATTTGAAAAAAATGGGGTGGTAGGGGAAGTGGATTATTCAAATGGCATCAGGAAAAAATCCAATATTCTTCTTTGAAGCCTTTTTATCCACTTCTCCGAGGCTATGGGTCCCACAATTTGCGAGCGCGCGCGCGTATGTGTGTGTGTGGTGTGTGTGTGTGTGTGTGTGTGTGTCTGTCTGTCTGTCTGTCTTGTTTGATTTTAAGCAGAAAGTTAAAGGTAAACATTTTTCTTGGTGCAAGAGCACACACCAGCACAAAGCCTCGTAGCTATACCAACAAATTTAATCGCCTTTCATCACTAACCCTGGTTCATATATCATCACTTATGTAGATTCATAAATAATCACTGACAGTAGTTTATATATTACTCACACTCAAATATCATCATATTGATTCACATGTCATCATCAACAACAATTCATATATCATCACTCTCACTGATCGTCACTCACTGACATGCATATCTCAACATTTCATTCAGATATCAGTCTAAACACTGCGGGAACTGCCACAGAACAATCCTAAATTGAATGCAAACAAAAATAATTAAAAACAAACAATTAAAAAAATCTAGATAGGGCTTTGCTCTCCTCATTACCTTCAAGGCTAATGCAATAGGAGAGGAGATGATAGGTTAAGCAACAAGGAATTAGCACTGATCCTGTGAGGCTTGCCGACACACACGTATGAGCCTCCATTATATACATATTTAGCTGTACAATGATGGGTTTCGGGTGTCTGAGTCTACTGAAGAGTCACGATGCGGTAGCTTCTCCTGTTTGTGTTTCTAGTATATTTATCTCTACGGAATGCAATAACTTAGGGAGAAATTTTCGTTGGTGGGATGTGGAATCCTTTTGCGAGAATATTACATTAGCCAGCGCAAGACTAGTAGACGAGACGAGATAGATAGATAGATAGATAGATAGATAGATAGATAAGAGAGAGAGAGAGAGAGAGAGAGAGAGAGAGAGGGGAGAGAGAGAGAAAAGAGAGAGAGAGAGAGAGAGAGAGAGAGAGAGAGAGAGAGAGAAGAGAGAGAGAGAGGAGAGAAGAGAGAGAGAGAGAGAGAGAGGAGAGAGAGAGAGAGAGAGAGAGAGAGATGAGAGAGCAGAGAGAGAGAGAGAGAGAGAGAAGAGGAGAGAGAGAGAGAGAGAGAGAGAACTCCGAGATCGAGAGAGATTGTTAAAAAGTAATGGGGTAGAAGAAGGGAAGATTATAGTTGACAGGATGTAAGAGCTTGGAAAGATAGGAGAGAGAGAGACATCCTCTTTGACTGACATCACCTGCTCTGGTTGACAGAATCTCTTGGCAAGAGTTCAAGTGAAACAGTTGTACAGTTGAAAATATGGGACATCTCGTATCGTACTTCAGAACTTGCAGGGCTGTCATAGAGTAATGGAACATGTACTTACACTAACTTAGAAAATATGCTTATATTATTAGATGTCATCACGGTCTCCATTCAATAACCAATTTATGTGCAATGTAGCAGACCTTACAGAGTTTTAGTGAGCTTTCATAACCCAACTGACACGTAGTGATTCTCTGTTTTTGATTCCTTACATTGGTCGTGTCACAGCAGTTGGTGTGCAGTTCGAGAACCCTCCACACTTGACGTAAACTATACTACTCACTGGTTAGTATATTTTATCTGTTTCAAACTATTATCCCAGTGCATTAGGGTCACTTACACTGCTATTAAATTAAACCTGCTGGGCTGTTGGTCTTAGGATTTGTTCCAGTCTCAGAACAGTGTGCAGTATATAGCTGGAAGCTTGACGACTGAACACTATCTTAACCTTTCCATGTTATAAGTCAGTTCCAGCATTGTGTTGACATCTGAAGTCATTAAAGGATAATTTTGTTTATTATCCGCAATGTGAGACGAAATCCTTATCTTCTCATCTTTCTCACTAGAGAAATCACATTTACATGGATATCGTCGACGTGACAATCTCCGCTGTGTCGATAATTGTGTCTACAATTATGACGAGAATGTGACTGGGAAGACAAGAATAAGTGAAGCGGAATGCTAAAGGAGGATGAAGCAACACGGAATCAGGTGGAGATAAACACTGGAAGAGAATAGAAGATGATGAAAAGTTTGCACAATATTTAGAATAATATCAGTTAAAGAAGAATATTTTTAGTAAAACTGACAAAGAAAATCTGTAGAGCTAAAATAATGATAAAGGAATATATATGAGAATATACATTTGTTTAACTCAATAGAACTTTATTTTGTAACGTTAACAAATTATCAAATTAATTGTTTGTTGGATAAGAAGCAAGAGGCACGAAGTGGGAGATGAATTATAATGCAGAAGATGAATTGAGGAGAGGGATAAAAGGAAGAGACGCTTAGTGAGGGGAAATATTAATACCTTGGGTCATGGGTGGAAAATTAACGTGGGAGTTTTATTAAATTTTGCACGGGCAACAAAAAAGTATTATGAAGGATATTCACGAGCAGCAAGTACCCACACTGGTCCCTTTTTATAGTGCAGAAAAGGGGATTTGCCGTAGGGGCGGATGAAGGGATGTTGAGTGGCTTAAGTTGTGCTAATCAGTGCTCTTTACCTAAACATTACGATCAACAGAAAGAAATGAAAACTACGTTCGTGCGTTTACCCTTATAGTCTATACCTAAACATTGTGATAATCAAGGGAACATGATCGTTCTCGCCTTTCCCCTCAGCTAAAAATGGACGGATGTTGAGTACAGAGGCAGAGAATAAAGGTTCATACATGCCATTCAATGTGATATTTAATTTTTAACATGACGGACCGGTAAGCCAGGACACAGCCTCGGTCTAATGATCGAAATCTTCCCAGACTGGGTCAGCACATAACTGAGACAAGCTCTTATAGAAATTTTACCCTTTCTCCTAACAAACAATCTGCCTCCTATCCTTTTTATGTGGAAACGTTATTTTTATAGCTTAATTACGAACCTGGATCCATCTAATTGAGAGTATTTAAAAGATTACAGTATGGTTGCAAATAATAGGTCAGTTACTGGGCCAAAATATTTTGTTAGCTTTGCAAGTTATAGTAGTAATGGACTATTTACAAGAATAATGAACTAAGTTACATTAATAAGAGGGTGGCTACACAAGATACGTGAAATCTTGAAATTTATATTCACGTCCTCTGGATGTGCTCGTAGGGCTGGGTTTCGTTGTCCTGTTATGCTTAAGAGCTGTGTTCGACCATCCCTTTCTAGGGAGGTCTGACCAGAATGCAAGTCTGTGACGAAGGTAGGTTGGTAAAGGGAGCTGTCGCTATGACTGGAGGAAGTTCCTCGGGGATTCCGTTACTGAGGTTCTTCCAGGGGTGCTGAAGAATCCTACATTTGGTGCTTTATCTAAGCATTTTAACATCTGAATTGTTAGTTCGTGAAAAAATTATGTTTTACTCATGCTAGTATCTCGGTCTATGAGTGAGAGATCAATGCCATTCTCAGGAGGTGGTATTTTCACGAGATTTGCGATAATATTTGGAGAAAATTTTAAAGGAGATGGAGTTCCTCGCGTCTCGAACGATTTAATTTGCTTGGTCCACCTTGGTGTGTGATCCACAGGATCAAAGAGTAAAATTAAGGTAATGTGAAATGGGTGAAATGCATGGAAGAGAGTGAAGAGAATGGGAAAGAGTGAAAGACGCGGAAGACTGGGAGCTTTACCTTAACCAAGAAAAAAAAGCTATCACCAATTCTCTGGCCTGGGAAAACTTGTCTTAGTTCTGAACTAGTAACCAGACTTCCTACGACTGCCTTGAACTCTTCGACTCTGCTTTTGTCCTGTCCTCTATTACTGATCCAACCTTCTACTCCATTCTCCTGTTTCCGCCTGAAACCGATGCTCTTTCCGGCTCCTTCCCTCTTTTCCTTTAAGGGATTGGCAGTTATTTCCGCCTTTTCCTTCTTTCGACCGTTCCACTAACACAAAAGCACTGAATGAGGAGTCTCTTGAGGTACCACTGCTTCTCAGATTCCTACCATCATGTATCTAATTGGGTCTTTGGAGGCTTCCCAAGCGAGGGAATTTCTTCCTTGTGTCTCAGGTTTCTGGTGAATGGGCTGTCTCTGGAGGTTTGTTCCTTGGACTCAGCTTCTAGCACAAAAATTTCTAGGCGGGACCAACCGTTAACTCTAAGAGAATGGAGTACGTCTCCCGAACTTGTCTAAAAACACTTAAAACATTGTGGTCACTAGTTTTCACTACAATTATCGTGGGCTTCAGCAGGTCATCATTTTCGATGCTAATAAGGAAGAGAAAATCGTACTGTGCTCCTCCGGCACTCTACCACTTGTAGTGAAGAGATCCGAGGTTCGGAGTCGCCATCTTTGTATACATTTTTGTTCCACAAGGATCCACTGTATAAAGTATTTTTCAGTTTATTGTTCTTACTTTGAAGCACTTGATGTTGATGAGAGTATTATTGGCTTTTAATTCATTGTCACAACACGGAGGGATTCATGTACATCAACATCAGCATGGAATGAAGCCTTTGGGTTCATGGGAGAAGCAAACAAATAGCAAATTCATTTTAGACATAGACCTGCCACGTCTAAACGACATCAGTGGCACTCGTGCTGATGATCGTTCAGGGAACATTCATGCTTTAGATTTATAGCTGGCATTCTCAGATTTATCACCTTCTGTCACTTAGTATGTTTTCCTCACTCATACAGTACACGAAATGATAAATGATGCTAGGCCAACAAGTGGAAAAAATAAGAAAGGAACTTTACTAGGTGTTTCACGTGGAAAAATCATCTTCAAAAGAGCCTCTCTGAAAATTATGCCTGTCTTTCCCAAACACACTACATAACTTAATGAATTTTGAAATCAAATGATTGCAAGTCTTTTGCATCAAACGTTTAGCAACTTCGACATTTTTTTAAGGCAGAAAGCCTTGAAAATGACTGTATAAACTATTTTCTTAAGTACTTTCTAAATTATGGAATTTTTATCTTCTCTACACACAGTGCAACCCAATGAATATATTTTTTCCAATAAAATTTGGAGTCTCAGGGTATTGTGCTCTGTTTGTTTTTCGTCGTCTATCTGAATGATTTTCTGTTCCCAGTTTAAGTTCCCATAACCTGGTCCATATACTGTGTGATGATTTCTGTGACAATCCTCGCAGGATACAGAAAAAAAATATGTTGAATAGGGCAGCAGTGAAGGATATCGCCACTATCATATAGTAAGCGAGTTTATTATCATCACCAGTCACCATAGACGGTCGCCATGGTCGGTCGCCATGGTCGGTCGCCGTGGTCGGTCGCCATGGTCGGTCGCCATGGTCGTCGCGGTCAGCGCCATGGTTGGTCACCTTGGCCGGTCGCCATGGTCGGTCGCCATGGTTGGTCGCCATGGTTGGTCGCCATGGCTCGCATGTTGTCACCATGGCCGGTCGCCATGGCCGGTCGCCATGGTCGGTCGCCATGGTCAGTCGCCATGGTTGGTCACCTTGGCCGGTCGCCATGGTCGGTCGCCATGGTCGGTCGCCATGGTCGGTCGTCATGGTTGGTCACCTTGGCCGGTAACCATACTAAAGCAATTTACCAAATTGCCTATAATGGTGCTGATTTAGTGGTGAAAATAAAGGGTGGCTAACAAAGCACTTTCAGGGGGTAGCCATTCTACACCCACACCCACACCCTCTATACCTACACCCACGACCTCTATACCCAGACCCATACCCTCTATACCTACACCCACGTCTCTATACCCACACCCACGACCTCCATGAAATAGTCTCGGTTTGGATTCTAAAATCCTCTGTTATCTGTTTTTTCCAGCCATGTGCCATGTTTGACCTCTTCACCCATGACCTCTGCACCCATGACTTCTGCACCCATGACCTCTGAACTCATGACTTTTACTCTCACACCCACACGGAGCCTATTTCCTGATCCTCGGGGAATATTCTTGCCGGAGATTTAATCAGCATTTAGTTACCTGCTCTCTTTATTTACGTATTAAAAGTCTAGTGCAAATGTTTACGTAGCATTCACGGTAGCATTACGATAGTGACTAACGAAAACCAGCGATCTGATAATGAAAGCTAACGAATAGATAACAAGAATCAACGAGTAGATAACAAGAGCCAGAGAGCAGATAACGAGAGCTAACGAGTATATAACGAGGCAACGACTGGGTATCGAGAGTCAAAGAGTAACTTACTTAAATCCACTAACTACACTGTTTAAAATGAGCGATCGGTCGGTCCTGAAGTTGACGTTTCGGACGAGCATCAGCGGCACACTCCTCAAAAGACTGTTCCAGGGGAAAAAATCGTTTGATGGAAGACGAAAGTTCCGAAGCGCGAAATGAGTTTCGAATGAGACCGGGTCCTGGTGGCTGCGCACGCCACAGCCTGTAGAAGTGCCTACGCCGACTGCTGCTCGGCTGCCTGGCACCCAGCTTACATAATGCTCATGTAACAGAAGTATGGAAGATGTAACAAATCCACGGATGAAATAGTGTTGCTAACGCGAACATGACGTGAAAAATATCAAAGCAAGGCGTTGTCCCAACATAATTTGGTTTTGTAACTCAGCTCACTGCATACATAACTAATCCTAGCATTCATTCCAGGGAGGTGCCTTGATGCTGGTGAAAAGTTCTAGATTCAGGTAATCTGCAACTTGAATGTCTTCCGTTCCCCAGGCTCTGAATTACCCTTAAGGGCTCAACGCCTCCCATAAATATAACAATATAAAATGGAAACGATGAGCAGTGAGACAATCTCTGCTGAAGCAAATAGCTGGAAGAAGGTAGTTACTCGGTTTTCATGAGTTCAGGGTGAGTGCAACAACTGCCAGGTAGAGACACGGAAGCAATTTTTGAGGGAATTTTTAAGGACGGGTTGAACATGTGCTTGATTGACAAATGGGATTGATTTAAATCTGCTTTGCATCGAACAATATGCCTACTGATATCCTTTTTCTTATGTATTAGTCTAGTTAATATCTTTATTATGCACCCCATACCCATCCTGTGGGCGGTAGTCAAAAGATTACAAAGGTACATAATGGGTCCAGGGACTGGGTATTAGTCTAGGAGTGGGGTGGCATCCTAAAGAAAAACTGTGCGATAAATTCGGTCTTCAAATAGCTTTTGTCTTTGAGAAACCGAGACCAAGGGGAAGATGCAAGTCGACCCGGTAATATCAGAGATAATTTGCTTCAGTTTTTAGAAGACAAACCAGTTCTATACTGAACAGAGGCTCAACACTCCCTTTGTCTTCTTCTTGATGATTTGCCGGTACTTCCGGCCCTGGCGTTCCCTTTGATCATATCCTGAATGGCTTCAAAGTTAAAGCTTTCTGTATTGGTTTCACTGTCAAAATTCATGGAAAAAAAAACTCGGAAGTGCTGTCTAAACTGAACATGAGTATTCTTTCTGACGTATTTTGGCAAACAAGCACCACCCTCCAACACAAAGTCAACCCTCCAACACAAAGTCAACCCTCCAACACAAAGTCAACCCTCCAACACAAAGTCAACCCCCCAACACAAAGTAACCCTTCAACACAAAGTAACCCTCCAACACAAAGTCAACCCTCCAACCCAAAGTCAACCCTCCAACACCCAAAATCAACCTCCAACACAGAGTCAACCCTCCAACACAAAGTCAACCCTCCAACACAAAGTCAACCCTCCAACACAAAGTCAACCCTCCAACACAAAGTCAACCCTCCAACACAAAGTCAACCCTCCAACACAAAGTCAACCTCCAACACAAAGTCAACCCTCCAAAAAAAGTCATCTCCCACAAAATCAACCCTCCAACACAAAGTCAACCCTCCCAACACAAAGTCAACCCTCCAACACAAAGTCAACTCTCCAACACAAAGCCAACCCTCCCAAAACAAAGTCAACCCTCCAAAACAGAGTCAAACCCTCCAAACACAGTCAATCCCCCAACACAGAGTCAAACCTCCAACACAAAGTCAACCCTCCAACACAAAGTCAACCCTCCAACACAAAATCAACCCTCCAGCAAAAAGTCAACCTCCAACCAAAGTCAACCCTCCAACACAAAAGTCAAACCCCCCAACACAAAGTAACCCTCCAACACAAAATCAACTCCCCAACACAGAGTCAACCCTCCAACACACAGTCAATCCTCAACACAGAGGGCAACCCTCCAACACAAAGTCAACCCTCCAACACAAAGTCAACCCTCCAACACAAAGTCAACCCTCCAGCAAAAAGTCAACCCTCCAACACAAAGTCAACCCTCCAACACAAAGTCAACCCTCCAACACAAAGTCAACCCTCCAACACAAAGTCCACCCTCCACAAAGTCAACCTTCCAACACAAAGTCAACCCTCCAACACAAAGCCAACCCTCCAACACAAAGTCAACCCTCCAACACAGAGTCAACCCTCCAACACACAGTCAACCCTCCAACACAGAATCAACCCCAACACAAAGTCAACCCTCCAACACAAAGTCAACCCTCCCAACACAAAGTCAACCCCCCAACACAAAGTCAACCCTCCAACACAAAGTCAGCCCTCCAACACAAAGTCAACCCTCCAACACAGAATCAACCCTCCAACACAAAGTCAACCCTCCAACACAAAGTCAACCCTCCAACACAAAGTCAACCCTCCAACACAAGTATCACACTCTAATACAATCGCCTCATCTAACACAATTACTTTCCTTTCCTGGATCTCTCCCCCCCAAAAACCACATCGAGGAGCCTCTTTTGCAGTCGAGAAAGAGGGAGAGGTAAAAAAAATAATAATACTGAAAAGCTAAAAATAAATATTCCCTTACGTGTTTTCAAGAAAGTAAGTCCTCTGACACGAGTAGTTATGTAATTACATAAGCAAATCATTGAAGTAAGAGCCTCGTAAGTACCGATCGAAACATTTATTCTTATTAGAGAAACATCTCACAGCCGGTGAATTCTCGAAGACTGAAGAAGCTACTCGTGGAGAAACTTTCTTTAGTAAGTTATTTGTCTTGAAACCGACGATTCTGACCTCACTACCTTGGCCAGACATAGTTAGAGCAGCTATTTTATCTTTGCACTAACTGCTTACCTCTTCATAACCAACTAGCAAATGTATGGACTTAATTTTTAACCTAAGTGTAGGCTGAGACTTTTAACGTATGTGTGTGTGTGTGTGTGTGTGTATGTGTGTGTGTATGTGTATGTGTGTGTGTGTATGTGTGTATGTGTGTACTCACCTAGTTGTACTCACCTAGTTGAGGTTGCGGGGGTCGAGTCCGAGCTCCTGGCCCCGCCTCTTCACTGATCGCTACTAGGTCACTCTCCCTGAACCGTGAGCTTTATCATACCTCTGCTTAAAGATATGTATGGATCCTGCTCCACTACATCGCTTCCCAAACTATTCCACTTACTGACTACTCTGTGGCTGAAGAAATACTTCCTAACATCCCTGTGATTCATCTGTGTCTTCAACTTCCAACTGTGTCCCTTGTTGCTGTGTCCAATCTCTGGAACATCCTGTCTTTGTCCACCTTGTCAATTTCTCTCAGTATTTTGTATGTCGTTTTCATGTCCCCCCTATCTCTCCTGTCCTCCAGTGTCGTCAGGTTGATTTCCCTTAACCTCTCCCGTAGTACATACCTCTTAGCTCTGGACTAGTCTTGTTGCAAACCTTTGCACTTTCTCTAGTTTCTTCACGTGCTTGGCTAGGTGTGGGTTCCAAACTGTGCCGCATACTCCAATATGGGCCTAACGTACACGGTGTACAGGGTCCTGAACGATTCCTTATTAAGATGTCGGAATGCTGTTCTGAGGTTTGCTAGGCGCCCATATGCTGCAGCAGTTATTTGGTTGATGTGCGCTTCAGGAGATGTGCCTGGTGTTATACTCACCCCAAGATCTTTTTCCTTGAGTGAGGTTTGTAGTCTCTGGGCCCCCTAGACTGTACTCCGTCTGCGGTCTTCTTTGCCCTTCCCCAATCTTCATGACTATGCACTTGGTGGGATTGAACTCCAGGAGCCAATTGCTGGACCAGGTCTGCAGCCTGTCCAGATCCCTTTGTAGTTCTGCAGTTCTGTAGTTCTGTGTGTGTGTACTCACCTAATTGTACTCACCTAATTGTGGTTGCAGGGGTCGAGACTCAGCTCCTGGCCCCGCCTCTTCACTGATCGATACTAGGTCCTCTCCTCCTGAGCTTTATCATACCTCTTCTTAAAACTATGTATGTTTCCTGCCTCCACTACTTCACTTGCTAGGCTATTCCACTTCATGACAACTCTATGACTGAAGAAATACTTCCTAACGTCCCTGTGACTCGTCTGAGTCTTCAGCTTCCAGTTGTGACCCCTTGTCCCTGTGTCCCCTCTCTGGAACATCCTATCTCTGTCCACCTTGTCTATTCCCCGCAGTATCTTGTATGTCGTTATCATGTCTCCCCTGACCCTTCTGTCCTCCAGTGTCGTCAGTTCGAGTTCCCTCAACCTTTCCTCGTACGACATTTCCCTGAGCTCTGGGACTAGCCTTGTTGCAAACCTTTGTACTTTCTCTAACTTCTTGACGTGCTTGACCAGGTGTGGGTTCCAGACTGGTGCTGCATACTCCAGTATGGGCCTAACATACACAGCGTACAGTGTCTTGAACGATTTCTTATTAAGGTATCGGAACGCTATTCTCAGGTTTGCCAGGCGCCCGTATGCTGCAGCAGTTATTTGGTTGATGTGTGCCTCCGGTGATGTGCTCGGTGTTATGGTCACCCCGAGGTCTTTCTCCCTGAGTGAGGTCTGTAGTCTTTGTCCACCTAGCCTGCGGTCTTCTTTGCCCCTCCCCAATCTTCATGACTTTGTATTTGGCAGGATTGAATTCGAGAAGCCAGTTACTGGACCACATGTCCAGCCTGTCCAGGTCTCTTTGCAGTCCTGCCTCATCCTCATCCGATTTAATTCTTCTCATCAACTTCACGTCATCTGCGAACAGGGACACTTCAGAGTCTATTCCTTCCATCATGTCGTTCACACATATATCAAAAATAGCACTGGTCCTAGAACTGACCCCTGTGTGTGTGTGTGTGTGTGTGTGTGTGTGTGTGTGTGTGTGTGTGTGTGTGTGTGTGTGTGTGTGTGTGTGTGTGTGTGTGTGTGTGTGTGTGTGTGTGTGCGTGCGTGCGCGTATGTTCTAAGCGTCATGCCCTAAGCATCATGCTCTAAGCGTCATGCTCTTAGCATCATGTTCTAAGCGTCATTCTCTAAGCGTCATGATCTAGGCGTCATGCCCTAAGCGTCATGTTCTAAGCCTCATGATCTAGGCGTCATGATCTAGGCGTCATGATCTAAGCGTCATGATCTAGGCGTCATGACCTAGGCGTCATGTTCGTCTTGAATCACTCTCTCGGAGAGCGAAAGAAAGCAATTAGCATTTTGAGTTTAAACTGTATATTCCCAGACAATGAAATTGTAATGGCAGAAATGTTTCTGCACCATGGTAGCTGACTGAGGTCATAAAGCCAGCAAGATGAAGGAAACTTACTGAGCTGACTGAGGTCATAAAGGGCCCGCAAGATGAAGGAAAAATTACTGAGCTGACTGAGGTCATAAAGCAGCAGATTAAGGAAACTTACTGAGCTGACTGAGGTCATAAAACCAGCAAGATTAAGGAAACTTACTGAGTGATGACGTCATAAAGCCAGCAAGATTAAGGAAACTTACTGAACTGACCCAGGTCTAAAGCCAGCAAGATTAAGGAAACTTACTGAGCTGACTGAGGTCATAAAGCCAGCAAGATTAAGGAAACTTACTGAGCTGACTGAGGTCATAAAACCAGCAAGATTAAGGAAACTTACTGAGCTGACTGAGGTCTTAAAGCCAGCAAGATTAGGAAACTTATGAGCTGATGAGGTCATAAAACAACAAAATTAAGGAAAATTACTGAGCTGACTGAGGGTCATAAAGCCAGCAAGATTAAGGAAACTTACTGAGCTGACTGGGTCATAAAGCCAGCAGATTAAGGAAATTACTGAGCTGACTGAGGTCATAAAGCCAGCAAGATTAAGGAAACTTACTGAGCTGACTGAGGTCATAAAGCCAGCAAGATTAAGGAAACTTACTGAGCTGACTGAGGTCATAAAGCCAGCAAGATTAAGGAAACTTACTGAGCTGACTGAGGTCATAAAGCCAGCAAGATTAAGGAAACTTACTGAGCTGACTGAGGTCATAAAGCCAGCAAGATGGAAGGGAA
>NC_069450.1:27336671-27351671 GCF_026875155.1 Cherax quadricarinatus
GGAAAACCTGGAGCCACGTGGGGGTCCCGAAGCATGGAGAGCCAAGATGCTGGACGTGGTGCTGGAAAACCTCATGCACCAACATGTTAAGGACACTACCAGAGTGAGAGGGGAGGATGAACCAGCAAGACTGGACCTTGTGTTTACCCTGGGCAGCTCAGACATTGAGGACATCAAGTATGAGAGTCCTTGGAGCTAGCGACCACGTGGTTCTGTGCTTTGAATACATAGTAGAGCTGCAAGTGGAGAGAATAACAGGAGTTGAATGGGAAAAGCCTGACTATAAAAGAGGGGACTACATAGGGTTGAAGAACTTCCTGCGGGAGGTCCAGTGGGGCAGAGAACTGGCAGGAAAGCCAATAAATGAAATGATGGAATATGTAACAACAAAATGCAAGGAGGCAGTGGAAAAGTTTATTCCCAAGGGCAACAGTAACAACGGGAAGACCAGAACGAGCCCCTGGTTTACCCGACGGTGTAAGGAGGCAAAAACAAAGTGCAATAGAGAATGGAAAAAGTACAGAAGGCAGAGAACACACGAAAATAGGGAGATCAGTCGCAGAGCCAGGAATGAGTATGCACAGGTAAGGAGGGAGGCCCAGCGACAGTATGAAAATGACATAGCATCGAGAATCAAGACTGACCCGAAACTGTTGTATACCACATCAGAGGAAGACAACAGTCAAAGACCAGGTGATCAGATTAAGGACAGAAGGTGGAGAACTCACAAGAAATGATCAGAGGTATGTGAGGAGCTGAACAGGAGATTTAAGGAAGTTTTTACAGTAGAGACAGGAAGGGCTGGGGAAGACAGCACAGAAGGGAACATCAAGAGGGAATATAAACCAACAAGTGTTGGATGACATACGAACAACTGAGGAGGAGGTGAAGAAGCTCGTAAGTGACCTTGACACCTCAAAGGCGATGGGACCGGACAACATCTCCCCATGGGTCCTTAGAGAAGGAGCAGAGATGCTGTGCGTGCCTCTAACCACAATCTTCAACACATCCCTTGAAACTGGGCAACTACCTGAGAAATGGAAGACAGCTAATGTAGTCCCCATATTTAAGAAAGGAAACAGAAACGAGGCACTAAACTACAGACCTGTATCTCTGACATGTATTGTGTGCAAAGTCATGGAGAAGGTTATCAAGAGGAGAGTGGTCAAACACCTGGAAAGGAACAAGATTATAAATGAAAACCAGCATGGGTTCATGGAAGGCAAATCGTGTATCCCAAACCTCCTGGAGTTTTATGACAAGGTAACAGAAGTAAGACACGAGAGAGAGGGGTGGGTAGATTGCGTTTTCCTAGACTGCAGGAAGGCCTTTGACACAGTTCCCCACAAGAGATTAGCGCAGAAGCTGGAGGATCAGGCGCATGTAAAAGGGAGGGCACTGCAATGGATAAGGGAATACCTGACAGGGAGGCAGCAACGAATCATGTACGTGAAGAGGTATCACAGTGGACGCGTGTTACGAGCGGGTCCCACAGGGGTCAGTTCTAGGACCAGTGCTATTTTTTGATATATGTGAACGACATGATGGAAGGAATAGACTCTGAAGTGTCCCTGTTCGCAGATGACGTGAAGTTGATGAGAAGAATTAAATCGGACGAGGATGAGGCAGGACTGCAAAGAGACCTGGACAGGCTGGCATGTGGTCCAGTAACGGCTTCTCGAATTCAATCCAGCCAAATGCAAAGTCATGAAGATTGGGGAGGGGCAAAGAAGACCTCAGACAGAGTATAGGCTAGGTGGACAAAGACTACAGACCTCACTCAGGGAGAAAGACCTTGAGGTGACCATAACACCGAGCACATCACCGGGGGCACACATCAACCAAATAACTGCTGCAGCATACGGGCGCCTGGCAAACCTGAGAATAGCGTTCCGATACCTTAATAAGGAATCGTTCAAGACACTGTACACTGTGTATGTTAGGCCCATACTGGAGTATGCAGCACCAGTCTGGAACCCACACCTGGTCAAGCACGTCAAGAGGCTAGAGAAAGTACAAAGGTTTGCAACAAGGCTAGTCCCAGAGCTCAAGGGAATGTCGTACAGGAAAGGTTAAGGGAAATGGGACTGACGACACTGGAGGACAGAAGGGTCAGGGGAGACATGATAACGACATACAAGATACTGCGGGGAATAGACAAGGTGACAGAGATAGGATGTTCCAGAGAGGGGACACAGGGGACAAGGGTCACAACTGGAAGCTGAAGACTCAGACGAGTCACAGGGACGTTAGGAAGTATTTCTTCAGTCATAGAGTTGTCAGAAGTGGAATAGCCTAGCAAGTGAAGTAGTGGAGGCAGGAACCATACATAGTTTTAAGAAGAGGTATGACAAAGCTCAGGAAGCAGAGAGAGAGAGGACCCAGTAGCGATCAGTGAAGAGACGGGGCCAGGAGCTGAGTCTCGACCCCTGCAACCACAATTAGGTGAGTACAATTAGGTGAGTACACACACACACACTCACACACACACACACACACACACACACACACACACACACACAGATGTTTATAACAACAAATGAGCAAGAAAACCCCAAGTCATGCGTATGATGAGAGAACAACAGTCACAATAAAAATTACAGAAAAAAAAGAGGCGCAGAGAACAAAATCTCAGCAAACTTTTTGACTTGATTTAGCCTGGTTTTTCACCTTACGTTAAACCGACATAGATTTAATTAAATATGAGCAATAATTAAGAGTTAGTGACCACATGGTGCTCAGCTTTGAATATTTGGCAGAGGTAAGAGTGGCGAGGCTGGATTACGGAAAAGGGGGACTATGCAGGGATGGGGCATGTTCTTAATGGAATCCACTGGGACAGGGAATTGAATGAACTGACAACTCACGACATGAGGGTCTCGTTAGAATGATCCTGGAGGCAATAGTAAGAATTGTATTTAAGAGGGGGTGTGAGAAGTTGAGATACAGCTTAGTTCAAACCGAGCTGCAGAGGGGCCTAGTGAAAATGCTAAAGAGCATGGAAAAGTACAGAACACAGAGGACGAGAGAGAATTGAGAAGCAGTTAGTGTCCTCCACACAGCTCACACACTGAGTGTTCGTAGCTCGATCCCCGGCATGGGTGGAATCGTTGTTGCCTCTGGTCACCTACCAATATGTGCTAGTTTCAAAATGAAATAACAGCAAAGGCCATATCAAAGCCGAAACTACTACACAGTTTCATGAATAGGTAAGACAGGGTCTACGAGACCCGGAACCAAGGATGTCGGAGAGTGTGGTTAAAAAGGCTAGACCTGGAGCCGAGACTCTACCCTCGGAAATACAACTTGGTGAGTACAACTCAGAGAATAAACTGACAAGGATAACAGCTCCTGGACTGCATTTATTTATTTAACGTGAAGTGTTAAGCTCGTGGCAGTTATTAAGCCATTATATATGCGGTAAATACCGATGATACCAAAGCTATCTATGTCTGCCAAACACACGACAGCTACCAAAGCTATCTATGTCTGCCAAACACACGACAGCTACCAGAGTTATCTATGTCTGCAAAACACACGACAGCTACCAAAGCTATCTATGTCTGCCAAACACATGACAGTTACCAAAGTTATCTATGTCTGCCAAACACACGCAGCTACGAAAGCTATCTATGTCTGCCAAACACACGACAGCTACCAAAGCTATCTATGTCTGCCAAACACACGACAGCTACCAAAACTATCTATGTCTAACAAACACATGACAGCTACCAAAGCTATCTATGTCTAACAAACACATGACAGCTACCAAAGCTATCTATGTCAGCCAAACACATGACAGCTACCAAAGCTATCTATGTCTGCCAAACACACGATATCTACCAAAGCTATCTATGTCTGCCAAACACACGACAGCTATCAAAGCTATCTATGTCTGCCAAACACACGACAGCTACCAAAGCTATCTATGTCTGCCAAACACACGACAGCTATCAAAGCTATCTATGTCTGCCAAACACACGACAGCTACCAAAGCTATCTATGTCTGCCAAGCACACGATAGCTACCAAAGCTATCTATGTCTGCCAAACACACGACAGCTACCAAAGCTATCTATGTCTGCCAAACACACGACAGCTACCAAAGCTATCTATGTCTGCCAAGCACACGACAGCTACCAATGCTATCTATGTCTGCCAAACACACGACAGCTACCAAAGGGAACTGAAAGCCAGCAAGATAAATACTATTCACGTACAGACTTGAAAGCTAATAAACTCAACGTAATACATCATCGCTATAATAAATAGCACCTGCCATATTTATGTAAAAAAATCCAAATCCATGTGGATCACTCAGGGTAGAGAGTTGTGGTAGAGAGTTGTGGAGACTTTATCCTCCGTCCGCTAATAACCAGACGTAAAATCTGCTTAGCAGAATAATCCTATTAAGTTAAGAATCTCCAAGGGCAGTCAAAGATAACTTTAAGGTTACAAAAATCTAAAACTTAATACATTAAACAGATTCTCCACTTCGATGGCTAAATCTTTTTTTTTTTAACTAATTTATATAAAAAGACAAAATGCTGAGCATCGTTATAAAGAATTTTATTTATTGTGGTAAAAAAGACATAAGGTTGTGAATAGCATGTAGAAAAACTGAGTTAATAAATACTAGAATTAACGGACGTATGACTCCTATAAAATTATTTATCGTGTTTGGGAGTATGGTAATACATTGTTTATTTTGTTAATGTGATAACGAGCGTAATAAACAACACTTTTGTTAGTTATTTTATATGTCATAAGGGAAAGTTATTGCTTGTAACAGTCTGTGTTTTATATATATATAATATATATATATATATATATATATATATATATATATATATATATATATATATATATATATATATATATATATAATATATATATATATATATATATATTATATATAAATAAATTATATACAATATATATAATGGTGGATGAATTTGGTAGGGTATGCAAAAGAAGAAAATTAAAAGTGAATACAGGAAAGAGTAAGGTTATGAGGATAACAAAAAGATTAGGTGATGAAAGACTAGATATCAGATTGGAGGGAGAGAGTATGGAGGAGGTGAATGTATTCAGATATTTGGGAGTGGACGTGTCAGCGGATGGGTCTATGAAAGATGAGGTGAATCATAGATGAGGGGAAAAGGGTGAGTGGTGCACTTAGGAGTCTGTGGAGACAAAGAACTTTGTCCTTGGAGGCAAAGAGGGGAATGTATGAGAGTATAGTTTTACCAACGCTCTTATATGGGTGTGAAGCATGGGTGATGAATGTTGCAGCGAGGAGAAGGCTGGAGGCAGTGATGTCATGTCTGAGGGCAATGTGTGGTGTGAATATAATGCAGAGAATTCGTAGTTTGGAAGTTAGGAGGAGGTGCGGGATTACCAAAACTGTTGTCCAGAGGCTGAGGAAGGGTTGTTGAGGTGGTTCGGACATGTAGAGGGAATGGAGCGAAACAGAATGACTTCAAGAGTGTATCAGTCTGTAGTGGAAGGAAGGCGGGGTAGGGGTCGGCCTAGGAAATGTTGGAGGGAGGGGGTAAAGGAGGCTTTGTGTGCGAGGGGTTTGGACTTCCAGCAGGCATGCGTGAGCGTGTTTGATATATATATATATATATATATATATATATATATATATATAATATATATATATATATATATATATATATAATATATATATATATATATATATAATATATATATATATATAATATATATATATATATATATATAATATATATATAATCAGCTTTAGTTTAAAATAGCAGCTACAGTGTGTCCATATTTCGTGGGGGATAATTACAGGTAAAGGGGAAATTAAAAGGGAATTCCTAATTTCATTTCCCCAACACAGCAGAGCTTTCACCACTTTTAACTAGATTATGTAATACACTTAAAACTTAGAGAAGTTTATATCCAATCTCTGAATATTTGACCCTACATACCTGGGACAACATACCTGGTACTACATACCTGGAGATCACACGCCTGGGATCACATACCTGGAATTGCTAGTACTTACCTACGATTACATTCCCGTCAATATGATCACAAACCGATCCGTGGGACTTGGTACCTATTCCTGGGCCCACATACCTATCATACTTGTTATCACACAAACCTACAAAAACAGCCTATCTGGACCTGTATTATCCCAAACAAAAAAAAAAAAACACACAAATACACACTCACACTAAGTGTGTGTGTGTGTGTGTGTGTGTGTGTGTGTGTGTGTGTGTGTGTGTGTGTGTGTGTGTGTGTGTGTGTGTGTGTGTGTGTGTGTGTGTGTGTGTGTGTGTGTATGTGTGTGCTCGCGCGCGAGTGAAGGTAATAATGAAGAAATGAGTACGATCCTAACGCATATCAAGGGGACTCAAAAACTTCCAAATCGAATACATGTACATGTATTTTAACGTGACCATGAAAGCTACAATAATATTTTCCTTAACTCTGTAAAATTTACACTAGAGAGGTTATCTTGGTCCTGCCTCCCTCTCTGCTCTCTCTCCCTCCTTCGCAGAAAGTGCGTGTGAAACGCTCTGTGCTCAATCCTCCGTCCTCCCATGCATAGGAAAAGACAGCGTCTTCACCCGGCCATGGGGGTTAAAGGAATAGGCTGCGGTTCTTCATGTATGATGGAGCATCGACACAAATGTCGCTGACTGCGAAGTACAAGGGGCTGAGGAAGGCACTACAGCTGGAATTGCCCATAACTCGCGCTGGGAATCGGAAACAACGAGAGGCGAGTCAAATATGGCAGCAATTTACATGACAGCAGAGAAGGGCGTATAACTCAGAAAACACTCGCTGAGAAGTGGAAATCCTCCTTGAAATCTACGACCATGGAAGCCAGAGGCGTAGCTGAGCCCATCAGAGCACTTGCACCAATCTGTAGGAACGAAGGAACTATGAAGAAAAAGCTCATGTTGCAGAAGAAGCTTGTATAAGCTAAACGTTTCCTTGAGTAGAGCTTTGTCAAGCTATTAAGATCAAAACCGTCTTCCAGCAAGGATTATCGGCAGTTCATTTGGATTCAGGATGGTAGGAAGTCGAGAGGTTTAAACGGCGCTCTGACCTGTGGACTCACCGCTCTTGGTAATATAGAAAATATATATATTCAGAACATACATAACATCCCCCAAGGTAAAAGTATGTAACAAAAAATATGAAGTGATTGCCCGATAAAATACACACACGAAAAAATATAGACTAACACACACACTGGTGTGCATAGTGGCAGCGGCGGGACGGAAGTGAAAGTTATCGAGGCAGCGAGTGTAAGATGAAGAAAGGAAATGAAAAATATGAAGAAAGAAGAATATAGCGGAGGACTCGAACCACAGTCAGTTTCTACGGAGGAAGATAATGTAATATTTACGAGCAGGCGGTAAACCTTAAAGTGTCATGCAGTGCGTGGGGAAGCCTACGTATTCAGGTTTGATCCAGGAAAGAGAATAATAGCTGTAATGGTTTAGATACCTTAAAACCTATTCACTAGAATCATGGTGCTCTTGAAGATCGGGAGGAAGATTTAGGAGACATTAAGGTTAGACGAGGTTGGCAGAGGAATGCTAATAGTTAGCTGACTCATCTTCTGACACGAATCTTTATCATCCACCTCATATAAGAACATAAAGGATCGCATTATTAAAATATCCAAGGATGTAACAGGTCGTGAGATGGAGAGAAAGTTCACTCAGCTTAAAAACATGACAAACAGCCATGACAAGCGGCAATCGTAAAAGCAAAGGAAATTTATAGTCGTGAAAGTTTGAATTGCAGCGCCATACACAGACTGATGGAGCAGCCACTTAGAATTTCCAGAACTAATCTTGCAGAGAGAGAATGCTTGAAGCAGCGTTGCCTGAACACCAACAGTACATGCACGGATGACTGCTCTCTGTTAGAGGTCTCATATTACAGTATATATATATATATATATATATAAATATATATAATATATATATATATATATATATAATATATATATATATATATTCTGGTGTCTTTTTCTGTCTCATAAACACGCTAGATAACAGGATATCTTGCTACTCCAACTTACACTTTGGTCACACTTCACAGACATGCAATGCATATATATATACATACATCTAGATTTTTTCTCCTTTTTCTACATAGCTCTTGTTCTTCTTTATTTCTTCTATTGTCCATGGGGAAGTGGAAAGAATCTTTCCTCCGTAAGCCATGCGTGTCGTATGAGGCGACTAAAATGCCGGAGCAATGGGCTAGTAACCCTTCTCCTGTAGACATTTACTAAAAAAGAGAAGAAGAAAAACTTTATAAAACTGGGATGCTTGAATGTGCGTGGATGTAGTGCATATGACAAGAAACAGATGATTGCTGATGTTATGAATGAAAAGAAGTTGGATGTCCTGGCCCTAAGCGAAACAAAGCTGAAGGGGGTAGGGGAGTTTCGGTGGGGGGAAATAAATGGGATTAAATCTGGAGTATCTGAGAGAGTTAGAGCAAAGGAAGGGGTAGCAGTAATGTTGAATATCAGTTATGGAAGGAGAAAAGAGAATATGAATGTGTAAATGCAAGAATTATGTGGATTAAAGTAAAGGTTGGATGCGAGAAGTGGGTCATAATAAGCGTGTATGCACCTGGAGAAGAGAGGAATGCAGAGGAGAGAGAGAGAGATTTTTGGGAGATGTTTAAGTGAATGTATAGGAGCCTTTGAACCAAGTGAGAGAGTAATTGTGTAGGGGACCTGAATGCTAAAGTAGGAGAAACTTTTAGAGAGGGTGTGGTAGGTAAGTTTGGGGTGCCAGGTGTAAATGATAATGGGAGCCCTTTGATTGAACTTTGTATAGAAAGGGGTTTAGTTATAGGTAATACATATTTTAAGAAAAAGAGGATAAATAAGTATACAAGATATGATGTAGGACGAAATGACAGTAGTTTGTTGGATTATGTATTGGTAGATAAAAGACTGTTGAGTAGACTTCAGGATGTACATGTTTATAGAGGGGCCACAAATATATCAGATCACTTTCTAGTTGTAGCTACACTGAGAGTAAAAGGTAGATGGGATACAAGGAGAATAGAAGCATCAGGGAAGAAAGAGGTGAAGGTTTATAAACTAAAAGAAGAGGCAGTTAGGGTAAGATATAAACAGCTATTGGAGGATAGATGGGCAAATGAGAGCATAGGCAATGGGGTCGAAGAGGTATGGGGTAGGTTTAAAAATGTAGTGTTAGAGTGTTCAGCAGAAGTTTGTGGTTACAGGAAAGTGGGTGCGGGAGGGAAGAGGAGGATTGGTGGAATGATGATGTAAAGAGAGTAGTAAGGGAGAAAAAGTTAGCATATGAGAAGTTTTTACAAAGTAGAAGTGATGCAAGGAGGGAAGAGTATATGGAGAAAAAGAGAGAGGTTAAGAGAGTGGTGAAGTAATGTAAAAAGAGAGCAAATGAGAGAGTGGGGAGATGTTATCAACAAATTTTGTTGAAAATAAGAAAAAGTTTTGGAGTGAGATTAACAAGTTAAGGAAGCCTAGAGAACAAATGGATTTGTCAGTTAAAAATAGGAGAGGAGAGTTATTAAATGGAGAGTTAGAGGTATTGGGAAGATGGAGGGAATATTTTGAGGAATTGTTAAATGTTGATGAAGATAGGGAAGCTGTGATTTCGTTATAGGGCAAGGAGGAATAACATCTTGTAGGAGTGAGGAAGAGCCAGTTGTGAGTGTGGGGGAAGTTCGTGAGGCAGTAGGTAAAATGAAAGGGGTAAGGCAGCCGGGATTGATGGGATAAAGATAGAAATGTTAAAAGCAGGTGGGGATATAGTTTTGGAGTGGTTGGTGCAATTATTTAATAAATGTATGGAAGAGGGTAAGGTACCTAGGGATTGGCAGAGAGCATGCATAGTTTCCTTTGTATAAAGGCAAAGGGGGTAAAAGAGAGTGCAAAAAATATAGGGGGAAAAAGTCTGTTGAGTATACCTGGTAAAGTGTATGGTAGAGTTATTAAATTGAAAGAAATTAACTAAGACGGAGAATAGGATAGCAGATGAACAAGGAGGCTTAGGAAAGGTAGGGGGTGTGGACCAGGTGTTTACAGTGAAACATATAAGTGAACAGTATTTATATAAGGCAAAGAGGTCTTTGTGGCATTTATGGATTGGAAAAGCGTAAAACAGTGGATAGGGGGCAATGTGCAGATGTTGCAGTGTAAGGGGGTAGGAGGTAGGTTACGAAAGCATGAAGAGTTTTTACGAGGATAGTGAGGCTCAAGTTAGAGTGCATAGGAAAGAGGGAAATTATTTCCCATTAAAAGTAGCCTTAGACAAGGATGTGTGATGTCACCGTGGTTGTTTAATATATTAATAGATGGGTTGTAAGAAGAAAAAATGCGAGGGTTTTGGGCAAAGGCGTGGAGTTAAAAGATAAAGAATCACACAAAAGTGGGAGTTTCACAGTTGCTCTTTGCTGATGACACTGTGTCTTGGGAGATTCGAAGAAGTTGCAGAGATTGGGGGAATGAATTTGGTAGGGTGTGCAAAAGAAGAAAATTAAAAAGGTGAATACAGGAAAGAGTAAGGTTATGAGGATAACAAAAAATTAGGTGATGAAAGTTTGGGATATCAGATTGGAGGGAGAGAGTATGGAGGAGGTGAAAATTATCAGATATTTGGGAGTGGACGTGTCAGGGGATGGGTCTATGAAAGATGAGGTGAATCATAGAATTGATGAGGAAAAAGAGTGAGTGGTGCACTTAGGAGTCTGTGGAGACAAAGAACTTTGTCCTTGGAGGCAAAGAGGGAATGTATGAGAGTATAGTTTTTACCAACGCTCTTATATGGGTGTGAAGCGTGGGTGATGAATGTTGCAGCGAGGAGAAGGCTGGAGGCAGTGGAGATGTCATGTCTGAGGGCAATGTGTGGTGTGAATATAATGCAGAGAATTCGTAGTTTGGAAGTTAGGAGGAGTTGCGGGATTACCAAAACTGTTGTCCAGAGGGCTGAGGAAGGGTGTTGAGGTGGTTCGGACATGTAGAGAGAATGGAGCGAAACAGAATGACTTCAAGAGTGTATCAGTCTGTAGTGGAAGGAAGGCGGGGTAGGGGTCAGCCTACGATGGGTTGGAGGGAGGGGTAAAGGAGTTTTGTGTGCGAGGGGCTTGGACTTCCAGCAGGCATGCGTGAGCGTGTTTGATAGGAGTGAATGGAGACAAATGGTTTTTTAATACTTGACGTGCTGTTGGAGTGTGAGCAAAGTAACATTTATGAAGGGATTCAGGGAAACCGGCAGCCGGACTTGAGTCCTGGAGATGGGAAGTACAGTGCCTGCACTCGAAGGAGGGGTGTTAATGTTGCAGTTTAAAAACTATAGTGTAAAGCACCCTTCTGGCAAGACAGTGATGGAGTGAATGATGGTGAAAGTTTTTTCTTTTTCGGGCCACCCTGCCTTGGTGGAATCGGCCGGTGTGATAATAAAAAAAAAAAAAAATATATATATATATAGGGAAGTACCACCTCTATAGCTGGAATGGGGACCCTCATCCTCAGAGAAGACAATAAAAGTACCTCAGAGAAAACTCAAGGTTCTCCCCGGAGTTGTTTGAATATTTTCTTCTCCTACCACCCCCTATATATTTTTTATTCTATGTGAACATTTATTAATAAACAAAATACATTTACAGAAAAAAACATAAACATGAATACAATGGCACAATGTATCAAAGATGATGAATTTCCTCCAGCTCCTCCGAGGCTGGACGTGAGCCAAGTATGCAGCAAGCATTTCCCCTCTGGATGGCGACGCTGAGGCGCTGGAACATGAAAGTGGCTGCCCTTGGGTCCCTGGTGGTGTCGATGTATATATATCGTGCCGAATATGTAAAACTGGCCAATTAGCAAGAACTCATTTAAAATTAAGTCCTTTCTAAAATTTTCTCTTATACGTTTAAAGATACTTTTTTCATTTATGTTAATGTAAAATTAAAAATTTTGTAACAATTCTGTACCAAAACAACCTTAGAAAACTTACCTTAACTTATTATAACAAGCGCAATTTAATTTAGCCTAATCCAACTAAATATATTTTTAGTTTACAATAATTTAATAAACAAACACAATAAAATATATATATTTTTTATCGTTAGGCTTAGAATGAATTTGCGATATTATCACATAAACAAATTTTCGCTTGCTTTATTCGGCAAGAAGAGCGTTGCTGATATTTAAGCCAAAATAACAAGTTTTACCTATTCGGTACGACATATACATATATCAAGCTATATAACTATCTATCTATCTATCTTAACAATAACAATGCTTACACAGAATTACATTACCAAGATTTGGATATTTAACACAACACATTAACATATATTAATCAAATTCATACCATCTCGTTTATGGACAGCGTTAATGTAACGAATATGAAATGTATACCAGTGGTACACAGGTGAAATGTAGACTAATAGGAAATATTGCAGGAAAAGCTAGAGGAACATGAGTATAACTTAGCTTTCCCTATGACTATGACATTTTGCTATAATCTCCGGTTCTATCCATTATTCCCCAGACCTGATAGCGTTTCCAGCTCCCAGAAAATGAAAGTCTGGAAGCATTAGTAACCCACTAAATTGGTCATCATTTATCTTCATAAGAATATCTCTACAACGAGCCTTTAAGAAAATTATGGAAGATATAAATTTTGTTTACTAAATAAGGGTCATATTTTCCCGTTATGGCAATAAGGTTAATAGAAGAATGGAAGAGAACAAAGGAGACAGACACATAAAGAGAAAGATAGATAAGAAACGCCGAGGAGAGAAACAAGCAAGCACAGATACGAAGACAAGCAGAGAAGCAAGGAAACAGGTACAGAATAAGAAGAATAAGAAGTGAAAGTCGCTATTTAAAGATAAGAAATATACAAGCTGCCAGAATAACCTACCTATGTTTTTTATCTGTTGAGAAAAATTAATTGAGTATCGACGTTATCTTTCAAAGGATAAAAAGCCGTCGGCAGCTACGTTTGAAGATAACCCAATTTTCTCGGGATGTAAAACTGGAATTCCTGGGAAAAGTTCATCCGGAAAAGCTGGTAAAAATCCATTTACATATCGACAGATTCACGGCATTGTTTCTTCAGGTCGAAAGAAACGGGAGAGAGCTGGGCTTGTATACACGTAGAACGTACATGCTAATACACACAGACACACACACACACACACACACACACACACACACACAAAACACACACACACACACACACACACACACACCCCACACACACACACACACACACACACACAACACACATCACACACACACACACCACACACATACAATACATCTCAATAATGAGAGTCAAAGTAAGAGAGATGATCAACGCATTTAAATTTTAGTGCTCCATAAAATCACGGAAAACGACCTGACCTACTGACATATTTCCAAGTTTACTTATTTAGTCTCTGCTACAAAACTCCCTACACCATCTTCACTTTACTAAAAATATTCATTCCAGTCAGATGAATGTAGGGCACAAGTATTTACTGGAATAATCATTCGCGATTAATACAAATTTAAAGCCTAAGACAAATGAAAAATCTTCTACACTCTTTTATCACAAAAGTGTGAGGCTGTTGTGAATTATTCCAGGAGCGGAACTATAATTTATATTATTCATTTACACAGTAATTCAGATTATACGTTTGATTTTGTGGAACTCGATGAAGTGATGTTCAGAAACAGTCTTAGAGTGTTGGATCATGTAAGAAGGTAACTGGGCACTAAAACAGCCATCACCATGAGGAAATGCAGATTTATGGAGATTAAGGCTCCACGAGTAGGTGGAAATGTTGAACTGACTTGACGTCTCAATTGTGGAATCAAGAGGAAGTTCAAGAATGTTTGTAAGAAGCTAAGACACGCAGATAATATAAGCACAATATATATAAGCATATATATTATATATATATATATATATATATATATATATATATATATATATATATATATATATATATATATATATATATATATATATTATTATTTAGTTTATGAAACTAACCTCTCTGCAAGAATAGAGAAATTCCAAGCGTTCGTGATAATGTGAGTAGTCACGAAAGCGCTGTGATTTCTCTTTCTTTCAGAGTGGTTGTTTTGCATATTTTGAAATCCCTGTTTACTGTGTTTTTGCTATAGTATATATATATATATATATAGTATATATTATATAATATATATATATATATATGTATATTATATATATGTATATATGTGTGTGTGTGTGTGTGTGTGTGTGTGTGTGTGTGTGTGTGTGTGTGGTGTGTGTGTGTGTGTTGTGTGTGTGTGTGTGTGTGTGTGTACTCACCTTTGTTGTACTCACCTAGTTGAGGTTGCGGGGGTCGAGTCCGAGCTCCTGGCCCCGCCTCTTCACTGATCGCTACTAGGTCACTCTCCCTGAGCCGTGAGCTTTATCATACCTCTGCTTAAAGCTATGTATGGATCCTGCCTCCACTACATCGCTTCCCAAACTATTCCACTTACTGACTACTCTGTGGCTGAAGAAATACTTCCTAACATCCCTGTGATTCATCTGTGTCTTCAGCTTCCAACTGTGTCCCCTTGTTACTGTGTCCAATCTCTGGAACATCCTGTCTTTGTCCACCTTGTGTCCTTGTCCACCGTGTGTGTGTGTGTGTGTGTGTGTATGTGTGTGTGTGTGTGTGTGTGTGTAATACAGGGAGGTAACACCTCTGGAACTGGATTGGGGACCCTCATCCTCAGAGAAAAGAATAAATTTACTTCAGGGAAAACTCGAGGTTCTCCCTGGAGTTGTTTGAATACTTTCTTGTCCTATCACCCCTTATAATCTATATTCTATGTAAACTTTATTTAAAGACAAAATACATTGACAAAAGTACAGTGGGGAACACAGCAACATAAATAACTTATCAGAGCCTACATCTCGAATTCTTCGTCCAGCACCTCGGCGTTGGGCCGCGTGCCCAGAAT
>NC_069450.1:27356671-27366671 GCF_026875155.1 Cherax quadricarinatus
GAATGGCGAAACGTCTACAATAAAGATACCCAGATGTTGCACATGTGTCTCAGTTTCAACATATAGTGAATGTGTATATGCAAACACACTGTCTCTCTTACATAGAGTATACATCCATAAAGAGAATAGTTATCCATTCTTTATACATGGTTCAGAGAGAATATGCATAAACAAATACACGTATGTGTACTGGTCGCCCATCCATGCATAAAAACCTACACAATCAAACAAACACACAAACACAGAATAGAGCGCACAAACAGTTACAAAACAATATGCTTTCCCTTTAAAGGATCAGGGGATGAAAAAAAAAGGTACCAATAACCACCGTCCACCAAACAAGGACAGAAAGCGGAGAGAATCAAAAAAAATATTGAAAAACTATTTCGTAATTGTCGTTTCCCAGCAAATTTTCATTCTGTTGACGTATCTTTTCTACATTCTTCTACATGCCTCCCTTTTACTGCATAGTAAGACTAAACTGTTCCGTGTTTGTAATAACGAATTGGTTGCGTCTATACAACAAGAGCATACAACAAATTTTAAAAAATATAAATAAATTGCTGTAAGAATTTTGTCAAACAATCGGATTTGCTGAACGTTTTGGTTACTACCACTTCGTAGCCTTTTACAAATTACAAATTTTCCCATACAGTGAGATACGTCGCTGCCATGGTGTTCTTGGTGACCATGTTTACACAGTGAAGAGCAGTTATCCGGCTTCAATTTATTTTACAACCTAGCCCTATCTACTGCACACTGCCACATCCCTTTCACTGGATCTAACATTGAAGTAGTGAGTTAACTGTTTCTTAGTGGATTCTCAGTGCGAGTACAACTGAAGTGCTTAGGCTGTCTCTCCTGAGTTTTAAACAGCTGTACCTTCAGGCGAAGGCCGAGATGGTGAAAGCCAGGAAAGGCATACAACTTTTCAGAGAGGAGAACAAGATTTATCCTCGGAATAAGGAGAAAGACGCCAGTGATACCAGCCGCAGGAATTGGAAGTGAGTAAACAACAAATGGCTAAAGATGAAGATAAAGAAGTTCAAAGTAATAGCTAGTGGGACTTCCACTTTCCTAGTTGTGTTGTCAAACTAATATGACCCGGTCATGGAGGACACAGAGCTTCTAGTGATGGTAAGAATATTCTAGTAGTAAGTGGCTTCCAGATTAGATTTATGGACAAAACTTTTTTCATCAAGGATACGAAGAGCCAGAAGGTATTTTTCCCTGGAACTGAGAAGGACAATATAATTGGCATCCTAGAAGACATCATGACCGGTGATGGGACCAACCTTTTTATCTGCCTGAGCACTGGTGGTAATGATGTTGGCAAATATACAAGTGAAGACCTACTTGCCTGTTATAGGTCACAGCTAAGGATATAATTAAGATGATGGGAGAAGTCCCTGTCATATGTGGTATTCATCCTCGGAGAGGGGGTTGGCAGCAAGTTATTCTTTAGAGTAACTGGTATTTTGGGCTAGACAAGGAATAGTGCCGCAAGGAATTTGCAAATGGGATTTCTTCATTGGCCAGGGATGGGGTCCTTTATCAAGGGCACAGCTAGCAGCTTTACCTACTTCAGTCTAAGGGGCTTTAAAATGGAAAAAAAAGGTATGGCGTATTTTTTGATAAGAAGAGATTATTGTACCATGAATTTTGGCAAAAGTAGTTATTGTAAGAGTTTCGCCCAACAAATGGCTTCACCAGTTTATATAAATATGACTCTTGGTGGGCGAAACTTTTCCTAAATTTGGATACCCAAATGTTGCACATGTAACTTATTCATAAACTTGTTACTATTGATTACCTTTGATCGTAATATACTTGTCAAACACAACATTATCAGGGAATTTTGGTATAGAGAAATTTTTACACAGCCTTCGTAAATGACTATTTCCCATCTCTATGCCACTCTCTTCCATCTCTCTCTCCCACACAAGAAGGAAGATGACCCTACCACCACCCTGCGATCTAAGGAACAGGAACAGATTATGTCGAATCAACAAGAAAGGTAAACCATAACTCACACACAAGAAGAAGAAAAAGAAGAAGAAGAAGAAGAAGAAGAAGAAGAAGAAGAAGAAGAAGAAGAAGAAGAAGAAGAAGAAGAAGAAGAAGAAGAAGAAGAAGAAGAAGAAGAAGAAGAAGAAGAAGAAGAAGAAGAAGAACAAGAACAAGAACAAGAACAAGAACAAGAAGAACAAGAAGAACAAGAAGAAGAAGAATGAACCTATCATAACACAATCACCTATGAAACCAAATCTAACTTTAGCCTCGCACAGTCCAGTGGAGCAATGCAAAACACCCACTAATCCTATGTGAACCAAATATATATAAATTAATTTGCATATATAATTCTATGTTTATCGGAGCTAGAGAACTGAACACCTTTCAAAGAATGTTATCATTTTAATCAAGGTTAAGGAGTTAAACCCCTTAAAAATGGAGGGTTCGAACATTATATGGTATGAATAAACCATTCGGATCACAATGCCCAAAAAAAAAAAAGACCGAGCAATGAAAAAATCTACAGGAAATTCTCTACACAGAATATCAGATATCATAGACCAGCAAGTGTCACTACATTTTAGCCTTTCCAATTACGCTATAGAAAAAAGGCATTCCACAGGAAGCCATTATTCATGTTTGAATGGACACAGGAACAAATCCTGGGATTGAACAATAATCCTCCCACACATATCTGGCTAGAAGCCCCTCTATCTCTCCCCTTCACCCAAGAATCCACAATCTTCCCATCTTCCCTCTTTCCCAAGACAAACACTCCTCTAACTTCCTGAGAACGGTGGCCTATATGTTATAGTGAGTCTCCCTACCTAATATCTCTACCTCACCTCCATACCTCACCTCCCTACCTCACCTTCCTACCTCCCTACCTCACCTTCCTACCTTACCTTTCTACCTCACCTCCCTACCTCACCTCCCTACCTCGTCTCCCTCAACTTCACGCGACAGTTATTGTGTTCGTTCCTTTCCAGCATCTGCATCTTTTCGGAGTAAATAAACTCACCCTTTTCCATACCCACTCTCCTCCCTGGTCCTTCAGCTGCACCTCCCTCTCCCTCTCACCTCCATCCCCATCACCCATCCCTATCCCATCCACACCGCTCCCTAACCCACCCTTTCCTCTCTCACCCAAACATCCCTTCCTATACAAGACTGACTACCAGCTTTTATTTTTTTAAATGTTTCAGGTTTACATTTCTTCTTTAAATAAACTACTGAACCCATTATATAGTCCTACTGGCATATTTAATATATAGACCTCCTGGTATCTATAATATATAGACCAACTGACATTCAATATAAGTAGATCAACTGACACTCATTAAATATAGGTCGATTGACACTCGATATATATATATATATATATATATATATATATATATATATATATATATATATATATATATATATGTATGTCGTGCCGAATAGGCAGAACTTGCGATCTTGGCGTAAATAGCAACGTTCATCTTGCCATATAAGACAAGTGAAAATTTGTGTATGCAATAATTTCGCCAAAATCCTTCTGAACCTAACGAAAAAAATATATTTCACTGTGTTTGTTTAGTATTAAATTATTGTAAACAAATCTAAAATATATTTAGTTGGGTTAGGCTAAAATAAATTACTCTTGTTATAACAAGGTTAGGTAAGTTTTTTAAGATTCTTTTGGTGCAAAATTAGAATTTTTTACATTAACATTAATGAAAAAAATGTATCTTTAAACGTATAAGAAATTTTTTTAGAAAGGACTTAATTTTAAATGAGTTCTTGCTAATTGACCAGTTTTACATATTCGGCACGACATATATATATATATATATATATTATATATATATATTATATATATATAATATATATATTATATATATATATATATATATATATATATATATATATATATATATATATATATATATATGTCGTGCCGAATAGGCAGAACTTGCGATCTTGGCTTAAATAGCAACGTTCATCTTGCCATATAGGACAAGCGAAAATTTGTGTATGCAATAATTTTGCCAAAATCATTCTGAACCTAACGAAAAAAGTATATTTCAGTGTGTTTGTTTAATATTAAATTATTGTAAACAAATCTAAAATATATTAGTTGGGTTAGGCTAAAATAAATTGTTCTTTTTATAATAAGGTTAGGTAAGTTTTCTAAGATTCTTTTGGTGCAAAATTAAACTTTTTTACATTAACGTTAATGAAATAAATATATCTTTAAACGTATAAGAGAAAATTTTAGAACGGACTTAATTTTAAATGAGTTCTTGCTAATTGACCAGTTTTACATATTTGGCATGACATATATATATATATATATATATATATATATATATATATATATATATATATATATATATATATAATATATATATATATATATATATATAAACATATCGGGACACATTATGTATAAATCTTCTATAACAATTTTAATATCATTGCAATATTTATTGGCCACTAAAATTTTAACATTTCTGACTATATGAAATGCTTCAATATTTAATGAAATAAGGACCTGCTGCTTTCTGGTGCATCTTCGCGCTTCCTGAGGCTTCCTGGTTTTGCCTGAGGGTTTCTGAGACTTCTGGTGCTTCATGGTGTTTTTTGGTGTTTTTTGGCGCTTAAAATTTTTGCCTGAAACCTTCTGAGACTTCTAAAGGCTTCTTGGTGCTTCTTCGAGCTCCTGGAGCTTCCTGATGCTTCCTAGTGCTTTCTGGTGATTCCTGGGTCTTGATGGTGTGTGTGTGTGTGTGTGTGTGTGTGTGTGTGTGTGTGTGTGTGTGTGTGTGTGTGTGTGTGTGTGTGTGTGTGTGTGTGTGTGTGTGTGTATGCGTGTGTATGTGCGTGTGTATGTGCGTGTGAAGCAACACACCAGAAGTGTTGAGTGAATATGAATTAACAGACAACACTAGAGTGCATTTACTTAGTACATGCGACATAACCACTCGGAGTGAAACTACTGAGTACTGATAACTTACCAGATAGTACAAGAGTACGGGAAAAAAACGGTAAAATACATTAACATGCTTAACAAATTTGAAAAATATGAGAACTAATTGCCAATTATTTTGAGCAACGGATAAAGTGAAACAAATTATAGTCAGGATTGTTAAATTACTTAGCGTAATGAAAAGTAAAGAAAAGCTGGCGTTAAAAAATACTACGAATAACATTGGTATATATATTTATATAGAATAATGCGATGATGTTGTGTACTTACAGTTAGAAGGTAGGAGAGATTGAATTAAGTCTGGGTTATGTTTATTATTATCATCATTATTATGATTTTTATCATTATTATATTAGTTTTATATTATAATTGTTATTATTATTATTATTATTATTATTATTATTATTATTATTATTATTATTATTATTATTATTATTATTATTTATTATTATTAGCAGTAGTCGTAGTAGTAGTAGTAGTAGTAAATAGTTGTATTAGTAGTAATAGTAACACTGTTTTCAAGAGTTAATACTACTAAGAATAATGATAGTTATTCTCGTTGTTGTTGTTACTGTTAGTAGTAGCAGCAGTAGTACTTGTGGTTAAGACAGTAAAGGCCAAACAGCCTCCTGGTAATTAATGACAGTCATGTCTGGTGATAGTGTAAGTGATAGCTCCAATTCCTTCGATCAAGAACCCTTTGAATATCACTGAGGCACCCAGGATACGGGAGAGGGTTGGGGGGTGAGATCTGGCGGCGCGAATCTCTCTGCTTCATCAAACACACACACACACACACACACACACACAAACACACACACACACACACACACACACCACACACACACACACACACACACACACACACACACACACATACACACACACACACACACGGGAAAGTTGCTTCCCTCACGTCTCCACGGCTTTAGGTATTGACTGACACCTTTTCCACCTGATCTGTTCTACGGGTGAGTGGCAGACTGGTGTGATCTCCAACACCAGAGCTCGTGAGATCACTCCCAAGACTCACTCATATCAAGGTTGTGTCAGAGTTCCTCTCGAAGACCTGACAGGATCTAAAATTTTTCTGTTATCCGTTTAAAGATATATATTTTTTTTCATTTATGTTAATGTAAAAATTAATAATTTTGTACCAAAAGAACTTTAGAAAATTTACCTAACCTTATTATAACAAGCGCAATTTAATTTAGCCTAATCCAACTAAATACGTTTCAGGTAAGTTTAAAATAATTAATAATAAACAAACACAAAATCGCAAGTTGAAAATATTCAAACAGCTCCGGGGAGAACCTTGAGTTTTCCCTGAGGTACGTTTATTGTCTTCTCTGAGGATGAGGGTCCCCATTCCAGCTATAGAGGTGGTACTTCCCTATATTTTATTTTTTTTATATATATATATATATATATATATATATATATATATATATATATATATATATATATATATATAAATATATATATATATATATATATATATATATATATATATATATATATATATATATTATATATATAAATATAGGGAGGTACCACCTCTAGAACTGTCATGCGGACCCTCATCCTCAGAGAAAAGAATAACTTGCTTCAGGGAAAACTCAAGGTTCTCCTGAAGCTGTTTGAGAATTTTCTCATATATATATATATATATATATATATATATATATATATATATATATATAATATTTATATATTTATATTATATATATATAATATATATTATAGGCAAATGTTGAGGCAGGCAGCTTCTTTGAGCATGAAGGTTATTCTAATTTGAGCTCCGTTATAACCCGTGCTCAATTTAACAACAGTGTCGACCTTGGTGATACGAAGCCACTTTATATAAACTGTTTTACGTCACTGGGAGCAATATATGAGATCTTAACAAGAGTTTATTTGAACAAAGTTGAGCAGTTGAGTGGGAAAATTTATTATGGTTAACTTGGCTTGTGTTATCCTTCTTCTTACAATGTTTTATTTTATTCACTTATTATCTTATTTTTGCATTGTTATTTTACACTTACAATGCTGTCTTATACTCACCATTAAAATATCTTCTCACCATTAAAATATCTTCTCACCATTGTTGTGGACGTATCGCCATCCAGTGGCTGGCTGGATGGCGAAACGTCTACGGTGGGGACGCCCGGGTGTTGTGCATGTGTCTTGGTTTCATCCTGTAGGTATTGTATACAATTCTTGTACTACTACTACTACTACTTCTACTACTACCTCCACCTCTTCCTGCCTATATATAGTTAGTTTAATATGTTTATTATGCACCCCATACCCATCCTGTGGGCGGTAGTCAAAAGATTACAGAGGTACATAATGGGTCCAGGGACTGGGCCTCAAAGTTTTGATAGCTGAGCAAGTTACAGAGGTAATGAATTCACAATTTACAAAGGTAATGAACTCACAATTTACAAAGGTAATGAACTCCAGGTAGGTCTGGTCACAATCATGACAAGTTACAAAGGTATTTACAGATTACAGAGGTACACAATGGGTCAGGGACCGGGCTCCAAAGTTTTGATGGCTGAACTAGGTACAAGATAATGAACTTGTAACTTGTGCCTATATATAGCCGTCCTGCTCCACCTCTGTTAGTGTGACTTTGTCAATGGTCCAAGTCGGACCGAAACGTCGTCGTAAGCTTCTCTCTTTTATGTGCGGGTTATTTGTGTATCGTTCCAGTCACGGTATTGTGCCTTTTTGTTATTTATTCACCATTAAAATGTTATCTTCTCAATATTAATCGCTGAGAAGATAGGAAAACTTTCTCTAAACATTATGACTGGTGTTAATGGAATATTCTATCGTGTCTCTGAAACCCACTTTGTGTATAACACACACACACACACACACCACACACACACACACACACACACACACACACACACACACACACACACACACACACACACACACACACACACACACACAAACACACACACACAAACACACACACACACAGACACACACACGAAAATCTGTGTCAAACGAACCATTCAAAGGGTTCTTCCTCGATGCTGTTGAAGGGTTCTTGATCAAAGGAATTGCATCTGACTCTACTACCAGCCCTCAGCTCAAACCTGATTGCCTCCCATTTCACAAGCGATGTATGCCTCTTACTGGCTTAAAATGCTTCTGAGTGAAGATTAAACAAATAATTAACCTGGTGTTACTCTCCCATGCTTTCTTGGGAGCAGTCAGGGCGACGCAGACGAGCCTTCAACTTGGCAGCAGTCAGGGCGACGCAGACGAGCCTTCAACTTGGCAGCAGTCAGGGCGACGCAGACGAGCCTTCAACTTGGCAGCAGTCAGGGCGACGCAGGCGAGCCTTCAACTTGGCAGCAGTCAGGGCGACGCAGACGAGCCTACAACTTGGCAGCAGTCAGGGCGACGCAGACTAGCCTTCAACTTGGCAGCAGTCAGGGCGACGCAGGCGAGCCTTCAACTTGGCAGCAGTCAGGGCGACGCAGGCGAGCCTTCAACTTGGCAGCAGTCAGGGGCAACGCAGACGAGCCTTCAAACTTGGCAGCAGTCAGGGAGACGCAGGCGAGCCTTCAACTTGGCAGCAGTCAGGGCGACGCAGGCGAGCCTTCAACTTGGCAGCAGTCAGGGCGACGCAGTCGAGCCTTCGACTTTGCAGCAGTCAGGGCGACGCAGACGAGCCTTCAACTTGGCAGCAGTCAGGGCGACGCAGGCGAGCCTTCAACTTGGCAGCAGTCAGGGCGACGCAGGTGAGCCTTCAACTTGGCAGCAGTCAGGGCAACGCAGACGAGCCTTCAACTTGGCAGCAGTCAGGGCGACGCAGGCGAGCCTTCAACTTGGCAGCAGTCAGGGCGACGCAGGCGAGCCTTCAACTTGGCAGCAGTCAGGGCGACGCAGTCGAGCCTTCGACTTTGCAGCAGTCAGGGCGACGCAGACGAGCCTTCAACTTGGCAGCAGTCAGGGCGACGCAGGCGAGCCTTCAACTTGGCAGCAGTCAGGGCGACGCAGGTGAGCCTTCAACTTGGCAGCAGTCAGGGCGACGCAGACGAACCTTCTACTTGGCAGCAGTCAGGGCGACGCAGACGAGCCTTCAACTTGGCAGCAGTCAGGGCGACGCAGACGAGCCCTCAACTCTGCAGCAGTCGGAGCGACGCAGGCGAGCCTTCAACTTGGGCAGCAGTCAGGGCGACGCAGGCGAGCCTTCAACTTGGCAGCAGCCAGGGCGACGCAGGCGAGCCTTCAACTTGGCAGCAGTCAGGGCGACGCAGGCGAGCCTTCAACTTGGCAGCAGTCAGGGCGACGCAGGTGAGCCTTCAACTTGGCAGCAGTCAGGGCGACGCAGACGAGCCTTCAACTTGGCAGCAGTCAGGGCGACGCAGGCGAGCCTTCAACTTGGCAGCAGTCAGGGCAAACGCAGACGAGCCTTCAACTTGGCAGCAGTCAGGGCGACGCAGGCGAGCCTTCAACTTGGCAGCAGTCAGGGCGACGCAGGCGAGCCTTCAACTTGGCAGCAGTCAGGGCGACGCAGTCGAGCCTTCGACTTTGCAGCAGTCAGGGCGACGCAGACGAGCCTTCAACTTGGCAGCAGTCAGGGCGACGCAGGCGAGCCTTCAACTTGGCAGCAGTCAGGGCGACGCAGGTGAGCCTTCAACTTGGCAGCAGTCAGGGCGGACGCAGACGAACCTTCTACTTGGCAGCAGTCAGGGCGACGCAGACGAGCCTTCAACTTGGCAGCAGTCAGGGCGACGCAGACGAGCCCTCAACTCTGCAGCAGTCGGAGCGACGCAGGCGAGCCTTCAACTTGGCAGCAGTCAGGGCGACGCAGGCGAGCCTTCAACTTGGCAGCAGCCAGGGCGACGCAGGCGAGCCTTCAACTTGGCAGCAGTCAGGGCGACGCAGGCGAGCCTTCAACTTGGCAGCAGTCAGGGCGACGCAGGCGAGCCTTCAACTTGGCAGCAGTCAGGGCGACGCAGGCGAGCCTTCAACTTGGCAGCA
>NC_069450.1:27369171-27381671 GCF_026875155.1 Cherax quadricarinatus
CACACAACACACACACACACACAACACCACACACACACACACACACACACACACCACACACACACACACACACACACACAACACACACACACTATATGGAATATGCAGGCAATGAATGTGTTCACATAATTGGGAGGGGGACGTTTGTGGAGACAGAGATCGTTAACCATGGAGGCGTGAGGAGGGGGTGAGTGAGAGAGGAGAGAGAGAGGAGAGAGAGAGGAGAGAGGAGGAGAGAGAGAGGAGAGGAGAGAGAGAGAAGAGAGAGAGAGAGAGAGAGAGAGAGAGAGAGAGAGAGAGAGAGAGAGAGAGAGAGAGAGAGAGAGAGATTGAAATAGAGATTCAAATTTCTGTAAAAATTGCATACAGCCATACGAATCCCCAGAGGAGCGAGGTGTCTCTGAGCAATATTCCATTCCACACTACATTCACAAGTAATTGGAACACGGCTTGGCGAGCTAAAGATGGAAACCCCCGGGACTTTCTCAGATAGCCTTTCAAATGTTGCAAGTGAGGAGAGCAAGTATCTCAAGACTCGTTCCACATTTTTATTTTCTTGTTACTCATCTTGATTGTTTCGAGGAGGTCGGAGGTCTTCCTCAGTATTATTGAGAGCTTTCACAGTTGTTAAATAATGTGTCGGAGGCTTCGATGTGGAGCTCAGTACACCGTAGAAATATTTTACACAAGGAGAGTAAATATGTAAGTGACAAAGACAGGAGAATGGACTGGTGATAAATAATGTATTATTGAGATGGAAGCATTTAAATTTGAATAAAGATCCTATGAAGTAAATGATAAGAATCTAATGAAATCTAATCTAACAACATTGGAGGACAGAAGAATCAAGGGAGACATGAAAACAGCATACGAAATATTATGCAAACTCCATACATAGTTTTAAGTGTACATAGGACAGGGCCCAAGAGGCCAGGAGAAAATGAAGAATCTGGCAAGCGGCAAGTTGAGGGACGGGGCCAAAAGCTGAGACTCAACACCTGCAACCACATAGATGAGTACACTTAGCAGAAAAACACTCCACTTAGTGAACAAACAGAACTCACAAAGATTCTAAGCCAAGAGCTGAGACTCGACCCCCGCAACAACAAGCAGGTGAGTATACACAGCAGCTGTTGCTGAAGCCTGAATCAGTTATAACACGAAGTTTATCAATATTTTTCCCATAACGTGCGGCAGACACGGCTCTCAGGTAATCTTCTCCTCACCTGCTGCTCTGAACCATCATCTTACATTTTAAACACGGATCTTTACGCACGGACCTTCACACACGGACCTTCACACGCGGACCTTCACACACGGATCTTCACACACGGACTTTCACACGCGGACCTTCACACGCGGACCTTCACACGCGGACCTTCACACACGGACCTTCACACACGGACCTTCACACACGGACCTTCACACGCGGACCTTCACACGCGGACCTTCACACGCGGACCTTCACACGCGGACCTTCACACGCGGACCTTCACACACGGACCTTCACACGCGGACCTTCACACGCGGACCTTCACACGCGGACCTTCACACGCGGACCTTCACACGCGGACCTTCACATGCGGACCTTCACACGCGGACCTTCACACGCGGACCTTCACACGCGGACCTTCACACGCGGACCTTCACACACGGACCTTCACACGCGGACCTTCACACGCGGACCTTCACACACGGACCTTCACACGCGGACCTTCACACGCGGACCTTCACACACGGACCTTCACACGCGGACCTTCACACGCGGACCTTCACACGCGGACCTTCACACGCGGACCTTCACACACGGACCTTCACACGAGGACCTTCACACGCGGACCTTCACACACGGATCTTCACACACGGACCTTCACACGCGGACCTTCACACGCGGACCTTCACACGCGGACCTTCACACGCGGACCTTCACACACGGACCTTCACACGCGGACCTTCACACGCGGACCTTCACACGAGGACCTTCACACACGGACCTTCACACGCGGACCTTCACACGAGGACCTTCACACGCGGACCTTCACACACGGACCTTCACACGCGGACCTTCACACGCGGACCTTCACACGCGGACCTTCACACGCGGACCTTCACACGCGGACCTTCACACGCGGACCTTCACACGCGGACCTTCACACGCGGACCTTCACACGAGGATCTTCTTCACACACTGACCTTCACATACACACCATCACACACGGACATTCACATTCGGACCTTCACACACGGATCTTTTCTCTTTAAAAAGAAACGCTTCGGTCCTGGGACCAAAACATAGGATGACCCCACGAACCGTAGTGTTACCCCAACAAATCGTAGGGTGACCCCTCCCCCCACCTCCTAAAGAAATTTTTTTATCATCATTCATTCAGTCGCAGTTCAGGTCACATATTCGCTTATTATAAGACTGAAAAAACCTGGCAGGTGCAAGGTATTGGGATAATGAATCACTTTATATAGAGTTTTATCGAGTCATTGACTTCATAAAGCTCTGCACAGAGCAATACGTTGTTGTAATGAAAGTTTGCTTTAACTTTATATTTCCTTTGCTACTGTCAGAAGCCAGTAATAATAATAATAATAATAATAATAATAATAATAATAATAATTTAATAATAATAATAATAATAATAATAATAATAATAATAATAGTTATAATAATAATAATAATAATAATAATAATAATAATAATAATAATAATATAATAATAATAATAATAATAATAGTTATATAATAATAATAATAATAATAATAATAATAATAATAATAATAATAATAATAATAATAATAATAATAATAATAATTATAATAATAATAATAATAATAATAATAATGTGAGTTAAGATAGTGACGCAGTTTGGAAGATTTTATAATAATTCAATTTTTTTTTAAACTAACTTCAGGTAAGATCAACAGTTCACGTATTATTTAAAATATGAAACATTTCATAACTTCATTAACTGTATACCGAGGAAAACCTTACTGAAGTATAAAATGTCATGGGGAAAACATCAGTCTGAGGAACTCCTTGTAATTAAATAGTCCAGTGATTTCTCTCACTGTTGATTCTCGTCGAGAGCGACGCCTCTGTGATATATTTTGTGATAGCAGAGTGTTTGCAAGCACTCAGTCTTTGAAATGAATATCACTGAGTGTGTTCTGTTTGCAAACACTTCGCCACATGCACACTGATTATTTGCTAACTCTTTTGTCTCTCCCACTGTCTTATTTGGTAACACTTTGCATCTTGCACACAGTGTTTACAGACACTTTCTCAAACTGACTAATTTCAGACACTTAAATAAATATCCATTAACTATTTGCAAATACTTTCTCTCTTCCCTTGACTATTTGCAGGCACTGGACCCTGGTGATTCCTCCCTGTAGGCGATTTACCTCATACATTTACTATTTGCCGACACTGATCCCTTGTGATTCCTCCCTGTAGGCGATTTACCTCATACATTGACTGTTTGCAGACACTGATCCCTTTTGATTCCTCCCTGTAGGCGATTTACCTCATACATTTACTATTTGCAGACACTGGTCCCTCGTGATTCCTCCCTTTACGCGATTTACCTCATACATTGACTGTTTGCAGACTATTTTTCATTCACATAGACTATCCTCAGACACGTTAACTCATACACTGAATATTTGCAGACACTATTTCTCTCACAAAGACTATCTGCAGACACGTTGCCTGAAATACTTACAGTTTCAGCACCATTAATTAAGTCTGTGTTGCTTGTCGTTTTCGACTTTTACATCAAGCCTAATACGTACTTTTCAAACGGTTGTGAAAAATCTTCGCTCGCCTGGTAAAACAGGCTTAATGGCTCTTCTGTTGCTTTCATTCTTGCTTTCCTGTTTACTTCCATGCTTACTCTCATATATATCATCATTTCTACTCTCTTTTATACTTCCCACCTTCCTATTAACTTTCCAATACACACCCACACACGCACACAGACACACACACACACACAACACACACACACACACACACACACACACACACACACACACACACACACACACACACACACACACACACACACACACACACACACACACACACACACATACACACACACACACACACACCTTTAACACTGATTATCACTGAATTTCTCGAGACGCCGTTCTAAGATAATATCTTGGGACTATCTTGTTTATGAAATGTTCAGAAAGGAGGAAGCAGAAAGCTAGTGCCTCCTAATGACTTTAGCTGCAGAGCTAAAGCTGAACTTTCCTAATGAAAACAATGAACCCGAACCCAGAGATGGTATTTTCTCCCATCAGTTCAGTTAACCTCATTTCATGGAGAAAGATAGCTCTAATACCCAGGATCTAGTGCCCTTCACCACCGACAAGATACCCACTTTTTAAAAAAAGGAGTAAGTAGGTTTTAATTTATATCACTATTGGAAACGGTGAGGAAAATATTTTTTTGAATATGAACCTGTGTAGGCAAATCAAACATTATATTTCTTCTTTTCCATCTTGTATGGTGATGTTCGCGTTAAGTGCTGTTCTTTAATGGTGATCAGGTTCTGTCTCTCTTCCCTTCCTCCCTCAACCTTCCTACACGCACCCTAATGAAGTCTTTGCCTGCTAGAATGAGGAGCTTCAGTCCCTCTGGAAGAAAAAAAGTCGAATCAAGGAAGTCTTTGTGACATCGCCAAGTTAATTAAGAGACTCCTTTGACCTGGGTGGGAGGGGCGGCACGTTATTAAAACTCGCACACACACACTGCAGGCAAAATGACCCAGAAAATACCAGCAGCATGTCCTAAGTTCACGACAGAGTGGGAGAGAGAAAAGAATGGGGAGACGCTTTGGGACGAGTAATAATGATCTTTGCGATGGAGACCGTGCTTCTCAGGTGGCTCGTCACACACAGGTTGCAGCAGACTGGCGGTACGTCAACATCTCTTAACCTGTAAATCATCGGAGAAACAGTATAAAAACGTTACAGAAAGCCCTCACTTGACGTCGTCAACAGGTTCTTGGAAACTGCGACTTGATGCAGAACGACGTATAGCGAAACCAATTTTACCATAGGCTAATTGATATAAACAAGAATTAAGTTCCTAATGCAAGGGAGAGCTGAGAGGGAGGGCAGTAGTGCTGCAGACGCCATGACTGTGAGTATGTCGCTCTGGGGAACTATAAAGTCGAATATTTACTCTATTATTGACATTGTTATTATTTTAGGTATCACATGCTTTTGAGAATCATACTGGAAACAAGCTACAAATCATAAAAACTGAATACAAAGAGACATAAAGGAGGAAATTGACATAAGTGAACATGGAGAGTTAGGCCAATGCATGTCCTCCATCCAGACATTTAAGTCTTTCCATATGTTTCATTCCTGACTTCAAACTAATTTCTTTTTCTCATCATCGTTATAACGAAACGACGGTAAGTGAGGACTTCCTGTACTTTAAGGAACCGTTGGGCAAATACTTTGCAGGTATCTGATTTAACTCAACCTGCCTCAGCATTGTCTGTGAATACTTGACAACGTACCGGAGATTGATTAAGAACTGTCTGTACTGGAGGAATGATGATAAATCTCACAATCTGAACGAAATTTTGGAGAGTAATTAAGGATTTTGAAAAGCTTGTTTTATACTTTTTTTGCAAAATGTATTCACTATTATTATCATTAATATAAATATTGTTATAACTATTAATATTTTATTATTTATTATAATTATTATAATATAATTATATTATAATTAGTATTATTATCATTAGTAGTAGTATTATCAGCATCAGTAGTAGTGATAGTAGTAGTAGTACTATCAGCAGCACTAGTAGTAATAGTAGTAGTTTGAAATTGTGCAATGATGAACGGGCACTGTCAAAAAAATTTAGTTTTACACACACACCACACACACACACACACACACACACACACACACACACACAACACACACACACACACACACACACACACACACACTGGAGGACAGGAGGGTCAGGGGAGACATGATAACGACATATAAAATACTGCGTGGAATAGACAAGGTGGACAAGGACAGGATGTTCCAGGGAGGGGACACAGAAACAAGAGGCCACAATTGGAAGTTGAAGACACAAATGAGTCAGAGAGATAGTAGGAAGTATTTCTTCAGTCATAGAGTTGTAAGGCAGTGGAATAGCCTAGAAAATGACGTAGTGGAGGCAGGAACCATACACAGTTTTAAGACGAGGTTTGATAAAGCTCATGGAGCGGGGAGAGAGAGGGTCTAGTAGCAACCGGTGAAGAGGCGGGGCCAGGAGCTAGGACTCGACCCCTGCAACCACAAATAGGTGAGTACAAATAGGTGAGTACACACACACACCTCTTCATCTTTCCCTGGGCTATTTATGCATCCAACAGCAGACGATCAAAACACCATTATTATAATTTGTTGACGAGAGATCGCAATACTGTTAAGAGACCGTCACAAGCTGACACGTGGTATGTATAGATTACTATTATATTACACTCCTGGGGACGAGCTAAAAAAAAACAGTGGGTCGAAGAGTTCCTGGGGGATACAACGTATTCAGGGTTGATTTAAGGAACATGAGGGAAGCTTTCTTTAATTTGATAGATTCATAAACCAGCATCAGTGGATGTGATCAATAGAGCCATAGACTAACACGAGTGTTAGTCTATGGTATCCTACAGACCACCTGTGGATTGGGTCAGAACAGACCATTTTTTTTATAGCCTCGTCGGTCAGGGTCCTAGTGCTAGGTGTTTCATACCAGCGCAGACACCACAGTCCTACTAATGTTTTTTTTTTTTTTCTGAGGGACACGCTTAGTTACTTTTGAAAACAATTTTTTCCTAGTGAATTCAGTCATATATGGAGGGTTTCGAAAACTTGTGAAAACTCTGTGTAATGAGTTCTCACTTAGTGTATTATCTGCTCTCTTGTTATAATGTATGTTTACTGTTTTATGTTCACTGTTTACTATGTCAGTAGAACAGTGCGTGGTGTTCTGTGTCTGTCATACCAGTGGTGTAACATGTGGTGTTGTTCACTGCCTCTCACAACAGCAGTACAACGTGTGGTGTTCACTGCCTCTCACACAACTACAGTACAACGTGTGGTGTTCACTGCCTCTCACACAACAGCAGTGCAACGCGTGGTGTTCACTGCCTCTCACACAACAGCAGTACAACGTGTGGTGTTCACTGCCTCTCACACAACAGCAGTGCAACGCGTGGTGTTCACTGCCTCTCACACAACTACAGTACAACGTGTGGTGTTCACTGCCTCTCACACAACAGCAGTGCAACGCGTGGTGTTCACTGCCTCTCACACAACTACAGTACAACGTGTGGTGTTCACTGCCTCTCACACAACAGCAGTACAACGTGTGGTGTTCACTGCCTCTCACACAACAGCAGTACAACGTGTGGTGTTCACTGCCTCTCACACAACTACAGTACAACGTGTGGTGTTCACTGCCTCTCACACAACAGCAGTACAACGTGTGGTGTTCACTGCCTCTCACATCACAATATTACAACGTGTGGTGTTCACTGCCTCTCACACAACATCAGTACAACGTGTGGTGTTCACTGCCTCTCACACCAGAGTACAACATGTGGTGTTCACTGCCTCTCACACAACATCAGTACAACGTGTGGTGTTCACTGCCTCTCACACCAGAGTACAACATGTGGTGTTCACTGTCTCTCACACAATATCAGTACAACGTGTGGTGTTCACTGCCTCTCACACCAGAGTACAACGTGTGGTGTTCAATGCCTCTCACACAACGTCAGTACAACGTGTGGTGTTCACTGCCTCTCACACCAGAGTACAACGTGTGGTGTTCACTGCCTCTCACAAAACGTCAGTACAACGTGTGGTGTTCACTGCCTCTCACAAAACGTCAGTACAACGTGTGGTGTTCACTGCCTTCTACACAGAGTACAACGTGTGGTGTTCATGCCTTCACACAACGTCAGTACAACGTGTGGTGTTCACTGCCTCTCACACAACGTCAGTACAACGTGTGGTGTTCACTGCCTCTCACACAACGTCAGTACAACGTGTGGTGTTCACTGCCTCTCACACCATAATGATACAAACCTCTCGCACAACTAATTACCAAATAACTGTGGTGGTACAAATCACACTCACGATACTTATATAAGACACAACCAGAGAGGAAATTCTCCTCAGAAGTATTTTCCACATTGTCTCAGTTCTTAATTAAACATATAAATTCCTTAGTAATGCTGGCGATGCAAGGAGCCAACTGATTCGCTCTGTACTTACCTAGTTGTGTTCAACTAGTTGCAGTTGCAAGGGTCGAGTCACAGCTCCTGGCCCCGCCTCTTCACTGGTCGCTACAAGGTCACTCTTCCTGCTCCATGAGCTTTATCATACCTGTTCTTAAAGCTATTTATGGATCTTGCCTCCACTGCATCACTTCCCAGATTACTCCACTTTCTGACAACTCTGTGACTGAAGAAATAATTCTTAACATCCCTGTGATTCATCTGAGTCTTCAACTTCCAATTGTGACCCCTTGTTGCTGTGTCCCATCTCTGGAACATCCTGTCTCTGTCCATTTTGTCAATTCCTCTCAGTATTTTATATGTTATCATATCTCCCCTATCTCCCCTGTCCTCCAGTGTCGTCAGGTCGATTTCCCTTAACCTTTCCTCTTAAGACATGCCCCTTAGCTCCGGGACTAGCCTTGTTGGAAACCTTTGCACTTTCTTTAATTTCCGTGTGTGTGTGTGTGTATGTGTGTGTGTGTGTGTGTGTGTGTGTGTGTGTGTGTGTGTGTGTGTGTGTGTGTGTGTGTGTGTGTGTGGTGTGCGTGTTGTGCTCATAAAAGAAACTTCTTTACGTTAATCATCATCAAGAGTATCTAAAAATATCTATTAACAGGATTATGTTGGTCGTCTACCCTCTTACAGTGTTTGGATTTCTAACAAGGTCAATTTTTATTCAGGCGAAATTTTCCCCAGCACTGATGCTCCGGTTCTCTTTCCTCAATCAACTCTTCACCACCCCTCCATTACCTCTTTCTTTCCCCTCATCCCAATCTCTCTCATTCAAAACCCCTTACATACATTTTCCAGTATGGATTTATTTTTTTACATTTTTAGCATGGATGTTTTTTTCGTCAAAATTCAGGTGGGCTCCTAACCTAATCTTGCAAAAGTTTTAGGCATAGTTATATCGGTTAATTTACTTATGTTAGAATTTATCCAACCTATGTTAAAATTTACCTGGCTTTTAGAAATTTGCTAACATATGTACGCATTTACCTAATCTTTGTTAAGATAATGGTGACCCAAGTTTTTACACAAGCCTTGGCAGAAGTTATTTGTGATTAGGCTAAAAGAATGACGTGTTGACGTGTGCTGACAGGAGCTGACACATGCTGACATATGCTGACACGTGCTGACTTGTCTCTAGAGGAAAAACATGGTAGGTGTACATAAGCTGATGAGATATTTTATTTTCCTCCAGACTCTATTACACTGACCAAACAAAACAATGTCTGAAGATAGTCTCAAGTTTTAATCTCCATTTATATGTCATTCACGCACACACACACACACACCACACACACACACACACACACACACACACACACACACACACACACACACACACACACACACACACACACACACACATTCCTGAGGAGATAATTGTTTGAGAACTCGTGATTGCTTAAGCAGGATCTTTGTTAAACTGCTTTTGAGACAACTTTCAGACTGTCTAATTCGTGTATGCTAACGTTATGTTATTACACTAATATCATCAGTAGCCCACAATCTGTTGCCCGACAAGTTTACTCTCTGATAAAGAAAATGGTTTGCAATACCGAGACGTGAAACGTGTATCATCTTTACCTAGCGACTGCTGCTGCTATCTTCCTATTTAGTCTCCTAAGTGCATGACTGAGGAAACCTTCAGTGTAGGTGAGACTTTTTATAAATAGAGTTACCTTACTGCTGCGTTTGTATCTTGCTCATCAGCATTACTTTAGCTGCCTGACGCCCCAGACTGAACACATGAGTAGTGCCAGTCAAACAGTCAGTGCCAGTACGTACCCTGGACATTCAGACAGTTCCAGTATGTACCTTGGACATTCAAACAGTGCCAGTAATTGCCATGAACATTCAAACAGTGCTAGCAATTATCATGAACACTCAAACAGTGCCAGTACGACCCATGGACATTCAAGCAGTGCCAGTAATTACCATAAACATTCAAATAGTGCCAGTACGAACACTGGTCAAACAAGCAGTGCCAGTAATTACCACGAACATTCAAATAGTGCCAGTACGAACCCTGGACATTCAAACAGTGCCAGTAATTACCATGAACATTCAAATAGTGCCAGTACGAGCCCTGGACATTCAAACAGTGCCAGTAATTACCATGAACATTCAAACAGTGCCAGTAATTACCATGAACATTCAAACAGTGCCAGCACGAACCCTGGTAGTTCAAGCAGTGCCAGCACGAACCCTGGTCGTTCAAGCAGTGCCAGCACGAACCCTGGTCGTTCAAGCAGTGCCCGCACGAACCCTGGTCGTTCAAGCAGTGCCAGCACGAACCCTGGTCGTTCAAGCAGTGCCCGCACGAACCCTGGTCGTTCAAGCAGTGCCCGCACGAACCCTGGTCGTTCAAGCAGTGCCCGCACGAACCCTGGTCGTTCAAGCAGTGCCCGCACGAACCCTGGTCGTTCAAGCAGTGCCCGCACGAACCCTGGTCGTTCAAGCAGTGCCAGCACGAACCCTGGTCGTTCAAGCAGTGCCCGCACGAACCCTGGTCGTTCAGCAGTGCCAGCACGAACCCTGGTCGTTCAAGCAGTGCACGCACGAACCCTGGTCGTTCAAGCAGTGCCGCACGAACCCTGTCGTTCAAGCAGTGCCAGCACGAACCCTGGTCGTTCAAGCAGTGCCAGCACGAACCCTGGTCGTTCAAGCAGTGCCAGCACGAACCCTGGTCGTTCAAGCAGTGTCAGTAGAAAACCAAAGATTTATATATGCAACGTTCATTTATACAACAATAATTATCATAAGGATACATTGTACTAGGTTTATTTATACAGTGCTACACTAGAAGTGACCGTGTTTAAATATAAGGTTTATCTTCAATTTAAGTGTCTTTGAAGAGTGTGTTTAACAGCATGAGATCAAGTAATTGTTATTGATCAACTGAAATTTATGTGCAGTTGATGTTGTAAGGTGTCAACTGATTTAAGGTCTTAGGGAGTTCGAGTAAATTATCCTTGACACTTACAAAGTGGGACAGAGGTGGGGGGGGGGTGAGGCTATCTGGATGCGCATCAGAGATGAAGTCACGTCTGTCACTGATATGATTAGAGATGAAATGTCTTGAGAGCGGAGAGATGGTCTTTGAAATCTGGAGAACTGGGGCCCAGTGACACAGTTACCAGACTAGAAGAAAATGATCTACACACACACACACACACACACACACCAACACACACACACACACCACACACCACCAACACACACACACCACACACTGAGAGAAACGGTTCAACACAAAGACAACGACGGACAGAAGTGGATCTCGGATTGCAAGAAAAAACGGAAAATAATTCTGTTATAATATTTTGCTATTTATATTTAATATATTTTCTTTCTATTGCTGCTGCTGCTGACTGCTGCTGTTGCTGCTGTTGTTGCTGCTGCTACTGTTGCTGCTGCTGTGCGCTGCTGCTGTGCTGTTGCTGCTGCTTGCTGTTGCTGTGCTGCTGCTGCTGTTGTGTTGCTGCTGCTGTTGCTGCTGCTGCTGCTGCTGCTGCTGTGTTTGCTGTTGCTGCTGCTGCTGTTGCTGTTGCTGCTGCTGCTGTTGCTGTTGCTGCTGCTGCTGTTGCTGTTGCTACTGTTGTGCTGCTGCTGTGTGCTGCTGTTGCTGTTGCTGCTGCTGCTGTTGCTTGCTGCTGCTGCTGCTGTTGCTGCTGCTGCTGCTGTTGCTGCTGCTGTTGCTGGCTGCTGGTTGCTGCTGCTGCTGCTTGCTGTTGCTGTTGCTGCTGCTGCTGTTGCTGCGCTGCTACTGTTGCTGCTGCTGCTGCTACTGTTGCTGCTGCTGCTGCTGCTGCTGCTGTTGCTGTTGCTGCTGCTGCTGTATGCTGCTGATTGTGCTGCTGTGTGTGCTGTGTGTGTGATGCGTTGTGATGCTGTTGCTGCTGTGCTGCGCTTCTGTTGTGCTGCTGATGCTGTGCTATGTGTGCTTGCTGTGTGATGCTTGCTCTGATGCTGTTTGTGGCTGCTGTTGCTGCTGCTGTGCTGCTGCTGCTGCTTGCTGCTGTGTGCTGCTGCTGTTGTGCTTGCTGAGCTGTGCTACTGTTGCTGCGCTGCTGTTGCTGCTGTGCTGTTTTGCTTGTGTGCTGTTTTGCTGCTACTGCTGCCTTGTGTATCTGTTGCTGTCTGCTGTTGCTGCTGCTGCTGTTGACTGC
>NC_069450.1:27386671-27411671 GCF_026875155.1 Cherax quadricarinatus
CACTCGCATCAAACTTGTTTGGAAGAGTTTACTCAGCTCAGCATTAGTTTACTCAGCTCAGCATTAGTTTACTCAGCTCAGCATTAGTTTACTCAGCTCAGCATTAGTTTACTCTCCTCAGCATTAGTTTACTCAGCTCAGCATTAGTTTACTCAGCTCAGCATTAGTTTACTCAGCTCAGCATTAGTCATATATGCATTGCATTCTTTATATACGTACTGTATCCTTTGTATATGTTTTCTAACATTGCGCTATAAAGAACAAGATCTGTAACGTTTTGAAAATTGTAAACAGTCTGGTAGAACACTGAAAGCCTGCTGCTAGAACTGTAGTAAGATACTGGTACAAGTGGTAGGTTGTAGGTATTGTTACTGAATGGAAGCTTAAAATGGCTGTGTGTTCAATGGGTTCAACCATCAGACAAAATTTTCTTTTCTTTGGAATCAGTGTATAAATATTTTCAGAATTCTCACACAATACTTAACCTGCTCTTTGAGTCAAGTGAATTATATATATATATATATATATTATATATATATATATATATATATATATATATATATATAATATGGAATAATATGGATATATATATATATTAATATAGATAGTCGTGCCGAATAGGCCAAGAAAATTGCCATCTTGGCTTAAATGCAACGCTCATTTGCCAATATAGGGCAATGAAAATTTGTATGCAATAATTTCGCCATAAATCATTCTGAACCTAACGAAAAATATATTTCAATGTGTTTGTTTATATTAAATTATTGTAATAATATCTAAAATATATTTAGTTGGTAGGTAAAATAAATTGTCTTGTTATATAAGTTATAATATCCTAGTTCCTTTTGGATGCAAATTATAAATATTTACAATCAACATTAATGATAATAAATATGTATCTGGAAACGTATTGAAGTTAGAAAATTATTGGTAAAAGCATTCTAAATTTTTAAATGGTTAGGCTATTAATTGTTTAATACGAAATTCGGCACGATAGTTCAAGTTTTTGATATAATATGAGTATAGCTTCATACTTTGTAATTATATATATATATTTACATTAAATAAAATATAGTGTGTTTAATATATAATTTTATTGGAGCTAAAGTCATATATGATAAATTTTGTTAGAGTATAAAAATATATATGATATAAATATGTCTATGTATATTGAAAATCCGTGAGTTTTCCTAGCTTGAACATTAGTGTCTATAGTTATTTTATCAATTATAGTCTTTTAAATTATAAACTATGTTATACTGGCAAGACAGATTTGAATTCAGAAAAATCAGGGCTAAACAGCACTTCTAATTTTTACTGCGAGGCCGATTTTGTTAATAACGAAATCCAGATAGCTGTCGTTTTGAATGAAATCGGAGTAGCTGCCATCTTTGTAATTATAATTTTGTTACATTAACACTAAACAAGTGTGTCTTAACTTTAATTGTTTATCTGAGACCAGCCTACACAGACGAAACCTATGAATTTTGTCTTTGGAGAAGAAAAAGAGAATGAACACAATATTCGGTATTCGGTACTTTGAAAATGTGTTGATGACGTTTTGACCATAGTTATTTTTCCCTCATAAGATTTTTTTTATTATTTATTATAAAGGCTTTCTGAGGAGTCAGAAACTACCTTCTCACTACCTGCTCTACCTGCTCACCAGGATGCAACTCTCAATAGTTAACTAACATCCAGGTACCTATTTACTGCTAGGAGAACAGAGGCAGAAGACGATTGGAGACTGCCCATGTTTCTCACTCCGACAGGGAAACAAACCCAGATCCCTTCGGTTGCTTGCCCAGAGTAAAATAGTCTTTTCTTGTAAAATTTTCTCAACATCGTAAAACACGAGATAAGACACACAGCATCACCTCAGATGCGGATCTGACCTTACGTTCCCTCTCGTCTCTTCAACACACTCTCAACTCCTCTTCCATTTCCGAGGCTGACATGTGTGGATTGAACTGCCTCTTCACCTTCCAAATGTAACATCTGCAGTGTTGCAGCTTTGCCTCAAGCAATATTTTGCATCATAATATTGACATTGTGTTTAAGTGCGACGGATGCCTATGGTGATCTATTGCACAAGTAATGCATGGGATGATCTATTAAATAAATCATTCACTAGTAATTATTCAACTTGCATTGTATACGATAACGAATTATTGTCAGTTTCTCTCTCTCTCTCTCTCTCTCTCTCTCTCTCTCTCTCTCTCTCTCTCTCTCTCTCTCTCTCTCTCTCTCTCTCTCTCTGCATTATTATCATTAGCTACAATTCCTCTGATGAGGAATTGATAGGTTTTGTTTTCTTGAGCTATTAAGTTCTCTTTATTTGCTTCTCTGTTTCCTCTCTTTCTCGTCCCTGATGCACCTACTGTTGTGTTATGCTGGGATTTTATACATCAATTTATATCTCCGTTTTAATTGCATCATATCCTACTATGTCATCAGTTTTCATATTATCATGAAATGCTAAATCAAATTATCATGTCACCAATTATTTCATATTACCAATCATGTCATATTATCATGTCATATTATCATAAATTCACTTTGTTATTTTTTTTTTTCATTGAAACATCGGCGGTTCCCCATCGAGCATGAGTGACCCCCAAAAAAGAAGAAACACTTCCATCATCACTCACTCCTTCACTTTATCATATTATATCAGCCTCTGGCAGGAACGTGACGGTTTCAATACTTCGCCTAAATAAAAATAAAATGTTGTTTTGGAGAGAGAGAGAAACAGCTTCACTGTATTTTTTATTTTATGTAAATGAAACTTAGTTTATTCCGGGCATTTATCATCAAACAGTTTTTGTATATATCAGAATATACTTCACTGACGCCGTGAAAGGCTGTGGCATATCACTGATGCTGTGAAAGGCTGTGGCATATCACTGATGCTGTGAAAGGCTGTGGCATATCACTGATGCTGTGAAAGGCTGTGGCATATCACTGATGCTGTGAAAGGCTGTGGCATATCACTGTTGCTGAGGATATTTCATGTCTACGGTTGTGTTGCATATGCCTCTAATTCTGTGTTGCATATGCCTCTAGCATTGTGTTGCATATGCCTCTAACATTGTGTTGCATATGCCTCTAACATTGTGTTGTATATGCCTCTAACATTGTGTTGTATATGCCTCTAACATTGTGTTGCATATGCCTCTAACGCTGTGTTGCATATGCCTCTAACATTGTGTTGCATATGCCTCTAACGATGTGTTGTGTATGCCTCTAACGCTGTGTTGTATATGCCTCCAACATTGTGTTGTATATGCCTCTAACATTGTGTTTTATATGCCTCTAACATTGTGTTGTATATGCCTCTAACATTGTGTTTTATATGCCTCTAACATTGTGTTGTATATGCCTCTAACATTGTGTTGTATATGCCTCTAACGCTGTGTTGTGTATGCCTCTAACATTATGTTGTATATGCCTCTTACATTGTGTTGTATATGCCTCTAACATTGTGTTTTATATGCCTCTAACATTGTGTTGTATATGCCTCTAACATTATGTTGTATATGCCTCTAACATTGTGTTGTATATGCCTCTAACGCTGTGTGCGGTTATTGTAAATACGTCATTAGTGCGTGGAAGTCTTTGGCATAAGTTCTCTTTTTATCTCTTAACATGACCTTCCAACTGTACTATAAAATCGCTGTAATCATTATTATGAAAGGTTTGGTAAGCTTTAATTGGATTGCCCTAAACTAGTGTCGCCTTTAGTAAGCTCTTTTCACCTCTGGTTGTCTGTGCACTCCGGGTAGCTGTTAACAAGTGTGTATGTGTATCAGTATACTGAGTTTAGTTACTGAATACATAGCTTTGATCCACAAATAACCCGCACATAGAAGCCAGAAAAAAGCTTAGTACAACTTTTTGGTTCGACTTGAACCATTTACAAAGTGTGACTTTGTAAATGGACTGAAGCGTCTTCATAAGCTTTTCTCTCTCTTATGTGCAGGTCATTCGTGTATTCTTCCAGTCACGGTATTGTGTTATTTTGGCCTTTACTCGGCTCGAAGACGTGTAGTGGTGATGCTGCTGTTAGCTGGAGAGCAGATACACACCTGTGTGGAAGTGATTGGGTTTTCTTGTAAGCTCGAGACCTGGGAAGACTTCTGACCATTGATGTCTTATTTGAGTCCTTGCAAGACTCCTCCGAAATCCAAGAAGCCTACCTCCATACCCAGAAGCCTACCTCCATACCCAGAAGCCAACCTCCATACCCAGAAGCCTACCTCCATACCCAGAAGCCTACATACTTCGATACACAGGAAGTCCTATTTCGAAACCCTGGAAATGCCATTCGAGACGAAGGAAGCGTACTTCGAAACCAAGAAAGACCACTTCCAGACCCAAGGATCGTATTTCGAGATGCTGAAAACTTCCTTCAAAGCCCTGACTGGGGATAATGGAAATGGAATCTTCTGTATCAACAAGTTACATTTAGTTGCAAAAAATAAATCGTGTGGCATCAGACTGTGTAAGGATTTCGGCGTTGTCTGCCTGCCCACACGTCGAACTGTTTGATAAAATTGAATTAGAGCAAATGTGAATGCGGAAGGTTAAAACAAGTTATTTTTTTTATAGAGTGTATGAAAATGGCCGGTGAATCGGAGCTCCGGTTGATTGTGTTACATAAAAGCATCATTTGTATATCAGTTAAAAGCATTTGATATTGACATGTGCACTGATAAAATAATTAGATACTATTTTTTATGAGGGGAGGTGACTGTGTGAACCTAGAGGATAAGGTAAATTTACAAGTGTTCAAGGAGAAATTAAATGAACAGGGAGGCCAAGAGAGAGAGAGAGAGAGGAGAATGTGTGATGTTGGTAATTAAATGTGTAGGTGCAAGAAAAATCACTGAGCTAAGAGAAGCGAGTGACCCCTGATCAGTCAGTCTGGGATGTCTTCGTCAGACTTCGTGCCTAAGGTACCAACAGTTCCTTAGACCGGACCGTCAACTTAAAGGCTTAGTCTGAGACCTGGACTCAGGGGCGGTGATCCCGGAATTATCAACAGATAAGTGGATCATGTGTACACGAATCCATTTTCTGAGATGCTTATTTTCCCCAGGTGTGTACGAGCAGATGCTCTAAGTGTATGCTATATGCTAATAAGGTTTGCTGCATTACCTACCTGATAATGGTCCAGAATTGACTGAAACATCGTCTAAAGCTCCTCTCCAAATTGTGCCTTAACTGTGAATTATTCCAGCCACTGTACATATTCAACAGTGTATAATATCTTTGCTTGTATCTGAATGTAGGTCAAAATATTGCTTTCCATTCTAGTTGCTTTCCAGTTAGTGGTTTAACACTACAATAATCAGTACGCTACTGTATTGTTATCGTGCGTGAAAAAAACTCAGTATAGAGAAGAGATAAGTTCTCCTAATCCTAAAAAATTATCCGGGAAAAAACTTGGCAGCCAGAACTGGTCAACAAGCGCAATTTCAGTTTGACCTTCACCTCACTCGCTCGTTTTTCCTTACCTTTTCAACTACTGTTAAGAACGGAAAAGAAATTCGGGGAATAAAAAATGAAAATATTTGGAGCAGTGTACGAGGGTAGAGCGACAGAAGAAGGAAGAGGAAGGGATAATAAAGTTAGGTTTCCCAATCTTATTGAATTTGTGATGTCTGGGTGATATTGCGTTCTTTGATGATGCTTGTGAGTTTGTGACTTAAAAGAGTAAATGAAATGGTACATTAGTCCTCCCCAAACCATAACCCCCTCAAAGCAATTTTCTAAGGCTTTCAGATGAAGTTCTCTCTGTTGATGTGACTGATAGATATACCCTTGCACAGAGAGGCTGGTGAACTTGGTTGAAGACCTTCAATGAGATTTCCTTTGAATATTTACTTCCGTGTAGATTTTTAATTCTATCATCCCCTCTCTATGGATATCCTCTTTCCGGTTGAGACTTTGCTGTATGGGGGGTATGGGGAAGCTGCTAATTTAAAGTCGCTGGTGTTTGGAAAGACGCCACTTGCAGACGTAGATGAAACCCGAGGGATCACATTCATCTTCATACTCCGGAAGATTCGTGACATTAATGGTACACAATACGAACAACTTGATGAATAAGGCATATTCACCTGGGTATTTTTACTGACGAGACGTTTCCCCTGAGCAGCTGGCTATTATTTCACTCAAATACTGAGGCCGCTTTTATACTGGAGACAGTGGAAGAAGCGGTGAGATAATTTAAATGAGTTCAGTCACTTAGCCTTGACTGAAGGAGCTCAGTCCCTTAGCCATGATTGAAGGAGCTCAGTCCCTTAGCCATGATTGAAGGAGCTCAGTCCCTTAGCCATGATTGAAGGAGCTCATTCCCTTAGCCAGGATTGAAGGAGCTCAGTCCCTTAGCCATGATTGAAGGAGCTCAGTCCCTTAGCCATGATTGAAGGAGCTCAGTCCCTTAGCCATGACTGAAGGAGCTCAGTCCCTTAGCCATGATTGAAGGAGCTCAGTCCCTTAGCCATGACTGAAGGAACTCAGTCCCTTAGCCATGACTGAAGGAGCTCAGTCCCTTAGCCATGATTGAATGAGCTCAGTCCCTTAGCCATGATTGAAGGAGCTCAGTCCCTTAGCCATGATTGAAGGAGCTCAGTCCCTTAGCCATGACTGAAGGAACTCAGTCCCTTAGCCATGATTGAGTGAGCTCAGTCCCTTAGCCATGATTGAAGGAGCTCAGTCCCTTAGCCATGACTGAAGGAGCTCAGTCCCTTAGCCATGATTGAATGAGCTCAGTCCCTTAGCCATGATTGAAGGAGCTCAGTCCCTTAGCCATGATTGAATGAGCTCAGTCCCTTAGCCATGACTGAAGGAGCTCAGTCCCTTAGCCATGATTGAATGAGCTCAGTCCCTTAGCCATGATTGAAGGAGCTCAGTCCCTTAGCCATGATTGAAGGAGATCAGTCCCTTAGCCTTGACAGAAGGTATTTAGTTCCTTATGCTTGATAAAACGAGTTCAGTCACATTGTCTTACATCACGAAGCCAGAGAAGAGATGCCACAGCTGAAGACAACGTCACAAGTTGGCGGGACGCATCAGTGGAAGTAGATAATGCCCATTCGTTATGCCAGTGGAAGATTGCTTAATATAATTTAAGTTCTGTGTTCCTTACGTACCAACCATCTTTCTTTCTACTGGTGTCATATCGTGGGTAAAACAATTATTAAATAGCCCACAATAAGTTTGTTCTGGGCAATTGGCAAATCACAAATGAGCAAGAAACAACAAGACGGGTCAATTACACTACAAAAATCTTACGTATTTTTACAAAATTAAATATTGTAAGTATTTACACCATGAAATACTGTATACACTTACACTATGAAATACTTAATGTACTTTCAGCAAGAAGATAAGAAATTTTCTGGATACTTACATGTGAAGTACCGCGAATACCGACGAAATAAACACATTAAAATTATATACATACAGTACATACACATTACACACAGTACATACACATTACATACAGTACATACACATTACATACAGTACATACACATTACATACAGTACATACACATTACATACAGTACATACACATTACATACAGTACATACACATTACATACAGTACATACACATTACACACAGTACATATATATTACATACAGTAAATTCGCATTACATAGAGTACATACAAATTACTTACAAATTACATACAATTTACATGCAGTTAAAAACATACAAATTACATACAATGAAATACTAATTTAATAACTAAGTAATTAGTTTTTTCTCTAGTCTTGACAAGGGTAAAAAATTATTCCAAATAGAGCGAGGAATGTAACAAAGTAATTTACTGCTGGGAAAAAAGTTACAGTAAGGTAATTAAGAGTATTGTTTGGAATAATGGCCAGGCAGGAAGGGTAATTAACAAGCAGAAGTAGGGATTATATTGGGAAGAATATATGTAGATTTAGTATAATTAGTGGCTCTTCCTGGGGCCAGGGAGGAGGATGAGGATGGTGGTGCCTCCGATTCCTTGGTGAAGGGATCCTGATCCAAGGAACCATAGCTGATTTTTTCCTCTCCTGAATTCAGTGTGACCACCTTGTATTTACCCCAGGTGTTGTATGACACCCACGGGTTTGCCGCTTCTCCATGAATGTAATAATAATAATACCAAGAATAATAATAATAATAATAATAATAATAATAATAATAATAATAATAATAATAATAATAATAATAATAATAATAATTAAAGTAATAATAATTATAATAATTAAATAATAAAAATAATAATGAAAGTAATAATAATTATAATTAAATATTAATAATAATAATAATGAGAGTAATAGTAATAATAATTAGAAGCAGAAAAAGTAGAGAAAGAAGAAGAGGAAGAATATTGTGACAACGTTTCGCTCTAGATCGTTATTAAATCAGCCTACAGATAACGAAACGTTGTCACAATAAAAGCCTCCAATAAACCTGTGTTTGTTGTAGGCGATAAGTTGCTATATCCGTCCTCCTGAACATCCTGACAGATACACAACGAAAAACACACTAAATAATCTTCTCAAACGGGTTGGTAGAATCCACAACTAACCCGCACAGAGGAAAGAAAGTCTGATGACGACGTTTCAGACCGACTTGGACATTATTAACTAGTTGGGGAGGTGGCGCGAAACATCAAGAAGAATGATTAATTTTAAATTTCCGTATTTCCAAGTGAAAAATTCTGAAACTGGGTACCAGACGAGTTAATATATAACCACTGCATGACGGCTTGTGAATCTGCATCAGGTATAAATTCGTCTTAATTGTTTACTCCAACGGAATCAACATGTACACTAAATCTTCAAGTCGAGTTCTGAATTATTGGAATGATGTCATTCATGCTGTTCGTAAAGATTTTTTTGTATCTGTGTGGTTGAAGTTTATACTGCTAACATTAATGACCACAGAGACGCATGTAGTAGAACATGGATTTATTGGAATGTTTCGCTCATATTGAAGCTAAACGCTATCTTAGTAAAGGCTTATTCTGACTATACTGCTACAGGCTGGGTGTGTAGAGTGGTCCACAGCAGCAACAAGCACTGGTTCACCCGTCCTGGAAACTTAGGCGTGAGTGTGAGTTACTTAATTTTTTTTTTTGGCTGTTGGCATTGTCCGGGATCATTACAATTGCTTGATATTCTAGTTAGGTATTTTCTTCAAAGTTCAGGATGCTGCGGTACCTCTGGGAGCAGTTATCCTCAGTGGTAATTATTCTGAGTGCTCCAGCGGTATTCCACTTACATTTTCCTGCTAATTTGAACTCAACATTTTGTGGTTTCTAATGAGTTTTTGTTTACATTTCTCAGTCAAAGGATTCTGTTAAACGGCCAAGGTAAAAACCAGAAAAAAAAATAGAGAATATGATTTCTTTCGTGTATTTATACGCACCTCTTCAAGAGGAGTAAGTAAGAACTAGTGAATGGTTCTCCTATCCTCCTTCAAGGAGGTTCCTTGATACTTGGGAAGGGTTTCAGATCCAAGTAACAGGATCTACCCGTCTATCAAATCTAATAAATCCTTCACTCCTCACACGCAGTATGACTCATGAATTCCGATCCCAGCCCGTAAATTCAACTGTTTACAGTAAATTTCACATGCCAAAAAGTTGTAAATTAAAAGTCAAAATATTGTACCTATAATACAATAAACTAATAGTTTATAAACAGCTCTCAGTGTCCTCTGGTGCTGGCGAGAAGTTCCCTTATAAATCCTATTCGTCACTGGAGGAAGCTTTTCAGCCCTGTCAGCTGGCTACGTGTTTTTACCTCAACGTTAAATGCTTCACAAACTCCCAACTTGGTAATATATAAAATTATTCAACGAAAATATCAACATTATTTGTATAACTTTTATCCTGATCTCCCTCGTTACTTTTTCCAGGGTCTCCTTAGTTACGTTTTTCTAAAGTCGTTCCTGCTACTTTTAACAAGAGCACTCTAGATAATTTTATCTAATTCTCTCGTCGTTTCTGGACAGGTGACTGGCTAATCTCTCCTAGATTCTTCACTAATTTGTCCTCTGCTCTCTAAATAAAACACAAGTGCAGTAACTGAGTTTATATTGACTAGATGTTACGCCATCAAAACAATAGGCTTTTTTTCAGTCTAATTCAGAAACGACTAATAATAATATCTGAAGAGATGTTATGATTGTTCTATCAATTGAATTTTTTTAAAACTTCTAAAATAAAAAAAAAACGTACTTAGATATGTCCATTTTTAAGCTAAATGTGATAGTACAGCAGAGAGGGGAAAAGAGTGAAAAAAAAATATGTAAAATCGTTCAGAAAAGTCTCAACCTCTCTTCTTCTTCTTCTTCTTCTTCTTCTTCTTCTTCTTCTTCTTCTTCTTCTTCTTCTTCTTCTTCTTCTTCTTCTTCTTCTTCTTCTTCTTCTTCTTCTTCTTCTTCTTCTACTTCTTCTTCTTCTTCTTCTTCTACTGACATAAAACTGTCGTATAAAAGAGACGATTCAGCTGGTAGCAAATATATTCTTCTGCTGAGGACAGTCGCAAAGTTTTGACGATTCCTTTTAGTGCAGTATAGGCTTCTTTATGCATATAACACGAGGCAATTTTAGAGGAACTTTTTCCCTCCTGGGAAGGTGGAGAAGCAAAAGCATCTCTCCCTAAACCTATTGAACCGATTCACCTACTCTGGTAAACATCATTACATTACCGGTATACACCATTACATTACTGGTATACACCATTACATTACTGGTATACACCATTACATTACTGGTATACACCATTACATTACTGGTATACACCATTACATTACTGGTATACAGTACCAACAAGCCGATGAATAAGACACAGGCGCCCTTCAGTTGGCATCCATTTAAGCACTGACACTGTTTTTATGGACCTTCACTGCACTACATACACTCCACATTACAAATTTATTACAACAGTACAGTATACTACATAACAGAGGTTTCCTGCATTATCAAGGCCAAGTGACTGAATATCAGTCAAGGCTGAGGTACTTTTCAAAACTGCATCTCCACTTCTTCCAGTGTTCCATATCTAATCCCTGATGGAGTGAAAATAGCTACTGTTAGGCGACACGCCTTCATAAATAGAGACACCCAGGTGATACCCAGGTGTAGATGAGTGGTTCACAGAACCGACACATTGATAAATTAGACACATGTGCAACTCTTGGGTATCTTTATTAAGGAAACGTTTCGCCACAGTGACTTCATCAGTCCATACACAGGAGAAGCTTGAAGAACAGGAGGAGAATGAGGTAATCAGTCCCTCAACCTTGAGTCGATGTGGTCAGTCCATCGTATTCTATTCAAGATTGATGGACTAACCACATCGACTCAAGGTTGAGGGACTGATTACCTTATTCTCCTCCTGTTCTTCAAGCTTCTCCTGTGTATGGACTGATGAAGCCACTGTGTGGCGAAACGTTTCCTTAACAAAGATACCCAAGAGTTGCATATGTGTCTAATTTATCATCGATACCCAGGTGGTAGCCAGGTGATATCCAGGTGATACGCAGGTCATAACAAGGTGATAACCAGGTGTGCTCTTTAGCGGTAAATGCTCACGAATTCGTAATAAAAAATGCTCACGAGATAGTAATAACAAATGCTCACGAAACAGTAATAACAAATGCTCACGAAATTGTAATAACAAATACTCACGAAACAGTAATAACAAATGTTTACTAAATCGTAAACAAATCACGGAACGGATGGTGCTTGAACCCAAGGCAGGCAAGTCCGGTATGGTCAAGTGGATAACACACTGGCCTGTGAGTCTTAGAAGTCGATTGCTGCGTATTCGAACCCCCACCTCCGTGATTTAGTAACCTGTAAATAGGTGCCTGGATGTTAGTCGACTACTGTGGGTGGATTCGTGAGGATGAAGATAAAGGGCTTGTAGTGTACCTAACTACTACTACTACTGCTGCTACCACCTCCTGCTTATATATACCCCTCTTTCTCTCCTTTTCGTTAGTGTGACTTTGTAAATGGTCCAAGTCGGACCGAAACGTCGTCGTAAGCTCCTCTCTTCTATGTGCGGGTTATTTGTGTATCGTTCCAGTCACGGTATTGTGCCTTTTTTGTGTTATTTAGTGTACCTAAGACAGAGCTGGGAATTGAAATGATCGAAGGTTGGATAATAGCTCTCGGACCTGTAAATAAGTTAATGTAGGAAAACATCTCTCAGCCAGTAAATTAAATTCTGCAATTTAAATCTGGTTAACGTGTCAGACAAATTTTATCACTTTTTTTTACTCCTGTTAATAACGAAAACAGACCCATGTTGCAGAATAAACTTTCGCTGGGACAACGCTTCTCTTGTGTAGAGCGTGATCATGTCAAAGCTTGTTAAAGCTTTACACAACGAAACATTACTTGATAACGCTCTACACAGGGAGAAGTGTTACCCGATAAAGCTCTACACCGAGTGAAACATGACTTGATAAAGCTCTACAAAGAACGAATCATGACTCGGTAAAACTCCAAACAGAGCGAAATGTTACTCAACAATGCTCTGCACTCAGGCAAAGTTGAGTGAGTCTCTTCTTTCCCAGTGTCATCAGGACACTTGTTTTGATCCCGTCTTTTACATTTTCGAAGGTTGACATTTCTCTGGGGAATGTTGCAGCGATACTGACACACTGTACTAGATGTAACGCCAAGTTCTCACCGTAGCATTCACTCTCTCAGCTAACAGAACTACACATTTCTCTTTCCTGGTATCCTTTGACTCTTAGTTCTTTTGGTCTTTTCATTTCTCATCTACGCATCCTTCTCTCTCTCTCTCTCTCTCTCTCTCTCTCTCTCTCTCTCTCTCTCTCTCTTGCATGATTGCTCTTCTCTTTCTCCCTTTGACCCTTCTTTCTCTTTGTCATCGTTTGTAGTTATTCCCATTCGCTCTGCTCCTTTCATTCTATCAATTAGTTACTACAACCCTAGCATCTATCAAGAGCCTTGATGCTTTTGAAGTGTTCTTGAGTCAGGGAATTAGAGCTCCCAACCTGATTTCAGATCAAGCCTGATTGTCTCCTACCTGTCCAGTGCTCTATGATTCTTACAAGCATTAAATTTCCTCTAATTTAACTAAGATAATCCAAGACTACCCAGACTAACACTATACATCAGGCAGAAATGATCTAACACATACGTGGTACCTCGAGTTACGAACTTAATTCGTTCCAGAAGGCTGTTCCAGTGCCGATACCGAAGCGTGAAGCACCACATGGAGCGTGAAGCACCACATGTAGCGTGAAGCACCACATGGAGCATGAAGCATCACATGGAACGTGAAGCACCACATGGAGCGGGAAGTACCACATAGGTGAAGCGTGAATCGTGAGCGCTGGGAGGCACCAGGTTCCTGGGAGGTGAAAGTTAATTAGGTTGGGTTTCTTATGAGGCTGTGGTAACAAAATTTCTTGAATCAAATTTCTTCCCTTATCAAGACACTCTAGTTCATTATTATTATTATTATTATTATTATTATTATTATTATTATTATTATTATTATTATTATTGTTATTATTATTATTATTATTATTATTTTTATTATTATTATTATTACACCTTCCAAACACGGGTTAGAATCCTGTTGGCAGCGAGATATATAATGTATGTATATATATGTGTGTATATTATGTGTATATATATATATATATATATATTATATATAATATATATATATATATATATATATATATAATATATATATATATATAAATAATATTTTATATATATATATATATATATATATATATATATATATATATATATATATATATATATATATATATATATATGCAAAACAACCACTCTGAAAGAATAGAGAAATTCCAAGCGTTTTCGTGACTACTCACATTATCAAGGAACTATGTGATAATGTGAGTAGTCACGAAAGCGCTTGGGAAATTTTTCTATTCTTTCAGAGTGGTTGTTTTGCATATTTTGAAATCACCTGTTTACTGTGATCTTATTGCATATATTTTATAAATATATATATATATATATATATAATATATAATATATATATATTATATATATATATATATAATATACATATATATATAATATATATATATATATATATATATATATATATATTTTATAATATATATATATATATATAACATATATATATATATATATATATATATATATATATATATTTATATATATATATATATATATATATATATATATATATATATATATATACGCCGCTGCTGCGTATGAAACTTTGTGCAAAGCAACGAGAAGTATTGCAAATATTTATGATTACTTCTTTGAAACCCAAATTTTCTGGCAACTCCTAAATACTTTTTTAATCACAGGTTTCACGTGACGAGACGAAACTAAGTTCAATTTTTTTAAATAAAAATATAATAGATCTTTATTGCGTCCTTTATTATTACACTGGAGTGTTGCTCTCTTTACTAGAAATATTCATTGAGTTGTCTGAATTTCGGTTCTATTTTCTCGGGTATTTTGTCGTTCTCTTCCATACTTTTTTTTTCTTCTCACTGTCTCTTTCTTCTGTTTCCACTTCACATTTTCCCCTTGCTGCGTTCTTACGTATTTTTTTCTCACTATTCCTTGTCCTTCGTTTCTCCCTTCTTCTTTTCCTATGTCCTCCTCACTTCCGGGACCTCCTCACCTTCCCCTCCTAACCTTCCCCTCCTCACCTTCCCCTCCTCACCTTCCCCTCCTCACCTTCCCCTCCCCACCTTCCCTCCCGATTCTCCATTGCCGCGTTCATCCATTCAAAAACTTCAATTTCTCTATTTCCTGGCTCCTCAACTTCCTCTTTTCACTTATTTTCGAACTTTTTTCATTCGTCCCTATCGCATCTTCCTTAATATCTCCTTCCCTGTAACACCCATCACCTCCATCCCTCCCTTCACCAACCCACCCCATCACGCACACCTTCTCTTCTTCACCGACTCCCTTCATTCACTCTCCCAGTGACTCCTCGCATACATTGCCTTCCTCTGTGTAACTCAGCATACTGGTTATGACATTTTTATAAGAATCCGCATTCCACGTTATGGAAATAACGGGAATGTTTTCGATGTAACTAAAGACCCAACTCAGGCGATATTAAACTAGTTGGAAGAAAGTCATTGTATATGCAGACAGGTACACAAGATGCAGCGCTAAAGTGAGCCCAGAAGAAATAGAACAAAAGAATTAAGGAGCACAACAGGAGATATACCGGCCCATGTTCAGTGATTCCACCAGTCAACGCGCTTACACACAGCAGGAGATATACCGGCCCATGTTCAGTGATTCCACCAGTCAACGCGCTTACACGCAGCAGGAAATACACCGGCCCATGTTCAGTGATTCCACCAGTCAACGCGCTTACACACAGCAGGAAATGTACCGGCCCAGGTTCAGTGATTTCACCAGTCAACGCGCTTACACATCCACAAAGTTATTGCCAATTGAATAATTTTCATATCCAATTTATTCTAAATTCTGTCAAATTCATAAGAGACGGGTGGCCTAGCATTATAGCCAACAAAATTATCAGTAACACAAAATTTCAATGTGTCAGTACGCCCCAGAAATGAGAAAATGATTGGCAAAGCTTTATACAAGCTTTGCCAATCGTTTGTCGCTAACGCTGGCCTGGAAATGAATTCTTGTGATCTGGAAAACCCTAGCCAATCATTTCCTGTTTCTGGTATTTAACACAGTATTGTCAACTTCCCGTTAGAAAGCTTTACAATGACGAAGAATTTCGTAGAAATACAGTCAGCAATTTGTGGCAAATTGTTTCACGCGGAAATGTAATTTTCTCATCTTCTTTTTCTTGGATGTTGTGTCTTTGCTAGGAAGTGCAGTTGGATGAATCTTATTGTGGCTAGCTGGTCTAGTGGCTAACGCGACGGGCTGGAGTTTTGAGACTCTATGACCGCGGGTTCAATCCCGGCCGGGAGTATGGTTTTAGTGCAGAGACAGTGTAGGTGCTACAACATTTACGAACTTTGGACAAAGTCACTTTTTCACAGAAAAACGATCCTCTTCTTTTCCTGGATTTTTTCTACCTGTGTAAGTGGAAAGAAATTATATTCTTCTGATGGTGTGAATTTGATTTATTTTATGTTAATTAATCAAGCATTAAACCAGTGTGGTGCAGGCTTGATCGTACGTCCGCCAATCATCGTGCAGTCGTCGACGCGTCAGAATGTTGGGTGTGGAGTAAAGGTGAAGGATGTGGTTGAGGGACTGGAATGAGGAGTTGGGGTGGTATATTGTGAGGATTATGATTTAGTGTATAGAGTTTGAGTAAGAACAGAAGGCCTGGCATTGTCTTACATTACTCAACTGGTGTAATTCATCTTCATGTCATACGTTACACACGTTCATTACTTCACCTACAAACACTTTGATCCTAATTTGTTATTAAACACTTCCACTTAAGTCACTTCTGTATCTCTTCCCTTCCAGTAACTTTTCTTTCTGACTCTTCTCTTTAACTTTACTTCCCAACTCCCTTCCGTAACTCTGATAATTAATTCTTCTCTCTAACTCTTTCTCTAACTGTCCTCTCTACTGCTTCTCCCAAATTCTCCGACCTAATACTTCTCCCAAACTCACCAATCTAATGCGTCTCCCAAACTCACCAACCTATTGCGTCTCCCAAACTCACCACCCTTACTTCTCCCAAACTCACCAACCTAATACTTCTCGCAAACTCACTACCCTTATACTTCTCCCAAACTCTCCAACATAATACTTCTCCCAAATTCTCCAACCTAATACTTCTCCCAAACTTTTCCACTTAACTCTTCTGACTTTTCTACCTAACTCATCTAACTTTTTTTTCTTAACTCACCCTAGGCATTCCTTCCTAACTTTCCTCTCTAACTTTCCATTCTTTTCACATTTCTCACACTTCCATGATGCCAAAGTTTAGGAAATACACATATTTACCTCATGTCTTCCGTCCCCAAAACCCAATATTTTATCCACGTACTGAATTCTTGTGGGAGTGAGTGAGCAGTTATTGCTCACTGCTGGGGAGAAGTGATCCTTCCTGGGGTAGATATAACTGAGAATATTGATCATCCCTGGGGTGTTATATCCAGGGACAATGGTCCTTCACAAGGTAGTATAGCTGGGACAGTGGTCCTTCACAAGGTAGTATAGCTGGGACAGTGGTCCTTCACAAGGTAGTATAGCTGGGACAGTGGTCCTTCACAAGGTAGTATAGCTGGGACAGTGGTCCTTCACAAGGTAGTATAGCTGGGACAGTGGTCCTTCACAAGGTAGTACAGCTGGGACAGTGGTCCTTCACAAGGTAGTATAGCTGGGACAGTGGTCCTTCACAAGGTAGTACAGCTGGGACAATGGTCCTTCACAAGGTAGTATAGCTGGGACAATGGTCCTTCACAAGGTAGTATAGCTGGGACAATGGTCCTTCACAAGGTAGCATAGCTGGACAGTGGTCCTTCACAAGGTAGTACAGCTGGGACAGTGGTCCTTCACAGGTAGTATAGCGGGATCAATGGTCTTCACAGTAAATACGACATGGTCCTTCCCAAGGATACACTGGACATGGTCCTTCCAGTAGATAGCTGGACATGTCCTTCACAGCTAATATAGCTGGGACAATGGTCATTCCAGTTATATGCTGGACAATGTCCTCCAAGGTGCATAAGTGACAGTGTCTCACAAGATTAGCTCCAACGGGACAATGGCTCTTCACAAGGTAGTTATAGCTGGGACAATGGTCCTTCACAAGGTATGTTAGCTGACAAGGTCTTCACAAGGTTATTTAGCTGGACAATGTCCTCACAGGTCATAGCCTTGGACAATTGTCCTCACAAGGTAATTACGGACAATGGTCCTTCACAAGGTAGTATAGCTGGGACAATGCTTCCAAGGTAGCATAGCGGGACAGTGGTCCTTCACAAGGAAGTACAGCTGAGTTACATGGTCTCCTCACAAGTAATACGCTGGACAATGGTCTTTCACAGGTAGTCGCTGGACAGTGTCTTCGCAGGTAGTATAGTGGACAGTGGTCATTCATCAGGTATTGCTGGGAATGTGTCCTTCCAGGTAGTACAGCTGGACAATGGTCTTCATCAAGTAACACTGGGACGTGTCCTTACAGTATGCTGGGACAATGGTCCTTCACAAGGTAGTACAGCTGGGACAGTGGTCTTTCACAAGGTAGTATAGCTGGGACAATGGTCCTTCACAAGGTAGTATAGCTGGGACAATGGTCCTTCACAAGGTAGCATAGCTGGGACATGGTCCTTCACAAGGTAGTATAGCTGGGACATGGTCCTTCTCAAGGTAGTATAGCTGGGACAATGGTCCTTCACAAGGTAGTCATAGCTGGGACAATGGTCCTTCACAAGGTAGTATAGCTGGGACAATGGTCCTTCACAAGGTAGTATAGCTGGGACAGTGGTCCTTCACAAGGTAGTATAGCTGGGACAGTGGTCCTTCACAAGGTAGTACAGCTGGGACAGTGGTCCTTCACAAGGTAGTATAGCTGGGACAGTGGTCCTTCACAAGGTAGTATAGCTGGGACAGTGGTCCTTCACAAGGTAGTATAGCTGGGACAATGGTCCTTTAGTGGATCTTCCTGAGATTGTGACTCAGACTTGTGTGACTATTATTTCAGTTAAATATATTATCTATCACATATATATGTGTGATTTATCACACGCATAATTAAGTTCTTTATCACATGGTTAAAGTATGTGGTCTATCACATGCTTTAAAAATGTGACTTTTTCTAGTGGACAAAATATAATTTATCTGTTCTATAACAAAACAATATATTTTTATTCTCTAATTCGAACATTACGGTAATGAATATTTTAAATACATTTAAATGCATAAAGTTAAATAGTTTTATGCAAAGTTAATTTTACACGATATGATGAAAGGAAAAAAATACAGAAAAGAAGTCACATTGATCAACTCTGTTACATAAAAGAATAACGTAGAAAAATAATTTAAGAGAGCATATAAACAAAGCCTGAATAAAAGTAACCGAACCTCAGTCATTGGGAAATCTTAGTTTACCTGGAGAGGATTTCAGGGGTCAACGCCCCGCGGCTCGGTCTGAGACCAGGTCTCAGTGAAGGTTTGAATTAATTTTGGCCTCTATAGGTTCCAAACTGCCACATTTATTGAAGAAATTGGGGAATCTGAAATGCTGGTTTGATCAAATAATTTGGGAGTTCCTCATTCGATCAGATAACCTGATATTGAAATTTCTGAGCTGTTTGAAATGTTGCATGTAAACAGACCTCTTGCAAGCATTACTGTTAGATATTTCGAACAGGCTTTATAACTTAGAAATCTGCTAGCTTTACTTCCGCTATCCTCATAAGTGTTAAAAGTGTTGATCCTCCTTCCCAGCGGCACGACGAACTCACCTGGGAACAAAAGGAAAAAAAAATATTTTGTCCAAGTGGGCTCTTTTGTGCTATTGACCAATGTTTATTACTCTTTAGTGTTCCAGCTAATGCTTGGGACAATTTCGAAACGAGAACTCCTGGTTTTCATCTTTGCAGGACATTGGGTCCACGATCTTCGCTCTCCTCAATGAATTTGTTATTAGGAATGTTACTGGGGGTCTGGCTAGAGTTCTTGAACCAAATAGACTAGAATCGAGCATGTGAAAACTGGGTGAGATAGTACGTAGGTTGAAAGTGGGAAAAGCAGTGGAGATGGATTCGATTATGGTGAAATGCTTGTGGCAGATGAAGATAAAATTTTGGTTAAGTTGAAGTATATTGTATTAGAGGAGAAGATGCCCGAGCACTGGCGGAGAAAAAAGTTTGTAACTTTGTAAAAAGAAACCGGAACAACAATGTCAGAATTTTTATGGAAAGAGGAAGCGAAACTACAAAAAAAATTATTGAGGCTAAATGAGAATTTAGAAAGTGGAATATATATATATATATATATACCAAGTAAATGCATCTAAGAATATATCTTATAAATAATTAAATAAGGGATAGGAGCTGTTTGTCTCATTTACAGTCGGTGCTTGAAAAAAACATAAGGTAGGGTAGAGAAGGGAGCAAATGTATAGAATAGTTCGTAAGTTGCTGAATGCTGTGAAATATTTGTGTGCGGAGAGGGATACTCTGATTAAGGTATGAAAGAGAAAACAAGAGACAATTTTGCAGTAAAAGTTGGCCCTAGACAAAGATGTATGATGTCACCGTGGTTGTTCAACCACGATGCTATTGCACATCCTTGAATAATGTTAATTAACGCTAGACAATCAGAGGGAACTGTGGCCTTAAAATATAATGAATTTGAGATAAAATGGGAGTTGTCACAGTTGCTCTCTGTTGATGACGTGATTGTGGGAGATTCAGAGGCGAAGTTAGTGGAGGAGTTTGTAACTGTAAATAAAAGGAAGTTGAATGTGAACACAGAACAAAGTAAGGTACAAGTTTGGGGGAGAAAAAGACTGAAAGTCAGACTGGAAGGAAGGAATATATACGAAACGATTGAATTTAGGTACATATTTGTGGATGTATGGCCAGTTTTCTTTGGAAGATACAGCATATCACAGAATAAACAAGAGGGAAAACGTAGCAGGGATGTTTGAGTAAAAAGTTAAAAAGGGAAAATTACGTTTGAAAAAAATATTATCCTATCGTAGGAGAATGTAGAACATTGGGGATAATATTAGGGGAGAAGTAAATAATGAAAATGAATGTTATAGGAATGCAATTAGAAGCCTGAGTAGATATATAATTCACTATGATAACATGAGCGTAGATAAGTACGTTTATGGAGCAACTTGCAATGTGAACAGAATGACTGATGTTGTAGTGGCCAGGCTTAGGCTTGGTTACAAGTACTTCAGGAAGTTTGGCAGACACACAGATTATGATCAAACTAAAGGCAAATTATGTTGTCAGGCATATGGTCACTGTCTTGACACTCTGTGCTTAACTGTCCACTTCTTGAGGAATACAGAGACAGACAGTATAATAACCTATGTGACATGTCAAGATATCTTATTAATGAAAATAAGATACCAGGTATACTAAGCAAATTTCCTAAATTTGCTTGTAACAGATAAGTGAACTATAGATATAACTCCAACTGTACACCTGTTAACCCTTTTGGGGCCTAGTTCCTAGGCCTTTTGTGTATCCACATGCTCTTGCGCTACCGTCCACAGGATGGATATAGGGTGCACAATAAACTAGCCACTTCGGTGGTAAAATTTAATCTAAAATCTATATTATTTAGTCGTTTTCCACTGACCTTCAAAGAGAGCCAGTTCTGACTTTCTTTGTACGTGGACTGAATAAGAGACATGGACGAACAGGCCTTTGTTGTGACACTGGTTCGTGTCACTTGTTTTCTCTGTTATTACTGATGTGTAGACATTACTGATAACGCTACACAAACCATGAACAACCTCTGTTTTTTATGTGCACATTACTGAGCATCCTACACGCCTAAGTAAACTCTAAAGCATCCTCGTTCTAATTTTTGTATCATATTAAGGAAATAATATTGCTGTCGTATTGGGGGTCTTGTGATTAGTCTCCTCTCTGTGTATGTCTGTACTCAAAGATCTCCTTTCTGTCTATATCTTTTTCTCGATGACCTCTCTGTGTATATTTTTTTTTTCGAGGACCTCCTCTCAGTGTATATCTTTCTTCACGAACCTCCAGAAATATTCCTCAACTCATACTATTGTTTTTCGTGCCTCATCATCCTCTGATACTGCGAAATCTTCCATTAACATTTCGTGATGCAACTATTGTTTGACTATCTCTGCGCACGCTTAATTTGTCAGTGGATTGTCATTGTTGTGACCAAGCTTGGTTGACTCCCATTCCCAATAATAATAATAATAATAACAACAATAATAATAATAATAATAATAATAATAATAATAATAATAATAATAATAATAATAATAATAATAATAATAATAATAATAATAACAGACTGGAATAGGGCAGAAAATATGCATGTGCTAGATCGGATATGTCATTGCTAATTCACGTAAAGCTGATTGCTTGATACGGAAATGCGTTCATAAGCGTTCCATTGATTAATTTGCATTTTTTTGTTGCCCATGTATTTGTTGCTGGCAGATTTGTTTCTTCTGGGTTCGTTTCCCGATTTTTTTTATCCTGTTGGTTTCAATCCTGTTCACCCTGGGGGTTTCTTTTCAGTAGGTTTAATTCCAATAGGTTTATTTCGCATTTATCCATGTCTTGCGACATTCTCTCATTGACACGTATCATATAAAGGGATGTAACATTCACCCCATGTCTTGGGAAGGTTACATTTTGTTATGTTCCAAGAATGATACCACGTTCTATGCCTGCAAGAATGTTTCCACATTCTCTCTTGTCTTGAGAAAACGGCTATGTGTGTGTCTCGTCTTGAGGATGCTGCTGCTGCTGCTGCAGTCTGACACACCTTAAGAATCTTTCCACATTCTCCTATATCTTGAGAATGCTGCTATATGCTTCCATGTCTCTGAAATCTTTCCACATTCTCTCATGTCTTAAGAATGCTATCACATTCACTCATGTCTTGAGAATCCAAACATAACTCAGAGAGGTTCCATGTATCCCGCCACTTTCCTCCTCCAAGAGACTTTGCAGTTTTTCTGAACTCACAAATCGTTACCTTCCGCAAATACCGGGGCTTCTGTTTTTAATCTCAGAATGGAGGGCCTCTCTGCCTCATTTTTCTATCCCACAGCCATTACCCGAAAAAAACTGCCACTTTGTCTTTTCTAAACACCTCTGATCTCAATCCCTCAAGGAGCAATTTTGGAGAAAATTTTATGGTTATCTCCTTCTTCTTCTTCTTCTTCTTCTTCTTCTTCTTCTTCTTCTTCTTCTTCTTCTTCTTCTTCTTCTTCTTCTTCTTCTTCTTCTTCTTCTTCTTCTTCTTTTTCTTCTTGGCCTTCAGTGTTGAGTGCCGAACTTTACCTTGTCATTCCCAGGTCTTGTCCTCAAAAATAAAAAAAACATGTTGTATTTCCTTATAATATCAGGTGAATGAATACTTAGATATGACTTTATAAAGTATTTGCAGGGAAATGTAATATGTATTTTAGGAGCTGTTCTCCAAATAGAACAGGTATCATGATGATGATGATGATGATGATGATATAATAATAATAATAATAATAATAATAATAATAATAATAATAATAATATAATAATAATAATAATAATAATAATAATAATAATAATAATAATAATAATAAATAATAAAAACAACAGTAATGTTTTAATAATATTACTACATAAAGATATGTATATGTATATATATATATATATATATATATATATATATATATATATATATATATATATATATATATATATATATATATATATATATATATATATATATATATATATATGCAAGGAATTCGCGAGAGCATGCGAAATATACACAAACACTGATCTCTGGCTGAAGGAGACTCGAACCTTGTCCTAAGGTTCGTAGGTTCGAGTCTCCTTCAGCCAGAGATCAGTGTTTATATATATATATATATATATATATATATATATATATATATATATATATATATATATATATATATATATATATATATATATATATATGGAAAGTTTGAGCCAACACGTGTGCTTTCCTCAGCACTATATTTTACAGAGTTCATCTCTCCTGGCCGCAGTGTTCATCTGTTAGTGTAAACCCGTGTTCCCGCACTATAAATCAGTGGAGAGTGAAATATGCCCTGGAATACATCCGGGTACACTAATAAATTTGGCAGCATGGTCCCTTAAATTTTGCCGGGAGCGATCTCAGCATTTGGGACTTCAGTTGATAGTGTCATTCCTCACAAAAATTTCGCCTACCTTAAGATGTAATAAACTATCTCTGACACTAACCCTCATAAACAGAAATTCCTGATTTTTCTTGTAAGAGTGTTGTTCTATTTACAACTAACTTATACACTGGTCTGAAGGTGGAAGCTTAAGTATGTTCTATTTACAACTAACTTATACATTGGTCAGAAGGTGGAAGCTAAAGTATGTTCTATTTACAACTAGCTTACACATTGGTCTGAAGGTGGAAGCTTAAGTATGTTCTATTTACAACTAACTTATACACTGGTCTGAAGGTGGAAGCTTAAATATGTTCAATTTACAACTAACTTATAAATTGGTCAGAAGGTGGAAGCTAAAGTATGTTCTATTTACAACTAAATTATACTTTGGTCAGAAGGTGGAAGCTAAAGTATGTTCTATTTACAACTAACTTATACTTTGGTCTGAAGGTGGAAGCTTAAGTATGTTCTATTTTCAACTAGCTTACACATTGGTCTGAAGGTGGAAGCTTAAGTATGTTCTATTTACAACTAAATTATACTTTGGTCAGAAGGTGGAAGCTAAAGTATGTTCTATTTACAACTAACTTATACTTTGGTCTGAAGGTGGAAGCTTAAGTATGTTCTATTTACAACTAGCTTACACATTGGTCTGAAGGTGGAAGCTTGAGTACGAAGATAAACTCTGTATTCTAGACGTTTTTCGCTCTAATGACTTGATAAACCTCTACCTAGACCTTGTATTGAAGAAGCGGGGAGCCTCAGGAATGTTTGCCGGGTCCAACATTATTTTCTGTCTTTACCAGTGATATTCTGTCTCCAGCTTCCGTCCCGAGATGTCTTAAAGGCTCACTACATGTAGCATTATCAAACATTTTGGTGAGAAAACTTTAGGTAATGTTGGCTTCACTCATTTAAGCGTTGTCCTGTCACAGGTATTGTTCTAGTTCTGGAGATGTGCCTTACCTTCCCTGGTGTGCTCATTACACTCTTGTTGTTTGTAAAGACTATACTACTTCTTGAGATTTCCCTTTTTCTCTCTCTCAAATATTCTCCCCCCCCCTCTCTCTCTCTCTCTCTCTTTTCTGTCTCCACTGACTACTAATTAACATACTAGACT
>NC_069450.1:27416671-27419171 GCF_026875155.1 Cherax quadricarinatus
CACGAAGGGTTTACTCTAATACCCACTAATATACACGAAGGGTTTACTCTAATACCCACTAATATACACGAAGGGTTTACTCTAATACCCACTAATATACACGAAGGGTTTACTCTAATACCCACTAATATACACGAAGGGTTTACTCTAATACCCACTAATATACACGAAGGGTTTACTCTAATACCCACTAATATACACGAAGGGTTTACTCTAATACCCACTAATATACACGAAGGGTTTACTCTAATACCCACTAATATACACGAAGGGTTTACTCTAATACCCACTAATATACACGAAGGGTTTACTCTAATACCCACTAATATACACGAAGGTTTACTCTAATACCCACTAATATACACGAAGGGTTTACTCTAATACCCACTAATATACACGAAGGGTTTACTCTAATACCCACTAATATACACGAAGGGTTTACTCTAATACCCACTAATATACACGAAGGGTTTACTCTAATACCCACTAATATACACGAAGGGTTTACTCTAATACCCACTAATATACACGAAGGGTTTACTCTAATACCCACTAATATACACGAAGGGTTTACTCTAATACCCACTAATATACATGAAGGGTTTACTCTAATACCCCCTAATATACACGAAGGGTTTACTCTAATACCCATATTAGAGATTATAATATTCTTGACTGGTGGTGAACAGGTTACATGCAGCCTTAATGACCCTCGTGTAATCGATCGACTTTAAACCCACCCCCCAAAAAATAGTTTCTCTAGTGTCTAGGGAAGTATGGTAGCCGAGCTTACCTGACAAACCTGCACCTGACCACACTGCGTGAATGGAACTTCAAAATGTAGCCATTGAAGCGAGATCTTATGGTAGAAATATAAACACTTTAGCAGTATAATGTGATCCTTTATTGAAAACGTTTCTCCCACACAATGGGCGAAACGTTTGTGACATAAAGCGCACTGTGTGAAAGAAACGTTGTCAATAAAGAATCCCATTATACTGCTGATGTGTTTGTATTTCCATTGTGTCGGTATCTTATACCATTTATTTCCATCTTACGGTAGGTTTAAAGATTGGTTACGCGGGTACATGAGTGAGTGTGGGTGGGTGTGAGTTAGACCTGTCTATTACGGGCCGACAGTGCCTGCCACAGTGCTCCTCTCTTCTTATGACCTGGTGTGATACAAACTGAAATGACCTACAATGACCTCACAGCTCTTGACTTAGCCTGGCTTGAAGCCTCCGGCATAGCAATATAAAATGTGCAATTTAATGTTGATCAGATGAGTGATGACGCAGGAGCTCGGTATTGTGTCAACGTGTAATTCTGGGAATTTTGAGATTTGCCTCAGGGAAAAATCAGTGGAATTGTTTATACATTGTCATTACACTGTTCACTTGTGTTTCATACGTAGTGTTCATATTGTTTACAGATTTTGTTCATAATGTTCTTATATTCATCAAGTTTATATATGGATATGAATAATTTTTATCTAGATGTGGACTCAAATAGGCTAAGGGACTGAACTCCTCAGGATGATCACTTCTACCACAGGCTATACATCAGGATACTTCACTCTACCATGCCAGAGGGACTGATCACATCAGGATAACTTCACCTCTACCATGCCAGAGGGACTGATCACATCAGGATAACTTCACCTCTACCATGCCAGAGGGACTGATCACATCAGGATAACTTCACCTCTACCATGCCAGAGGGACTGATCACATCAGGATAACTTCACCTCTACCATGCCAGAGGGACTGATCACATCAGGATACTTCACCTCTACCATGCCAGAGGGACTGATCACATCAGGATACTTCACCTCTACCATGCCAGAGGGACTGATCACATCAGGATAACTTCACCTCTACCATGCCAGAGGGACTGATCACATCAGGATAACTTCACCTCTACCATGCCAGAGGGACTGATCACATCAGGATAACTTCACCTCTACCATGCCAGAGGGACTGATCACATCAGGATAACTTCACCTCTACCATGCCAGAGGGACTGATCACATCAGGATAACTTCACCTCTACCATGCCAGAGGGACTGATCACATCAGGATACCTTCACCTCTACCATGCCAGAGGGACTGATCACATCAGGATACCTTCACCTCTACTATGCCAGAGGGACTGATCACATCAGGATAACTTCACCTCTACCATGCCACAGGGACTGATCACATCAGGATAACTTCACTTCTATCATGTCAGAGGGACTGATCACATCAGGATAACTTCACTTCTATCATGTCAGAGGGACTGATCGCTCGGAAATCTCCACTTTTTCAACCGTGTTCAATATATTAATCTCCTATCCACTCGACCGAAGAAGCCTGCTATGCAGGCGATACATTTAGCATATAAATGTACCCAAATATTCTCACATAGTTCTCATGCTGTTTGCATAATGAACAAACATTGTTCCCAGATTTTCTGAACATATCTGTGTTGGGTTTAACCGCAGCATTGTATAAAATAT
>NC_069450.1:27421671-27429171 GCF_026875155.1 Cherax quadricarinatus
AAAAATTAAAACCGTTTTTTTTTTGCGAAGATCCGGCACGTGTTACACAAACTGGTTTAACTGAGATGATGTTTCGCTCTTAGAAAGTTCTAACAGAGCGAAGCGTTGACTCAGTGAAAGGTTGTTCTAGAATGCGTTCCGCGTCTTCTAATTTTTTATCCTGGTAGTTACGATCCTGGTATTTACGATCCTGCTATTTTAGATCCTGATATTTTAGATCCCGTTACTTTCGATCTTGTTATTTTCAAGCCTAATATTTTCGATATTGGTGTTTTAAATACTGGTATTTTCGATCCTTTTATTTACGATCCTGATATTTTCGATCCTGATATTTACGATCCTGGTATTTACGATCCTGGTATTAACTATCCTGGTACTTACGATCCTGATATTTTCGATCCTGGTACTTACGATCCTGATATTTTCGATCCTGGTACTTACGATCCTGATATTTTCGATCCTGGTATTTACGATCGTATTACGATCCTATATTTGATACCTTTTACGATCCTGGTATTTACGATCCTGGTATTTACGATCCTGATACTTACGATCCTGATATTTTCGATCCTGGTATTTACGATCCTGGTACTTACGATCCTGATATTTTCGATCCTGGTATTTACGATCCTGGTATTTTCACTGGCACGGCGTTTCCTGTTAGCTTTAAACAAAGTAAATCAATAAATCAATAATTCTGTACATATCTGTTTCATCCCAGCGGCTCAGAGGTCAATTACCGGGATGCGCCAGCCATCTCTCTTCTGATGGAAGTGGTAATGAATGGTGTTGGGAGGTGGCGAGCATTGTGTCAACCTAAATTGAAAGATTAGCCACTTGAATTGTTGTGAAAGGAGCACTGGATTACTCCCGGGTGCGTATCAACACTGTCTTGTTAACTTATGTGAGATTGGTTGTATAAATTCCACTGCCGACACATGTAAGAGAACAAGCTATTCTCTCTCTCTCTCTCTCACTCTCTTTCTCTCTCTCTTTCTGTCTTTAGCACAATAAACACTAATAACATTTCAAAGAACTTTTAGGGGCCTAAAACCAATAGCATTTCAGGTGGCTGACCAAAGTACTTTCCACCCAGCCATCCCATCTTAAATGACTGTTTACAAACTTGCTACCTACTGTAACCAGGTATGTGACCGGTCACGTTGTTGTTGATAGCCAGTTTGTGTAGGCAATGATGTAGACGGATAGTGTAGACAAAGGTGCAGACAACGATTTAGATAATAGTGGACAAATAGAAGATTTTTTTTGTACCCCCCTTTAGGATTGAATACAAGGGATCACATCTAAGAGCGACTAAGTGAGATTCCCGACTCCAGCATGCAGTGACTGGCGTCGAATCAGCAAATCACGAGGCTCGGAATTCGAGGTGACTCAAAATCCCTTGAGGCACAAGGCGAGACTTGTGTTGGATCACGTCAGGAATTCCTGGCGAGTAGGTATTACACCTCACACGTGCTGCTGAGCAGGTGTGTTGCAGGTGTTGCATCTAGCATGTGCTGCTGAGCAGGTATGTTGCCTGTGTTGCACTTCACACGCGTCAATGAGGAGGTACGATACAGGAATCTCGCCTCTCACAGGCAGCATTGTAGCTCAGTGCATATGGATGCGGAAGCCAGGCCACTTGATCAGGTGGGTATCTATGAATGAGGAAGCGAGGCGAATTGATCAGATTAGTGAAAATGGATGAGATAGTCGCACCAAATGAACAAGTGAGTGCCTGTGGAGTGACGCTGTCAACACATTCAATTAAGCGTATTTTCTTGGAATCACACTAATCAATACAAGTACTTCGACAGCCATAGAAGTCAAGACCCAGTTGGTTTGGGGTCTAATTTAAGTCTATTTTGTCTGATATGACCAGAAGCAAGAATCTCGTAGACACAAAGTAAGTTTTCGATGCCACACTTACAACTCCTTGTCAAGCTCGTTCACGCAGAACTTCATCCAAGAGTAATATTATCCGCAGAAAAGTTCCTCAGAAACCTACACTGGGAAGGATGTAGTAAATTTTCATATCTCCAAGAGCCAGAAAATCCGAACATTTACAGTTTTATCCCACAGGAAGAACTTTCAAACTTGAATTCAGCTGCTGAAAGTGATACTTTCTTGGCTCTGGAAGAACTGCACGAAAATATAAGATACCGTTTACAGAATAAGTTTTTATTGGGACAACGTTTCGCTCTGTGTAAAGCGAGTCGTTGTATTCCAACATTTTTTTTTTTGTGGCCTGTCTTTTATTTTATTCTTATCTTAAGCACTACGCCATCTACGTCAAAGCATTGTGAATGTTTTCCATCTCTCTCTCTCTCTCTCTCTCTTCCAACTCTGCTGAGAAAGGAAATTCACATTATAAAATATGTCTGGCACAGACACAGCTTCAGTATTGCCTCCAGCAGTATTTCCTTCATCAGAGGAAAGAGAAATTCTGTTCAAACTCTCCCACCAACTAGAAACGAAACTTTGACTATTTAGGTTTGTCCTGGACCATAATCAAGGCTCTCCTGCACCTGAGGAGAGATTCCTTACACGTAGTTCTACCAGCTTGTTAGAGGACTGTGATTATCTAACTCCAGCTGACAACTGCGAAGGCGGCTAGACACACAGCTGTTTTTCGAGTGTTTATTATACGTCAGCTGTATGAGATCTTCCATCGTATTCCATACCATGACATGACGCATTTCCAGCCTCGTGTTATAAATGGTACTCAATGGCATTGACTGTTTCTAGTTACATGTATGCAACTGAAGAAGTCTGCTGCGCAGGTTACATGTTTCAACAGTAAAGATACTGGACGTGCGTCTTCCCGGTCAACTTCCAGTGTACTGGGTATGTCAGACGACTGGAATGCTCCAGCTCTGCCTGACACACTCATTAACGATGGGCAAAAGCCGCCTGGAGCTACATCAACCTCGGCAACTAAATTATCTCCTAGCTGTAAAACTGGTCGACGACTGTGAGCAAAGTGTGTAGGGAAAAAATTACTTTCTTCATTGCAAACAAGAGACAGGAAAGTTTTGGAATTTTGTGTAAACACGAATAACGACTAAAAATCACCGATTTTGTTTTCGTTATGTACGATGAGAAAAGATCTAGCGAGAGGGAAGTAAGACAAACCAAGAAGGGAACGGTCTCAACTAGACAGAAATGGATCAAAAAAAGCGAGAACGAATCCAACAATATGAAAACGAACCAAACAAGACGGGAACAATCCCAGTAAGACGGGAACAGTCTCAGTAAGATGGAAGCGGACTCAGCAAGATGGGAATTGATCATACCAAGGTGAAAGAGGAAAATGTAATAGCTTAAACCATAACCTGTCTAGCAAATGGACATCTATCCTGCCAGAGGAGAACCATAAGTCATGTATGTGATCACTTTGAGTGGCTGGAAGACCTGAGCATCAAGAGTAATTACAAGAGTCTTACACAGGAGATTTTATTCTCTAAGTGATCGGCTCCTGATCCACCAGGAGGCCTGGTCAAGGACTGGGCAGCGGGGGCGTTGACCCCCCTGGACACCCTCCAGGTAGACTCCAGATAGACTTATTTAGCATGACTAAAAGTGGGACGATGAACTTTCCCAAATTATTAGTATATCCTTGGGAAGCACGAAACACGTAGGGGTTATAAAGCGCTTAGAGAATGCGAGGGTAACAGGTCTGAGTACAGGAAGGGGAAGGGTAGCAGCTCCAATTTCTTGGATCAAGAGCCCATCGGTAACATCAACGCGCCCCTCCTTGAAGTGTCAGTATTTTCAAAACGCTGTTGAGGTGTGTCAGGTAATCTGCTCAGTAAATACAAATTCTTTCGATGCTTCTAAAATAAGAATATAGACATTGTCTTGTAGTAGCGTATATATGTATATATATATATATATATATATTATATATATATATATATATATATATATATATATATATATATATATATATATATATATATATATATATATATATATATATATATATATATATATATATATATATATATATATATTTATATATATATATATTGTCGTGCCGATATGTAAAACTGGTCAATTAGCAAGAACTCATTTAAAATTAAGTCCTTTCTAAAATTTTCTCTTATACATTTAAAGATATACTTTTTTCATTAATGTTAATGTAAAAATTTATAATTTTGCACCAAAAAAAATCTTAGAAAACTTACCTAACCTTATTATAACAAAAACAATTTATTTTAGCCTAACCCAACTAAATATATTTTAGATACGTTTACAATAATTTAATACTAAACAAACACAGTGAAATATATTTTTTTCGTTAGGTTCAGAATGATTTTGGCGAAATTATTGCATACACAAATTTTTACTTGTCCTATATGGCAAGATGAAACGTTGGCTATTTAAGCCAAGATAGCAAGTTCTGCCTATTCGGCACGACATATATATATATATATATATATATAAATATATATATATATATATATATATATATATATATAATATATATATATATATAATATATATATATATATATATATATATATATATGTGATACACCAAACGTGCGTGGAACGTTCTTCGCAAGGGGTGGAGAGGTTAGGTCCTCCTCAACATCAGTCCATATCTTATACTGCACTGTGAAAGCCACAATGTAAAGCGTAAAGCACTAAGTACCAGACCAGAGGAACGTTTTCCAGTTTCCAGTAACTCTAAGAAACAAGCAGAAAGAGCAATGAGTGAAAGATAAATATCAGAAATGGTCCTTCCCTGTTTTTTGGAAATGGTATCACAATGGCTGACCCCCTCTCTATATATTGTTAAACAAACTCCTCAGTAATTGTAGTGATGTATCTGAAAGGTGACGAATCACGACGTATGAAGTGATATAATGGATAGGGATAGTATCCTTCTCTACAAAAAGAATGAATTCCTTAATTCCGAAGATTTATGCACGACGAGTAGTGGAAATTTTATTTTTCATTTGCTTATCGAATGACATTCACTCTTCAAGGAAAAGTAATCTATAGTCCATGGAGGATATAAGAGATATTGAAGGTGTACACTCCCTAGACAATAGTTTTAAATACACGAGTCTTCTACTACGGTCATCATTCCGCCAAGGAACTGAACGTAGAGCAAACTTGTCAGACATATTACTCTCCACCCCACCCCACACACTGCTGATTGCACCCTAAACGCATTTAGCTTGGAAGTAAAATAACCAAGAACCTCATCTACCGAAGGCAAATCATTCACCCCAGGAGGTAACCCGCCCAAAGCCGTAAATTGAGGGTAATTTCTCCTATCCAGTCTCCAACGAGGAACATGCAGGGCAGACGACCCCCTGCTGCACGAAGCAGAATGGGGAAATAGAAGCTGCCATGCACGTCATCAACCACCTCCGAGGAGGATCCCAGAATGTGATTAGGAGAGCATACAGGTCAAATCACCAGTAAATCACCATGTCTGAATATGACATGAATAGCCTCCCTACTCCCTAGTATACAAAATGCACAGGGAAAAATCAGCCAAAGAGGAAGGCTTCCCGTGGGTTAAATATTACTTCCTTTTATATGGAATTGTAACAGTTCAAGTTACAGAGAAAAATAATAAGGTGACGGCCTTGACGAACCAGCAACCAAATGTCTAGACCTAAACATCAAGCACTAGGAGGTGTATACTTACCTCAAGGATATAAGCAAAAGACCTGATATACAATCTACCAATACAATACATACCTATCTCAAGAATATGTGCGAAAGACCTGATATACAAGCTACTAATACATACGTACCTCAAGGATATATGCAAACGGCCTGTCAACAGCTAATGATCAATAGGTAAATCTCTCAGCCACTGCTCATTGACTTCCTAACTCCTTCAGAGTCTTATCCTCAGGATATCGCTGGAGGTCACGCCACAGCAACGCACACCCCGACGCTGATTCTGATTGACATGGGAAACAATTGACATGTCAACACCTGAGGTAGATATCGTCTTCAAGGCGAGCGGCCTTAGTAAGAGAGGAAGCCTCCACCAGGAAGCTGCCAGCTGACTGTGAGTCTGTTTTGGACTCCTGCCCACAGGCGGAAGAAACAGCGCCAGAATAAAAAAAAATATCCATCTCAGAAACACACTGAGCATTCCATGACATAGATACCTAAACAATATAAGATATATGAAGCCCATACAATCTCGACTTTATGTTATTCTTGTTATCTTCCTTTAATACGGCAGTAGCCATCCAGTTACTTTACTTCAGTAAAATGTTTTGTGATTTGATTAAACCTTAAAAAAAAAAAGAGAATTGCGCCTGTTGTCCAGCACTGTCATAACACCCTTAAGTAGGAGACTTGCAGAAAATGATATCTCTCAGACCTGATCGCCCACCTAATGAATTCCTTCAGAGGCTAAAGTTGCAGTTTTTTTTATGAAACTGTTCCCAAGAATTGAGGAACAACACAAACGCTGGGACCAGAGGACCGAGTGTGTACCGAAATGATGGAAGACGTTGCGATAAATGGTTTAGAAAACCGACGAGCTGAAGAATGAGACTCTTGTGGAATATTTGGGAATCTATTGAGAAATCATTTCCCCCTGTCAGTGGCTTCTTCAGTCCAATACAAAGAACTGTGGAACGGAGGAGTTTACCTGGAGTTTACCTGGAGAGAGTTCCGGGGGTCAACGCCCCCGCGGCCCGGTCTGAGACCAGGCCTCCTGGTGGATCAGAGCCTGATCAACCAGGCTGTTGCTGCTGGCTGCACGCAAACCAACATACGAGCCACAGCCCGGCTGATCCGGAACCGACTTTAGGTGCTTGTCCAGTGCCAGCTTGAAGACTGCCAGGGGTCTGTTGGTAATCCCCCTTATGTGTGCTGGGAGGCAGTTGAACAGTCTCGGGCCCCTGACACTTATTGTATGGTCTCTTAACGTGCTAGTGACACCCCTGCTTTTCATTGGGGGGATGGTGCATCGTCTGCCAAGTCTTTTGCTTTCGTAGTGGGTGATTCTCGTGTGCAAGTTCGGTACTAGTCCCTCTAGGATTTTCCAGGTGTATATAATCATGTATCTCTCCCTCCTGCGTTCCAGGGAATACAGGTTTAGGAACCTCAAGCGCTCCCAATAATTGAGGTGTTTTATCTCCGTTATGCGCGCCGTGAAAGTTCTCTGTACGGAGTTTTGAGAGACGAAGACCTTATTCCCAAGGTGGCATATAAATGGAAATCTCCCATGATTCAAAGTCTACACATCCTGGTACTAAGACTCTCAGCCCAGACACAACCGTCCAACCCTGAGTGTCTCTGAGGTAACCCTCCGCTGGGTGCTGATGACCCATACAGGAAACCTAACACGGAACTAGCTGTTACCCGAGCTTCTCATCAGCAGTCAATGTTACAGGAATGACCCAAGCCATTTATCATACCCAAGGGTACCCATTGACAGTTTCCTCGGTCTGCAGGGGTAAATGCCGATATAGTCTCCTGGGGTACCCACAAACAGTCTCCTGGGGTACCC
>NC_069450.1:27431671-27459171 GCF_026875155.1 Cherax quadricarinatus
ATTATCACACTGGCCGATTCCCCCCAAGGCAGGGTGCCCGAAAAAGAAAAACTTTTTACCATCATTCACTCCATCACTGTCTTGCCAGAAGGGTGTTTACAAATACAGTTTTTAAACTGCAACTTAACACCCCCCCTTCAGAGTGAGGCACTGTACTTCCCATCTCCAGGACTCAAGTCGGCCTGCCGGTTTCCCTGAACCCCTTCATAAATGTTACTTTGCTCACACTCCAACAGCACGTCAAGTATTAAAAAACCTTTTTTCTCCAAATTTACTCCTATCAAACACGCTCATGCATGCCGCTGGAAGTCCAAAACCCCCCGCACACAAAACCTCCTTTACCCCCCTCTCCAACCTTTTCCCAGGCCGAACCCTAACCCGCCTTCCTTCCACTACAGACTGTTTCACTCTTGAAGTCATTCTGTTTCGCTCCATTCTCTCTACATGTCGAACCACCTCAACAACCCTTCCTCAGCCCTCTGGACAACAGTTTTGGTAATCCCGCACCTCCTCCTAACTTCCAAACTACGAATTTTCTCTGCATTATATTCACACCACACATTGCCCTCAGACATGCATCTCCACTGCCTCCACCTTCTCCTCGCTGCAACATTCATCACCCATGCTTCACACCCATATAAAGCGTTGGTAAAACTATACTCTCATACATTCCCCTCTTGCCTCCAAGGACAAAGTTCTTTGTCTCCACAGACTCCTAAGTGCACCACTCACTCTTTTCCCCTCATCAATTCTATATATATATATATATATATATATATATATATATATATATATATATATATATATTATATAATAATATATATATAAAATATATTATATATATATATATATATATATATAATACTATGCCCACACACGCTGCTGCTCTCAGTGCATATACTGTATATCACGGCTTATTAGACACATGTTATTTTTTCCATAAAATGTCTCCTAAAACCACCCTGCGTCCTATAGACTGAAGGTCAGTAACGGGAGCTATTAGTTTGGGGTGTGGGGTGGGCTGTATTTCTCACATTTACTTCCGATGCCGAGCCATTGAAACTAAAACAAGTCTTATAAGCCGCGTCTTATAAGCCGCGAATTACGGTAGAATTACCTACTAAAGAAATATTCAGTCTGTCAGTCGCTTAATGGATGAGTATAATTTTGGTAGTTGTTGAGATACCGGGGATCTCAAGCTTCGGTATTCGCACGCTGGTTGTTCCAAGCTATTTGTGGTAGACGTACGTGAGGTCTGGAGGTAGAATACGTGGATCTTTATTTACATTGGTCTATATTTACTGGTAGGTTTGTTGATTCTGTTTTTCGTGGGGACTAACGTTCATGTATGCATCTTTTAAAGTTATGCTGGTACTGCTGTCATACTGCTTTTATTGTAGTCATTCTGCTGGTACAGCAGTCATTCTGCTGATACTGCTGCCATACTGCTGGAATTGTAATCATTCTCCTGCTACTGCAGCATTCTGTGGGTATCGCAGTCATTTTGCTGATATTGCAGTCATTATGCAAGCATTTCAGTCATTCTTCAGGTGTTGCAGTCATTCTACGGGTATTACAGTCATTTTGCGGTTACTACAGTCATTCTGCGAATATCACAGTCATTCTGCGGATTCCTTTGCAAAATATTTCCACACATTCTTCACTTGCTTGTGGCGCAATGTCTTGTGATTGATACAGGTCAGGAAAGTTTCCCTTAATGTTGATTGACATCACCACACTTTCCTTGATGGTGTATAAGGGATTAATGTGCATCGGTTTTCCCAGAAATGTGCCTCTTTTTTGCCCTCTCGCGAAACGTGACTCCTCACTTACTCTCCCGGTGGAAGCCTCTCCTGTCGAGCAGGCTGCTCGTTCTTCGCGATGTGGAGAGTCGAGACGCTAGAATTCCCGACGTTCTGATTGCTCTGAAGGTGAAAACTGCCGTTATCCTCATACTTTCTCGCCCAGGCACGCGAAGATCTGATCGCCTTGATGCTGAAAAGTGGGAGGTCATGTTTCTCTTCTTACTCTCTTCACTTAAAGAGCGTTGTATTTCTTGTAGTTGCAGGTCCGTGTGGGTCATCAACGATGAGAGATGGACGAGTTTTTTGGGGAGGGTTGGGAGGATAAAGGAGACTGTGTCTTTCGTGTATTGTCTTTACACTCGAAAATCTGATTGCAATGATGTTGAGAGTAGCTTGTCTCCCAATTTTTGACACTTTTGTTGATTGGTAATGTGCTGAACGTCGCTCCAATAACATACAGAGTCCTGCATTGTTTTGCTTCTTACGCTACTGAATTTACAGGCTGATGACAGTTACTCTGCTACAACTCACAATTTACATACTGATGACAGTTATCCTGGTTCAGATCACAATTTTTGTTCAGGCTGACTACAGTTACCTTCCTTCAGATTCTTTCAAAACTCAGCCCTAAACAAGGCTTACTACCCTTGTAGAGGATGTAAACAGTTTGCTTCGCACAGCACTAATAGGAACAGAATATCGAAATAAATCATCATTACTGCATTCAAAAGGAAGCGCTAAACCCGTGGAGGTCATACAGTGCCGTCACCAACGAATTGTTGGTGATGGCATTGTCTCTAAGATGTTAGTGATAGCACTGTCTCTAAATTTCTGATGATGGCACTGTCTCTAAATTGTTGGTGATGGCACTGTTTCTAAATTGCTGGTGATGGCACTGTCTAAACTGTTTCTGATAGCACTATGTCTAAACTGTTGGTGATAGCACAGGTACATTTGAACGCCCCTGATCTGAAAAACTTGGTATATCTGCTTCACACTGCTGGCGCTAAAAGTAATCTTCCAGTGTTCTTGTAGTATCTGTATGCTGTAGTATCTGCGTTATCTAAGTGGCTTCTGGCGTTTTGTTATGTCCGTAGCTCCTTGTTGGAGCTGAGGAACAGAACAGCATACGTAAAAGATGGCATCACAATGCTAGGACAGATGCCGTCACACTGCTAGGACAGATGCCGTCACACTACTAGGGCAGTTGCCGTCACACTACTAGGACAGATGCCGTCACACTGATGGGACAGATGGTTTCACACTTCTAGAAAACCATTTACAAAGGGATAACCTACAAAGTAAAACATATAACACAAAGCGCAAAGGAAACATAGTTTCAACGCTACAGTAGCAACACACGATAAGAAAACTGACACAGAATTGAAACACAAGAGGAGTGTAGGTCGATGCAGGTGAAGGCCGCACAACCCAAAAAAAAAGTAACAGAGTAAACTAAATATACGTTACTTGGAATAGGAAATTCACTCTGCGAAAATATTAATGATTAAAGCATTTACTAATATAATGCAACATGTTGCATTTCTTTAAGTGTAATGTCAGCACGCCCCTTGGTAAGACAGTGATGGAGTGAGTGATGATGAAAGTGTTTCTCCTTTTCCGGGTCACTCTACTTCTATGTTAATAAAAAAATAATTATAAACTCCCAATTATTAACACCCAGCCACTGTGCTAATTAAAAAAAAATATATAAAATCCTTATTACTGTATGCAATAATATAAAGGGTACAACCTTTGCTTGTATGGCTGACCCGTCACAAGGAACGTACCATAGTGTTACCATCACTATGATATGAGTGTGAGGCATGGACTTTAAACGTTGCAGCGGGAAGGAGGCTGGAGGCAGTAGAGATATGTATAAGAGAATGTGTAGTGTGAAGAATATGCAATGAATCAGGAGCGCAGGAGCCCCTCTTAATTATACCAAAGGTATAATTCAGAGGGGATTTAGAAAAGATGGAGCAGATAAGATGACCAAGAGGGTTTATAAATCCGGGATTGATGGAAAGAAGGAAGGAAGGAAGGAAGGGTAAGGGTCGTCACGGGATGGGTTGTAAGGGGAGTATTAAGCAGGTTTTAAAGTGGCAGGAGCTTGAACCTCGAGCAGGAGTGTGTGTGAGCATATTAGAACAAGGTGAATGGAGATAAGTGGTTTTTAGGGATGTGGCGGGCTGTTGAAGTGTGATTTAGGGCAAACAGACTAACCGAAATTGAATCCTGGAGAGTCATCAGATCTGGAAAGGCGGTTGTTTAATGAATGATGGCGAATATGTTTTTTTTTTTTTTTTATGTTATCTTTATACAAAAAAAAATATTAATTGTAAATGAATTTTATTATGAATCCATATCAGAGGTAATTTCACGGTTCATGTTACATAATTAATCTCTTTCAACACGATGTTATATAAAGAAACGGATCAGAGGATTATCATATTTACATTTAGTGTGAAGCCATCAACTGGTAGAGGACATTGACCGCCTGGGAAATGGGAAGCAAACAGAGCGATCCGAGTAAGAGGAGAGAAGTTCCTTGGATGAGGAACCCTTCAAGGGCATCACTGTAAGTCTCCTTGAAGGACAGAACTGACGAAAATAAAACTCATGCAACAGAGTTCAAGAAATGTTCATCATTGTGTTTCTTAGGTTCAGGCAAGAATCTAGCTGACTTTTCCCTACTTCCATTCACAGTTTCAAGTGTAGGTATAATAAAACCAAGAGGACAGTAATCAGGAAAGCTGGTAAGATTAAGGTTAAGATGGAACCTGCGCGTATCCTGAAGAAGAAGAAACAGAAGAATAAGAAGATGAGGGTGAGTCTAGTCTCGACTCGTCAAACAAACGCACGCACCTCTCCCCCCTCCCCACACACACGTGCGCGCGCACACATGCACACACACTCACACACACTCACACACACACGTGCGCGCGCACACACGCAGCACACAGCTTGCAACCCGAACCAGTATGGAACCCACACCTGGTCAAGCATGTCAAGAAATTAGACAATGTCAAAGGCTTGCAACAAGATTAGTTCTAGAGCTAAGGGCATGTCCTACGAGGAGAGGTTAAGGGAAATCGACCTGACAACACTGGAAGACAGGAGAGAATGGGGAGGGGGCATGATAACGACATATAAAATACTGAGAGGAATTGACAAAGTGGATAGGGATATGATGTTCCAGAGAGGGGACACAGTAACAAGGAGTCATAATCGGAAATTGAAGACGCAGATGAGTCACAGGGATGTTAGGAAGCATTTCTTCAGTCACAGAGTTGTCAGGAAGTGGAAAGTCTGGAGTGTGATGTAGTGGAGGCAGGATAAACCTCATGGAGCAGGGAGTGGACCTAGTAGCGACCAATGAAGAGGCAGGGCCAGGAGCTATGACTCAACCCCTGCAACCACAATTAGGCGAGTAAACACACACACACACACACCACACACACACACACACACACAATAAATACACACATAAACACACACACACACACACACCACACACTCACACACACACACACACACACACACACACACACACACACACCACACACACCACACACACCACACACGCACACACATACACACACGCTAATTAGCCTTTGCATCAGACTTTTTCTTGTCATTGTCTGAACACTTCACATGTGGACCAGAGCGGCCGCTTCCGGCGCCACAGAGGTTCACCCTTAACTCAATTATATTCAAAGCTCACCAGAGTATTATCATGCTGACTCTTAAATCTTTTTTCCTTCATCATTCAAAGCCAATATACTGAGGGAGCAAATATTAAAGAGTACAACATTTGATCCTTAGTTCCGAGTACATATACTGAGGGTGTAAGCACTAAAAAGTACAGCATTTGACTCCTAGTTCAGAGTACATGTACTGAAAGCGTAATACAGTTGTGAGCAGTTGTGGCAACTGTGAGCTTATGAAGTGTTTTGAAGATTAATTTGCAAAAATCATAATCGTGATAGCATGAGTGTGCAGGTTCATGGTAGAGAAGGGAAATGTAGAGTGTTAAGAAAATAGGAAAAAGAGTGAAATTATTATTATTATTATTATTATTATTATTATTATTATTATTATTATTTACCGAAAAATTCGGTTAACTAGCGTGGGTCATTCAGCGCAAGGCGCAGTGTAGGCTCGATCCTTTGTCCGCTAATCACCGGCCTCAGTAAACCTTTACGAAGTTTAAGGCATCGGTGTTGACTGTTGAACGAAGAGTAGGATCTTGAGGGGTAACAGCTCAAAAAAATCGAGACTTAAAGATCTCGAGACTTCGTCTTTGATTTCCTTACTCATCCTTACTCATCACATTTTTGATGGCATGAAATAACAAAATGTTGATGAATAAGACAAACCACACCACAGGCGGGGCTTCAACCCGCGGTTAGAGAGTAGTAAAACTCCAGATCGACGCGTTAGCCACTGAGCCAACTGGCTACGACTCTCTAACCGCGTGTTCAAGCCCTGCCCGTGGTATGGTTTGTTTGAAATCGTGTAATTACGATTTCGTGAGTCATGAATAAGACACATGTGCAACACTTGGGTGATATTGCACACGTGTCTCAGTTATTAACTTTGACGGACTGCAAACCTCGGGTCAAGACGCTTGGTTTCACTCACACTAGACAGCAGCTCCTCGACAAGTTCTAATGGTATCTGACCTTTCACCAAAGCCTTCTCGGTTTGCAACATGGAGAACAATGACTCATTCACACATTAGAGGCAGAAAAACGTAGAAAACGACTAGAATTTACATTTTCAGTGTTTTCAAGATTTCCCCTCTGGTTACACTTCACGGACAACAGCAGTTATTATACCAGAAGACGGGCAGTCATAAGCAGTTTGACTCAGGTTGTATCTTTCTCCCGGCAATCACTGCTTGAGTGATCATTTATTCCTCACATGACTCGCACTTGGAATAATTCGTTAAATATTAACAACAGCCCACGAATAAGAAACAAGGTAAACTCTGGTTTGTCTTGCACTTAGAGGATGGAGGATCAAGCCTCCACTATACCTTGTCCTAAATAAAACCATTGGCTCAGCGCATTACATAATAATAATAGTAATAATAATAATAATAATAATAATACTAATAATAATAATAATAATAATAATAATAATAATAATAATAATTTATAATAATAATAATAATAATAATAATTATTATTATTATTATTATTATTATTATTATTATTATAATCGAGAGTACACTGGACAGAATGCCGTATAAAATTTGAGATAATGACGAAGTCAATGATGAGACAAAACTGTCATCTAATAATGACTGATGCAAAACTTTTTTTTTTTTTGCAGACTTTGAGAAAATGGAGAGTTAAAAATACTGTGGAATGATGATGTGTAGTGAAGCTGATGTTCAGCGAAGATACTCCCTAGTAAAGATTCTGTTCAATATACTGTGTAGCAAAATTACTGCACAGTATAGACACAGAATTTTGCTCTGTGTATGGAAGGTATTAGGAAGGGAAACTACAGTGGAGCTTGGCCAAACTGAATAGAAATTAACAAACTGGATTAGTATAGGAGACACAAGGGTCTTGGAATCCTGGGAGGGTGAAGACAGAAGGGTAGAGAGATACGACAGAATCAATGATAGAAGAAGCCAGTTCTCTGGATGGACTGTGACTGTGTTGACGGTGAGAATGTTGGACAATTGTAATATTGTTGATTCCCATAACGTAATTCGTTGTTATAATGTGGAGAAAAAGTGAAGTGAGAGCGTAACTGTGTACTGTGAATGATCCTACATCAAGTGACGATGCGTGACAATGAACGTTGCAAAAATAATTAACGTTCTCTAGCAAGAAGCGCTCATTAACCACGAACGTTCTATAACAGTTAATTTTCTCCATCGAGAAACACAAACTACGAACGTTCGTAAGTGGAGAACGTTCCCTAACTACGAACGGTCTCCAAAACAAACGTTCAAGCTTACCCACCCATATGCACATGCAGAATGATGTAAACACACCACATAATATACACACGCAACATGCTGCACGCACACGAAAAATTATTTACACACACACGTGAACATGCAATACGCGTACCCGTAAACGCGCACAGAAGAGGATGTAAAAGTGTGGTGACGAATTTCTCTCCTGCAAAAGGGAAAAATCTTGTGAGAAAAGAAAGATAACTGGAGGCAAAAAGATATGAAAATGGAAGCAATTTCAACATTTCAAGCTGTTAAAAGTGAGTGAGAGAGAGAGAGAGAGAGAGGAGAGAGAGAGAGAGAGAGAGAGAGAGAGAGAGAGAGAGAGAGAGAGAGAGAGAGAGAGAGAGAGAGAGAGAGAGAGAGAGAGAGAGAGAGAGAGAGAGAGAGAGAGAGAGAGAGAGAGGAGAGAGAGAGAGAAGAGAGAGAGAGAGAGAGAGAGAGAGAGAGAGAGAGAAGAGAGAGAGAGAGAAACCACATGAAGACAAAAACAGTTTACATATATATATATATATATATATATATATATATATATATATATATATATATATATATATATATATATATATATATATATATATATAATATATATATATATTATATATTATATATATATATATATATATATTATATATATATATATATATATATATATATATATATATATATATATAGGATGGGGTCCACCTCTGGTGTAAATTGTGGGACCCACAGCCTCGGAGAAGTGGATAAAAAGGCTTCAAGGAAGAGTATTTGGATTTCTTCCTGAAGCCGTTTGAATATTCCACTTCCCCTACCACCCCATCTTTTAATATATTTTTTTACCAATAGGAATATTTTATTACATAATATGGTACAGAAGATTTAAGAGATACATTGTTGATATAAAGGTGGCATATAAGGTACATGTTGTTACGTGTGTCTCACCGATTATAATGCGAAAATCTCATCCAGCTCCTCAGAGCTGGGGCGTGTGCCCAAAATACAGCAGGCATTACCCCTTTGAACAGCCGCACTGAGCCGCTGGAACAGAGAACTAGCTACCCTGGGATCCCTAGTTACCCTGATGAGTCTTTTTCCCAGCTCCTTAAGGAATTTAGATGCACTCTTTCCCCATGAGCCAAGGGTCTCTGAGCCTATGGGAACAAACATATAATGATGGGCAAGTTCTCCATATTTTCTAGACTTTTGGGACTCCCTGAAGCTGGCAGCTGCCCCTCCTTCCTCCCTGGTGTATTGGAGATAGGTATCAGCCAAGGTAGATGCACATGTATAGTCCCACACCACCTGCTTCCCATCTGTCCAGGCTTGAAGGGTGATACCATCTGGACGCTTCTGGCTGCCATCAGATCTGCATAGTTGGGGTGGCTCCCTTACTGCTGGGCATCCAGCTGTTGTGAGGCTCCTCTTCATAATGTTATTAACCTCCTCATGTCTTGCAATCTTTCCCTCGTATTTACGGCACACAAGACCATGGTACCCGAATCGGTCTGCTGCTTCACTGCCACAAATACACCTGTGTTCGGCGAGAATAGGGGCGGCAAGTCGAAGGGCAACACCGATGCGGATGGTCTATGGGTCGAGGCGTGTGCCAAGGCTGGAGTTGGGAACAGCCAACAGAAAGTCCCCAGCATGAGGGGCTCTCACTGCCCGGAGGCGGGCTCTATCCTTCCCTGACACACTCTGAAGCATTGTTGAGGCTATATTTTCCACTATTGGACCATCCCAGTGCGATTGTTTGTAGTTGTTGGGGGGAGCAGGTCTGGTTTCAGAGCCCGTTAGATTATCCCAGATCATTGCTCCGTCAATGAATTTTTGGTCCTGGACTCCAATCTTGTCCCTAAGATGTTCAGGGAGAATCTCTGCTGCAAGCTCTCTGGATGCAATACACGAGGACAGAAAAGCAGGTAACGTAATCTGTGATGACTTGCGGACACCAATGCCTCCTAGTCTGACTGGAAGTGTAGCTTGGTTCCACTGCCCGTCTTCTAGAGTAAGGTTAAGTACTTTCGTAAAAATCTGCCTCAGAATACTGTCATATTCGTGCAGTATAGGGTTATCATATGAAGGTGCACATCTTAGGAAATATGTCAACCTGGGCAGAATCAAGCACTTTGTGAGAAGGTACAAGGCATCGTGGGTGTCCAGATTGCCTATTCGTTGTTCCATTCTCCTTAACTCTTCCAATTTCTTCCTGAGAATTGTGTCAATGGCATTGCTTCCCAGAGGTGCTCCTAACAAGACACTGTTTGTGGGGGCAATGACTGCTGCTCCTGGTAGTTTTGATCTCACTGCATTTATCACTTGTATATGTATATATATATATATATATATATATATATATATATATATATATATATATATATATATATATAATATTATATATATATATATATATATATATATATATATATATATGTATATATATATATATATATATATATATATATATATATATATATATATATATATATATTAATATATATATATATATATATATATATATATATATATATTATATATATTTTTTTTTATTATCACACCGGCCGATTCCCACCAAGGCAGGGTGGCCCGAAAAAGAAAAACTTTCACCATCATTCACTCCATCACTGTCTTGCCAGAAGGGTGCTTTACACTACAGTTTTTAAACTGCAACATTAACACCCCTCCTTCAGAGTGCAGGCACTGTACTTCCCATCTCCAGAACTCAAGTCCGGCCTGCCGGTTTCCCTGAATCCCTTCATAAATGTTACTTTGCTCACACTCCAACAGCACGTCAAGTATTAAAAACCATTTGTCTCCATTCACTCCTATCAAACACGCTCACGCATGCCTGCTGGAAGTCCAAGCCCCTCGCACACAAAACCTCCTTTACCCCCTCCCTCCAACCCTTCCTAGGCCGACCCCTACCCCGCCTTCCTTCCACTACAGACTGATACACTCTTGAAGTCATTCTGTTTCGCTCCATTCTCTCTACATGTCCGAACCACCTCAACAACCCTTCCTCAGCCCTCTGGACAACAGTTTTGGTAATCCCGCACCTCCTCCTAACTTCCAAACTACTAATTCTCTGCATTATATTCACACCACACATTGCCCTCAGACATGACATCTCCACTGCCTCCAGCCTTCTCCTCGCTGCAACATTCATCACCCACGCTTCACACCCATATAAGAGCGTTGGTAAAACTATACTCTCATACATTCCCCTCTTTGCCTCCAAGGACAAAGTTCTTTGTCTCCACAGACTCCTAAGTGCACCACTCACTCTTTTTCCCTCATCAATTCTATGATTCACCTCATCTTTCATAGACCCATCCGCTGACACGTCCACTCCCAAATATCTGAATACGTTCACCTCCTCCATACTCTCTCCCTCCAATCTGATATTCAATCTTTCATCACCTAATCTTTTTGTTATCCTCATAACCTTACTCTTTCCTGTATTCACCTTTAATTTTCTTCTTTTGCACACCCTACCAAATTCATCCACCAATCTCTGCAACTTCTCTTCAGAATCTCCCAAGAGCACAGTGTCATCAGCAAAGAGCAGCTGTGACAACTCCCACTTTGTGTGTGATTCTTTATCTTTTAACTCCACGCCTCTTGCCAAACCCTCGCATTTACTTCTCTTACAACCCCATCTATAAATATATTAAACAACCACGGTGACATCACACATCCTTGTCTAAGGCCTACTTTTACTGGGAAAAAATTTCCCTCTTTCCTACATACTCTAACTTGAGCCTCACTATCCTCGTAAAAACTCTTCACTGCTTTCAGTAACCTACCTCCTACACCATACACTTGCAACATCTGCCACATTGCCCCCCTATCCACCCTGTCATACGCCTTTTCCAAATCCATAAATGCCACAAAGACCTCTTTAGCCTTATCTAAATACTGTTCACTTATATGTTTCACTGTAAACACCTGGTCCACACACCCCCTACCTTTCCTAAAGCCTCCTTGTTCATCTGCTATCCTATTCTCCGTCTTACTCTTAATTCTTTCAATTATAACTCTACCATACACTTTACCAGGTACACTCAACAGACTTATCCCCCTATAATTTTTGCACTCTCTTTTATCCCCTTTGCCTTTATACAAAGGAACTATGCATGCTCTCCTGCCAATCCCTAGGTACCTTACCCTCTTCCATACATTTTTTAAAATAATTGCACCAACCACTCCAAAACTATATCCCCACCTGCTTTTAACATTTCATCTTTATCCCATCAATCCCGGCTGCCTTACCCCCTTTCATTTTACCTACTGCCTCACGAACTTCCCCCACACTCACAACTGGCTCTTCCTCACTCCTACAAGATGTTATTCCTCCTTGCCCTATACACGAAATCACAGCTTCCCTATCTTCATCAACTTTTAAAACAATTCCTCAAAATATTCCTTCCATCTTCCCAATACCTCTAACTCTCCATTTAATAACTCTCCTCTCCTATTTTTAACTGACAAATCAATTTGTTCTCTAGGCTTTCTTAACTTGTTAATCTCACTCCAAAACTTTTTCTTATTTTCAACAAAATTTGTTGATAACATCTCACCCACTCTCTCATTTGCTCTCTTTTTACATTGCTTCACCACTCTCTTAACCTCTCTCTTTTTCTCCATATACTCTTCCCTCCTTGCATCACTTCTACTTTGTAAAAACTTCTCATATGCTAACTTTTTCTCCCTTACTACTCTCTTTACATCATCATTCCACCAATCGCTCCTCTTCCCTCCTGCACCCACTTTCCTGTAACCACAAACTTCTGCTGAACACTCTAACACTACATTTTTAAACCTACCCCATACCTCTTCGACCCCATTGCCTATGCTCTCATTAGCCCATCTATCCTCCAATAGCTGTTTATATCTTACCCTAACTGCCTCCTCTTTTAGTTTATAAACCTTCACCTCTCTCTTCCCTGATGCTTCTATTCTCCTTGTATCCCATCTACCTTTTACTCTCAGTGTAGCTACAACTAGAAAGTGATCTGATATATCTGTGGCCCCTCTAAAACATGTACATCCTGAAGTCTACTCAACAGTCTTTTATCTACCAATACATAATCCAACAAACTACTGTCATTTCGCCCTACATCATATCGTGTATACTTATTTACCTCTTTTTCTTAAAATATGTATTACCTATAACTAAACCCCTTTCTATACAAAGTTCAATCAAAGGGCTCTCCATTATCATTTACACCTGGCACCCCCAAACTTACCTACCACACCCTCTCTAAAAGTTCTCCTACTTTAGCATCAAGTCCCCTACCACAATTACTCTCTCACTTGGTTCAAAGGCTCCTATACATTCACTTAACATCTCCCAAAATCTCTCTCTCTCCTCTGCATTCCTCTCTTCTCCAGGTGCATACACGCTTATTATGACCCACTTCTCGCATCCAACCTTTACTTTAATCCACATAATCTTGAATTTACACATTCATATTCTCTTTCTCCTTCCAAAACTGATCATTTAACATTACTGCTACCCCTTCCTTTGCTCTAACTCTCTCAGATACTCCAGATTTAATCCCATTTATTTCCCCCCACTGAAACTCTCCTACCCCCTTCAGCTTTGTTTCGCTTAGGGCCAGGACATCCAACTTCTTTTCATTCATAACATCAGCAATCATCTGTTTCTTGTCATCCGCACTAACATCCACGCACATTTAAGCAACCCAGTTTATAAAGTTTTTCTTCTTCTCTTTTTAGTAATTGTATACAGGAGAAGGGGTTACTAGCCCATTGCTCCGGCATTTTAGTCGCCTCATACGACACGCATGGCTTACGGAGGAAAGATTCTTTTCCACTTCCCCATGGACAATAAAGAAATAAAAAAGAACAAGAGCTATTTAGAAAAAGGAGAAAAACCTAGATGTATGTATATATATATATGCATGTGCGTGTCTGTGAAGTGTGACCAAAGTGTAAGTAGAGTAGCAAGATATCCCTGTTATCTTAGCGTGTTTATGAGACAGAAAAAGAAACCAGCAATCCTAACCATCATGCAAAACAGTTACAGGTTTTTTGTTTCACAGTCATCTGGCAGGACGGTATATATATATATATATATATATATATATATATATTATATATTATATACATATACATATATACATATACTGAAAGCTCTTGTATTATTAATTTTTAAGAGGTAAATGCACTAAGAAATCCTGTATTGCTCGTAATTTATTATTCATTTGTCTTTGAAAAATTAAATCAGTTCTTGATATAATTCGTCAGCATTCAGCGAGCTTAATTCTTAACACATTTCAACATTAATTCCATGTTGACGGAGAAGGCCGAAGTGACGTGGAAATCGGTGCCTCCAGCAGTAGAGGACACTCAAGGTCTACAGTCAAGGGATAAGCGGCTAGATGACTCTGGATTATCTAGGGTTCTATATTCTAGAGGTGGGCTCTACACTGGGGAGATGGTGCCTTGATGTTGTTGCAAAACTCTTGATGCAGGTTATTGGAAACCTTCCTTTCCTGTCTTGAATCTAAGTTGTTTACATACGCTGTTTAACTCCTAAGGATCTAACCCATACCATGGATAGAATAATAATACCCACAACAATAATTAACATAATAATAGTAAATAATAATAATAATAATAATAATAATATAATTATTATTATTATTATTATTCTGCAGGTAGTTTCAAGACTCACTTGAAATACCGAAGGGAATGAATTTCTGCAAGGTGTTAGAGTCTCTTAGCAATGAATTATCTTAGAGAGACACATCCAAGAGTCTCTCAGTGATGTATGGTATCGAGGATACACATCCAGGAGTCTCTCAGCATGGTATTGAAGACAGACAGCCAGGAGTCTCTCAGCATGGTATTGAAGACAGACAGCCAGGAGTCTCTCAGCATGGTATTGAAGACAGACAGCCAGGAGTTTCTCAGCATGGTATTGAAGACAGACATCCAGGAGTCTCTCAGCATGGTATTGAAGACAGACAGCCAGGAGTCTCTCAGCATGGTATTGAAGACAAACATCCAGGAGTCTCTCAGCATGGTATTGAAGACAGACAGCCAGGAGTCTCTCAGAGATACATTTACATAATTTATTCAAGCTCGAAGTTGCTGATCTCCAGAATTATATGGAATCAATGCGCTATGTCCAGCATTCACAATATATTGCAGAGGTAAACGACTTAAATCTGAGATATAACAGATCAAGATGCCACGCTAAGACCACGCTGGAACACTCAAAGACTACGCTGGAACACTCAAAGACTACGCTGGAACACTCAAAGACTACGCTGGAACACTCAAAGACTACGCTGGAACACTCAAAGACTACGCTGGAACACTCAAAGACCACGCTGGCAGACTCAAAGACCAGACTGGTTGACGGCAAGACCATGTATGAGATGGGAAGTGCAGTCCCTTCACTCTCTACGAGGGATGGGGATGTAACAGTTAGGACGGACATTTGTACTGTGATGTCTGTACAAACTGGCAAGAGCTATTGAATGAATGATGGTAAATGTGTTTCCTCTTTTGGGTCACTCTCCCTAGGCGGGAGACTGCCGGTGTGTTAAAAATAAATATAGCACCAACAGCAAAAATAATAATTAAAGAATGATAATAATAATATAAATAATAATAATAATAATAATAATAATAATAATAATAATAATAATAATAATAATAATAATAATTATAATAATAATAATAATAATAATAATAATATGCAATAAAAACGCGTTTGGAAGCCCCTTCAAGTACTGATTCCTCACATACATGAAGCACACGCTCTGAGGACGACACAGAAGCACACGCTCTGAGGACGACACAGAAGCACACGCTCTGAGGACGACACAGAAGCACACGCTCTGAGGACGACACAGAAGCACACGCTCTGAGGACGACACAGAAGCACACGCTCTGAGGGCGACACAGAAGCACATGCTATGAGGACGACACAGAAGCACATGCTCTGAGGACGACACAGAAGCACACGCTCTGAGGACGACACAGAAGCACATGCTCTGAGGACGACACGGAAGCACACGCTCTGAGGACGACACAGAAGCACACGCTCTGAGGACGACACAGAAGCACATGCTCTGAGGACGACACAGAAGCACACGCTCTGAGGACGACACAGAAGCACACGCTCTGAGGACGACACAGAAGCACATGCTCTAAGGACGACACAGAAGCACACGCTCTGAGGACGACACAGAAGCACACGCTCTGAGGACGACACAGAAGCACACGCTCTGAGGACGACACAGAACCACATGCTCTGAGGACGACACAGAAGCACACGCTCTGAGGACGACACAGAAGCACATGCTCTAAGGACGACACAGAAGCACACGCTCTGAGGACGACACAGAAGCACACGCTCTGAGGACGACACAGAAGCACACGCTCTGAGGACGACACAGAAGCACACGCTCTGAGGACGACACAGAAGCACATGCTCTGAGGACGACACAGAAGCACACGCTCTGAGGACGACACAGAAGCACATGCTCTGAGGACGACACAGAAGCACATGCTCTGAGGACGACACAGAAATCTGTGGAATTATAAATGCATGTTCATTATTAAGTTTCTTGTTAATAATCAAACAGAGAAAGCAGCTGCATCGTGAGTTATTTCGCTCATTTCATTATTTTCCGTGACCACAAAGTTTCACAGCGTCGTGTGTAACACGCAAATGGAAAACATCGTTTTTATTTCACCGCATAAAAAGGAAATGAGCCTGTAATTGAGAGCCTTGTTTTATTACATTGTTTTCCGCTGCTGCTCCATAATTATCAGAAAACAATACCTAGGAACCACGAGTGCTTTACATCACGGCTTCTATAATAAATAAATAAATAAATAAATAAATAAATATATATACACTGATCTCTGGCTGAAGGAGACTCGAACCCACGAACCTTGGAACAAGGTGCGCAGTGCTTTACCAGTCTACCCACACTGGACCAGTGTGGGTAGATTGGTAAAGCACTGCGTACCTGGTTCGTAGGTTCGAGTCTCCTTCAGCCAGAGATTAGTGTTTTTGTATATTTCGCCTGCTCTTGTGAATTCCTTGCATGCATATATATATATATATATATATTATATATATATATATATATATATATATATATATACTTATTTATTTATTTAACAATTCGCAAACAGGCGAAATTTTTAACAACTGCTATCTCTCAGTCCACAAAGGGATTCGAACCTGCACACTCTGTATCAAGGTACACAGTACTTTCGCCACTCAGCCATATGGGATCTGGCCGAGTGGCAAAAGTTCTGGGTGGTTTGATACAGTGTGCAGGTTCGAACCCTTCTGTGGACTGAGAGATAATATATATATGTCGTGCTGAATAGGTAAAACTTGCGATTTTGGCTTAAATACCAACGCTCTTCTTGTCGAATAAGGCAAAAGAAAATCTATGTATGCAATAATTTCTCTAAAATCATTCTAAACCTAACGAAAAAAATATATTTCATGTGTTACTTTATTATTAAATTACAATAAACTTATCAAAAATATATTTAGTTGGATTAAGCTAAATTAAATTGCGCTTGTTATAACAAGGTTAGGTAAGTTTTCTAAGGTTCTTTTGGTAAAACGAAAGTTTCTCTTTTTAAATTTAGTAATATATACAGGAGACGGGGTTACTAGCCCTTTGCTCCCGGCATTTTAGTCGCCTATTAAGACACGTATGGCTTACGGAGGAAGAATTCTTTTCCACAGTGGTTATAGGAAAAATCTGAGCACTTTCATGTATTTACACACATATCTTCAGAATTTTGCATTTATGTTGAACAGATTTATGTTTTTGTGAGGTTGGTTTTTGGAGTCACATTAATGGAGTGGGCCGGGACTTTATCAACTCTTTTGAATATTGATAAATTTCCTGATGAGCGAAACGTGCCTTACAAACATCTCGTCGTTATAATCATAATTTGTACAACTATGCTAGTCACAACACAAGAATTAGAGCAACTGGAAGCAAGTTTTTTTTTTCTGTTGGAGTGAGAAAGGAAGATGGAACGTAGATCGGAGGAGGGACTCGTTAGGTCAGTGTCTTGTCGGGTCAGATCAGTATAGAGTCTGATCTGTTCGATGTAAGGTAGAATCAGGCTATTATAGGGTTTAGTTTACTCGTTAGATGTAAGAATCAAAAAGAGGTAGGGTCGGGCCAAGTCATGGAGGGTCAGGTTTAGTAGGTGTAGGGTTGGACCAGGTCGACGAGCAAGATAATCTGAATTAAGAGGGAGAGAGATACAGAGACAGAGAGATGGAAGGAGTGTGTATGCCCACCTGAGGTGAACGCATAATGAGAACAGTGACAGGAGAGGAATGAATGCGTTCAGGGAATGATTAGAAGTGAAAGTCAGTGAGAATAAAGGAGGGTGTTTTGTTAAGGGGAAATGTAAAAGAATGAGCCGAGGCAAAAGAGGAGAAATATAAAAGAATGAGGGGAAAGGACGAGGGGAAAATGTTAAATAATGGAATTGTGTGATGGGAATGTGTAAATAAATGACGACATTTATCACTGAATTACAAATTTTTAAGACTGTGCGAAGTGGAATGATGACGATATATATATATATATATATATATATATATATATATATATATATATATATATATAGAAGAGAGAGAGAGAGATGAAGAGAGAGAGAGAGAGAGAGAGAGAGAGAGAGAGAGAGGAGAGAGAGAGAGAGAGAGGAGAGAGAGAGAGAGAGAGAGAGAGAGAGAGAGAGAGAGAGAGAGAGAGAGTAGAGAGAGAGAGAGAGAGAGAGAAGAGAGAGAGAGAAGAGAGAGAGGAAGAGAGAGAGAATGACTTGGAGGGCATATAAATTTGTAGCGGAAGGCGAGGTAGGGGTCGGCTTTGGAGAGATTGGAAGGAGGGGGTTAAGGAAGTTTTGTGTGCGAGGGGCTTGGACTTCCAGCAAGCGTGCGTTAGTCGGACTTGAGTCTTGGAGGTGGAAAATAGTATGCATGCGCTCTGAAGGAGGGGTGGAGATATGATGCAGTTTTTTTAACTGTATTGTAGGGCGCGCCTACACTACAGACAGGACGAACACTGTTTACAGCGATCAATGAACACCAGAGGGCAATACTTATGCACAGGATAATTCACCCATTTTTCAACATGTCAGCATCAACAGTCACAACATTCACTGGGAACCTGCCGCCATCAAACACACTGCAGCTACAAACGCAAAATCAGAGAATCTGCCCTCATAAGTACCACTCCCAATTTCATCATCTCACAGGAACAATGGAAACCAGACATCATTTCAAAATTTGCCCTCAAGAAGTACATAACAGTGCCCAACCTAATACAGAAATCCAGCACAACTTCAGAAAATACATAGCACAAAGGAACTTCCTACCCAAATTTTTAGCTTCACCTCAGGACCTGTCTTCTCCCCCACCCACTGTTTGACACGTTCCTCCACTCACGTGTGCAAGGTGAGGTACAACCTTCCCTATATTCTTGTTCTCATTTCACTTATGTATCTGCTGAAGAGAATCCCAGAAGAGGATCGAAATAGACAAGCAATTAATCTTTTGAGTTTCTGTCTCTATGTGGGTTATTACTGAACATTGACAAGTGTTCATTATACCTTAGTTGTCTATATTTCCATTGCATATTTATATATGCAAAAATAGCGAAACAAACAAAACAAAATGAGAAACAACCACGGGGGGAGTTGATTGATAGCTCTAGGCCTTTCGTGTTGCAATCAACACATCTCAGGAGCTTACAATGTTGCAGAAATGAGTGGGAAGCCCGGGCAGATTCGTTCGAGGGAACGAATCTAGCTAGAATGATTCTATAGCTAGAGATGAACGAATCTACCTGGACTTCCTACTTGATTGATACATGAAAAATCGAGAGCTATCACTCAACTCCCCCCGCGGTTGTTTTTATATATATAATATATATATATATATATATATATATATATATATATATATATATATATATATATATATATATATATAATATATATATATATATATATATATATATATATATATTATATATATATATATATTCTATATATATATATATTATTTTATGTTATTGATATATAATATACATATATATATATATATAAAATATATATATATATATATATATATAATATATATATATATTATATATGTATGTTATATGCATATGATGTTATACGTATATTGAATATGATAATGAATTATATATTATAAGAAATATGTGATAGATATACCCTTGAAGAATAGAGGAAAATCAAGCTCTGAAGAACATTGAAGTGATAATATATGAAAAGCTTAGAAATTTCTATTCTAATGTGTTAGAATAGAAATAAGATGTGATCTAGATATAAATATGGATAGATAAATAAAAAATATAGATAGAGATGAATGAAAGTATATAATGAGTTAATATGTATGTGATAGATGATGAGTAAGATAGAGTGAAAGTGTAAGAATGGTGTAGGTACGAAATATGTGAGATGTCAGTGAGAGGAATAGAGGGAAAAAGAGAAGAACATGAAGTAAAATTTAATATGAAAAGTAGAGATAATGAACAAGAACATAAGAAGGATGCAGAGAGGAAGATGAGAGAGAAGAGAGGAGAGAGAGAGAAGGAGAGAAGAAGAGGGATTAGAGGATAGAAGATAGAAGAGTGAGAGATGAAAGAGAGAGAAGAGAAGAGTGAGAGAGGAAGAGATAGAAGAAGAGAAGGGAAGGAGAGAGAATAAGTCAAGAAGAAAGGAGAGAAGGAGAAGAAAAGAGCCAGACAGAAGGAGGGAGATTAGAGAGAAGGAGAAGAAGTAAGAAGAAGGAAGTAGAGAAGAGAGTCAGAGAGGACAGAAAAGAGATAGAGAGAACATAAGAAAAGAGTGAAAGGGGAGAGATAAAGCAGAATTAGGAGAAGGGAGGAAGAAATAAATCTAGAAGCAAGAAGAAAGAAGGAAAGGAGAGTGAAGATCAGAAGGCAGAAGAGAGGAGAGGAAATAAAGCAAGAGATACGGGAGTAAAGAGACAGGCGGACTCAGAGTTGGAGCAACTTGCAACTTTAGAGTACAGAAGATTACACGAAATTCATTGTGACAAGAACCAGTAATAAACATATTTTAGAAAGAGAAGTAACATCATTTCCTAAAGAAGCGAGAGAAAGAGAGAGAGAGAGAGGAGAGAGAGGAGAGAAGAGAGGAGAAGAGAGGAGAGAGAGAGAGAGAGAGAAGGAGAGAGGAGAGAAGAGAAGAGGAGAGAGGAGAGAGAGAGAGAGGAGAGAGAGAGCATCTCCGTGTAAGGAGGGTGTAAAGTTACGCAGGTGAACAGTAACATAAGGCTGCCAGCTATGGTGATACAACACACACACACACCTACTACTCAGGACAGACGTCTGAGAAAGATCAATGAGAGACACGGAATAGCAGAGCGGGTGAGAGAGGCGAGGGAATTAATAGAGGCAGAGATGAGACAGGGATGAGAGAGGCAGGAGTGAGAGAGGTGGGGAATTAATAGAGGCAGCGATGAGAGAGACAGGGGTGAGAGAGGCAGGAGAGACAGAGCTGGAGTTGACAGAAGTGGGTTATGAGAGATGAGAAATTCTCTAGAGAAAGAGAGACAAAGAGAAAGAGAGAGAGAGAGATGAAAGAAAAAGAAGTGCTTAAGAAGTTGCCAAGGTTACCACACTGGTAGAAGGTCAGACATCCAATGGTAGGGAGTGGATAGTAACCACTGATGGTGGATGATGACCACTGGTGGTGGATGATGACCACTGATGGTGGTGCTGGGGACCACTGACGGTGGTGCTGGGGACCACTGATGGTGGTGCTGGGGACCACTGATGGTGGCTGGAGGACACTGATGATGGTGATAACATGAGGTGGATGTGGACCACTGTGGTGGTGCTGGGGACCACTGATGGTGGATGATGCCCACTGATGGTGGTGCTGGGGGAATTTGATGGTGGTGCTGAGGACCATGATGGGTACTGCTGGGGACCATGATGTGGATGATAACCACTGATGGTGGATGTTACCACGATGGTGGTGTGGGGACCAAACGGGTTGGTGGTGTGGGGACCACTGATGGTGGTGATGGGGCCACTGATGGTGGTATGATGACCACTGATGGTGGTGCTGGGGACCACTGATGGTGGTGCTGGGGACCACTGATGGTGGTGTGGGGACCACTGATGGTGGTGCTGGGGACCACTGATGGGTGGTTGCTGGGGACCACTGATGGTGGTGCTGGGGACCACTGATGGTGGTGCTGGGGACCACTGATGGTGGTGCTGGGGACCACTGATGGTGGTGCTGGGGACCACTGATGGTGGTGCTGGGGACCACTGATGGTGGTGCTGGGGACCACTGATGGTGGTGCGGGGACCACTGATGGTGGTGCTGGGGACCACTGATGGTGGTGATGGGGGCCTGATGGTGGTGCTGGGGACCACTGATGGTGGTGCTGGGGACCACTGATGGTGGTGCTGAGGACCACTGATGGTGGATGATGACCACTGATGGTGGATGATGATCACTGATCCGGATGATGACCACTGATAATGGATGATAACCACTGATGGTGGTGATGACCACTGATGGTGGTGCTGGGGACCACTGATGGGTGGCTGTAACCACTGATTGGTGGTGATGGGACCACTGATGGTGGTGCTGGGGACCATGATGGTGGTGCTGGGCCCTGATGGTGGTGAGGGGACACTGATGGTGGTGCTGGGGACCACTGATGGTGGATGCGGGGCCCACTGATGGTGGTGCTGGGGACCACTGATGGTGGTGCTGGGACCACTGATGGTGGTGCTGGGGCCACTGATGGTGGTGTGGGGACCACTGATGGTGGTTGCTGGGGGACCACTGATGGTGGTGCTGGGGACACTGATGGTGGTGCTGGGGGCCACTGATGGTGGTGCTGGGATCACTGATGGTGGTGATGACACTGATGGTGGTGCTGGGGCCATGATGGTGGTGCTGGGGACACTGATGGTGGTGCTGGGGACCACTGATGGTGGTGCTGGGGACCACTGATGGTGGTGCTGGGGACCACTGATGGTGGTGCTAGGGATCACTGATGGTGGATGATGACCACTGATGGTGGTGCTGGGGACCACTGATGGTGGTGCTGGGGGCCACTGATGGTGGTGCTGGAGACCACTGATGGTGGTGCTGGGGACCGCTGATGGTGGTGCTGAGGACCACTGATGGTGGATGATGACCACTGATGGTGGATGATGATCACTGATGGTGGATGATGATCACTGATGGGGATGATGACCACTGATAATGGATGATAACCACTGATGGTGGATGATGACAACTGATGGTGGTGCTGGGGACCACTGATGTTGGATGATAACCCCTAATGGTGGATGATGACCATTGATGGTGGTGCTGGGGACCACTGATGATGGATGATAACCCCTGATGATGGATGATGACCACTGATGGTGGTGCTGGGGACTACTGATGATGGATGTTAACCACTGATGGGGGATGATGACCACTGATGGTAGTGCTGGGGACCACTGATGATGGATGATAACCACTGATGGGGGATGATGACCACTGATGGTAGTGCTGGGGACCACTGATGATGGATGATAACCACTGATGGTGGATGATGACCACTGATGGTGGTGCTGGAGACCACTGATGGTGGTGCTGGGGACCACTGATGATGAATGATAACCACTGATGGTGGATGATGACAACTGATGGTAGTGCAGGGGACCACTGATGATGGATGATAACCGCTGATGGGGGATGATGACCACTGATGGTAGTGCTGGGGACCACTGATGATGGATGATGACCCCTGATGGTGGTGCTGGGGACCACTGATGGTGGTGCTGGGGACCACTGATGGTGGTGCTGGGGACCACTGATGGTGGTGCTGGGGACCACTGATGGTGGTGCTAGGGATCACTGATGGTGGATGATGACCACTGATGGTGGTGCTGGGGACCACTGATCGTGGTGCTGGGGACCACTGATGGTAGTGCTGGGGGCCACTGATGGTGGTGCTGGGGACCACTGATGGTGGTGCTGGGGACCACTGATGGTGGATGATGACCACTGATGGTGGATGATGACCACTGATGGGGATGATGACCACTGATAATGGATGATAACCACTGATGGTGGATGATGACCACTGATGGTGGTGCTGGGGACCACTGATGATGGATGATAACCACTGATGGTGGATGATGACCACTGATGGTGGTGCTGAGGACCACTGATGATGGATGATAACCACTGATGGCGGATGATGACCACTGATGGTAGTGCTGGGGACCACTGATGATGGTGATAACCACTGATGGTGGATGAGGGCCCACTGATGGTAGTGCTGGGGTCCATGATGATGGATGATAACCACTGATGGTGGATGATGACCACTGATGGTGGTGCTGGGGACCACTGATGGTGGATGATGACCACTGATGGTAGTGCTGAGGACCACTGATGATGGATGATAACCACTGATGGTGGATGATGACCACTGATGGTGTGCTGGGGACCACTGATGATGGATGATAACCACTGATGGGGATGATGACCACTGATGGTAGTGCTGGGGACCACTGATGATGGATGATAACCGCTGATGGGGGATGATGACCACTGATGGTAGTGCTGGGGACCACTGATGATGGATGATAACCACTTATGGTGGATGATGACCACTGATGGTGGTGCTGGGGACCACTGATGGTGGATGATAACCCCTGATGATGGATGATGACCACTGATGGTTGTGCTGGGGACCACTGATAGTTTTACTGGGGACCACTGATGGTGGATGATGACCACTGATGGGGGATGATGACTAATGATGGTAGTGCTGGGGACCACTGATGATGGATGATAACCACTGATGGTGGATGATGACCACTGATGGTGGTGCTGGGGACCACTGATGGTGGATGATAACCCCTGATGGTGGATGTTGACCACTTATGGTGGTGCTGGGGACCACTGATGGTGGTGCTGGGGACCACTGATGGTGGTGCTGGGGACCACTGATAGTGGTGCTGGGGACCACTGATGGTGGTGCTGGGGACCACTGATGGTGGATGATAACCCCTGATGGTGGATGATGACCACTGATGGTGGTGCTGGGGACCACTGATGGTGGATGATAACCACTGATGGTGGATGATGACCACTGACGGTGGATGATGACCACTGATGGTCGTGCTGGGGACCACTGATGGTGGATGATGACCACTGATGGTGGATGATGACCACTGATGGTGGATGATGGCCACTGATGGTGGTGCTGGGGACCACTGATGGTGGTGCTGGGGACCACTGACGGTGATCCTGGGGACCACTGATGGTGGTGCTGGGGACCACTGATGGTGGTGCTGGGGACGACTGATGGCGGTGCTGGAGACAGGTGAGGGGAAGTAGGCTGAGTTGAGGGGAATATTAGGATAGAGGGGATGCCACTGCTGCTCATGCTCCGGCCACTGGTGCCTGCCAGCAGAGCTTGGCACTGTCAGTCTCGACCCAGGGACCAAGCTGGCTGGCCCTGGCACTCTTATCTCCGCTACGCTCGGCACTGCGATGCGCCGAGCAACTCTCCCTACTCCCTCTGTCTGTCTGTCTCCCCTCAGTGCAGGTATAGGTGACCCTTGCTGCCCTGTGAGGCTAGCACTACTCACCTGGTGGGGGGCTAACACGAGACTCGTGTGTGCTGACACGGCCTACCTGAGAGGCAGAAAAAGTGTCTTCCTTGTACGGTCTGTGCAAAACTTTCCAGGTACAATTGCGATGCTAATATACCCGCCAAAGGCTTCTTGGAGTTTCGCTTTTAAAAAGAGTTAATAATTACTAGTCTGTTGCCGTTGAATTTTGCCATCGAGAACGATATATAAAGTGTGAGTAGAAGAAATATGACAGAGCTGAAATATACTGTTCCTACGTAGTGATTAAGAATTCTGTCCCTGTACAACAAATGCAGTGTTACAGTATTATCCATGTGATAAACTAGTATTTTGATCTCTGGAAAAAATAAACATTGAAGATTGAACTTTTAACATCATAAACTGTGTTTATCTGGAGACTGTAAGGTAAGACTTGTTTATAATTGTATATCATATATTGAACTGGGTGTCTTATTTGCATATATCACGTGAGATCCTTAATGCAGTAACACAAGAATGAAGAGAATTCGCTGTAAGGGTTGGATGTAGAAAATTTGAGGTTACATATTCACTGTGATTACTAATTAAACCAGAAAATAAATAAGAGAATGGCGCATTGGCAACTTTGTCTTTATTGTTTTAAACCTGCCTGCATTACTATTAACCTAAACCAGCTTTCAGTAATAAGTCTACCGCACACTTTTCACGGCATACTAGACAGGCGTATTCTTCTATAATTCTTACACTCACTCGTGTCACCTTTTACCTTGCACAAGGGAACTATGCTTGCACTCTGAGAATCGTTAGGTACCTTTACGTCTTTCATACATGTATTGAATATATACACCAACGCTCAAAATCTATATTCTTACTCACTTTTAGCATCTCAGTTTTATTCCCGTCTGCCCCTTCTTCTATACACCGTTTCATTCTGCCTGGTGCCTCACGCACCCTCCACACGTTCACCTCTGCTTCTTCGTCACCAGATGTTACTCCTCCCAGCTCATTGCACGAAATTACTGCTTTCTTTTCATTATCAACCTTTAATAACTTTTTAAGAAGTTCCTCCATTTGTCCAATACCTCCTCCTCCCTTCAAACGTTACACCTCTTTAGTTTTTAAATGGCAAGCCCATTTACTCCCCAGATTATGTCTACTTATTACTGTCTCCTCAAACCGCTTTCTTATTCCCAGTAAAATTTACAAATAAAAGCTTTGTCTTTCCTTTTACACTTCGTCACCACTCGTTTAACTTCCCATTTTCTCTACATATAATCTGCCTTACAGTTATAATCTTTTACATACTAAACATTTCTCATATGCAATATTCTCCTTCATTACCACGCAATTTGTGTTATTCAACCAACCGTTCCCTTTCCTACCGTCACCCACCCTCCTACATCCCAACTTTACTGCGCACTCTAGCATGGCAATGTTATATCTTACTGCGCACTCTAGCATGACAATGTTATATCTTACTGCGCACTCTAGCACAGCAATGTTAAATCATACTACACACTCTAGCATGACAATGTTAAATCTTACTGCACACTCTAGCATGACAATGTTAAATCTTACTGCGCACTCTAGCACAGCAATTTTAAATCTTACTGCACACTCTAGCATGGCAATTTTAAATCTTACTGCTCACTCTAGCATGGCAATGTTATATCTTACTGCGCACTCTAGCATGGTAATTTTAAATCTTACTGCGCACTCTAGAATGGCAATGTTATATCTATTTCATACTTCTTCCACTTCCGCCTCATTAACTGTATTCTGTATAGTCCACATTTCTTCCAATAGTTGCTTATAACCCCCACTAAATGTCACATTTACTTTTCTCTTAAATACTGATGATATACGTCTTGTATTCCATCTACCTTTCACTCTTACTGTGGCTGCTACTGAGTGGTGATCTGACATGTCGCTCCTCCATAAACATGCACATTGCATTATAACTACATTATTACACACTACATTATAACTGGTGTTATTATATATCCTCTCATGATAAAAATTTTTTATCTGTTATCAAAC
>NC_069450.1:27464171-27474171 GCF_026875155.1 Cherax quadricarinatus
CTAGGTCCACTCTCTCCTTGCTCCATGAGTTTTTCATGTCTCTTCTTAAAGTTAGGTTTGAATCCTGATTTCATACATCACTCTCCAGACTATTCCACTTCCTGACAACTCTATGACTGAAGTGTGTGTGTGTGTGTGTGTGTGTGTGTGTGTGTGTGTGTGTGTGTGTGCTTTGAATAACAATTTTTTTCCACTTTTTGTACATAGCTTTTTAAAGGCTTGCCTTGATTCAAGTGATGGGTTTTTGATCCAAGGAGTGGTTGTCCTCCTCCCTCTCTTTGGATCGAACATGATTACCTCCCATTCCCCAGGTACCGTATAACCCGCTGTGTTTTTTTTGTGTTTCCTAATAAATATATAGCGAAAGAAACTTTGATTTTTTTCTGGGTTTTCCATGATATTTACAGATCTGCACCGCGGGTTCAAATCCCGCCCGTGGTATGGTTGTTTACAATCATGTCATTACGATTTCGTGAGTCCTGCACTGAGTTCACTGTTTCCAGCCACGGTCGCACTAAACCCCGTCTCGTACCATAGAGTCAACTACACGAGGAGTCAGTGGGAGGAGTCAGTGGGAGGAGTCAGTGGGAGAAGATATCTGTAACTAATAATGACTTGAAGCTCTACTCAGAGCAAAACATGATAATGACCTGTTTACATTGTACATGTAGAAATAAACATTAGTATTATTATTAGTAATAGTAGCAGTAGTAGTAGCAGCATAATTTTTATTATTATTATTATTATTATTATTATTATTATTATTATTATTATTATTATTATTATTATTATTATTATTATTATTATTATTATTATTATTATTATTATAGCCAAACGTTCTATGTGATAAAATTTGTTTCTGTACCATATAACATTCTTGTCATGCTAGCCGGCAGTACCTGCCATGCAACAAGAAATGGCCACACTATCACATGGTGAATAGTAATGCTAGTAATATGATAAAATTTATTTTGTAAATGTACATAAACATAACTACGACTGGCTTAAGAAACTGGTTATACGCATTTCATATACCCTCAGACGTGTGTATATGTAAGTATATATACCACGCGAGGTGTCCACTTCTCATGGTATAAACACGGAGAGGTGTGCATCTCTGAAATCAAGGAACAAGTGAAGGGCCCGATTAAGGCATGGGCTTTAGGGGCTGCAACCCAGAGGCCTCCACCAGCTGGAAGGCTTCCAGAGGCTGCAGCCCAGGGGCCTCCACCAGCTGGAAGGCTTCCAGAGGCTGCAGCCTAGGGGCCTCCACCAGCTGGAAGGCTTCCAGAGGCTGCAGGCCAGGGGCCTCCACCAGCTGGAGGACCTCCAGGGGCTGCAGCCCAGAGGCCTCCACCAGCTGGAAGGTTTCCAGGGGCTGCAGCCCAGGGGCCTCCACCAGCTGGAAGGTTTCCAGGGGCTGCAGCCCAGAGGCCTCCACCAGCTGGAAGGTTTCCAGGGGCTGCAGCCCAGGGACGTCCACCAGCTGGAGGACCATCAGAGGCTGCAGCCCAGGGACGTCCACCAGCTGGAGGACCATCAGAGGCTGCAGCCCAGGGGCCTCCACCAGCTGGAGGGCCTCCACCAGCTGGAGGGCTTCCAGAAATGTTTTCAACAACTTACAATTTAATTATGTTTTGGAGAAACTTGTTTCCAAGAAATTACGCAAAGTAAATGTTTGAATTTTAATTGTGGTTAGCCGTGTCAAAATATTTTTAATATTTCTTTAGCTTTTTTCCTTTCGAAAATATTAGTGGGGGCCTGACAGTACCTGTAGCCCAGGGGCCTACAAAATCCGGCTCTGAACACGGGAAGCTTGAACCATGTCTAGTGAGTCCTAAAACTTATATCCGGGGCCATGTTTTCAAACCTCACCCGTTCCTTTTGTTTGCAAATATATTATTATGATTTCGTGACCCATGAATGTCTGAATGTTTATAGACAGAGAGATGTGTATCTCCCATTGTAAATATGCTGATACGTGTGTATTTCTCAGTAAAAATATACACTGATAGACATGTATCAGTGTATATACACTGAGAGTTTATTTAATTAAAGTATTGATGACTGGTTGGTTTTAAACCAAATTAACCTGTCATTTAGTCTGAGAACAGAGGCCTGGTCATGGACCGGGCCGCGGGGGCGTTGGCCCCTGAAACTCCCTCCAGGTAGACTCCCTCCAGGTAGACTCCCTCCAGGTTGACAGATAAAAAAAAATCCTCCAGTTACGTAAAGCTACGGTCTCTTATACATAATATATAATTAAATGTGAGGAAATTAACACACTAGTAATGTAAAACGAAGCGTCGTGGAGAACACCTATTTTCTTTTATTATCGTCGGCGCCACGATAAAATGAGAATAAAATCAAACTAAATCCTTCAATTCAAAGAGAAACTACTAGCGAGCACAAATTCAGTATATTAAAATAGGAAAATGGCTTTCAAGGGGAGAGACTGAAAGACGTCCAGCAGAGATGCTCGTTAGAGACCAAGTCAAAATTGTCTCCACTCTGTGTGACGCAAAAAGATTCCGTAGATGTCAAGAAAAAAAAAATGTCAGAGGTCAAAGAAATTATGATGATTGGCAGGACAAAATTTCACTTGGGTTATGAATCATGAAGGAAAAAAAAGTTGGGTGTTAAATATAATTACCAGGAGAAGAGAAGAGAAATTATTATATATCAGAAGAAAATAATAGATAAAATTGAGGATGACGATATTGAAATTAAAGGTGAAAAATAGGAAGTTGACATCACACAAAAATGACACAAAAGAAGAATAAAAACATAAGAAAAAAAAAGTCGTAAAAAAATACTCAAAACTCGTGGTAAAAAAAAAAAATCAATGAGAACTCAGGGGAAAGAGATGAGGGGAAGGGCACACTAGACGACAAATAGCTAGGGGTATGGAAGAGGAGAAAAAAATGAGAGGTCATGGCTGTGAAATTTTCGTGTTGTGGTGCATGCAATGATGATGTTAGCGACGGCGTGTCTAGCTGACCTGACCCACCAAGAAAAGATTTCCCACTGCGGATGGTCCAGTGCCAGCAGGTGGGGGTTTTTACAGGTTGCTCACCAGTGTAAGGCAGGAAGGACGTGAGGACCCACCGCTCGCATTTTATATATATTTTTCCTCTTGAAGTGTGGCACTTGAGGTATAGTGAAGGACTCTCCTGGGAAGGTTTACAATTTTCGCGTCTTGCTTCCCGTCACACCTGATGGATACACATCTTCCAAAATATATTAAAAAATGATGAAGGTAATAATAATAATAATAATAATAATACATCATTAATAGTAGTAGCAATTATCATTATTATTATTATTACTGTATTATCATTATTATTATTATTATTATTATTATTATTATTATTATTATATTATTATTACTATTATTATATTATTAATTATTATTATTATTATTATTATTATATTATTATTATTATTATTACTATTATTATTATTATTATTATTATTATTATTATTATTATTATTATTATTATTATTATTATTATTATTATTATTATTATTATTTTATTATATTATTATTATTATTATTATTATTATTATTATTATTATTACTATATTATTATTATTATTATTATTATTATTTTATTATTATTATTCTGTATTATTATTATTTCTTATTATTATTTATTATATTATTATTATTAATTTTATTTTTAAATTAATTATTATTATTATTATTATTAATTATTATTATAGAAGAAGAAGAAGGAAGTTAAAATTGAAGTTCACAATGTTTTACCTTAATTATAACAAGTGGAAGCGAAATTAGTTAGGTATAAAAAATGTGAAAGTCTTTAAATATTTAAGTTATATTCATCTATCTACCTATCTATCTATACTTAAAAAATAACAAGTAGTATTATATATATATTATATATATTATATATATATATATATATATATATATATATATATATATATATTTTATTATAAAATATATATATTATTTTTTTTATTATTTTTATTATCACACTGGCCGATTCCCACCAAGGCAGGGTGGCCCGAAAAGAAAAACTTTCACCATCATTCACTCCATCACTGTCTTCCCAGAAGGGTGCTTTACACTACAGTTTTTTAAACTGCAACATTTACTCCCTCCTTCAGAGTGCAGGCACTGTACTTCCCATCTCCAGGACTCAAGTCCGGCCTGCCGGTTTCCTGAACCCCTTCATAAATGCTACTTTGCTCACACTCCAACAGCACGTCAAGTTATTAAAAACCATTTGTCTCCATTCACTCCTATCAAACACGCTCACGCATGCCTGCTGGAAGTCCAAGCCCCTCGCACACAAAACCTCCTTTACCCCCTCCCTCCAACCTTTCCTAGGCCGACCCCAACCCCGCCTTCCTTCCACTACAGACTGATACACTCTTTAAGTCATTCTGTTCGCTCCATTCTCTCTACATGTCCGAACCACCTCAACAACCCTTCCTCAGCCCTCTGGACAACAGTTTTCAGTTTGGTAATCCCGCACCTCCTCCTCCTCCTATATATATATATATATATATATATTTTATATTATATTATATATATATATATATATAATATATATATATATATATATATATATTATATATATATATATTTTTTTTTTTTTTTTCAACAAGTCGGTCGTCTCCCACCGAGGCAGGGTGACCCAAAAAAGAAAGAAAATCCCCAAAAGAAAATACTTTCATCATCATTCAACACTTTCACCACACTCACACATTATCATGCTTTTGCAGAGGTGCTCAGAATATAACAGTTTAGAAGCATATACGTATAGAGATACACAACATATCCCTCCAAACTGCCAATATCCCAAACCCCTCCTTTAAAGTGCAGGCATTGTACTTCCCATTTCCAGGACTCAAGTCCGACTATATGAAAATAAAACCGGTTTCCCTGAATCCCTTCACTAAATATTACCCTGCTCACACTCCAACAGATCGTCAGGTCCCAAGTATCATTCGTCTCCATTCACTCCTATCTAACACGCTCATGCACGCTTGCTGGAAGTCCAAGCCCCTCACCCACAAAACCTCCTTTATATATATATATATATATATATATATATATAATATATATCGTGGATATATTATAATGGAATTTAGCAAGAATATTTAATAAATTAAGTATTTTAAATTTTCTCTTATACGTATTAAAGAAAATATTTATTTATTAATGTGCGAAATGTAAAATGTCAATTTTGCAAACCAAAAAATTAAGAAAATTTATCCTTAACCTTTAATTACAACAAGTAAATATTTTTATTTTGCACCAAAACCGAACTTAAGTACCTAATTTTCAAAGAATTTGTTTACAAAAATAATTTAATACAAATTAACAAACAACAAATGAAATATATTTTTTTTCGTTAGGTTCAGAATGATTTTGGCGAAATTATTGCATACAACAAATTTTCACTTGTCTTATATGGCAAGATGAGCCTTGCTATTTAAGCCAAGATCGCAAGTTCTGCCTATTCGGCACGACTATATATATATATATATTATATATATATTATATATATATATATATATATATATATATATTATATTATATATTTAGAACATCAAAATGGTATACAATACCGACAGGTTGGTAGGAAAGACATAGGCAACAGTTAGGCAACTTTATTCCGAAACGTTTCGCCTACACAGTAGGCTTCTTCAGTCGAATACAGAAAGTAGACAGGAACAGTAGAGATGTGAAGACGATGTAATCAGTCCATCACCCTTGAAGTCGTAGAATTTTGAGGTTGTCAGTCCCTCTGCCTGAAGAAGTTCAGTTCCAGATAGTTCCGGACTATGGAACTGAACTTCTCCAGGCTGAGGGACTGACAACCTCAAAATTCTACGACTTCAAGGGTGATGGACTGATTACATCGTCTTCACATCTCTACTGTTCCTGCCTACTTTCTGTATTCGACTGAAGAAGCCTACTGTGTAGGCGAAACGTTTCGGAATATATATATACACTCTCAGGGGCAGACTAATGGTGAGAAATATATCCTGTTATCAACTGTTGTATAAAAGTTCTGCTGTAATTTACACATTACTGTATTACTCAAATATATTTTTTCGTAAACTTTTATTTTGACGGGAGTTATTCTTTTTATGCGCAATTTAAAATGTTATTTTAATTTTATTTTTTTCTTAAAAACTATCACTGGGAGAAGGTTTGCCAGAAATAAACACTAAAAAAAAAAAACAGTTTCGGGTTTTATTTAAATTGTGTGATTTATTTTAGAATGTGTGGTTTTTTGTCCCCCTCTCAGTTTATACGTTTCAGGTTTTTTTTTCTATTGTTTTGTCTTTCTCTGTTATCCAGTCTCTCTGTCCCTGTCTCCCTCTCTTCTGTGCTTTTTTTCTCTCTCTCTTTATACTTATTGAAACACTCCTGTTTGTCTTTATCTGTTTTAGTTTCCGTCAGTGATCTATGTTTCTGTGAGTCTGGCTTCTTTTCTATATATGTAAGGGAGGACCTTGTCAAACTGGCAGGGTGTTGACCAGTGGGTTGATCTCAAGCCAAGTAATTGCAATTTCAACTTCAATTCTTCGTTGCTCCCTTACCACACTGTTGCTCCCTTACCACATTGTTGCTCCCTTACCACACTGTTGCTCCCTTACCACACTGTTGCTCCCTTACCACACTGTTGCTCCCTTACCACATTGTTGCTCCCTTACCACACTGTTGCTCCCTTACCACACTGTTGCTCCCTTACCACACTGTTGCTCCCTTACCACACTGTTGCTCCCTTACCACACTGTTGCTCCCTTACCACACTGTTGCTCCCTTACCACACTGTTGCTCCCTTTCCCCTTACCACATTGTTGCTCCCTTACCACACTGTTGCTCCCTTACCACACTGTTGCTCCCTTACCACATTATTGCTCCCTTACCACACTGTTGCTCCCTTACCACATTGTTGCTCCCTTACCACACTGTTGCTCCCTTACCACACTGTTGCTCCCTTACCACACTGTTGCTCCCTTACCACACTGTGCTCCCTTACCACACTGTTGCTCCCTTACCACACTGTTGCTCCCTTACCACACTGTTGCTCCCTTACCACACTTGTTGCTCCCTTACCACACTTTTTGCTCCCTTACCACACTGTTGCTCCCTTACCACATGTTGCTCCCTTACCACATGTTGCTCCCTTACCACACTGTTGCTCCCTTACCACATTATTGCTCCCTTACCACATTATTGCTCCCTTACCACACTTTTTGCTCCCTTACCACATGTTGCTCCCTTACCACACTGTTGCTCCCTTACCACACTGTTGCTCCCTTACCACACTGTTGCTCCCTTACCACACTGTTGCTCCCTTACCACACTTGTTGCTCCTTTTCCACACTGTTGCTCCCTTACCACACTGTTGCTCCCTTACCACACTGTTGCTCCCTTACCACACTGTTGCTCCCTTACCACACTGTTGCTCCCTTACCACACTGTTGCTCCCTTACCACACTGTTGCTCCCTTACCACACTGTTGCTCCCTTACCACACTGTTGCTCCCTTACCACACTGTTGCTCCCTTACCACATTGTTGCTCCCTTACCACACTGTTGCTCTCTTACCACATTGTTGCTCCCTTACCACACTGTTGCTCCCTTACCACATTGTTGCTCCCTTACCACACTGTTGCTCCCTTACCACACTGTTGCTCCCTTACCACATTGTTGCTCCCTTACCACACTGTTGCTCCCTTACCACACTGTTGCTCCCTTACCACATTGTTGCTCCCTTACCACACTGTTGCTCCCTTACCACACTGTTGCTCCCTTACCACATTGTTGCTCCCTTACCACACTGTTGCTCCCTTACCACACTGTTGCTCCCTCCTCTACAACCATTCATTTCAAAGCAACTTTTACACGACACAGTCAGTAACTTCGTTGTAAGCTTCACAACTGTAGGTAATTCTCACTCAGCGGATATTGGCAGCAGTGACGACTAGGCAAGTCATCCTGTCAGAGCACAAATGTCACAATACTGTGGCTGCAGCAATTTACAACTAACTTACAAATTACAGATAATAGATGATGTTTCGGCCCTTCCCGGAACCAAACGATGTCTGCTTTTGTTTCCAAATTGTAGATTAGCTTGACAAAGCTCATGGAGAGCGAAACGTTGTCAAATAAAATGTCGCATTAATTGTAGGTAATTCAACCAACATTATTACACGTAAGTCTCCATTATTATTTCTCGTAAGTCTTATTGTTTATCAAATTTCTCTGCAAGATAAATATATATTCTTAACCATCGAGTTTCTGAATATTTTATGGAACAAAATTTAAATGAAAGGATAAATTTTCTGAGAAATGAAATTTTGGGTGAATTTGAGTATATGGTCTTATGCATATTAATGGTAAAAACTAATCTTAGTCTGCGGAAAAAAAAAATCTGGAATTTATTTTATTACTGTAAATTTTAAAGAAGTTGTGAATTATTTTTTAAACATTTTTTTTTTTTTTTTGATGGGTAGTGCCTTGATGAGAGTGAAGCGGCTCTTGATCTTAGGAATTAGAGTTGCCCTATCATTCCTGGGATCAAATCTGATTGCCACCCTTTCCCTTAGGTGCTTTATGACCCTTAGGGGTTTAGCGCATCCCTGTGAATGCATTTATATCCATAACAATGTCATCTTTTTATTATATGTAAGTTACTTATTAAATATAATTTTTGTCAGTGATTTATTTTATATTTTAATCAAACAATTCAGGTATTTTGTATTAATTATCGATTACATTATCTCTGGAGTAGTCACTAATTACATTTTAAGCTTCACACTACAACAGCCACTGTCATAACCACTGCCATAACTACTGCCATAACTACTGCCATAACCACTGCCATAACCACTGCCATAACCATAGTAACAACCACTGCCATAACCATAGCAACAACCACTGAGATAACCACTGCCATAATCACTGCCATAACCATAGTAACAACCACTGCAATAACAATAGTAACAACCACTGCTATAACCACAGTAACAAACACTGCCATAACCATAGTAACAACAACTTCCATAACCACAGTAACAACCACTGCCATAACTACGGTAATAACCACTGCCATAACCACAGTAACAACCACTGCCATAACCAATGCCATAACCATAGTAACAACCACTGCCATAACCACAGTAACAACCATTGCCATAACCACGGTAATAACCACTGCCATAACCACAGTAATAACCACTGCCATAACCACAGTGACAACTATTGCCATAACCACAGTAATAACCACTGCCATAACCACAATAATAACCAATGAAATAACCACAGTAACAACCATTGCCATAACCACAGTAACAACCACTGCCATAACCATAGCAACAACCGCTACAACAATCACTATAGCAACCACTGAAACAAACTCCACACACCTCAATGCTGGCAATTTTTGCACCACAAGCAACTACTACTAACAACTACCACCAAGAACCTCCTCAAACAATTACTACAAACTACCACTGCAAGCAACAACAAGCAACTACTGCAAACAGCCTCTGCAAACAACTGCTACAAACACTCTTTACGAGCATCATGGTGACACAAGCAGAACTATCATTCCCGCGACACACACGGCTGTCCAGCACACCACCATGGGACAGGCTGGACCACGGAAGTCACTTGCATCATCGTGGTGTAGAGAATTAGCAGATCCGGACACCAACTTAACTCATTAGTTGCAGAGACGAAATTTCGTGAGTGTGATATCAAATTTGCATATTGGAAGTTTTCATTTCGTTGGTGAAAAATGGAAATTTTAAACCTTGTTTTTCTGCATCATTCGATATCCTAAAATTGAACTCTTTCGGGATTTCTGTGTTATTTAAGATGCGACTCGACAATGGTTTAAGACTGAGCGAAACGTCGTCAGAGGGTTTCTCTCCTAAGTGCGGGTTTTTTGGTGAATTTTTGTGGCATTTATGGTGAATTATAATGACATTATGGTGAATTATTG
>NC_069450.1:27479171-27501671 GCF_026875155.1 Cherax quadricarinatus
TTTAGGGCCACATTAAATTATTGTAGGGGGCCCTGAAAAACTTGAGACGCTGATTAATTGTTTTGGACTCTGTTAAACTATTTAGGACCCTACTGATTTTTCTGAGGCATTGATCAATTGTTTCGGAGCGACTTTCAACTGCTTGAACAATATTAGATTATTTATCTCTGTTATTTTTTTCGAGGCTGTGTCAAATTACATGTTCCCTCATAAATTGCTAAATGGTTGGGGCACTGTTATATTTTTCATGACCCTAATTAATTTTTGCGCTCCGGTAAAGAGTTTATATTTATAAAATTATTTGATTCAAGTTATATTGATTTTTTCAAGTATCTTAATACAATATTTGTCTGTCAGATGGTATTTTGTTTAGACTAAGACCAGAAGAATAATATTAAGTGAATGCATTGGACCGAAGAATTAACCTTTCAAAATATTATTATGACGTATTTTAACAAGGTGTTACACTCCAATTGTTATTATTAACGCGAATTTGTCCAAAAGTAATGAACCTAGAAACTTACATTAGCGTTTGTAAGAAATAAAGGCTAATATATACTTAATTTAAGAATGTTAAGGTAAAGTATTGCACTTGTAAATCTCCACACAGACATGCCAAGTGTAAATGAATAATGTTCACATGTTATCTTTGGGGAAACAGAAAAAATGGGAAAAAAATAAATTAAAATGGGAAACACTGTACAAAAAGATTTTGAGCCTTCAAGCTCTTGTGGCAGACATAAATATGTTGATTTAATTTGCGGTCGAGGAAAATGAGAGGAGATGGTTCTCTTGGCAGCAGCCATTGAGGAGAGGAAGACAGACAGGCAGGCAGGCAGGCAGAGAGACAGACAAGCAAGCAGACAGACAGACAGATAGACAGACAGACAGGTAGACAGACAGACAGACAGACAGACAGACAGACAGACAGACAGACAGACAGAAAGGCAGACATACAGACAGACAGACAGACATATAGACTGACAGGCAGACAGACAGACAGACAGGCAGACAGACAGACAGACAGACAGACAGACAGATAGACAGACAGACAGACAGACAGACAGACAGACAGACAGACAGAAAGGCAGACATACAGACAAGCAGACAGTAAGACATATAGACAGACAGGCAGACATACATACAGGCAGACAGACAGACAGACAGACAGACAGACAGACAGACAGACAGACAGACAGACAGACAGAGAGGCAGTCAATCAAACAGACAGGCAGGCAGGCAGGCAGACAGACAGACAGGCAGGTAGACAGACAGGCAGGCAGACAGACATATAGACAGACAGGCAGGCAGACAGACAGACAAGCAGGCAGGCAGGCAGGCAGGCAGACATATAGACAGGTAGGCAGATAGACATACATACATACATACAGACAGACAGACAGACAGACAGACAGACAGACAGACAGACAGACAGACAGACAGACAGACAGGCAGGCAGGAAGGCAGGCAGGCAGACAGACAGACAGACAGACTCAGAGCAAGCAAGGCAACTTTCTAACTCGAATGTTTGAAGGCAATAGTGAGGAATGACGTGTAAGAGATGAGAGAGGTGGGATGAGAGGAAAGATGAGGTGAGAGGTAAAGAGAGAGGAGAGGAGAGGAGGAGTGGGAAGTGAGTGGAGAGGTGTGAGAGGTGGGAGGAGAGGTGAAGAGAGAGGAGAGATAAAAAGTAAAGTACAATGAGAGAGAGAAAAGTTTCGTCAAATAATTCAGCCGAAACAGAAGGACCTGCAACTTGACGAGTGAAGAGTGGAAGAATATTGATGATTGAGGGAGACAAGAGAGAGAGAGAGAGAAATGAAGGGTGAGGAGGCGTGAAGGATGAGGAATGAGAGATCGAGAGAAGAGCTAAGAGATGAGAAGGTTGAAATAAGAGAAAGAAAATAAGAAGAGCGATGAAAATAAGTAGATGAGGAGAGACATAACGAGAATGAACCAGGAACAAAGGAAAATATGCGATGAACATCAAGAACAAGACATAGACGAGAAACCACAACTTGTAGGGATATTTTACGTCTCATAAAGATCTTAAACCTTATGCATATAAGTGTATATGTGTGTTTGTATCCTCGGGTGTATATATACGTGTTGTGGTGACTGTGATGCTGAGTGCTGGTTTCACTCCTTACAAGCATCAAGTGCCTGATAACGAAGAAAGGCACAAAACACAACTAGCACTTACACAAGTAACCCGCACATAGTAGAGAGGAGCTTACGACTTTGTAAATGGTCCAAGTCGGACCGAAACGTCGTCGTAAGCTCCTCTCTTCTATGTGCCAGTTATTTGTGTATCGTTCCAGTCACGGTATTGTGCCCTTTTTTTTGTTAAATTAGCACTTACATCTGATCCATCCCGTGAGGAAGGTTACGGCAAACTATAAACGTAGTAGATCTCTAATAGCAGTGAGTCAGGGCATGTAAGAATACATATCAGAGGTATGACTTAAAGAACGCCTCCTCTGTACATCTGAACTCCCATAATAATCTGCTGTCCTTCAGAGATTAGTTGTCAGAGAGACTGACTCGTACCACAGACGCTGTTTTCAATCTGAATCTGTCAATACTATTACACAGAATTCCGCCAGTTTTATGATTTGAAATGTTCTCGGGACGACCATCTTGCCCAAAGCAAACAGTCATCATTTAGTTCCGTCCCAGCACCTGCATGTGATCCATTATATTTACTCTGTAAACTTTGATTCTGATTATTAAATTAATACAGCCCCTGGGACGTGAAACACCTCAAAACTTGTCGTAAACCATATTTGTGTTGCACAAAGTGTTATCCACAATTTAAAAACCTTACCATCTACTCTAAATGTACATGTGCTGTCTATGTACGTGCTCTCTTTTATTCACCTCTTTATATATTCCCACTTTTGTAAATGTTTGCAAGCTTATATTTTCAGATTGGGAAGACATAATTCAAGAAGCAAAAGCAGAAATTGAGGCTACAACAATTTACAAACTTGGAATTTCGAAACCCTTAACTTTAAGGACTGAAAATTAAATTTGTACCCAGTTGAGGCTTTTTCAAACTATTTGTTTACCTCTGGTGCTCGAAATGACTTCAGAGTTTAACTGAAATGTTTGTAAAGTACTAGACTCACATTGGTAATTTAGTGAGTGTGATAGAATCCTACTCCCGCTAACATTCTACTTTATGTATTTGTTTAATAATAAAAACAATAATATTATTACTATCATTATTAATATTATTATTATTATTGATCTGTCATGATAAATCAACGGAGGAAAAAAGATTACAAACATTGTGAGGGTTATTTTTGATCTATGAATAAAATGAAGTAATTATGGTGGGAGGAAAAATTCTTACAATTCATATTTTCTAGAAATTGTGCTTAAAAATGATGAGATGGACAGATTTGACAAGATTTCTTTTTAAAGATATATAAAGACTGATTACGTGCAGCAGGAGAATACTGACAAGATCCGAAGGCTTCATTCTGCTCCTAAATGACATGTGAACAAGTGTTGTCAGAGCTGGTTTAGAGGCGGAGGAAAAGAGTGAAAAGATATCGGAATGCAAGACTCAGGTCCAGGTCTTATTTTTCATTTATTTGCTCCCTCGAGCGGATGTATTATTATGCAAGAAGAAGAATAGTCATCCCATGAAGGCTAAATATATACGATGCTAGAAGTAACTGTGGGAAACACAACCATCCAACATGACTGGTTAAAGGACAATGGTTTGGAGGGGAAATATAACTGTGAGATCCACAAGATCTACTAGGTTCAGAATTTTTAAAGTGCTCAAGAGGTTCTGGAAGTCCTGAAGGTCTGGAAGAGCCAAAGGCTCCTGATATTCAAAAAAGTATAGAAAATCCAGAAAGTTCAGAAGATCAAAAATGTACTAAAGGCCCAAAGGGTTCAAAAGATTCAGAATATCCAGGTCCTTTTTTCCAGAATATCTTAAAGGTCCAGTGGCTTTAGGACGTCAAGAAGCTTCAAAAGTTCCCAAAACAATTGATGTGAGGCATATAATAGGTGGAAAGGGAAAAGTTCTGAATTATAAGTAGTAGTAGCACTTAGATTATGATATTATCTTCAACACACATACAGCCATGAATAAGTAATTTTTGATCATTAAGAAAAAATACATTGAAGGAGGGGGTGTTAATGTTGCAGTTTTATAACTGTAGTGTAAGCGCGTTTCTGGCAAGACAGTGATGGAGTGAATGATGGTGAAAGTTTTCTTTTCGGGCCACCCTCCCTTGGTGGGAGACGGCCGATGTGTTAATAAATAAATAAAAACATTGAACTTCATATCTTCATGAAGCTCATCGGAGGTAGAATGAAATTTTTTTTCCTGGATGAACATTGAGATCTTCCAGAAATATGACTTCAGCTTTACAAATAAAGACAAAATCTGTTTTTGATTGAAGAGTACACTAGCAGAAAAAGAAGTCAGCTTAGTTGGAGAAAGATAAACTCATGAGATAAATTTTCTAATTAGGGAGATGAAAAGCTTGAGGAAAAAAATAGTCAGACCCCAATAACTTAATATCGATGAGACGAAAATTGATAGGTAAGTTAGGTTGAGAAAAATAGAAGAAGGGTTTGAGGAAGCGATACCAGAGACGTAAAAAAAAACCAAGAGACGTAAGTTTCTTTTAACAAAAGTGCGAGAAAATAGTTGACGTTATACTACACTGGAAAAGTTACGAAGAAGCCAATGGATGATGTTGAAATCAATTGTGTTGACAAGAGGTTTAGTTCATCGAAGATTTAGCGTCACGGGGGAAAAACAGTATTGTTTTTATCGAAATCCGCGTCCCACAGCCATCGCAGTCAGCCTCTGATCCCCAGAGTCTGATCACCACAATATTTCAAGGACTGGGGAGTCCTGATGAGGACCGGAACTTTGCTGAGTATTGTAGAACATTCTAGGGACTGTGAGACATGCTGAGTATTGTAGAACATGCTAGGGACTGAGAGACTTGCTGAGTATTGTAGAACATGCTAGGGACTGAGAGACTTGCTGAGTATTGTAGAACATGCTAGGGACTGAGAGACTTGCTGAGTATTGTAGAACATGCTAGGGACTGAGAGACTTGCTGAGTATTGTAGAACATGCTAGGGACTGAGAGACTTGCTGAGTATTGTAGAACATGCTAGGGACTGAGAGACTTGCTGAGTATTGTAGAACATGCTAGGGACTGAGAGACTTGCTGAGTATTGTAGAACATGCTAGGGACTGAGAGACTTGCTGAGTATTGTAGAACATGCTAGGGACTGAAAGACTTGCTGAGTATTGTAGAACATGCTAGGGACCGAGAGACTTGCTGAGTATTGTAGAACATGCTAGGGACTGAGAGACTTGCTGAGTATTGTAGAACATGCTAGGGACTGTGAGACTTGCTGAGTATTGTAGAACATGCTAGGGACTGTGAGACATGCTGAGTATTGTAGAACATGCTAGGGACTGTGAGACATGCTGAGTATTGTAGAACATGCTAGGGACTGTGAGACATGCTAAGTGTTGTAGAACGTGCTAGGGACTGAGAGACATGCTGAGTATTGTACAACATCCTAGGGACTCACGAAATCGTATTGACACGATTGCAAACAAACCATACCACGGATGGGGATAGAACCCGCGATCAGAGAGTCTCAAAACTCCAGATCGTCGCGTTAGCCACTAGACCAGCTAGTCAGGAGTTTTGAGACTCTCTAATCGCGGGTTCTATCCCCGTCCGTGGTATGGTTTTTTAATGCTAGGGACTGAGAGATATGCTGAGTATTGTAGAACATGCTAGGGACTGAGAGACATGCTGAGTATTGTAGAACATGCTAGGGACTGAGAGACATGCTGAGTATTGTAGAACATGCTAAGGACTGTGAGACATGCTGAGTGTTGTAGAACATGCTAGGGACTGAGAGACATGCTGAGTATTGTAGAACATGCTAGGGACTGAGAGACATGCTGAGTATTGTAGAACATGCTAGGGACTGTGAGACAGGCTGAGTATTGTAGAACATGCTAGGGACTGAGAGACATGCTGAGTATTGTAGAACATGCTAGGGACTGTGAGACATGCTGAGTATTGTAGAACATGCTAGGGACTGAGAGACATGCTGAGTACTGTAGAACATGCTAGGGACTGTGAGACGTGCTGAGGATTGTGGAACATTCTAAGAACTGTGGAGCATGATGAGGATTTTGGGATTTGCTGAGGACTGTGAAAATTGATGAGGTCTGAGGAACATTATGAGAACTGGAACGCGATGAGAACTGTGGAATAAACATACCTATCTGTTACACATATATGTCTTACTTATCACACTACCAGTAGTTGGAAAGTGACTGATGGGTAGTGATGTGCTGCCAGTAGTTGGAAAGTGACTGGTGGGTAGTGATGTGCTGCCAGTAGTTGGAAAGTGACTGGTGGGTAGTGATGTGCTGCCAGTAGTTGGAAAGTGACTGGTGGGTAGTGATGTGCTGCCAGTAGTTGGAAAGTGACTGGTGGGTAGTGATGTGCTGCCAGTAGTTGGAAAGTGACTGGTGGGTAGTGATGTGCTGCCAGTAGTTGGAAAGTGACTGGTGGGTAGTGATGTGCTGCCAGTAGTTGGAAAGTGACTGGTGGGTAGTGATGTGCTGCCAGTAGTTGGAAAGTGACTGGTGGGTAGTGATGTGCTGCCAGTAGTTGGAAAGTGACTGGTGGGTAGTGATGTGCTGCCAGTAGTTGGAAAGTGACTGGTGGGTAGTGATGTGCTGCCAGTAGTTGGAAAGTGACTGGTGGGTAGTGATGTGCTGCCAGTAGTTGGAAAGTGACTGGTGGGTAGTGATGTGCTGCCAGTAAAAACAATAAACCACTTTTGTTGTAAGTATGAAGGATTAACAGTTATTCTAGACTTTACTAAGGAATGCAGATCAGGCACCGAATTCAGTTATTTTTCTGTCATGAAAATCTATGCAGTTAATCCGTTTAAATGAAAAGTGAGTGAGGGTACCTAAATACTGGCAAATGGTTTCTGATCCATGGAATTAAAGTTATCCTTCTTTTCCTTGGATAAAAACGGTAAATTAGGACATACCTCTTAGCTCTAGGACTAGTCTTGTTGCAAACCTTTGCCCTTACTGGTTACTTTTCATTAAATGGCTCTGTATGCGAATTAGGGCTAAATTGACGTAGTTTTTAATAGTTATGTAAAGTCAGTACAAACTAGTGAGTACACGCACATAGAAAAATCATGGGAGGCATGATTACAACGTACAAAATACTGAAACGGATTGACAGGGTTGACAAGACAATCATGTTAGAGAGGCGAGTCTCAGAAAAGCTAGGGCATAAGTGGAAGCTTAAAATCAAAGATGAATTACAGAGATGTTAGGAAATATTTTTCTAGCCTTAGAGTTGTCAGAAAGTGGAATGACCTAGACAGTGAAGTGGTAGAATCAGGATCCAAACTTAGACTGAAGAAGAGGCATGACAGAGCTCACCCAGTCAAGAGGAACCCTAGTAGTGACCAGCAGAGACGCTGGGCCTAGAGCTGAGACTCGACCTTCTGCAACTACAAATAAACACACACACACACACACACATTTCTTCAGTCATAGAGTTGTCAGGAAGTGGAATAGCCTGGAGCAGGGAGAGAGAGCACCTAGTAGCGATCAGTGAAGAGGCGGGGCCAGGAGCTATGACTCGACCCCAGCAACCACAATTACGTGAGTACACACACACACATTACTGTCACGGGTGGGGTGAAGGTCCAGATGGAAGGAGTAAGGAGGGAGGGTGAGTGATGGGGAGTGAGAGGTGACGAATTTAATACGATGGGTACGAAGGGATAAGGGAAGGATGAATAAAAAAGAGCTGAGGTAAGGGAGAGAGAACAATGAGAATAAATGAAGACTAAATGCCAGGAATGAACAGCAAAGGCAAGATTGGGAGAAGATTGGAAGTGATTGAAGAATAGAAGAATGATTGGAGGATGGGTGAAGACTGGTGGTGGGGAGACGATTGGATGTTGGGGGAGAAGATGATTGCAGGTGGGGTGAACATGATGAAGGAACTCCTAGTATCCTTCAAATCCTTCCGTCAAGGCGACACGATAGTGACATCTGTCGGCATCCATGGGCAGAGTCATCACTACGACATACCAATATTTTTTATGCACTTCTTTTCTCTCGGTTCCAGAATCTCTTTCTAAGTCATTCTAATACCTTAATCCCGGAGCTGTTGTCACTTCCTTGGACACTGACGAGGGTTTCTATAAGACCAGAAAAAGCTTTTGGAATCTCTCCCAACATTTTATGGTGCGTGTCCTGCGTTCTTATAATCATACATTTCAGTTCTAACGCCATATTTCACGTTTCATAAAGTTACGATAGACTACTTAGCTTTTGTATGCAAGGGGCTTAGACATCCAGCAAGTGTACGTGATGCGTGTTAAATAGGAATAAGTGCAAGGAAGTGTTTTGTCTTATGACTTGACGTGCTGTTGGAGTGCGAGCAAGATAATATTTACGAAGGAATTCAGGGAAACCGGTTAGCCGGAGTATATTCCTGTAGGTGGGAAGTACAGAGCCTGAACTCTGAAGGAGGGGATATTTGCGGTTGTGAACTGTAGTATCGGCACCCCTCTAGCAAGACAGTGATGGAGGGAATGATGATGAAGGTGTTTTTCCTTTTCTTGGGTTGCCCTGCTTTGGTGGCAGACGGCCGCTTTGATGAATATATATATATATATATATATATATATATATATATATATATATATATATATATATAATATATATATATATATATATATATATATATATATATATATATATATATATATATATATATATATATAATATATATATATATATATATATGCAATAAGATCACAGTAAACAGGTGATTTCAGAATATGCAAAACAACCACTCTGAAAGAATAGAGAAATTCCAAGCGCTTTCGTGACTACTCACATTATCAAGGAACTATGAAAGTAAAGCAACCAAGGAAGCTATATAAGGGGTCTGGTCGGCACCTCACTATCAGATCCCACAACGGTTTAAACACGTGACGTGCGGCGAGCCAACTTGGAAAGGTCCTTGGCACAACTCACCCCACAAACTATTCTACCCAAGAAATAAGAAATTTTAAAGATTATTTGTCCAGTGTATTATTAAATTCTTCCCAAATTCTATTAATTATAAATGGATCTAATTTATATAAACCAAAGGAAATATTCATATTATTGTCAAAACTGCTTTTTATGAAACAAGATTCAATTATATTCCTGTCGACCATGGACTTGCTTGATACTACTTTCTCAACTTTTTGAAAATCAATTGGATGGTTAAAATCTCTTACATGAATAAATAGAGCATTGGAATCTTGTCCAGTTCTAATGCTATATTTATGTTGTTTTAATCTTAGTTCGAGATTTTTACCAGTTTGACCGTAATAAACTTTATCGCAAATTTTACAAGGAATCTTATAGACACATCCATCAGCATTTTGGGGGGAATTCTTTATCAAAAGTTTTTTTACTGTATCGAGATTTTTGAATACAACTTTAATATTAAAAGTCTTAAGAAGAGAAGGCATATCAACCAAGTTTTCATGGTAAGGGAGAACCAACATATTTTTATTTGAATAAGGCTGGTTGTCCCTTTTTGGATTGTAAAAAGTATTTCTGGCAACTTTAAAAGATTTATCAATTACATTTCTTGGGTATTTTAAATCATTACCTATTTCATAAATTTTGGATATTTCCTCATCTATGAACTCAGGACTACAAATTCGTAAAGCTCTCAGAAACATTGATGAGAAAACAGACAGTTTGACTCTATCTTGATGCGAGGAATAATAGTGGACATAGGAACAGTTATTAGTAGGTTTTCTGTAAATTTTAAATTTGAATTCATGATTACCCTTAATAATTAAAACATCTAGAAAAGGCAATGAGTTATTTTCTTCAAACTCAACAGTAAAGTTTATTGAATGGGCTAAGCTATTTAATTTTCCAAGGAAATGGTGTATATCTACATTTTTGGGCATAAGACACAAAATATCATCAACATATCTGAACCATTTAGCTCTATTAGGGAGGATTGTGTTAAGTAACCTTGTTTCAAAAAATTCCATGTATAGGTTACTAAGAACAGGTGAAAGAGGATTTCCCATTGCCATACCAAACTTCTGAGTGTAAAATTTATCATTAAATACAAATTTTGCATCAACAATGCAAAGTTTAATAAGTTTAATGATAGTAGGAACTGGCAATGGTAAATCATAGTTAACGAGTTCTTCAGATAAGAAACTTAATAAATCATCAACAGGAACTTTCGTAAACAAGGAAGTAACATCAAAACTAACCATGTTAAAATCATTTAGGTCAGTCAAGGAGCTTAATTTATCAACCAAGTCTATGTTGTTTTTAACATTAAAGTTAGAAATTTTGCCAACAATAGGGCTCAAAATGATATTTTGTGTCTTATGCCCAAAAATGTAGATATACACCATTTCCTTGGAAAATTAAATAGCTTAGCCCATTCAATAAACTTTACTGTTGAGTTTGAAGAAAATAACTCACTGCCTTTTCTAGATGTTTTAATTATTAAGGGTAATCATGAATTCAAATTTAAAATTTACAGAAAACCTACTAATAACTGTTCCTATGTCCACTATTATTCCTCGCATCAAGATAGAGTCAAACTGTCTGTTTTCTCATCAATGTTTCTGAGAGCTTTACGAATTTGTAGTCCTGAGTTCATAGATGAGGAAATATCCAAAATTTATGAAATAGGTAATGATTTAAAATACCCAAGAAATGTAATTGATAAATCTTTTAAAGTTGCCAGAAATACTTTTTACAATCCAAAAAGGGACAACCAGCCTTATTCAAATATAAATATGTTGGTTCTCCCTTACCATGAAAACTTGGTTGATATGCCTTCTCTTCTTAAGACTTTTAATATTAAAGTTGTATTCAAAAATCTCGATACAGTAAAAAAACTTTTGATAAAGAATTCCCCCCAAAATGCTGATGGATGTGTCTATAAGATTCCTTGTAAAATTTGCGATAAAGTTTATTACGGTCAAACTGGTAAAAATCTCGAACTAAGATTAAAACAACATAAATATAGCATTAGAACTGGACAAGATTCCAATGCTCTATTTATTCATGTAAGAGATTTTAACCATCCAATTGATTTTCAAAAAGTTGAGAAAGTAGTATCAAGCAAGTCCATGGTCGACAGGAATATAATTGAATCTTGTTTCATAAAAAGCAGTTTTGACAATAATATGAATATTTCCTTTGGTTTATATAAATTAGATCCATTTATAATTAATAGAATTTGGGAAGAATTTAATAATACACTGGACAAATAATCTTTAAAATTTCTTATTTCTTGGGTAGAATAGTTTGTGGGGTGAGTTGTGCCAAGGACCTTTCCAAGTTGGCTCGCCGCACGTCACGTGTTTAAACCGTTGTGGGATCTGATAGTGAGGTGCCGACCAGACCCCTTATATAGCTTCCTTGGTTGCTTTACTTTCATAGTTCCTTGATAATGTGAGTAGTCACGAAAGCGCTTGGAATTTCTCTATTCTTTCAGAGTGGTTGTTTTGCATATATAATATATATATATATATATATATATATATATATATATATATATATATATATATATATATATATATATATATATATATATATATATATATATATATATATATACATATATACATATGTATATATACCGTATTGTAACCACGAACGAGTGGTATTTAATTAATAACAACATTGCGACTAGCCGAGGGCTCGAACCCATGTTGTCAAGATATAGTTAAGTTAAAGGATTAGAACACGTTAGCGATGCTCAGTAAACAAACACAAGGAACTAACTTCTGTTTGTTTACTGACGACTTATAAGTAAAATCATTTATCTGACATTTCCTCGGCACTAGAGTTTCCTTCAGAAGAAAAAAAAGAGTCTCCGTGTTTCCTGAAGGCCAAGAGGAAGTCATTCTTCTTATTGAGGTGGAAGTCAAGGAATGTCATCTCACAGGCGTCTCCCGGTGTGCCTTCAGAAGTTTGTTGTCAAAACTCTCCCAGTTGACATCTTATCTTTAGTCAACATGTTGGGCTCGAGTTTGGTCTTAGGTGTAGGAAAGGTTGCATCAGCGTGTTGGAGAGACAGCTTGTTGCTAGCCGGAGGATAGCAACTCTACGAAATTCTCTAAATAAATAAATAAATAAATAAATAAATAAATATATATATATATATATATATATATATATATATATATATATATATATATATATATATATATATATATATATATATATATATATATATATATATATATATATATACAGTAAGTAGTAAGTGTAGTCAACGAAGGCCACAGTAAGATTCTTACAAACTGAGAGATGTATGCAGGAGAAATTCGAATGAGTCACAACTATGACCATACATATATCCCATGTGAGTTTAATTTTTCCCATGAATGTTATAACAATAATAAGTGAAGAGCAGTTCATTACATCAATATGTGGAGTTCCTGAATAACTTTGGGTATAATAATCTCTTGGATATCTGTATTGTCAGCATCCAGCAGATATTAATGGCCGCCACCATGGTAAATCTGTCTTTCTGACATCTTATCTTCTCTCCGCAAATAAATGGGAAAGTGATAGATAGATGTTGAGAGACAGAGAGAGAGAGAGAAAGAGAGAGCAAAAGAATAAGGGAAGGGGAGAGGGAGGTTGAGAAGAGAGATCCTTGACTGATGGAACAATAAAACGGAAAAAAAATATTTCTTGAAATCACTGGACACATAAGAACATAAGAACATAAGAACGAAGGAACACTGCAGAAGGCCTACTGGCCCATGCGAGGCAGGTCCAAGTCCCTACCGGCTTAAGCCAATGCACCCAACCTAGTCAGGTCAGGTCACATTGACTCAAGGGAGGAACACGGCAACCGACCTGGTAGCACAAGCTATCAGGTCTAACTCACACCCACCCACATCTACTCATGTATTTATCCAACCTATTTTTAAAGCTACACAACGTTCTGGCCTCTATAACGGTACTTGGGAGTTTGTTCCACTCATCCACAACTCTATTACCAAACCAGTACTTTCCTATATCCCTCCTGAATCTGAATTTTTCCAACTTAAAACCATTGCTGCGAGTCCTGTCTAGGCTAGATATTATCAGCACACTATTTACATCCCCTTTATTTATTCCTGTCTTCCACTTATAAACCTCAATCATATCCCCCCTAATTCTACGTCTTTCTAGAGAGTGCAGTTTCAGGGCCCTTAGTCTATCCTCATAGGGAAGGTTTCTGATACATGGGATCATCTTTGTCATCCTCCTTTGTACATTTTCCAGAGAATTTATATCCATTCTGTAATACGGTGACCAAAACTGTGCAGCATAATCTAAATGAGGCCTAACCAAGGATGTATAGAGTTGAAGAACAACCTGAGGACTCCTATTATTTATGCTTCTTGATATGAAGCCAAGGATTCTATTAGCTTTATTGCGAACACTTATGCACTGTTGTCTTGGTTTCAGATTACTGCTAACCAGAACTCCTAAATCTTTTTCGCAATCCGTAATATTAAGATCTACATTATTTAGTTTATATGTGGCATGGTTATTGTCCTGTCCAACATTTAGAACTTTGCATTTGTCTATATTAAACTGCATCTGCCACTTCTCCGACCACTGCATCAGTCTATTCAAATCTTCCTGGAGTGCTCGAATGTCCTCGTCAGAATGAATTCGACGGCCTATTTTGGTGTCATCGGCAAACTTGCCGATGTCGCTCTTTATGCCCTCATCTATGTCGTTTATGTAGATTGTGAACAGCAGGGGGCCCAACACTGACCCCTGTGGAACACCGCTCGTGACGCTTCCCCACTCTGATTTCTCCCCATTTATGCAAACTCTCTGCTGCCTATTTGTCAACCATGCCTCTATCCAGGAAAAAATTTCTCCTCCTATTCCATGTGCTTTAATTTTCCTCAATAGTCTCTGATGTGGGACCCTGTCAAAAGCCTTACTGAAGTCCATATACACAATATCATATTCGTTACCATGATCTACCTCCTCAAATACCTTAGTGAAAAAAGTTAATAAATTCGTAAGGCAGGAACGTCCCTTTGTAAAACCATGCTGAGATTCGTTGATTAATTTATGCTTTTCAAGGTGGCTACGAACTGCCTCGGCAATTATTGATTCCATAAATTTTCCCACTATGGAGGTTAGGCTTATTGGTCTATAGTTCGAAGCTAAGGACCTGTCACCTGTTTTGAAAATAGGTATCACATTTGCCATTTTCCACTTATCTGGCACCATGCCAGTTTGTAGTGATATGTTGAAAAGATTAGCCAAAGGTGTGCTAAGCTCCTCTTTACATTCCTTTAGAACCCTTGCATACAGTTCATCAGGGCCTGGGGATTTGTTAGGTTTTAATTTATCTATTTGCCTAAGGACCATGTCACTTGTGACCCTAATAGTGCACAGTTTATTATCGTCCTGTTCTACATAATTTATCATTACTGGAATATCACTGGTATCCTCCTGTGTAAAAACTGAGAGGAAGTATGTGTTAAAAATTCTACACATTTCCTTATCACTGTCAGTGAGCTGACCCGAGGAACTTTTGAGTGGGCCTATCTTGTCCTGATCTTACTTCTGTATACCTGAAAGAATCCTTTTGGGTTAGTCTTCGATTCTCTTGCAACTTTAACCTCATAATCTCTTTTTGCTTTTCTAATTCCCTTTTTTATTTCTCTCTTTAACTGAATATATCGATTTCTTAATTGCCCCTTCCTCTTTTGATTTGCCTATATATGCCTCTCTTTTGACCAATCAGATATTTTAATCTATTGTTCATCCATTTAGGATCATTTTTGTTTGATCTGATTTCCCTATTTGGAACATAATTTGACTGAGCAGCTAGAACTATGCCCTGGAAAGCATCATATCGGCAACCATCACCACCTACCTGACCCCTAGTCAGGTCATTCCAGTTCAGCCCACCTAAGTAATTTTTCAGTCCTATGAAATCAGCCAAGCGAAAGTCAGGGACGGAGACTTGATTGCCATTATTAGGGGAATTCCATGATATGTTAAAACTGAGTGATTTGTGATCACTCTCCCCAAGCTCATCATTAACCTCAAGATCATTAATTAGTGTTTCCCTACTGGCAAGAACCAAGTCAAGGAGGTTATTTCCCCTAGTTGGCTCTGTCACAAACTGTTTTAAAAAACAATCCTGGATCGTATCAAGAAAGTCACCCGACTCTAAATTTCCTGTCAAATTGCTCCAGTCAATCTGTCTATAGTTGAAATCTCCCATTAGCACAACATTTTCGTATGTAGATGCCTTACGAATTTCGTCCCATAGAAGTTTACTGCACTCCCTATCAAGATTTGGGGCCCTGTAAATCACACCCAAAATTAGTTTTTCTCGGCCCTCGAGAAGCTGTAACCAAACAGATTCAGTGGCTGACGCTTCTAATTTAATATCTTGTCTAACACAACAATTTAAATTGTCTCTGACATACATCGCTACTCCACCACCTTTCCTGTTGACCCTGTCAGTGTGGAATAATTTATAGCCTTGTATGTGACATTCAGATGGCATCTCTCTATCTTTCAGATTGAGCCAGGTCTCTGTTATAGCAATAATATCTATGTTTCCTGCACTTGCAATTAATCTTAGCTCATCTATCTTATTTCTAACACTCCTGCTATTAGTATAGTAAACCTTAAGGGAGCTAGTCCCTTGCTGCCCTCTGCTGTCCCCCTTTGTTTTCTGACCTGTTCTATTGTCTTTATTTATAACTTCATGCTGAATGCCTTTTATACATTTACTGTTTCCAACCCTAGTGTTGCAACCTGCTTGTTTCCCACACACACCCATACCTCTATCTTCCATCAGTTTAAAATCATAGGCATTTCACCAATGGCCTTCTCAATCGAGTCTGCAAGTGCTACCACCCCTGCCCCAGAGAGATGAACCCCATCCCTTGCATACATATCATGTTTGCCATAAAAGTTGTTCCAGTTGTCAATGAATGGGATTGCAAGTTCCTTGCAGTATCTGTCTAGCCAGCAATTTACACCAATTGCCCTAGACAACCATTCATTTCCTACTCCCCTTCTAGGCAAGATGCTACATATGATTGGGATCCCTCCCTTAGACTTAATGAAATCTATAGCTGACCTGTACTTATCTAGCAGCTCTTCTCTCCTACCCTTCCCAATATCATTTCCACCAGCACTGAGACAGATAATGGGCTTGTTCCCATTACCTGACATGATATTATCCAGTCTGTTGACAATGTCCCCAACACCAGCTCCAGGGAAGCACACTCTATCTCTCATCTTCTTATTCCTATTACAAAAAGCACGGTCAACATATCTTACCTGAGAGTCACCAACCAAAAGAATGCGCTTACCTTCATTAGCAGGGGCAGTAGTACCCTTACCTTCACTGGCCACTGAAGTACATTCATCCTGGAGAACAGAGAAGCGATTTCCTACCTTCAGATCTTCACTCTTAACTTTCCTTACTCTGATGCGCCTCCCATTACTGTGAACAACTCGCCACTTGTAGCAGGTGCTGGGCTGCACCTCACTGCTGGTACCCGTTGCTACCTCCCCACCTACAGCCTCCTCACAGTGAGAGACAGACTGCACCTCACTGCTAGAAGCCTCATTCCCCACATCTCCAACCACCTCACACTCTCTCCCAGGCCCATTGAGGTGGACCTTCAGCCTCCTAATCTCCTCCTGGAGAAGCAAGACCTCCTCCTTCAACTCTCCAAACTCAGTTTTTAAAACACTGCAGAAGCAAGCCATGCTTTGTAACCGTCCACGCTAATCCCCAAAGCAGCTCAGGGTCTGTGACCTCACGTGACGACTGACCACTGAACACTGACGACTGACCACTGAACACTGACACAATGAAGGTTGTGGAACCCGACACTGAAAAACATATTGGAACCCAATGCAACAAATGCTGTGGGAGCAGGGAGACTGTGGAACCCAAGATCGAAAATGCTGTGGGACCAGATACAGAAAGTCTGTGGTATCAGTCATCAGTTGAACCTCTCCACTATGTGGCACCAGTGACTGGTTCAACGTCTCCCAGTCGGAACCGTCATTGAATTAATCCAATATTAAACGTGTAGCTGCACAGAACATTGTATAATTGCTCAGGACATTCTGGAGTTGTACAGGACATTGTGTAGTTGCACAGGACATTGTGTAGCTACACAGGACATTGTGTAGCCGCACAGGACATTGTGTAGCTGCACAGGACATTGTGTAGCTATACAGGACATTGTGTAGTTACACAGGACATTGTGTAGCTGCACAGGACATTGTGTAGCTATACAGGACATTGTGTAGTTACACAGGACATAGTGTAGTTACACAGGACATTGTGTAGTTGCACAGGACATTGTGTAGCTACACAGGACATTGTGTAGTTGCACAGGGCATTGTGTAGTTGCACAGGACATTATGTAGTTGCACAGGACATTGTGTAGTTGCAAAGGACATTGTGTGGCTACACAGGACATTGTGTAGTTGCACAGGACATTGTGTAGTTGCACAGGACATTGTGTAGTTGCACAGGACATTGTGTAGCTGCACAGGACATTGTGTGGCTACACAGGACATTGTGTGGCTACACAGAACATTGTGTGGCTACACAGGACATTGTGTGGCTACACAGGACATTGTGTGGCTACACAGGACATTGTGTGGCTACACAGGACATTGTGTGGCTACACAGAACATTGTGTGGCTACACAGGACATTGTGTGGCTACACAGGGCATTGTGTGGCTACACAGGACATTGTGTGGCTACACAGGACATTGTGTGGCTACACAGGACATTGTGTGGCTACACAGGACATTGTGTGGCTACACAGGACATTGTGTGGCTACACAGGACATTGTGTGGCTACACAGAACATTGTGTGGCTACACAGGACATTGTGTAGTTGCACAGGACATTGTGTGGCTACACAGGACATTGTGTAGTTGCACAGGACATTGTGTAGTTGCACAGGACATTGTGTGGCTACACAGGACATTGTGAACCTGGACAGAACATTGCTGGCGCCTTCGATCATGTCTATAACCGAGACTTTCGGGCAAAGTTAAAAGCACCAGAAATCTCTTTACAAATTTTACACTTCAAGGGAATACAAATATCTGCATAGACATGTAGAACAGCTTATATAACAGGAGATCTTTTGGTACAAAGGAGGCTGTTGGTGAAAGGTTTTAAGATGCACTAAGCATCGCCAACAGACAGACTGGCCACAGATCTTGCAGTTATTAAAGGAAGGTGGATCGAGCCTCAACAACTCCTTGTGTTGAATGGCCCTCATGGCTCACGAAATCGTAATGACACGATTGCAAACAAACCATACCACGGGTGGAGATAGAACCCGCGGTCAGAGAGTCTCAAAACTCCAGACCGTGGCTGGCTGGCCCAGTGGCTAACGCGACGGTCTGGAGTTTTGAGACTCTCTGATCGCGGGTTCTATCCCTGCCCGCGGTGTGGTTTGGCCCTCGTGGCTGTAGCTATGTGTGAAATGCATAATTCATTAACAGACTAAGCAAGAAACCTCTTCACAGTGACTATGTCCCAAAATAAGAACACAGTAAATTCACACACGACTCTCTGATGTTCTTCTCTATCCACAGTGATATAATGCCAGATATTTGTAAGAGAAAGTGTAGCAGTGTTTTATAAATACCCTTAAGAAAACTGAAAGTGATGACCTGTTCTCAGAATGGCTGCTATTAATGTCGCAAGAACAACAGCATCCACAATATGCATATGGTATGCAGCCACAAGATAATGCAGAAATTTTAAGCTGCAAAATTTACGTTATGCAAAATAGGTATCTGTGTGTGAGATTGGTAATGGAGACAAGAGTAATCTAGCCTAAATCTGTCTGGGCCAGAACGCCTTTGCAAGGTATTCTCCACAGAAGGATCTGTGAGAATATGTGATGTTGGGAAGAGGGCGCAGCTCCCTTGTATTCTGCTAGAACATATCTACACTGGATATTCACACCAAGAGGTATGTATCTCTCAGTGTGTACATACTGAGCGAGTTTACCTTAATCCTTGTTTTAGGGGTTATAATATTCTTGATGATGGTAAACAGGTGATGTGCAGAAAATGGTATATTGATGACGACAAGATGTGGAAAGACACTTATATAGAGTTCAGGAGCCACTCGTGGCAAAACGTTTATCTGGAGATCTGGAGAGAGTTCCGGGGGTCAACGCCCCCGCGGCCCGGTCTGTGACCAGGCCTCCTTAGGTCAGTGTCCAGGATGCGACCCACACCAGTCGACTAACACCCAGGTACTCATTTTACTGATGGGGAACATAGACAACAGGTGGAAAGAAACACGTCCAATGTTTCTACTCTGGCTGGGAATCGAACCCAGGCCCTCACCGTGTGAAGCGAGAGCGTTAACCACCAGGCCACCTCTAATATCTAATAACCACGCCCATCGCTTGCTATGCGAGTTGTGTGTGTGTGTGTGTGTGTGTGTGTGTGTGTGTGTGTGTGTGTGTGTGTGTGTGTGTGTGTGTGTGTGTGTGTGTGTGTGTGTGTGTGTGTGTGTGTGTATGTGTGTGTGTTTGTGTGTGTGTATGTGTGCATGTGTGTGTGTGTGTGTGTGTGTGTGTGTGTGTGCGTGTGTGTGTGTGCGTGTGTGTGTGTGTGTGTGTGTGTGTGCGTGTGTGTGTTTGTGTGTGTTTGTGTGTGTTTGTGTATGTGTGTGTGTGTGTGTGTGTATGTGTATGTGTGTGTGTGTATACATATGCGTGTGAGAGTTAGGATACCCAGGATACTTACATTTCCCACCATGATCCTTTCCTCTTTTCCGAGCAGCGAGGCGCACATCCTTCTCTGTATATGACAGTGTCGTCCAGTGCGCCCCCATACTGCTGACACTCTATGATGCCACAAGATATGTATTACCCTGCACCTCTGTCTCTGTGTATGTTAATAACTCAAGACAGATGTGTCTGAGTGTGCTCTCTTCATATACTTTTATACAGTGCTGCTGGTGTCTCTGCCTCAGTGAATGTTAATAACGCAAGACAGGTGAGAGAGTTAGAGAGTTTGTGTGTGTGTGTGTGTGAGAGAGAGAGAGAGAGAGAGAGATACATTCTTATATTTAGTGTACTCGGTGCTTGAAGGGGCAAAAAATAATAATTTAATTAACAGCAGGTTACATCAGACCTAATCCTCCAGGTAGTCACGGACAGGTAACAAACTTATAACTGTATATATATATATATATATATATATATATATATATATATATATATATATATATATATTATATATATATATATATATAATATATATATATATATATATATATATATGTGTGTGTGTGTGTGTGTGTATGTATATATATATATATATATATATATATATATATATATATATATATATATATATATATATATATATATATATATCACTCCGGGGACTTCCTCCAAACAGTTCCCATATCGGCAATGGGAACGCGACTCGACCCTAAGACCCTACGTATTGCAGTGGCTCTGCGACTTGCTGCCCCAATTCACACAGAATATACGTGTATTTGCGGCGAAGCGCAAGCAGACCAATACGGTCTACATGGTCTTAACTGTTCCTAAACCAAGGGCTGGCATGCAAGACACAATGAGGTCAACGACATCATTAAGAGAACTCTTGCTACAGCTGGATGCCCAGCCGAGAGGGAGCCCCGAATACTAGCAGCCAACAATACCCACAACCCAGCAAACCGCCCCGACGGGATCACCATCTATCATTGGAAGAATGGCAAGCTCTTAGCATGGGACTATACCTGTGTGTCCACACTGGCTGACACCTATATCCATCACAGTGTGGGGCGACAGGGAGGAGCTGCTGACCACAGGGAGGAGTACAAGATCAGCAAGGACAGGGACATAAGCCAACAGTATCAATTTGTCCTAGTGGGATCAGAGACCTAGGGATCATGGGGAAAAAATGCCACACGTTTCCTTAAAGAATTGGGTTCCAGACTCATCGACACCACCAGGGACCCAAGGGCAACCACTTTCATGTTCCAGCGCCTCAGCGTGGCCATCCAAAGGGGAAATGCTTGCTGCATACTTGGCTCGCGTCCGGCTTCGGAGGAGCTGGAGGAAATTTATGATCTTTGATACATTGTGCCATTGTATTCATGTTTATGTTTTTGTGTAAATGTATTCTGTTTATTAATAAATGTTCACATAGAATATCAAATATAGGGGGTGGTAGGAGAAGAAAATATTCAAACTGTTCCGGGGAGAACCTTGAGTTTTCCCTGAGGTACGTTTATTGTCTTCTCTGAGGATGAAGGTCACCATTCCATCCATAGAGGTGGTACTTCCCTATGTACATCTATATATAATATATATATATATATATATATATATATATATATATATATATATAAAATATATATATATTATATATCTGTTGTTTACAAGAACATATTAGGCTGAAATCTCTTGTGGTAAGACGAAACTGAAATTCAACAGAGTTATATTTTAAATCGTGGCTAAATAATGTATTTATGAATTTTTTTTATTATTAAAAGTGTATTATGCCTAATTTTGCATCTTCAATTTAGTATTTTTACGTGAGCAGTACTTTAAAAAACAATCTAAAAATGAAATGTAAAGCTTCTAAAAATGCTTTGGAAATATTTAAAGCTCTTTCAAAGTCTTGGAGACGCTTTGAAAATAGTCGAAAAAAAATTCTTATACATCATTATAAAACAAAATTTCTTTTGACAATGAATCTTCATAGAAGATTCTTAGTCTTCTCTTTTCTAGGAAACACATGAGAGAAAAAAAAGTGTGAAGACTTATCATCTTCCTTCAGTGACCGGGAAGGTATAAATTCTGGAAACTTGATCCGTAGTGGGAAGAAAAAGCATCATCGGGTGGAGTGTTTGCCCGACACCACTCCCGTTAGTGTAATCCAATCCTCCTCATCGCCTCTGAGGCGCCTCTGGTGACATGCTCTTGAACCTCCTCTGACCCAAACCTACTCGTCCTTATTTTACACAAGAGGAGAATAACTCAGTTATTTAATTTTGTTATATCAGTCAATCGCCAATCATTCTGGAAATTAAGCTCTCTTTAATTACATTGTTCCCAGTATATCTCGTATTTCTCTGTAAGGGCTGAAGTAAAGAAGCTTATTTTTCTCATTAAAGTATAAACTGGTATAAAGAGATATTTCAAATTTCGCATCGTATATTAAAAGATAAATTATTTTTCTCGAACTGGGAAAACATCGGGCAGTATACGAGCATGATAAAGCGCTTAGGTCAAACATTTGAGAGCATAGCTAATGAGTACAGTATTTTTCATCTTATTTCATGAAGGACAGAGTTTACAAGGTGCGTTTAAGAGAGAGAGAC
>NC_069450.1:27504171-27526671 GCF_026875155.1 Cherax quadricarinatus
GTATAAACTTGGTGTAAATATTGTATGACACAGGTAGGTCACAAGGCTTTACAACATTATTTCCATAGGCCAGCAGGTCTATGCTAGACCCATTGTTCTTGTTGGTTTCATTTTCTTAAATACAGAGAATTTACACTGAAATTTAAGATGGAGATCTTACTTCAAGCATTTACAACTCTTGTTTATTTTTTGCCTATTTTTACTTCAATATATATTTTGTACCTTTCTATTTTATCATTTGTCTCTTGTCTCACTATCTATATTGTGTTATGTCTCACTATCTGTATTGTGTTATGTCTCACTATCTATATTGTGTTATGTCTCACTATCTGTATTGTGTTATGTCTCACTATCTGTATTGTGTTATGTCTCACTATCTGCATTGTGTTATGTCTCACTATCTATATTGTGTTATGTCTCACTATCTATATTGTGTTATGTCTCACTATCTGTATTGTGTTATGTCTCACTATCTATATTGTGTTATGTCTCACTATCTGTATTGTGTTATGTCTCACTATCTGCATTGTGTTATGTCTCACTATCTATATTGTGTTATGTCTCACTATCTGCATTGTGTTATGTCTCACTATCTATATTGTGTTATGTCTCACTATCTGTATTGTGTTATGTCTCACTATATGTATTATGTTATGTCTCACTATCTGTATTGAGTTATGTCTCACTATCTGTATTGTGTTATGTCACACTATCTGTGTTGTGTTATGTCTCACTATCTATATTGTGTTATGTCTCACTATCTATATTGCGTTATGTCTCACTATCTGTATTGTGTTATGTCTCACTATCTATATTGTGTTATGTCTCACTATCTGTATTGTGTTATGTCTCACTATCTGTATTGTGTTATGTCTCACTATCTATATTGTGTTATGTCTCACTATCTGTATTGTGTTATGTCTCACTATCTATATTGTGTTATGTCTCACTATCTATATTGTGTTATGTCTCACTATCTGTATTGTGTTATGTCTCACTATCTGTATTGTGTTATGTCTCACTATCTGTATTGTGTTATGTCTCACTATCTGTATTGTGTTATGTCTCACTATATTGTGCTATCTTATGTCTCATTATCTATATTTGGTCTTAGTATCTATGTTATGTTTCACTATCCAGCCGAACCATTCACTATGCCGTCATCTTCATGACAATCGTGAATATATCATAGACAGGACCAAGCACCGCCCTTCCTTGATACTACCGGCATCAAGGTGAGATACAGTCTCCCAAGTGACATTTCCCTGCCACACGTCTCTATTTAGGATGCTGCGTATATCTGAATGAGAGATACAGCAGAGCGTCGCCTCAGAAAACGAGGGATGCTGCGAGAGACCCAGCAGGAAGATGTTCTTGCTTTTTTTTATATCCCCACCATCAAGGATACTCACACCAACACAGACATTTACACATGCGGGATTTGGGCTAGAGCTTGCCACAGCCACGCTGGCTGGTATGTGATTTAACTGTCACAGTGGGGCCCATGCTAACCTTCCTAGTGTTTATAAAAATACACCTGGTGGAACCTTATTAGGCAATGGTACAGTGGATAACACACTGGCCTGCTAGGTTTAGGACTGGTTTGCCATGAGTTCGAATCCTACTTCGTCTGATGAGCAGTTTACAATTGTGTCATCATGATATATATATATATATATAATATATATATATATATTTATAATATATATATATATATATATATATTATATATAATATATATATATATATATATATATATATATATATATATATATATATATATATATATATATGCGAAGAATGCTAAAGCCACTGAAATACAGTGGTCGTCTGACTGAAGAACCTGGTAACATGATAACCACTATAAATCGCAAAAATTAAAAATAAATAGATGATTTTTAATATCTTCGACAGAGGTTACAATTGTGATTGAGGAAAAGGCGGTAAAGGTTGGTTGGTTTCTGTGGTTCAGGTGTATTGATTGCATGAGCGCCATCAGTAAAAGTTGCATATAATCTGTGAATGTGCTGGCTGCCAGGTATCAAAAACGACATCAAAACGACCTCGAGGCTCGATCCTCCATTCACTAAACGTGAGAAGACAAATTACCGAATTTTATGGCTAACTCTTGTCCTTGGCAGTAGCCAAAGAAATGTCTTGTGTTGTGAGATCTTGCTCTTCTGATTTGTACCGATGACTGACAGCAGCATCCATGATTTCTAGGATTTGCTGGCCGAAACTCTTTTTACCTGTTAGCTGACACTCGACTCTTCGCTTGTTGGCCGCCACCAAACTCTTCGCTTCCTAGCCGACACCCGATTCTTCGTCTTGTGCAACAAACGGCTCCTGTCTGGAGCAAAGTGGACCATTCATTCTGTGCTTGGCGGAGGTGGTTGCGGTGAGTGAGAGGAGAATCTAACTGGCTTACACATCTTAGTATTCTTAAGATGACCTTGCAGCAGTGACCTTGAGCTAGCGACCTTGTGTTCAAGACCTCATGGGAGCGACAAGGTGTCAGCGACCTTGTGTCAGGGACCTTGTGCCTGCAACCTTTTACCAGCAACCTTGTATTACCGATCGCTTGATCTTTACCTTGCTCAATTCACGAGTTGTACTTATTTTGACCAATTTTTAACCTTCGAGATACTTGATGCGATTTTTACAGAGAATAATACAGTTCATTTCTTAAGGAGAACAGGAGTGAGAGAGGCGTCTGGGTACTTGCATTTTGGAAGTGAAGAAGAGACACAACTGGGAAGTCTTTTTTTGATTTCTCTTTGTAATTTTCTGGTAGTGTTGTAACTGTTCCGTTGAAACAGTCCCATTCCATTGTAAATGTCCTATCACGTTGTAGCTGTCCCATCCTATTGCAACTGTTCCATGTTGTAACTGTTCCATGTTGTTGTAACTGATCCATGTTGTTGTAACTGTTGCATGTTGTTGTAACTGTTCCATGTTGTTGTAACTGTTCCATGTTGTAACTGTTCCATGTTGTTGTAACTGCTTCATGTTGTTGTAACTGTCCCATGTTGCAACTGTTCCATGTTGTTGTAACTGCTTCATGTTGTTGTAACTGTTCCATGTTGTAACTGTTCCATGTTGTTGTAACTGTTCTATGTTGTTGTAACTGTTCCATGTTGTAACTGTTCCATGTTGTTGCAACTGTTCCATGTTGTAACTGTTCCATGTTGTTGTAACTGTTCCATGTTGTAACTGTTCCATGCTGTTGAAACTGTTCCATGTTGTTGTAACTGCTTCATGTTGTTGTAACTGTCCCATGTTGTAACTGTTCCATGCTGTTGTAACTGTTCCATGTTGCTGTAACTGCTTCATGTTGTTGTAACTGTACCATGTTGTAACTGTTCCATGTTGTTGTAACTGTTCCATGTTGTTGTAACTCTTCCATGTTGTTGTAGCTGTTCCATGTTGTTGTAACTGCTTCATGTTGTTGTAACTGCTTCATGTTGTTGTAACTGTTCCATGTTGTTGTAACTGTTCCATGTTGTAACTGTTCCATGTTGTAACTGTTCCATGTTGTTGTAACTGTTCCATGTTGTTGTAACTGCTTCATGTTGTTGTAACTGCTTCATGTTGTTGTAACTGCTTCATGTTGTTGTAACTGTTCCATGTTGTTGTAACTGTTCCATGTTGTAACTGTTCCATGTTGTTATAACTGTTCCATGTTGTTGTAACTGCTTCATGTTGTTGTAACTGCTTCATGTTGTTGTAACTGCTTCATGTTGTTGTAACTGTTCCATGTTGTTATAACTGTTCCATGTTGTTGTAACTGCTTCATGTTGTTGTAACTGCTTCATGTTGTTGTAACTGCTTCATGTTGTTGTAACTGTTCCATGTTGTAACTGCTCCATGTTGTTGTAACTGCTTCATGTTGTTGTAACTGCTTCATGTTGTTGTAACTGCTTCATGTTGTTGTAACTGCTTCATGTTGTTGTAACTGCTTCATGTTGTTGTAAACTGCTTCATGTTGTTGTTGTAACTGCTCCATGTTGTTGTAACTGCTTCATGTTGTTGTAACTGCTTCATGCTGTTGTAACTGCTTCATGTTGTTGTAACTGCTTCATGTTGTTGTAACTGCTTCATGTTGTTGTAACTGTTCCATGTTGTTGTAACTGTTCCATGTTGTTGTAACTGCTTCATGTTGTTGTAACTGCTCCATGTTGTTGTAACTGTTCCATGCTGTTGTAATTGCTTCATGTTGCTGTAACTGCTCCATGTTGTTGTAACCGCTTCATGTTGTTGTAACTGCTTCATGTTGTTGTAACTGCTTCATGTTGTTGTAACTGCTTCATGTTGTTGTAACTGCTTCATGTTGTTGTAACTGCTTCATGTGTTGTAATGCTTCATGCTGTTGTAACTGCTTCATGTTGTTGTAACTGCTTCATGTTGTTGTAACTGCTTCATGTTGTTGTAACTGTTCCATGTTGTTGTAACTGTTCCATGTTGTTGTAACTGCTTCATGTTGTTGTAACTGCTCCATGTTGTTGTAACTGTTCCATGCTGTTGTAATTGCTTCATGTTGTTGTAACTGCTTCATGTTGTTGTAACTGCTTCATGTTGTTGTAACTGTTCCATGCTGTTGTAATTGCTTCATGTTGTTGTAACTGCTCCATGTTGTTGTAACTGTTCCATGCTGTTGTAACTACTTCATGTTGTTGTAATTGCTCCATGTTGTTGTAACTGCTCCATGTTGTTGTAACTGCTTCATGTTGTTGTAACTGCTTCATGTTGTTGTAATTGCTCCATGTTGTTGTAACTGCTCCATGTTGTTGTAACTGCTTCATGTTGTTGTAATTGCTCCATGTTGTTGTAACTGCTCCATGTTGTTGTAACTGCTTCATGTTGTTGTAACTGCTCCATGCTGTTGTAACTGCTCCATGTTGTTGTAACTGCTTCATGTTGTTGTAACTGCTTCATGTTGTTGTAACTGCTCCATGCTGTTGTAACTGCTCCATGTTGTTGTAACTGCTTCATGTTGTTTGTAACTTGCTCCATGTTGTTGTAACTGCTTCATGTTGTTGTAACTGCTCCATGCTGTTGTAACTGCTTCATGTTGTTGTAACTGCTTCATGTTGTTGTAACTGCTCCATGTTGTTGTAACTGCTTCATGTTGTTGTAACTGCTTCATGTTGTTGTAACTGCTTCATGTTGTTGTAACTGTTCCATGCTGTTGTAATTGCTTCATGTTGTTGTAACTACTTCATGTTGTTGTAATTGCTCCATGTTGTTGTAACTGCTCCATGTTGTTGTAACTGCTTCATGTTGTTGTAACTGCTTCATGTTGTTGTAATTGCTCCATGTTCTTGTAACTGCTCCATGTTGTTGTAACTGCTTCATGTTGTTGTAATTGCTCCATGTTGTTGTAACTGCTCCATGTTGTTGTAACTGCTTCATGTTGTTGTAACTGCTCCATGCTGTTGTAACTGCTCCATGTTGTTGTAACTGCTTCATGTTGTTGTAACTGCTTCATGTTGTTGTAACTGCTCCATGCTGTTGTAACTGCTCCATGTTGTTGTAACTGCTTCATGTTGTTGTAACTGCTCCATGATGTTGTAACTGCTTCATGTTGTTGTAACTGCTCCATGCTGTTGTAACTGCTTCATGTTGTTGTAACTGCTTCATGTTGTTGTAACTGCTCCATGTTGTTGTAACTGCTTCATGTTGTTGTAACTGCTTCATGTTGTTGTAACTGCTTCATGTTGTTGTAACTGTTCCATGCTGTTGTAATTGCTTCATGTTGTTGTAACTGCTCCATGTTGTTGTAACTGCTCCATGTTGTTGTAACTGCTTCATGTTGTTATAACTGCTCCATGTTGTTGTAACTGCTTCATGTTGTTGCAACTGCTTCATGTTGTTGTAACTGCTTCATGTTGTTGTAACTGCTTCATGTTGTTGTAACTGCTTCATGTTGTTGTAACTGCTTCATGTTGTTGTAACCGCTCCATGCTGTTGTAACTGCTTCATGTTGTTGTAACTGCTTCATGTTGTTGTAACTGCTTCATGTTGTTGTAACTGCTTCATGTTGTTGTAACTGCTTCATGTTGTTGTAACCGCTCCATGCTGTTGTAACTGCTTCATGTTGTTGTAACTGCTTCATGTTGTTGTAACTGCTTCATGTTGTTGTAACTGCTCCATGTTGTTATAACTGTTTCATGTTGTTGTAACTGCTTCATGTTGTTGTAACTGCTTCATGTTGTTGTAACTGCTTCATGTTGTTGTAACCGCTCCATGTTGTTATAACTGTTTCATGTTGTTGTAACTGCTTCATGTTGTTGCAACTGCTTCATGTTGTTGTAACTGCTCCATGTTGTTGTAACTGCTTCATGTTGTTATAACTGTTTCATGTTGTTATAACTGCTTCATGTTGTTGCAACTGCTTCATGTTGTTGTAACTGCTTCATGTTGTTGTAACTGCTTCATGTTGTTATAACTGCTTCATGTTGTTGCAACTGCTTCATGTTGTTGTAACTGCTTCATGTTGTTGTAACTGCTTCATGTTGTTATAACTGCTCCATGTTGTTGTAACTGCTCCATGTTGTTGTAACTGCTTCATGTTGTTGCAACTGCTTCATGTTGTTGTAACTGCTTCATGTTGTTGTAACTGCTTCATGTTGTTATAACTGCTCCATGTTGTTGTAACTGCTCCATGTTGTTGTAACTGCTTCATGTTGTTATAACTGCTCCATGTTGTTGTAACTGCTCCATGTTGTTGTAACTGCTCCATGTTGTTGTAACTGCTCCATGTTGTTGTAACTGCTCCATGTTGTTGTAACTGCTTCATGTTGTTGTAACTGCTTCATGTTGTTGTAACTGCTTCATGTTGTTATAACTGCTTCATCCTATTGATTTGTTTGATGCTAGGCTACAAAGAGCCTTTTTCTCCTCCTCTGCTTCAGTCTTGGACCGCCACAGTAAGTCGTTCACTCTCACTTTTCCTCTATGTCTGTTTACCATTTCTCTTTCTTTTTGAATGAAGCAAATATTTCCTTTATTTATCTTACCCTTGTTCATTATCAGGAAATTATGATATAATTGTTGTTTCATTCATTTTCTCAGCTAAGAAGTGTTAGCGTACCTGAACTCATTTCAAGGTCTTTGTGTGTGTGTGTGTGTGTGTGTGTGTGTGTGGTGTGTGTGTGTGTGTGTGTGTGTGTGTGTGTGACATCTTTATTTTGACAAAGCAACTCTGGTTCTGAAATTTCTTTTTTATCCGCTGCATCATTTCCACGGCAGTTTTGATAGTGACAGTTGCGTCCCTTGAACGTGTGATTTTCTCCTCACGTGATTTCTTTACACGGGCTCTTTACTTTCTTCCAATGCATCGAGTGATTCAGCTGCGTTTTGCTATCTGTTCCCGTTTTATAAATCTTCAATTTCTTTTATGGCAGAGTAGCTGATATTCGTCCTATCTCAATGTCATATTATTTTCTAGAATGCGTGAATGTGTGCTGTATCCTCAATGGTGCCAGTCTCATACACATTCTAGTATCGTCTACGAGGGTTAATACTGCGTTGTGATGTGTACTTGTGTATGTCGGAGAGGAGAATGAGAAAGAGAATCGGGGCTCGTCCCGTAATACCAGTTGTTGAGCATACTTTCTTGATATGACTTTAGAGATATAGTGTAGGACCGAAAAAAAATTGTTCTTACTTGTGGAATTAGTTTCTTTTTAGAATCTTACTGTTTACTGTGAACAGGGAACAGTCAGTCGAGGTTGCAATGAGACTTGAGAATCAGGAGAGATTAACTAGCTATCGCTTGCATTTAGGTAAAGTTGGTAAATGATTGTAGATGATTTTTGGGTCGAGTCTCCTTCCGACCTTGTACTGTTCGATTTGTATGTTCCTAATGAAGCAGAGGAGATTCTTGCTTCGTAGAACATTAAAAAAATAATCATCGTGTCACTTTCTCCGGCAACACATTGTTTTATTATGTAAAAAAAGGGGGAAATTTAGGGAGACTTGCTTTTGCGTTTATTTCTGCCATCTTTGTCATCTGTGACACAGTTCTTGCAGCTAGATGCCACCCACGTCATCTGTGGCACAGTTCCTGCAGCTGATCACAGAGGTTCACTCTTCTTGTCTGTGTACAGCATCGCAGGAGGAAAAATTGTCTTCAAGTAGGTCAGCCTTTTCTTGACTTCCAGCAGCGACAATCCATTCTGTAGATTTAGTGGTTAAATTGCTTGGTGTAATATCTTTATTATATATATATTCTCTCTCTCTCTCTCTCTCTCTCTCTCTCTCTCTCTCTCTCTCTCTCTCTCTCTCTCTCTCTCTCTCTCTCTCTCTCTCTCTCTGTTACATTGTGATACATTATTTTACCAGTTTCAGAACAATTTTCTTTATTTTTCATGCACTTCTCATACTTTCAACTACCAATTCCCTTTCATACGTATTTTCCTCTCTCTACTTTTTCCTCCCTTCTTCTGCGTCCTTCTCTTTCTCCCTGTCCTTCCCCACTCTCTCTCCCTCCTTCTTAATAACTGCGTCACCCGCTCTCTTCATCCATACCTTTCGTCCTCTCTCTCTCTCTCTCTCTCTCTCTCTCTCTCTCTCTCTCTCTCTCTCTCTCTCTCTCTCTCTCTCTCTCTCTGTTCCCCCACTAACTGCGTTACCTACGCCCTTCCTGCCTGACTCTCCCCACTCACACTGTCTACCTAACCACCCCCTCTTTTCCTGCAAATTAAGTGTCAGTTTTGACCATGAAAACAAACACTGTAGTGACCAATACTTGTACTTTTCCATTTTATTTTCATAGCCATCCTCTTTCCTCATTCCCTGTTCTATTCAAATTAAAAAAAAATTGCCTAATTCGTCCTGAAAAAAAACATATATATTAATACTGTGGCTGAAACAGCTCACAGTCAACTCAAATCTGAAAATAAATCTTTAGACAACTTTTCAGTCGGAACTTGGTAAAGTTCAGAGTAGAACTTAATAAAGCTGAAGGTAGAACTTGACAAAACTCTACCAACTATAACCCTTTCAGTTAAAACTACTACTCATTAAAACTCCACCCAGTAAATCTCCGCCCAGTAATACTCCACCCAATAAACCTACACCCAATAAAACTACACCCAATAAAACTACACCCAATAAAACACACCCAATAAAACTACACACAATAAAACTACACCCAATAAAACTACACCCAATAAAACTACACCTAATAAAACTACACACAATAAAACTACACACAATAAAACTACACCTAATAAAACTACACCCAATAAAACTACACCCAATAAAACTACACCCAATAAAACTACACCCAATAAAAACTACACCCAATAAAACTACACACAATAAAACTACACCCAATAAAACTAAAACACATCCAACAAAACTACACCCAATAAAACTACACCCAATAAAACTACACCCAATAAAACTACACCCAATAAAACTACACCCAATAAAACTACACCCAATAAAACTACACCCAATAAAACTACACCTAATAAAACTCCACACAATAAAACTACACACAATAAAACTACAACCAATAAAACTACACCCAATAAAACTACACACAATAAAACTACACCCAATAAAACTACACCCAATAAACTACACACAATAAAACTACACACAATAAAACTACACCCAGTAAAACTACACCCAATAAAACTATACACAATAAAACTACACCCAATAAAACTACACACAATAAAACTATACACAATAAAACTACACACAATAAACTACACGCAATAAAACTACACCCAATAAAAACTACACCCAATAAAACATACACAAATAAAAATATGCACAATAAAAACTACACTCAATAAAACTACACACAATAAAACTACACACAATAAAACTACACCCAATAAAACTACACACAATAAAACTACACCCAATAAAACTACACCCAATAAAACTACACCCAATAAAACTACACACAATAAAAACTACACACATAAAACTACACCAATAAAACTACACCCAATAAAACTACACCTAATAAAACTACACACAATAAAACTACACCCAATAAAACTACACCCAATAAAACTACACCCAATAAAACTACACCCAATAAAAGTACACCCAATAAAACTACACACATAAAACTACACCAATAAAACTACACCCAATAAAACTACACACAATAAAACTACACACAATAAAACTACACACGATAAAACTACACACAATAAAACTACACACGATAAAACTACACACAATAAAAAACTACACACAATAAAACTACACCCAATAAAACTACAATAAAACTACACACAATAAAACTACACACAATAAAACTACACACGATAAAACTACACACAATAAAACTACACACAATAAAACTACACACGATAAAACTACACCCAATAAAACTACACCCAGTTAAAGAGTGTTCTTCATATATATTTTTCCGTGTACTCTTCTATTTGCAGACTTTGTGGGTTCTCTGCTCATACTTCTGTTCCTGTGTATTTTTTTTCAACAAACGATACACATCCTCCTGTAACAAACTCTATTTATATTTTTATTTTTTTTGCCTCTCGCTCTTGCTTTTGTCAAACGAATTTCTTTCTTTTACAGAAATCAAGATTTTTACACTTTTTTTCATTTAAAAATATTGTTACATATATTTTTCTCATCAAAAACACAGCTTTCAGTTATCTCTTTAATAATGTTAAATGAAAATAATAGCCTTTAATAAATAGTGTTCTGATTTATTTTTTTCACGAGTTTCCCCATCGTGATTATTTCTTTCAAATAAAAATGTTAAATTGGACATTGCCACATGGAATAGACTTTTTTTTTTGGGGGGGGGGGGTCAACTTGGACGGAATTCCTGTCTAGTTTTTTACCACAGACTTTTCGCAGAGAAAAAAACAATGAATGAATATTTTACTGCAGTACACTACCGCCTGGCCTGGGCGGGGGGGTAGATGAGTGAGTTCTGAGAGCGCTTAATTAAAGCGACCTCTGAGAGAGGGAGTTATATTGAGTTTTGAGTGAGTTCAGAGAAACATTTAAATGAGCTCTGAGTTATAGTTATACATATGCCTAGGATATGCGAGAATAAAGTTCAGGTCTTGATGCAAAATCAGTGTAGAGTTAATATCACCGTATGTTATATGTGTATTTGTGTCAGTGGATGGTTGAAATGAAGAGGTAATTCTGTGGTGGTGATGTATGAAGGCATAGGAGGATCCCTGCCCCCTGGTGTTTGTGTAGGTTGGTGACCAGGTGGGTGACCAGGTGAGTGACTAGGTGAATGACCAGGTGAGTGACCAGGTGGGTGACCTGGTGGGTGACCAGGTGTGTGACCAGGTGGGTGACCAGGTGGATGACCAGGTGAATGACTAGGTGAGTGACAAGGTGGGTGACCAGGTGAGTGACAGGGTGTAAAGGAAGAGGTGATGTTTAAAACTAATTAATACTGAGAATGCTCACAGCCTGCATGGAACAGATCATCTGTTGATTCTGTCTGCCGGGGACGACCTAACAAATCCTCAGCTGCAGATGTGTATTGAAGAGGAGTGGTGGCACTGAATAATAAATGAAAGGTGCCTAGAACTACTCATTCACTGAAGGAGTTACACTCACTGAGGTCATATTCATCAATTCTGACTATTTAGGTCATATTCTTATTCATTTGAGGTCAAATTCATTAGTTCGTCTCAACCATTGACTTTAAACACCCCACGTAGTAATCAGTCATGGATGTGGTTCGAGTCCTAGCCCATTTCTCTGTTTTTTGACGGTCGTTCATTAACGATTTTTCTTGGGTTAATACGGCCTAATATTTGTATATCCTAAAAGACAGTGATACAAGACGCCTTATACATTTATATTAACCTACTGGGACAACTGGACTGATTCTGCTTATGAGTTATTGATCCATACACCATTAATTTAAATATAAATATAACTGGAATCGGCCTGAAAACATGAAAATTATTTTAGTTGTACTTCCCCAAATGTAATTTAATTTAACCTATACTAGTCTAACGTAATCTAGCCTAACTAAATGGAATGGAAAAGTTCCTGGGAGTATCTTCGTAAATAATTAAAAGAGAGAATGGGTTGTGTCTTTGTACCTCAGCACCCTCTATGAACTAGATATATAACTGAGTGTGATGAACATGGCGATGTGGAAGTATGACTTTCCTGACTCTATTATTTTCTGTTACTCATCAACCAGACACTACGTCTGTCTACACTTCACCTTCTGGGGCTCTCGTGAATACCTAAACATCTCTGTTCAGTATTGGATAGGTCTGAATTCTATTTGATGTTTATTTTATGATTAGTTACCAGTTGTGAGTTTACTTAGCTAATGTTGTAATCTCAGTGTTATGATAATTCTTGGTATTTTCGTTTTTATCCCATAGGTGTGGTATGGGTTACGCGGGTCGTGCAGGCAAATCACGACCAGAAATCATTAATTAATACTGTACTGGGTACTAGAAGCAACTACACTTGGATTAATTGGAGTTCGGGATCTGATTCCATCCTCTGGAACCCAGAGAAAGTTGGAAGTCTGACTTCTTAAGAACCAGTGTCGTGTCTTAACTGGGATTATTCATCCTGGACCGGAGCTTCCTCCAGCCATGGCTATTCTCTTCCGACGTTCATCTCTTTCTATCCTTTTGTCGACGGTAACACTGTCCAAGCAACACTTCACCATTATCTGGTGTTTCTTCTTCAGTGGTAAAGCTTCTCTCTCTCTCTCTCTCTCTCTCTCTCTCTCTCTCTCTCTCTCTCTCTCTCTCTCTCTCTCTCTCTCTCTCTCTCTCTCTCTCCCTCAACGTAAAGTCCTGAACCATCCTTATAATCTTATATTTTTGTCTTTGTCTCTAATAAGTAAAAACATTAAAAAAAATTTTTTAATTTCTTAGGGATAAAAATTAACTCTCTTAATATTTTTTCCCTTTTGTAGTAAATATATTTCACAAATTATTTATTTTTATAAATTATCGTTATGATTTTGTCATACATTTTCAAAAGAACTGAAATTTTCTCCGTGGTTATTTGGAATCTGCGCAGCTCCTGTCATACCAAAAAATATGTAACCCTCTTTCCCTTCACGCTGAATTTGTGCCAACATATCATGGCTGCCCATCCTCACCCTTTAAAACTTACGTAACATAAAATAACCTAATTTGAGCAATGTAACAATTTGCCTGGTTACAGTTCCTTTTTCCATTAACTCCCCCCCCCCCCCGTCCCCCGAGAAGCCGACTCTTTAGACGGATACATCTCACGACATTCTTATGAAGAAGATAAAACTAGCATTACTAACCTCAAAAAAAAAGAGTCGTGCAAGTTAGTGAGGTTAAAGACATATAAGATCAAAGCCATTCCGACTTCCTGAATACAAATTGTAAGAGACTGCCAGTACCGTGAAATGCAGTGGAGTGAGATACGAGGTAGTGATTCAGATAAGTTGTGTTTATTTAACTCTTATTACTGATCGATTAATAACTTTGATATAGATTGTGATTACTGGACCGGGAATATTTATACAGACTTCCTATAGCAAAGGGAAGTGGTAACGAAGCGAGAATATAGAAGACAGGTAGCGAAGGTAAGAAGCAACGAAGCGAAAATAGAGAATGTAAGTGTAAAGTAGAGGTCGAGAGAGCCACTCCTGGAACCCATGGTCTTTATCTAGATTATAGACCAACCCTAAAACAATGGAGAAATATTACCTCCATAGATAACAGAAGAAGAGTAAGCTTTAGGACAAACTCTGAAGGGCTATGAAAAGTGTGGGATGAGACAAAAGCGTCACAGTTGGCGGAGCTGTGTTAAAGAAGTGTTTGTTGTAAAAACACACTATCGCAACCTCTGTGGCTGAATGGTACAGCTTTGCGATTGTTAACAACACGCATGGCCTAACGTAAAGAACGCTTGTAAAAATTCAGTACGTTTTCGGGGGCTGACAATTGACAAGCTGGAGTTCGGGGCTCCAAGAAACACGGTTCCATATCGGTCAATCTCATGAACAGCATGTAACACCTCCGGTTAGCCGGACTCGAGTCCTGGAGGTGACTAGTACAGGGCCTTCCTTGATGTTGGTGAGGGGCTCTTGATTTAGGGAATTGGATCTGTGCTCCAGTTCCCCGAATTAAGCCTGAATGCCTTCGACATCCCCCCCCCCAGGCGCTGTATAATCCTCCGGGTTTAGCGCTTCCCCTTGATTATAATAATAATAATAATAATAATAGTACAGGGCCTGTGCTCTGAAAGACGGGTGGAGATATTACAATTTGGAGGAACATCCGAGCTGTAATGTCGGAACGCCTTAGGCAAGACAGTGATAGGGTGAGTGATGATGAAAATATTTCTTCTTTTTTGGGTCACTCTACCTAGGTGGGAGGCGGCCCGTGTTAATACACACTATATTATATATAAATATTAAAATTTATATAATTATTATATATATATATATATATATATTATTATATTTTATATTATTATATTATATATAATATATATTATATAATATTTTTGGTGGTTATGACTCTTTGGACTAAAACAAAAATTGTAAATGTCAAAAATAAAAATTTTTTTCAAAAAAATTCACCGCCGTATTCATGTCCAAAAATGGGAAATTACTTTGGGTTCCCACGGTTCTCTCCCCTGCCTGGTAAAGACTCAGTTCCCCCGTGGTGCCCCCTTGGGGGAAACACTAGAGCAGTTCCAACAGCACTCTGACCTGCCTTATAAGGCATTCTATTGTTATCTTTTTCGAATAAAAAGTAAAAAACGGGGAACTTTTGTCGATAATAAGGTAGGTAGGTATTACGTTTTCGGGAAACGGACAAGTGTTTCCCCTGCGCGGGTCTTAGAATTTTTGGGGGGGGACCCACATTTGGTTCCCGGTTCCCCCTTTAAAAATTAGGGTATATGTATGGATGTAAGGGGGAAAGAGGTTTTGGATATTTGCATGTGACGAGACGCACATTTTTACCAATAATTTTTTGCAATAAAAAATGATTCTTTAAAAAAACAATGAAAAGATACAAAAGTTAAACTGTTTTAGTTCAGAATGTTTTATATTAAATTTAATATTGCGGCCACAATTTCAAAGTAAACTCAGTTTATCATGGGGGTTTGAAAAGCCTTTTGGGAGGCACCCCGAACTGGGTCAGATTTGGGGTGTGCGACTACCGTTTTAAGGATAGCGATCGATCGCTTTTTTTCTTGTGTAAACCTCAGGGGGGATGAAAGGATCTGGGGACTACGAGGTCCTGGGAAACTTGGGTAGGGGCCCTCGAGAGACCTGGGCCCTAGGCAGGTTTTTTTTATTTATTAAAATTGAGTACCCCCGCGTGGGGGTTCCCCTTCTAAAAGTGAGCATTGGGGGAATACTAAAGTGTGCAGCTTTTCTATTCTGTAGAGTTACTTGTAGAACACCAGCAGCGTGCAGCTCCCGTGTTCTGTTGATAGTTCATTGTGGAAACCCAGCAGCGGCAGTACTGTGTTCTGTATGATAGTAATTGTGGGAATATCGCAGCGTGCAGCTACCGTGTTCTTATGATATTTACTTTGTGGAAAAAGCAACTGCAGCGCCCTGTTCTGTTGATGTTTTTTTTGGGGGAAATTTGCAGGTGCAGCTGCCCTGTTCTGATGAAATTACAATGAGGAAACTGCAGCTGAGGCTGCCCTGTTCTGTACGCAGCAACATTGGAGGGACGAAGCATTTTTAGGTCTTTGTTATTTCCCATTACATAGGAGTTTTGAAAGCAAAAATGAAATGTGTCACCCTGAGATGGGAGACTTATAGGGGCGATGGGGATATCGTCGGGTATTCCACAAAGGGTTTCAGAGCTATGACAGCTTAAAAGGTTTCCTTCCGGCAGAGCTTTAGTTAAAAAAACTTGGCTTCCCATCTGCAGGCAACCTTTCCCATCTAATGGGAAGGGAAAACTTTAAGGGTGGATGGGGCATGTAAGGAAAAGGGAAAAAAAAGACAGGTAAACATGGGGGATAAGGAATTTTTTGGAAAAGGGAGGTGGAGAGAAAAAAAAGAAACCTCAAGAGGTGAAAAACGGGAAGGTAAAAATAAAATGATGGGGAAGATAAAAAAGAAGTTTTTTTTTTTTTTTAAATTTACAAGCTTTGGGTGGTGGCGATCCTTCACTGTGACTGATATTGGTGAGACAACTATTTCACTTTTGGGAGAACGTTTTTACCTCTGAGCCAGAGGTCACACGGGGGAGGAGGGGGCTCTACACAATGCTGTATGTATATAATTCTTGTAACTAATTTGGTATACCTGAAAAAACTTATAATCTACATTTATTATAAAAATCTGTTTGACAGGTAAACACCAAATCGGAAAGAAAATACCAGACGTGTTTCCCTTCGTTGGGACCATTACCAGGACGGGCCAAAACGTCGTCCAAAAAACCGTCTCTGAATTGTTGGCTGCTATACATTGTTGTATCTAGGGTGTTGGGGGAACGTCCATCATACAGATCTTAAGAACTGCATAGGATAAGTATTCTTATTATCTTTTTTTTTGCTCAGCCATTCTCAAAGGGCATCCCCAATATTGTGTCTATTTATCTATGATAAAATTAAAATAACACGCAAAAAGTTAAACTCATTAAGTAATCAAGATTTCTTCACCACCCTCAACCTTTTTCTCCCCCCGAAAATATGAGAATTTCCCTCAAATGTACCGCTGGAGAGGAAAAGGTGGGGGGGAAAAGTTGCACAAAAGCCTTTTCTGGGGGGCCTTACTACATACAGAGATGGGGAGGACAGCCAAATTACCCGGGTTCAAACCCCAGAAAACGTGATGAACGCGCCCCACTCCTTGATATGAAGTGTTTTGTTCCTATCTTTAATATATGGGTGTGAGGCCAGCTTTGGGAGGAGAGAGAGAGAAGAGAAGGGGAGAGAGAGAGAGAGGGGGGAGAGAAGAGGAAACTGATACGACTGATGCGAGATACGAGAACGAAAAAACAGATTTTAGAAAAAAGAAGCAAAAATTCGATTAAAAAAAACAAAAATTAGGGGTATTTTAAAAATTAATTTGTGTTTTGAAAAATGTTTAAAACTATTCCCCTTTAGAAAAAGAAAGGGTAAGTCCCCCGGGAAATTAAAAACCAGGGCTCCCTTTTCTGAAAAATTTACGCCCACGGGCCCCTGCTGGGGGGAAAAAAGATCCCTTTTTCCCCAAAAAGGAAAATTTTCGCTTTCCTTCCCCTCTCCCCGAGTTGGAAAACAATTTTCCCAAAAGGCGTTTTAAAAAAAACGAAAATAAAAAAATTAAAATTAAAAAAATTTTTTTATTATAAAATTATAATTTAAATTTTAATTAAATATAAAAAAAATTTTAATTATTTTGGGCCATTTAAAATGGGAAATTTTTGCAAACCCTTTAAAAAAAGCCTTTTTTCTTTCTCTTTCTTTGTAAATTAAGTTGAAAAAAATTTAAATTTTTTTTTCCAAAAAAAGGAGAAAAATTTTAAAAATAAAAAAAAAATTTATTTTATAAAAATTTAAAAATTATTTTAGATTTTTTAAAATTTAATTTTTATAAAAAACATAAATATAATTTTTTTTATTAAAATTTTTAAATTAAATTCATAAAAATTTATTTGGGCTTTGGGGGAGAATTCTTTAAAAAAACTGTATTGCAGAATAATTTAAAATTTAGTCCTTTCTTTACTTTCTCTTATGTAGATAATTTTTCCCAAAAGTTATTGGGTAAAATTTTTTTTCAAAGATCAAAAAAATATCCTAAATTTTAAAGACATTTTTTTGCTAATAAACAAAAATTTTTTAATGTTTCAATATTTTCTTTCCCAGGTAAAATTTGGGAGCATTCTAACCCAGGGGACGCCATGAACCAGATGAACTTGATAATGAACTAGTAAAAACATAATTTACCATTCAGTTCGAAGTGATTTTTGAGCTTTTAAAACCTCTGCACCGCAAATCAATTACCTCCACCACCACTATCTTTACTACCACCACCTTTATTTACCACCACTACTACCCTACTCTTGGGGACTCTGGCAGTAACGAGAGCTCTCCTGTGTCTTCCTCTGGCAGCTGTGATGATGCTGTCATCCAGCAATGGTAACACCTAATTCACAGAGAGGCTCATTATCCCTTTCCCTTGTCTTGTTCGGGCGAATTATGGAAGTGCCACTCTAGGTTAAGCAAAAATTATAGCAGTTTTGGTAGTGCCACTCTGGGCGAAGGGGAAACCAAGAAACTGATACTAAATTTATTCTAAATTAACCTTGGCAGTTACAGCTTATTTTTATATTAATAATATTAACAACAACAATAATAATAAAAAAATTTAATATTTATAATAATAATAATAATAATAATAATAATAAAAATTTAAAATAATAATAATAATCAAAATAATAATAATAATAATAATAATATGGGTCGAACTTCTAAAAACTCACAGCTTTAAGATTTCAAACCCCAGGAAAAGGCAATGAGAGTAATGTTTAAGAAAAAAAAAAGAACATGGAGAATTCTTCCCCTCAGTCCCTCCCCCACACACAGCTTTTCCTCGTTCCTCTCTCTACACTTTTGGGAAGACGTTGAGGATACCGTCCCTTTCCTGGGTTGATGACAACTTCATTGTGGGTATTAGTGACGTACACTGGCCTGTTAATAACCTCATTATCTTGGTAATTACCATTAGTGGAGATCCACCTTGAAAGCTTGATGAGGAGGGGGAAGCAGCGTAACGATGCTCAGGTGAAAAAAAAAACTTGTTTTTCTTTTACTAATATACAAATAATGGGTATTTTGGTGCTTATGTGCGTATTTATGCACCTAAGGGCATTTAGGTACATTTATTTTTCATGTAAAGTGCATTTTATATGTGTCCAAGAGTTTATATTAAGTCATCTTAGTTCGTATACGTATATACATCAGCAGTATATCCATCTCTATGCATTTTTTATGTATCTAAAGGAAATAAAGGAAATAATTTTTAATCTAAGATCTGTATAATGTGTAGTATTAAGACGCCAGGGGACACTTTACCAGTAACTTAAAACAAATATAAATATTTGCAGCAATGTTTACTAAGGAATGTTAACTATTTGTATATATGTAATTACTTAGGACGCTGTTATTTCATAAATATCACATAAATTCTGTGTGAAAAGCATTACACAACGTTTCTCTCCATCTTCGATCATAATCAAATTGCAGTTGAGGATAGAATCAGAAGAGATTGTTTCTTCTCAGTTTACAACTTAGTTATGAATTGATAATTGTCTAGAAAGGACCGTAACGTCGTTTAATTTTTTCCCTTGTATTTATGGGTGTTACGCAGTAAAATGCAGAAAAAAATATTTTACAAAATGTTCCTTTAGTTACCGGGATTGAACTGGAAAGCGGACGCGTTTTATTCCTGTCACAGAGTGGCCAGGACAGAGCAGATGATGTGTTTTTTGGGGGCAGTAGGTTACGCACAGGAAGCAAGATGTAGGGGTTTGAGAGTATGTGGTGTTGGGTGGGTTCTTTTAGTGTAAACTATTTTGTTTGCTTTTGTGTGCACGGGCCTGTGTTTGGAGATCATTTAATATTTTATATGTAGGCTAAGTAGCCGGCAGGAAGGAAAGGGGGTCATAAAATCTTCCAGTTTATATATTTTGACTCAGTAGCAGTGTGCTAGTGAGCTAATGTGAACTGGGGTGTGGTGGTTTTTTGGAGTAGATTGTAAGTTGTATATAAGTTACTTATTATTAATATATTTTTGTATTTTGTGAGTTTTTTGTGTCCTTTTAACATCGTTAATTATTTGCACTCATTTCTCTTAGTTTTTATGAGTATGCTGGTCCTAAAGTTGCTGTGCTTTTCAGTATAATTTAAATGCCCCTAGACAACAGATTGAGCAGCCATTTAGGAGCCATAACCATTTTATTTAAGTTGCGACATCAAAGTCGTAACAGTGGGTTACTTGTGAATTGTTCCACCCGCAGAAACTAACATTTCCAGCACGTTTTATATGAAACAAGAGACCAGACCCCCCTTTGGGTAAGTACGTTGAAAAACTGTTTGGGTTTCCGGCGAACATAGCTGTATATACATCATAAAAGATAGTAGTCTAAAAGACATTGAATTTTCCCACCATCATTCATATTCATATAGAGATAAACTTATAATATAATATCAAAATTTTAAGAAACCCCAAACAAATGTTTTTAAATTCATTAAGAGAACTGGGGCGGCTGGACTCGATCCGCCCCATCCCCCCCCTGGGGGAAACTAAAATAAAGTACGCATCACTCTATACTTTGGGGACCCCGAATTTTGATATTCATATAATTAATATAATTATATATATATATAATAATATATATAATAATAATATATATATATTAAATAATATATATAAAATATAAAATAAATATATTAATTATATATATATATATATAATATTATATATATATATATGTATATTATAAAAATCTAAAGTAATTGCAAGAATCTCTTTACGGGAAAAGGGAAAAATAAACCGCGTGGGTGAACTTATAAAATTAAATTTGTTTGTTTTTAACGTAAAAGTGCTTTACTTTGTGTTTCAAAAAAAAAGTAATTTCAAGAATGACTTAGAATAGGGATTGTTTTGTTCAAACGCGTGATTTTCTATTTTTAAACACTGATTTGCTAGTTCTAAACACAAATAAGCTTCTCTTTTTGCATTATTCGCATCGAAAAAAGCATCAGATAATATTCTTTTGAAAATAAAATTAAAGTACCAAAAAGTATCCCTTTTTACAAACACCAAAAAGAGCTTTGCTCGACCCCTGCAACCACAATAGGGGATATACACACACACACAACCAGAAAAATCTTCAATTTAAATATATATATATATATATATATATAAAAAAATAATAATAAATATATATATATAAAAAAATAATATATATATAAATATATATAATATATATTATCTTTGGGGGAGATTTCAAGTGTAGGTGTAGGGGGTGTTTTTGAAAACAGTGAAGAGTTTTACGAGGATAGGAGGCTCAAGTTAAGGGATGTAGGGAAAAAGGGAAAAATTTTTTCCCCGTAAAAGTAGGCCTTTAAAGGGATGGTTTATGTCACCGGGGGTTTTTTTAATAAATTTATAGATGGGGTTGTAAGAGAAGTAAATGCAGGGGTTTGGCAAGAGGGGGGATTAAAAGATAAAGATCACACAAAAGTGGGAGTTTCACAGCGCCTTTTCTGATACACGTGCTTTGGAGATTCTAAAGAGAAGTTTCAGAATGGGGGTTAATTTTGGAGGGTTTGCAAAAGAAAAAATTAAAAGGGGAAAACAGGAAAGAGTAAGGTTTTTGAGGGTAACAAAAAGATTAGGTATGAAAGATTGAATATCAATTGGAGGGAAAGTATGGAGGAGGTGAACGTATTCGATTTTGGGAGTGGACGGTCACGGATGGGGCTATGAAGGATGAGGTGATCAAGAAATTTATGAGGGAAAAAAGATTGAGGGGTGATTAGGAGTCTTGGAGACAAAAACCTTTTCCTTGGAGGCAAAGAGGGGAATGTATGAGAGTTAGTTTTACCAACCCTTTTTAAAGGTGTGAAGCGTGGGTGATGAAAATTTGCAGCGAGGAGAAGGCTGGGGGCAGTGGAGATGTCATGCAGAGGCAATGTGTTTGTGAAAATTTAAAGCAAGAAATTTGTAGTTTTGGGAAATTAGGGGGAGGTGGGGGTTACCAAAAATGTTTTTCCAAGGGGGAGGAAAGGGTTTTTAGGTGGTTCGGACATGTAAAAATGGACGAAACAAATGACTTCAAGAGTGTATCAGTCTGTGTGGAAGGAAGGCGGGGTAGGGGTCGGCCTAGGAAGGGTTGGGGGGAGGGGGTAAAGGAGGTTTTGTGTGCGAGGGGCTTGGACTTCCAGCAGGCTGCGTGAGCGTGTTTGATAGGAGTGAATGGAGACAAATGGTTTTGGATACTTGACGTGCTGTTGGAGTGTGAGCAAAGTACATTTATGAAGGGATTCAGGGAAACCGGCAGGCCGGACTTGAGTCCTGGAGATGGGAAGTACAGTGCCTGCACTCTGAAGGAGGGGTGTTAATGTTGCAGTTTAAAAACTGTAGTGTAAAGCACCCTTCTGGCAAGACAGTGATGGAGTGAATGATGGTGAAAGTTTTTCTTTTTCGGGCCACCCTGCCTTGGTGGGAATCGGCCGGTGTGATAATAAAAAAAAAAAATAAAATATATATAATGTCGTGCCGAATATGTAAAACTGGTCAATTAGCAAGAACTAATTTAAAATTAAGTCCTTTCTAAAAATTTCTCTTATACGTTTAAAGATATGTTTTTTTCATTAATGTTGATGTAAAAAATTATAATTTTGCACCAAAAGAATCTTAGAAAACTTACCTAACCTTATTTTAACAAGAACAATTTATTTTAGCCTAACCCAACTAAATATATTTTAGATTTGTTTACAATAATTTAATACTAAACAAGCACAGTGAAATATATTTTTTTCGTT
>NC_069450.1:27534171-27546671 GCF_026875155.1 Cherax quadricarinatus
TACACACACACACATACATACACACACACACACACACTCACACTCACACACACACACACACACACACACACACACACACACACACACACACACCACACACACACACACACACACACACATACACATACATACACACACATACACATACACACACACACATACACACACACACACACACACACACACACACACACACACACACACACACACACACACACACACAGCTTGTCTAACGTATAGACACGACCTACTTCCAGTAATGGGTTTCTCCTCTGGTGACGCCGCCTACCACTGCTCCACCTCATATACAGTATACAGTCCACATCTCTGTAAATATGCTGCACTTTAAGTAAGACTGATGGACTGAACACAACGACTCCAGGCTGAGGGACTGACTACCTCAAACTCCTGCTCTCCTTCCACCGTTCTGTGAGTGGACTGAAAGAAGCTATTTGCTAGCAAAACGTATCCACAGTCTCTGGTTCGTCTTCAGAAGCATCTGCAGTGTATTTATATATATATATATTTCATTTTCATTCGGTTTTTCTTTATCACTGCTGTGTTATCATTAACGTCAGAGCCTAAAAAGTCGTTAAGATAACCGTCTTCACGTTATTAGAATCACTGCCTTGCGTTATTAGCATCACTGCCTTGCGTTATTAGCATCACTGCCTTGCGTTATTAGCATCACTGCCTTGCGTTATTAGCATCACTGCCTTGCGTTATTAACATCACTGCCTTGCGTTATTAACATCACTGCCTTGCGTTATTAACATCACTGCCTTGCGTTATTAACATCACTGCCTTGCGTTATTATCATCACTGCCTTGCGTTATTAACATCACTGCCTTGCGTTATTAACATCACTGCCTTGCGTTATTAACATCACTGCCTTGCGTTATTATCATCACTGTCTTGGCTTATTAACATCACTGCCTTGCGTTATTAACATCACTGCCTTGCGTTATTAACATCACTGCCTTGCGTTATTAACATCACTGCCTTGCGTTATTAACATCACTGCCTTGCGTTATTAACATTACTGCCTTGCGTTATTAACATCACTGCCTTGCGTTATTAACATCACTGCCTTGCGTTATTAACATCACTGCCTTGCGTTATTAACATTACTGCCTTGCGTTATTACATCACTGCCTTGCGTTGTTAACATCACTGCCTTGCGTTATTAACATCACTGCCTTGCGTTATTAACATCACTGCCTTGCGTTATTAACATCACTGCCTTGCGTTATTAACATCACTGCCTTGCGTTATTATCATCACTGCCTTGCGTTATTAACACCACTGCCTTGCGTTATTAACATCACTGCCTTGCGTTATTAACATCACTGCCTTGCGATATTATCATCACTGCCTTGCGTTATTAACATCACTGCCTTGCGTTATTAACATCACTGCCTTGCGTTATTAACATCACTGCCTTGCGTTATTAACATCACTGCCTTGCGTTATTAACATCACTGCCTTGCGTTATTAACATCACTGCCTTGCGTTATTAACATTACTGCCTTGCGTTATTAACATCACTGCCTTGCGTTATTAACATCACTGCCTTGCGTTATTAACATCACTGCCTTGCGTTATTAGCATCACTGCCTTGCGTTATTAACATCACTGCCTTGCGTTATTAACATCACTGCCTTGCGTTATTAACATCACTGCCTTGCGTTATTAACATCACTGCCTTGCGTTATTAACATCACTGCCTTGCGTTATTAACATCACTGCCTTGCGTTATTAACATCACTGCCTTGCGTTATTAACATCACTGCCTTGCGTTATTAACATCACTGCCTTGCGTTATTAACATCACTGCCTTGCGTTATTAACATCACTGCCTTGCGTTAACATAAACAATAATAAGGCACAATTCCGTGACTGAATCAATACATAAACACAAATATGAGACCGTAACTTATATGTGGGTTGTTTGTGTATTATTAACATTACTTTCTTAACATCATTAACATTCTTAACATTATTAACATTACTCTCTTTACATTGTTATCCACTACTGCTTTAACAATTTTAGCATCACTATATCTATACCTGGAGTATATCTGGAGAGGATTTCGGGGGTCAGCTCCCCCGCCGCCCGGATCAGAGTCTGATCAACCAGGCTACTACTGCTGGCCGCACGCAAACTGACGTACGAACCACAGCCCGGTTGGTCAGGTACTGACTTTAGGTGCCTGCCCAGGCTTCTTGAAGACAGCTAGAGGTCTATTGGTAATCCCCGTTAGGTATGCTGGGAGGCAGTTGAACAGTCTTGGGCCCCTGACACTTACTGTGTTGTCTCTTAGTTTACTCGTGGCGCCCCTGCTTCTCATTGAGGGAATGTTGCATCTCCTGCCAAGTCTTTTGATTTCATGGGAAGTGATTGTCGTGTGCAAGTTTGGTACTAATCCCTCTTGGATTTTCTAAGTGTATATTATCATGTATCTCCCTCGCCTGCGTTCCAGGGAATACAAATCGAGGGACTTCAACAGTTCCCAGTAATTTAGGTGCTTTATCGTACTTATGTGTGCCGTGAAAGTTATTTGTACACTCTCCAGGTCAGCAGTTTCGCCTACCTTGAAGGGGGCAGTTAGTGTACAGCAGTATTCTAGCCTAGAGAGACCAGCGATTTGAAAAGAATCATCATGGGCTTGGCATCCCTAGTTCTGAAGATTCTCATTATCCATCCATTTTTCTAGCAGCTGCGATAGATACATTGTTTTGGTCTTTGAAGGTGAGATCCTCTGACATTATCACTCCCAGGTCCTTCACATTACTTTTTCGCTCTATTGTATGGCTAGAATTTGTTGTATACCCTGATACAGTTTTAATTTCTTCAAGTTTCCCATATCTGAGTAGTTGAAATTTCTCTTCATTGAACTTCATATTGTTTTGAGTGGCCCATTTGAAGATTTGGTTGATGTCCGCTAGGAGTGAGTGTTGCAGTGTCTTCGATGGAGGACACTGTCACTGAATGATAACTTAACGTTATTTCTTCATTTAATTCTTTCACTTCTCTACATCACTGCATTCTCGCTCACACTTATTCACATGGCACCTTTCATCTTACTCAGGTACACTCGCTTTGTTATTCTGCTTCCCTCGGAGGTATAAGAGATGAAAGACTTCTCTCAGTGGGTGTGCAAGTGCAGTGTTGACCCACTGATGCTGCTCCACTTGCTTTCCAACTGTTGCAAGGCTACACTCAGCCGAAATGCTGAAAGGCAGATGCTGACTGTGTTGATTAACAGGAAGATGCTGATATCTCGCTACTGAGCCGGGATCAGAGGGGAGAAGTGAATTAACCAACATGTATCAGGATTATTATTGTTATTATTACATTGATGGGCAGCGCTAAACCTACAGGGGTCATGCAGCACGAGGGAAACGGAAGGCATTCACACTCGAGTCAAGGAATTAGAGCACAGGTTCAATTCCTTAAATCAAGAGCCTCTCACCAGCATCAAGGAACCTCCCCTGAGGAGCTGTCTGGAAGAAAAAAGCGGTCTTAGTGACCCCACGTGAAGCCGATTGCTTCACGTGGGTCATTCAGTTTCCCACAACTAACGTTCTATAAATACGAGTGAAATGAATGATAATCACAACACTGTGGCTGGATAACCCGTTCGAACCCCTTCAATAACCAGGATTGAATCTTACATTTGATGACTCTGAACTTCATTCGATAGGAAAATAGAACAAAATAATGATACAGAGAACTTTGTAAGGACCTCTTAGCGCTTAATTTGATTACAATTATAAGCACCTCTGACAACCTCACTACGTCAAGTTCAAGGTGATTACAGTGCGAGTTCTTCTCAGACAAGGAATTCGACAATTTTCTCCACTAAACTAAGGTTTTATTATTCTGGACTTGTATCAGCGGGGATGATCAGGACCAGTGCTATTTTTGATATATGTGTGAACGACATGATGGAAGGAATAGACTCTGAAGTGTCCCTGTTCGCAGATGACGTGAAGTTGATGAGAAGAATTAAATCGGACGAGGATGAGGCAGGACTGCAAAGAGACCTGGACAGGCTGGACATGTGGTCCAGCAACTGGCTTCTCGAATTCAATCCAGCCAAATGCAAAGTCATGAAGATTGGGGAGGGGCAAAGAAGAACGCAGACAGAGTATAGGCTAGGTGGACAAAGACTACAGACCTCACTCAGGGAGAAAGACCTTGGGGTGACCATAACACCGAGCACATCACCGGAGGCACACATCAACCAAATAACCGCTGCAGCATACGGGCGCGTGGCAAACCTGAGAATAGCGTTCCGATACCTTAATAAGGAATCGTTCAAGAGATTGTATACTGTGTATGTTAGGCCCATACTGGAGTATGCAGCACCAGTCTGGAACCCACACCTGGTCAAGCACGTCAAGAAGTTAGAGAAAGTACAAAGGTTTGCAACAAGGCTAGTCCCAGAGCTCAAGGGAATGTCGTACGAGGAAAGGTTAAGGGAAATCGGACTGACGACACTGGACGACAGAAGGGTCAGGGGAGACATGATAACGACATACGAGATACTGCGGGGAATAGACAAGGTGGACAGAGATAGGATGTTCCAGAGAGGGGACACAGGGACAAGGGGTCACAACTGGAAGCTGAAGACTCAGACGAGTCACAGGGACGTTAGGAAGTATTTCTTCAGTCATAGAGTCGTCAGCAAGTGGAATAGCCTAGCAAGTGAAGTAGTGGAGGCAGGAACCATACATAGTTTTAAGAAGAGGTATGACAAAGCTCAGGAAGCAGAGAGAGAGAGGATCCAGTAGCGATCAGTGAAGAGGCGGGGCCAGGAGATGAGTCTCGACCCCTGCAACCACAATTAGGTGAGTACAATTAGGTGAGTACACACACACGTTAGGCTCATGTTGGTGTATACGGCACCAGTCTGGAACCCACACCTAGCCAAGCACGTAAAGAAACTAGAGAAAGTGCAGAGGTTTGCAACAAGACTAGCCCCAGAGCTAAGAGATATGTCCTATGAGGAGAGGTTAAGGGAAATCAACCTGACGACACTGGAGGACAGGAGAAATAGGGGGGACATGATAACGACATACAAAATACTGAGAGGAATTGACAAGGTGAACAAAGACAGGATGTTCCAGAGATGGGACACAGCAACAAGGGGACACAGTTGGAAGTTGAAGACACAGATGAATCACAGGGATGTTAGGAAGTATTTCTTCAGCCACAGAGTAGTCAGGCAGTGGAATAGTTTGGGAAGCGATGTAGTGGAGGCAGGATCCATACATAGCTTTAAGCAGAGGTATAATAAAGCTCATGGTTCAGGAGAGAGTGACCTAGTAAGCGACCAGTGAAGAGGCGGGGCCAGAGAGCTAGGACTCGACCCCTGCAACCTAACTAGGTGAGTGCACACACACACATGTTATATATTATATAATTAATATATTAATATATATATATATATATATATATATATATATATATATATATAAGAAGGAAATTCGCAAGAGCAGGCGAAATATACACAAACACTGATCTCTGGCTGAAGGAGACTCGAACCTACGAACCTTGGAACAAGGTACGCAGTGCTTTACCAATCTACCCACACTGGACAATACCTTGGAGTCCAGCTTGCGCTAGACTTTAGCTTCCTCCGTAAGCTATGCGTGTCGTAAGAGACGACTAAAATGCCGGGAGCAAGGGGCTAGTAACCCCTTCTCCAGTATATGATGACCTGAATAACACCCACTTTTACCGCTTCACTTTGTGAGTTACCAAGACATTCTCTCTCTGGAGGAAGGTCACGCCAATACCACAGTTTTCTTGGGGTCAGCAAGGAACGCGGCAATCCCTTGACATTTATGAAGCATAAATACAAATTACTGAAGACCCTGGAGCTCCTAGTCTAAAACATCAGATATGTTTGGCGCTCGGCTGTGCAGTACCGGATCATGAAGCATCTGCAAACAAGTGCCAACTACTCTTTCTTCAACATTATAACACACACTGCAAGATTTTGCATCTCATATGGAAATATCTTTAGAATTCTTTATCCCTGCGGGGAAAATTGGGGGGTTCTCTTGTGGGTTTTCCAGAAAAATCCTTTGTAAATTCTTTAGGTTTCTTTCCCAAGGGGCCGCCTCTGCCACTCTGCCAGCAGACCATTAATAAATCTTGCAACGCTTAATTGAAAATTCCACATTGGTCCATATATATATATATATATATATATATTATATATATATATTTTTATATATATATAAATATATTATATAATATATATATTTAAAAAATATATAATAATTTTTATATTTTTATATTTATAAAAATATTAATATTATTATTTTAAAAAAATATTCAATTTTTGATCCCTATTTGTGGTTCAGGGGCGGGCTTACCCTGGCCCCGCCCCTTCACCCGGTTGCTCTGGGCCCTCCTCTCCCCGCTCCATGAGCTTTTCAAACCTCGTCTTAAAACTGTGTATGGTTCCTGCCCCCACTACGTCATTTTCTAGGCTATTCCACTCCCTTTAACAACTCTAATGACTGAAGAATACTTCCTAATATCTCTCTGACTCATTGGTCTTCAACTTCCATTGTGGCCTCTTGTTTCTGTTCCCCTCCCTGGAACATCCTTCTTTGTCCCCCTTGTCTATTCCACGCAGTATTTTATATATTCGTTATCATGTCTCCCCTGACCCCCCTGTCCTCCAGTGTCGTCAGGCCGATTTCCCTTAATCTTTCTTCATAGGACATTCCCCTTAGCTCTGGAACTAACCTTGTCGCAAACCTTTGTACTTTCTCTATTTCTTGACGGTTTTAAATAAATTTGGGGGTTCCAAAAACAGTGCTGATACTCCATATGGCCTGACATACACGGTGTACAGTGTCTTGAACGATTCCTTACTAAGGTATCGGAATGCTGCTCGGTCCGGGGTATTGCCAGCGGGGCCCAAATGCTGCAAAGCATTATATTTTGGTTGCATAGTGTGGGTCTTCTGTGCCCTTCCCCTATCTTCATGACTTTGCATTTGGCAGGATTAAATTCGAGAAGCCATTTGCTGGACCAGGTGTCCAGTCTGTCCAGGTCTCTTTGAAGTCCTGCCTGGTCCTCATCAGATTTAATTCTCCTCATTAACTTCACATCATCTGCAAACAGGGACACTTCTGAGTCTAACCCTTCCATCATGTCGTTCACATATACCAAAAATAGCACTGGTCCTGGGACCGACCCCTGTGGGACCCCGCTCGTCACAGGTGCCCACTGTGATACATCATTACGTACCAGACTCGTTGTTGTCTCCCTGTCAGGTATTCTCTGATCCATTGCAGTGCCCTTCCTGTTATATGCGCCTGATGCTCTAGCTTCTGCACTAATCTCTTGTGAGGAACTGTGTCAAAGGCCTTCTTGCAGCCCCAAGAAGATGCAATCAACCCACCCCTCTCTCTCGTGTCTTACTTCTGTTATTTTATCATAAAACTCCAGAAGGTTTGTGACACAGGATTTGCCTTCCATGAATCCGTGCTGGTTGGCATTTATACTCTTGTCCGTTCCAGGTGCTCCACCACTCTCCTCCTGATAATCTTCTCCATAATTTTGCATACTATACACGTCAATGACACAGGTCTATAGTTTAGTGCCTCTTTTCTGTCTCCTTTTTTAAAATGGAACTACATTTGCCGTCTTCCATACCTCAGGTATTGCCCAGTTTCCAGGGACGTGTTGAAGATTGTGGTAAGTGGCACGCACAACATATCTGCTCCCTCTCTAAGACCCACGGGAGATGTTGTCCGGTCCCATTGCCTTTGAGGTATCGATGTCCCTTAGCAGTTTCTTCACCTCCTCCTCATCTGTATGTATGTCGTCCAACACTTGTTGGTGTATTCCTTGCGGGTGTCCCCATCTGGTCTGTCCCCCCAGAGTCCTTCCTGTCTCTACTGTAAATACTTCCTTAAATCTCGTGTTGAGCTCCTCACATACCTCTTGAAACTTTTCTTGTGAGTTCCCCCCCTTCTTTCCTCGCCTTACCCCTGGCCCTTGCCCTTTTTGTTTTCCCTCCAAAGGGGGCTAAACAGCAGGGGTCGTTTTGAAAAATGCATTTTCTTTTTTCAAATTTCCCCGCTGGGCCTCCCCCCTTATCTTTCCATACTCTTTCGGGCTCTTCTACAAATTTCCTTTTTTTCCGGGGTCCTATCCCTCCTGCCCTTTTTCCATTCTCGGGTTGCATTTATTTTTTGCCCCCCTACCCCTTTCGGGAAAACCCAAGGGAAACTCGTTTTGGTCTTCCTATTTTTCCTTTTCCCCCTTTGGGGAAAAAAAACTTTCCTCTCCTCCTTGCACTTTGTTCCCAAAAATTCCCCATCATCTCGTTTACTGATTTTCCTACCATTTCTTTTGTCCCACTGAACCTCCTGCGGGGAAGTTTCTCATACCTGTGTATTTCCCCCCTTTTTTTGGGGGGCCTTGCCCCTTCAGTTCCTGTTCCCTTTCCACTTTAACTCTACTTTTTAATAAAAAATTCAGAACCATTAAATCCTAGCCCCAAGGGGCCTTCTAAGTGTTTGCCCCTTCAATGTTGAATGCTCAGGTGAAAAAAAAAAATTCCAGTCTTGCGGGCCCTCATCCCCCCCTCTCTTTTGGTTTGTTTCCCTGACATTTTTTGATGGGGGTTTTCAAGTACCACATCCATCATCCCTTTGGGTCTCCCCCTGTTTCGGGACCCCCCTGTGGCTCCAGGTTTTTCCCGGGGGATCTCCCCCCGTGGTTGAAAACGCCCCCTTACCATTTAAATTTGCTCTGCTCGGTGAGCTTTCCCGGGGACCTCACCGTGTTCCACCCCCACCCTTTTTGTTTTTTTTCGTACTCCTCTCTTTGGGCCCCGCAGTTTTTGGTGGGTTATACATCACCCAATGACTACTTTTGTTTTTCCGGACGGGGGGGGGAAGGGGCCCCAATGTGGGCCTTTTAATCATTCCATCCTTTTCCCTTTTTTCCCCAAAACCCCCTCGGGTTTTTTTGGCAGTGCAACCCCTCCCTCCCTTAATCCTTTTTAACTTTCCTCAGGATTTTGGGGTATCCCTTGGGGAAAATTGTGTCCCGTTATTTTGGGTTTTTTTTGTGAAATGGGTATGATGTCGGGGGGTTTTTCAAATGATTTTTTTCGTTTTCCCCTCCTCATGTTTATTTGTTTTTCATCCCGTTTGTGAAACCAAAATTTCAGTTTCTTTTTTTATATTGGGTCATGCAAGAAATTTTTGGGGGTTGGGGGACGGAACCCTTGGGGGGGGGTTTTATGGGGGGTGTGGGTGGGTGTGTGTGTGGGGGTGGGGTGTGTGTTTTGTTTTTGTTTTGTGTGTGTTTTTGGGGTGTGTGGTGGGGTATGTTTAGTCCCAAATTTTCAGTACAGTTCCTTTAAAATACTATATAAACTGAAATTTCGCCCAAGCTTAAATTTTCCCTTATTTTAATAGTTAATTAAAGTATCCATGAGAATAGTGCAGAGTACTCGAGTTGTTGGTGTTAGACCTTACAGTTAATTAAGTTCCAATATTGGTATGATAAAAAAGCGTCTTACCTTATCGTTTACTTTAATTTAGTACCTGAACAGATAAGCTAGATTTAAGCGTACTATAATTATGGCTACCTAAAAGTAAGCGCATACACACACACACACACACACACACACACACACACACACACACACACACACACACACACACACACACACACTATGGTAACAAGGTCCCAGCTGGATGATTTAGAGTCTCTACGGCGCCACAAGACAAGAATAAAGTTCTGAATGCCTCACCAACCTGACCTTTCTCGGGGGCTCAAGAGCCCTTCATTAGCTCCGGTCATCTCCCTGACCTTCCCTAAGCGCCAGATATTGTTACTGCGAACCACTGACGAAATACATCCCAATATTAATTAGGAAATGCACAAGGGTGTAGGATTTCAATAGTAATGTATAATTAGCAACAATGCTAGTATCCTCGACTCGCAAACAATTGTAGTTATTTGTAAACTGTTAGCTAATTGAATTGTTGGATTAGTTGTGAGTTGTTGGCCCCTATTTATATATCAACTAGCATTCTTCAACACTTCATCACTAATTCTAACATATTTGACGGACAATGTCACCATGATATGGTTGACTGACAGTGTAATCCTGACTCCTGCTGCAGTCTAGCGGCCCTCTTGCATAAATAAATATAAAAATTAGACATTAAAATACCTTTGATAAAAATTTAATATATTCATGGGATGCTCGAGTATATTCAGAAAAAAAATCGACTTCGTTATTAAAATTCATAAATTTATGTATAGAAAAATTACAGCGGAGTAAAAAGTACGATTGTGCTTAGAGAGATTTTGACCTTCATTGTGAAAATTCATCTCAAAATTATATTTATTTATGAAAATGGCGCTATTTTGGAATGATTTTGTGTAAATTAAAAAAAAATTATTATAGAGGTCAATTTCTGTAGTGTTGAGTTGCAGTTCTTCGACTCACTTAAGCCGATTTGTAACTATTGCCAAGACATTTTTTTCAAGCCTTGAGTTGAACGATGTTTCGCTTATAGCTGAGCTCACCTGTGATTGAAACATTGTCTTAACAAATCCTAGCTTCTATCTTTTTGATTTTCAAAAACAGATTTATAATTCTTTTGCCTTCTTCAAAGTTAATCTTGAATCTCTGTATGTCTAATGTTTCTCTCACATCTCCACATATCTCGTTCAATGCTTCCATAACCTGTACATAACCTGTACACCAAGTGTCTGATGGGAAATGTGAGTAATCAAGTCAAAATGACCATCCCTTTAAATGCTAGCACATGACATCCGTCCCTACTCACTACCCACTACACACCTGTTACTAAAAACTATTACTATTGTTGTTTTGTCTCAGTGGTGAAATTCAGCATCCATCTATATGTCCTTTTTCTTTTTTTTAGCTAAATACTTCTGAATATCTTGTACTCCATGACCATATCACCTCTTAACTTCACCTTAGTCAGTGACATTAGCATTTATTGTTATACGTTGGGTAAGTGCATCTGGACATCACTCTTTAGTAATCTAGCCAGAAATGGTTGGATTACATTCACAGCCACAGCGTCGTATAGACACTCTCGTACCGACTGGGCCACAGATTGTACCAAATATTCTGGGCTAGCACTTATTCCTACACACAGAATTGCGGAGAGCAACACCACATGAGTAAATATGCATATATCATTCCTTGTAGCCACTGAGGAGGGTTAAGAGGTCCTGAGAGAACCTGAACATTATTTCGCATATTGATATGAATACTTAGGTACTCTTTAAGACATCAAATAAGATATTTCACCGCGTGTGGCTTCAACAGTCTTATTGAGTAATGGAGTCCCACGTTAGGGAATGTTTCCTTAAATATATGTCCTAAGCCGTACATACGTCTTCATATACATAGCTTGTCGGTATCAAGATAACATTTGCATCAATATATATGCGTGTACCCGTGATGACCAGAACAGCGCCATCGCCCATCATAGGAGTGTACAGGGCAGCCTCATGAAGTGGGGAGAAGCCAAGATGGTTATCCAAATAAACGACATAAGCCCACGTAAGTGCATATTGGCTGCTATGATGCCACTCATCAGCACTCCCACAACAATTCTGTAAATATATATATTTTTTTTTTTACCTTTTAGTGTTGTTGTACATCTGATGTCTCATACATTTATATTACTGTACCCACGAACGAGTGGTATTGATCAATAACAACACTGCGACTAGCCAAGAAGTCGAACCCATGCTGCTTTGGCCCGCCTCATGGTGTATGTATGTACATAAGAACATAAGAAGGTAGGAACACTGCAACAGGCCTACGGGGCCATGCGAGGCAGGTCCAAGTCTCCTACCGGCTTAAATCAATGACCCAATCTAGTCAGGTCAGGTATTGCTTGTTTCAGCTGTCTCTGTATTAGAGCTGCAGAAACTCCTCGTGGCAAATATGCTTCTCACTATACGTCTTGCAGAGTGCATAACTGTCAGTGTCTATACTGTGTCGGTATCACCTTACCAATTTTCACCATACCACGGGCGGGGATAGAACCCGCGATCAGAGAGTCTCAAAACTCCAGACCGTCGCGTTAGCCACTGGACCAGCTATGTTATGGTTTGTTTACAATCGTGTCATTACGATTTCGTGAGTCATCTTACCAATTCTCTGTCGATCATTAGGGTACTGATACAGCTAGGAATTATTCCGATTATCATCCGGCCTACTACTGCTATCATTCGCGAGTTTCACTATCCTGTGGCAAAGTGCATAATTTTGTGCCGTAAATTAGTAGGTTAGCTGTAGGTTATAGATTATAGAATGGAATGGAAAATATTGTGATGCTATTTAGTACTGTTGACAAGTGTGATGAATTATGACGAATGAACAAAAGTAAACATTGATGTTTGTAAATATTGTAGGCAATGAGAGATTGGTTGTAAGCAACAGTTGATGAGTTGT
>NC_069450.1:27554171-27631671 GCF_026875155.1 Cherax quadricarinatus
ACGTATTGAGGATAATAGTGAAGGAAAAAACCACGTACTGAGGAAAATAGTGAAGTAAAAAACACGTACTGAGAGCAATAGTGAAAAAAACACGTACTGAGGAGAATAGTGAAGGAAAAAACACGTACTTAGAGCAATAGTGAAGAAAAAACCACGTGCTGAGGACAATAGTGAAGGAAAAAAAACACGTACCGAGGAAATAGTGAAGGGGAAGAAACCACACTACTGAACTTGTTTTCTCTGGATCAACGTTTCACACTGTGTACTGCTTTAATGAACCTTATTGCTGAGCGAAAAGTTGTCCCTATTAAAACTCTTTTTTTGAAGCAGTGTCTCTCATTCTCGTTGTTGTTGACTGAGCAGAGCAGTTTCCGGCGAGACTATAACGCAACATCCCTTTAGTTCCACAATAACACCACTATACGCCAGCAGTTGCTGTCAGTGGCGCTGAACGCCATATTAATGGTTAGTCGGTGAATAAGCTACTATCTTGTATATATTAGCTTGTTATATGGATTCTCCAGGTGCTGACCATTAATTTACGTCCTCCAAGAATAGTCATTGCGGTCTGCAAGAAAAAATATATCTATAAACATTTTTAGACACACTCCCACAAAGTAAATATACACTAAGATGTTTGTATCTCTTAGTATATATATACACCAACAGTTCGATGTATACACAAGAAAATGGCTTGTATTTTTAAAGTAAATAAAATGAGAGAATCGTATTTATATGTATTAAAAGGATTAAAGTATTCTTGTCTGATGGTGAAAAGCTTACGTGGAGTCTTAAAGACGTTAGTATAGTGGATAGGCTTTAAATTCCATTAACCAACCACTTGGTAGTATCATGATCGTACCCGAAGCACAGGTCACCCAGTTCGTGTGAACTCACACCAGGTCACATCATACAGTATACCAGACTTAAGTGCCAGGTCAAAACACTTCCGGCGTAATAACAAGCTATTGGTGAGAACTAATGACCTGTTGTGAGTCGGTCTTAACGAGGCCTTTGATGAAACGCCTCCTCAGGGATAATCTTGCTCTTTGGAAGCAGTCTGAGGGTGAGCCTCCTCAGCCCTCAAGATGTGAGGAAAAGACACACGTTCTAGAACAAGCTTTGAAGGGAAATAAAAGTTTAGCATCCTACAGAACTTTATCGTGAGTTGGTAAAGCTCTAAACAGAAGCGGTGTGCCTAAAGTTTGCTGTGCAACGAGCATGAGAGGTCATGGGAAAGGCAGATAACAAACAACTTGCCATCCCACACCCAGACTATACGCGAAGAAGAGCTGCCTCTATCGATCTATATTAAGACTGCCGTGTATTATGTGTATGAGTCAAGCCGAACACCATCTGAATGTAGCCAGGAAGAACAAGGCAGAGTTTGCAGCCAAAAATCCCTCCACGTAGAATTATATTTATAAAAAACACCGATTGCAACTGAGAAGAGGAAGCTTACTAGGCAATATTGATAGAAAACAATGTATCGTTATTATTATATTTACTAATTAATGCTATACAAGCAGGAAATGTGAAAAAGCAGACATCTCATGAGGGAGAATTTTCATATATATATATATATATATATATATATATATATATATATATATATATATATATATATATATATATATATATATATATATATGTCGTGCCGAATATGTAAAACTGGTCAATTAGCAAGAACTCATTTAAATTTAAGTCCTTTCCAAAAATTTCTCTTATACGTTTAAAGATATATTTTTTTTCATTAAAGTTAATGTAAAATTTTCTAATTTTGCACCAAAAGAATCTTAGAAAACTTACCTAACCTTATTATAACAAGAACAATTTATTTTAGCCTAACCCAACTAAATATATTTTAGATACGTTTACACTAATTTAATACTAAACAAACACAGAGAAATATATTTTTTTCGTTAGGTTCAGAATGATTTTGGCGAAATTATTGCATACACAAATTTTCGCTTGTCCTATATGGCAAGATGAGCGTTGCTATTTAAGCCAAGATGGCAAGTTCTGCCTATTCGGCACGACATATATATATATATATATATATATATATATATATATATATATAATGTCGTGCCGAACATGTAAAACTGGTCAATTAGCAGGAACTCATTTAAAATTAAGTCCTTACTAAAATTTCTCTTATACGTTTAAAGATATATTTTTTTCATTAATGATAATGTAAAAATTTATAATTTTGCACCAAAAGAATCTTAGAAAACTTACCTAACCTTACAATAACAAGAATAATTTATTTTAGCCTAACCTAACTAAATATATTTTAGATTTATTTACAATAATTTAATACTAAAGAAACACAGTGAAATATATTTTTCTCGTTAGGTTCAGAATGGTTTTGGCGAAATTATTGCATACACAAATTTTCACTTGCCCTATATGGCAAGATGAGAGTTGCTATTTAAGCCAAGATCGCAAGTTCTGCCTATTCGGCACGACATATATATATATATATATATATATATATATATATATATATATATATATATATATATATATATATATATATATATATATATATTAATATATATATATATATATATTATTGTGTGTGTGTGTGTGTGGGTGTGTGTGTGTGTGTGTATGTGTGTATATATATAGTAGGATCACAGTAAACAAGTAATATCAGAATGCGCTCTCCTGGAAAATGTCAACAGAAAGGTCATTGCAACAGCATTCAGTTTCTGAGAACGACAAGATAAGGGCTAAACAGAGTAATGTACAAATTGGTACAATAATATAATTTTGAAGACAGTTTGCAAGTCACAGTGTTTAATTAATAAGAGACGTGTCTCTCCAGACCAGCCAAGAGTGACACCTGCCACTCTCATCATTTTTTATATCTCGTTCACATCTGAAGCTGTCACCTGTCACCAGAGATGCCAGAAAAGAATCTAAGGAAATAAATAACCAAATAACTACGATTTATATATATATATATATATATATATATATATATATATATATATATATATATATATATATATATATATATATATATATATATATATATATATATATATATATATATATATATTCGTGCCGAATAGGCAGAACTTGCGATCTTGGCTTAAATAACAACGCTCATCTTGCCATATAGGACAAGTGAAAATTTGTGTATGTAATAATTTCGCCAAGATCATTCTGAACCTAAGGAAAAAAATATATTTCACTATGTTTGTTTAGTATTAAATTATTGTAAACAAATCTAAAATATATTTTGTTGGGTTAGGCTAAAATAAATTGTTCTTCTTATAATAAGGTTAGGTAAGTTTTCTAAGATTCTTTTGGAGCACAATTAAAAATTTTTACATTAACATTAATGAAAAAAATATATCTTTAAACGTATAAGAGAAAATTGTAGAAAGGACTTAATTTTAAATGAGTTCTTGCTAATTGACCAGTCTTACATATTCGGCACGACATAATATATATATATATATATATATATATATTATATATATATATATATATATATATATATATATATATATATATATATAATATATATATATATATATATATATATACAAATAATTAATGGTTTAATGTGAACATTAAGTGGCCGGATAATCTCGGGAATCAGTGAACTGTTACACTCGTCCAGAGATGCGTTATTAAATTCAACCAGCATCTGAATATTTAATTGCTCATTTTTGATGAATATTTATGAAACAGCTTGTGAGTTTATTGTAATAAAGTATCGTCTTAGGGGAAACTTTGTCAAGTAAACTTGATGAAGTTCTTGAAGGAAAGTTTGTCATAATAAAGGTTAATGTTGTATCTTTTCGTCCGCTTGAGAGCCTGAGCTTCTATCACCTGATTTATGACGCTGAAGGATGAGAGTGCTGAGGTTGATGGTGCTGAGGACTGAAGGTGCTAAGGGCTGAGGATGCTGGGGGCTTATGAGGAGAAAGTGAAGGGGGGAAGAGAAAGAGGAGAAAGGGGAGGTGGTAAAAAAAATTAAAATGAACAAAGTAGGAAGAAGGGAGAGAAAGAGGAAGAGTTGAGGGGAAGCAGGATATTTTTTTTATATTTAGCAATTCTGAATACATCCGTAGTTAGTATGCTGCCACACTATTCTATTTTATACGTTAATAGTGGGAACAAAAACTTACTATGTTCCCGTGTCACATTCCATAACACAAGATGATTATATATCATATATATTTTTGAAAAGTTACAGCCTGTACCACGAGACTTCTGTAGCTCAATGAATCTATCGTCAATTATTCCATTATTATTATTATTATTATTATTATTATTATTATTATTATTATTATTATTATTATTATTATTTTTCGTGGGAAGTGCATGGGTAATGAGAGGAAATCAGGTTTCTTTCAAGGAGGTTGACAACTGATTTAATTCTTCGAGGAAAAATCTCTTCAAGAATATCAGGGAAGCCACCCTTGCAGAACCACGTCCCAGGTGCCAGCTCACTCTTAATTAGAGCGCATTTACTAGTGCAAATAAATCGTTTACATCACCACAGTAACGTTGAGCTCATAAAAAAAATATCCTCTCATATATTGGGCAAAAACATTCCCAGGCTTCCTGCTGTGTTTGTTATTCTCGTTGTGACAAAGAATTTTAAGTGTGGTCACTTACGTTCTTTGTCAGCCAAATGCGTTTTCCGTAATATTTGTAAACTAGATACGGAAAAACAGCGCTTTTTACATTACAGAATTTTATGTAACAGAGAGTTACAGGATGTGCAGCCAACCAACACTGTAATAATGCTCAAATTTTAACTCCAGTAAACAAACATTTCCCGAAGACTAGTTTACTTTCCACTAACATTTCACTCGCTTCCCAAATGCATAAAAAACTGTATACAAAGTGGAGCGAGCAAAGCCCATATATTATATATATATATATTATATAAATATATATATATATATATATATATATATATATATATATATATATATATATATAATATATGTATATATAATATATATATTTGTGACTGCGGCTAACCGGGGTTCGACACACGCGTTGTTTTTAGCTCGCCTCAAGGTGAGCGAAAATTCACGACGCTCAACCCACTGAACCATCCTATCCAGTGGGTTAGAGCGTCGTGAGTTTTCGCTCACCTTGAGGTGAGCTAAAACAACAAGGGTGTGTGCGGTGTGTGTGTGTGTGTATGTGTGTGTGTGTGTGTATGTGTGTGTGTGTGTGTGTGTGTTGTGTGGTGTGTGTGTGTGTGTGTGTGTGTGTGTGTGTGTGTGTGTGTGTGTGTGTGTGTGTGTCCAATAAGACCACAGTAATCAGGTAATATCACAATATGCAGAACAACCTCTGAAAAAATAGTGAACTTCCAAGCGCTTTCATGATTTCTTACGTTATCAAAGAACTGTGACAGTATTTATTTAATTTTTTTCCTTTAGAGCAGGAGTCTCCAAACTGAGGTCCGCAGCAACTTGAAATATTTATAAATATTAAACTTAATAAATCCCTTATTCTCAGTCACTTGAAGTTAACGATTTCGTTGTTTGTAACAATTTATATGTAAAAATTTGTTTAAATATTAGTTCTAATATTTTCATTTTTCAGATATACCATTCAATACACTGTCAGTACTCACTATCAGACCAAACATAAACCAGGGTATTCCAGCTCACAGAAACACAGCGTTCGAAAAATGTTGTCATCTTACTAGTGTTGTTGCCGGTCTACAAATACACATAAGAATATGTTGCCGGTCTACAAATACACAAAAGAGTATGTTGCTGGTCTACAAATACACAAAAGAATATGTTGCTGGTCTACAAATACACAAAAGAGTATGTTGCTGGTCTACAAATACACAAAAGAGTATTGGGCATGAGTTACATAGACGAAAACTGCATTTTTTAACCTTCAATTATATTCTAATAATCTGCCCTTATAAGCAACTTATTACCTCTCAAAAGCACTAATAATATCTCTAAACCATTAATTTCTTCTTTTAGTCACTAGTCAAGCAACAAATTCTCTAAGCAAAAAATTGCTTCTATCAATTACCATTTCCTACAATTGACTCAGTGCCATCAGTTAGCTAAATAAATCATCAATTAGCTAAATAAATCATCAGTTAGTTAAATAAACTACCGATTACGTGTATATAATCATCCAGTTTTCTATATAAATCACTGATTACCAATTTTCTATATAAACCACGGATTACAGCATTATTATTATTAATAATAATATTATTATTACTATTTTTTATTTTTATTATTATTATTATTTTTATTATTATTCCATGGGAAAGTGGTAAAGAAACCTTGCTCCGTAAGCCATGCGTGTCGTAAGAAGCATCTAAATTGTCGGGAGCAAGGGGCTAGTAACCCCCTTCTTCTGTCTAAATTATTATATGCGGGTCACCGGGTCACTCTGACTAGGTGGGAGACGGCCGATATGCTAAAAATTATTATTATTATTATTATTATTATTATTATTATTATTATTATTATTATTATTATTATTATTATTATTATTATTATGAAAGCCAGATCACAGGCAAGAAAAAAACATAACTGGGCACTGTGTTTGATCAGCTCTTATTATACATTCTAATTATGTTGTGTAGTTTCTTTGTTTTTTGCTTTTCCAGCTTTATTCTCGTCATTCCTTCTTACTCTGGTCATTCAGTATTCTTCATTCACAGCTTTTCACTTTCTTTTTCTTCCTGGCAATCACGTAAATTGACTCTGAGCGCTTAAATCGCCTCTTTCTTCAGCGTCTTATTTTGTGTGTGTGTGGGGTGTGTGTGTGTGTGTGTGTGTGTGTGTGTGTGTGGTTGTGTGGTGTGTGTGTGTGTGTGTGTGTGTGTGTGTGGACTCACCTAGTTGAGGTTGCAGGGGTCGAGTCCAAGCTCCTGGCCCGGGTGTGTGTGTGTGTGTGTGTGTGTGTGTGTGTGTGTGTGTGCGTGCTCCCGCGTTCATTTGAGTCGAGTTTCACCTCTTGGCCCCGCTTCTACGGTTTTAACTCATCCCCATTAATATAGCAATAATAATAATTTCAACTGTAGTGTAGGCAGTCCTCTAGCAAGACAGCGATGGAATGAGTGATGATGGAAGTGTTTCGTCTTTTTCGAGTTACCCTACCTCGGTGGGAGACTGCCGATGTGTTAACACCGCCCTTGTAACTCCGGACTGCTTTTCTAATTTCAGTCTTCTCTAAGGCACTGTGTCAAAGGCATTCTGGTAGTTTTGGAAATCGCTTTCTGCCTGATCTCTTTCTTGCCTAATCTCCGTGAATCCATGGAAGGATTGAAGCAGATTTGTCGGGCAGGATTTTACGTTCCTGTCGCCGTGCTGAAGGTGTGTAATGAAGCCAGTGCTGAAGGTGGTCTGCTAGATTATTCTCTTTCTTCTCTGCTGTGGTTGTCTGCTCTTCTGCTTTGTGATATATTGACTTCTGTCTCTCTCTGGTTTCGATGACATAAACTATTTTCTCTGATTACGGGAGTTTTTGTACCTCTTCTCATTTGTCTAAATTAAACATATATATATATATATATATATATATATATATATATATATATATATATATATATATATATATATATATATATATATATATATATATATATATATATATATATATATATGTCGTGCCGAATAGGCAGAACTTGCGATCTTGGCTTAAATAGCAACGCTCATCTTGCCATATAGGACAAGCGAAAATTTGTGTATGCAATAATTTCGCTAAAATCTTTCTGAACCTAACGAAAAAATATATTTCACTGTGTTTGTTTAGTATTAAATTATTACAAACAAATCTAAAATATATTTAGTTGGGTTAGGCTAAAACATATTGTTCTTGTTATAATAAGGTTAGGTAAGTTTTCTAAGATTCTTTTGCTGCAAAATTAAATTTTTTTACATTAACATTAATGAAAAAAATATATCTTTAAACGTATAAGAGGAATTTTTAGAAAGGACTTAATTTTAAATGAGTTTTTGCTAATTGACCAGTTTTACATATTCGGCACGACATATATATATATATAATATATATATATATATATAATATATATATATATATATATATATATATATATATATATATGTATATATATATATATATATGTGTGTGTGTGTGTGTGTGTGTGTGTGTGCTCCGCCCACGTGATTGTTATTAATTCCGCCTACCGCCGCCCAATTAACCATTAAAACCGCCCACATTGGTATGACCATCCACAGCCGCCCACACTTTTAAGGCAACCCCCAAGTCGCCCACATTTTTAAGTCCATTCACAGCCGCCCAAAGTAAGACTACCAACAAGCCGCCCACATAACTTTCAAATCCACCCACAGCCTCCCACATAACTTTCAAAGCCACCCACAGCCTCCCACATAACTTTCAAAGCCACCCACAGCCTCCCACATAACTTTCAAAGCCACCCACAGCCTCCCACATAACTTTCAAAGCCACCCACAGCTGCCCACATGACTACATTTACACTATCTATAAAATACAAATTTATTAGAACAATTCCCGCGGAATATTCAGCAGTTATTAGTGCCTCTCCACTTTTTCTTCCTTTTTTTCTAAAAAAAGATATATATATATATATAATAAAAAAATATATACATAATAAAAAGATATATATATATATATATATATATATATATATATATATATATATATATATATATATATATATATAATAATAATAATCGCTTGAAAGAGCTACTCGGGTGAAATATTTAACAGACATAATGTTGTGGAGGCTGGAATATTCCCTCCAGCTTACGATTCCAATTACGGAGGTCGACGATTGGTTCCCAGTTTCCCAGATTAAATTTCAGGAACAGACTTCTAGGGCAATAATGGTGGTCAAATTAAAACTACGGCGGGTTCCCAAGAAGGAATTTATATAGCAGTGGAGTTATCGCGCATTGCAGGAATTTATATAGCAGTGGTGTCATCGCGCATCGCAAAGTTCTGAGTCCTGTGTGTATATTCACTTAAACTTAAGTCCTAGATAGAGTTTGTAAATATAAATTAATGTGCTGAATCAATGTATATCCACCGACTGATACACATCAACTGATACAGAACTTCGATGAATTTGCACTGAGATATACACAATATACACATATCTTGGTCAATATATACCAAAATACACCTCGGAACATATGACCCCTCGGTGTAAACATCCTGCATTGGTCTCCTGACAAGCATCTGGATGAGTGGATTGAACTGTTCTCTCTGGGCTGCCTATGGGAGTATCGCCTTTAAGGTCAATTGAACACTATCAGGAGGTCAATGCAATATATAACAACATGAAGCATAAACATAAATTTTCGTTTTTCCACATTACTGGATAAAACTGATAATACTAAATGTTACATTATTAGTTATAGTATTATTATTATTATTATTATTATTATTATTATTATTATTATTATTATTATTATTATTATTATTTATATTATCCTTATCCACTCGTTTCCGCGGATATACAGTATATATATATATATATATATATATATATATATATATATATATATATATATATATATGTCGTGCCGAATAGGCAGAACTTGCGATCTTGGCTTAAATAGCGACGCTCATCTTGCCATATAGGACAAGTGAAAATTTGTGTATGCAATAATTTCGCCAAAATCATTCTAAACCTAACGAAATAAATATATTTCACTGTGTTTGTTTAGTATTAAATTATTGTAAACAAATCTAAAATATATTTAGTTGGATTAGGCTAAAATAAATTGAGCTTGTTATAATAAGGTTAGGTAAGTTTTCTAAGTTCCTCTTGGTGCAAAATTATAAATTTTTACATTAACATTAATGAAAAAAATATATCTTTAAACGTATAAGAGAAAATTTTAGAAAGTACTTAATTTTAAATGAGTTTTTGCTAATTGACCAGTTTTACATATTCGGCACGACATATATATATATATATATATATATATATATATATAATATATATATATATATATATATATATATATATTATATATACACATACATATATATATATAATTTGTACAGTAGCAAACTGTTTCTTATCACTTCTTCAGTAAACAGTTAAGTAGTTGACAACAGATTTAATATTCTTGATGTTTATTCATCTGTACAAACATGTGAATATTCTTAGCAATGTGACAAGTAGCATTCTCGTGAAAGTATTTTTAAATATTCTTAAGGTAAAGTCTTGTAATATATTAATGCAGTGATTCGATATTGGGACGCCTGAGAGGCGAGCTGCTGAGATGTACTCTGAATAATTTCCATATGACAAATGGAAATTATTCGTTTGTGAATTATCTTTTAGAGCGAATGTTTGGACATTCATCCAGGCCGTAAATTACCTTGTGAACGATACTAATCACTGAATAAACGTTGTGCGCAGAGATGTGATTTGGTTATCGAACTGGGTGGATAGGAAGGGCGAACTGCCGCTCACTGTAAGGACGAGAAGCCAGGTGCAGAGGAAGTATTTATTGTGGCAACGTTTCGCTCTGTGATTGGCTTGGTAAAGTTCTACATAAAGCGACACTTTACGAATGAAAGGTTCTCTATGTATCATTTCGGAGGAAAAAAAAGTGGAAATTTTAATAAATGAAAATGATTAGTTGATGGGATTTTGTGCTTAAGAATATTTTAGTTACTTAAAGTAGGAATTAAAATAAATTCTTCGAGTAAATACACTGAGACAGGAAATATAAATCTATCGATTTATATTTCCTGCAAAAAAAGGAAAAAATATTGGTTAAAGGAAACTTATAAATAAAATTGTTATATGTGAAATGAAATACTTAATTCAGAGACAAATAAAAATTCCGAGAATAAAAGTTTGAATCTGAATAATAAAATAATGTAAACAGAAGCGTGATTATGCATTTAAAATAACAGGTATAAATTTTGAGAATATTTTGCTTTTTAATGAAAAGGCATTATATTATTAGATATCCCAAATACCTTTAAATATTTACCTGATATTTTGTCTCCCTTCAAGATTATCGTTTATAGCTTGAGAATGCATCATCTGATAAGCTTCAAATTTTTGACACTGGTGTCTGTAACTAGGGAAATATTCACATAACCACTGGCATCAGCTTGTACCCTCTAAATAGTTTTATATGAACCGTTCACGATTTTGGTTTAAATACGATTCCTGGGGAAAGCTTCATCATGTCAGCTTCAAGCTTCCAACGCTGGTGTATCCTTTAAAAAAAATAGATTATTCTCCTTGGGGAAATGGAAAAAGAATTCTTACTCTGTAAGCCATGAGTGTCATAAGAGGCGACTGAAATGCCGGGAGCAAGGGGCTTTATTAACCCCTTCTTCTGTATAAATTACTAAATTTAAAAAGAAAAACTTTCGTTTTTCTTTTATAGGTCACCCTTCCTCGGAGGGATACCGCCGGTTCGTTAAAAATAATAGATCATTACTGAAGTGTATGTACATGTGTTGTCGATATTTAGGGGTTCTTACTTGACTGACACTAACTAATTAATCACCTGGTCAATCTAGCCCACATTAAACCCCAGCCATCGCAAGTCCAGTGATCCTTGGACTTTTCCTGAGAAAGGGATGTTGCTACTAAGCACACTGGCCACTGTATACATACCTATCTGATCTCCTCGTCAACACCTGGTGCCAGGCAGAGATGACCAGCACACTTAGTCCCTGGTGGAGTGTACGGCTAGCCTCCTGGGTTCTTTTAACATTTGGTTGACACATAAATGACCAGCTCTGGGACTGATTTCCAATAATTAGAACTAATACCCCTTTGCTTATAGTAGGTCCCCACCTACATTGAACCAGATATGGACTGATGGACCACCAGGTAACTATACTAGAGTTATCAGTGCAAGACATCTATTCACTCTGTCTTGCCTAATGAACGGTCCTTGTATTTAAGTGTCATCCAAGTCTTTATGGGTGTCGTTCCCTTAACCCAGCATATATCTCACACTGTGAGACCAATATTGCGAATTCCGGCTTAGTTCCAAAGATCCACGAATCCCTTAAATGAGTCTCCAGTACTCCCACATTGCTTCCTTAACTAGGCTTTGAAGTGCAATTAAGATTACAAGTCACATATTCAGCCTTTTCCTGCGTGTGCCTCGTGGGACGCACTCTGCAACACGGCGTGAAGTGCGAGCAACACTGACGCCACAGGCTTTCAAAAGCGTATGTCTGAGGCCAAGGCCCTTTAGGATAAGTTGTCAAAGATAACAAGTAATGAGCTCAAATTGACATATGAGAAGGTTAGTCAATACGACATTAATAAATTCGAGATCCTCAGATATAGCGGGACAAGGTCTCATATTCTGACATCAAGTCACTGACGAGTTTTCCCTGAAGCAAGTTTATTCTTTTCTCTGAGGATGAGGGTCCGCAGGACATATATGTATATATATATATATATATAATATATATATATATATATATATATATATATATATATATATATATATATATATTTTATATATATATATATATATATATATATATAAATATATATATATATATATATATATATATATATATAATATAAAATATATATATATATATATATACATAAATATATATATATATATATTATATATTATATATATATATATATATATATATATATATATATATATATATATTATATATATATATATATATATATTATATATATATTATATATATATATAGGAGAAATATTTTTGTTTGTACTCAGAAAGCGAGGTGAACGTGTCAAGAATTATATACTTTGTGTGTGTGTGTGACGCTAATGCTGTGTCAATATGGTGCACAAAATATAGCACTTCCTGCTGCCTGCTGAGTCCCATCAAAAATTACTGAAAAAAAAATTCTGAACCGCTGATCTTTATTTGAACATCAGTAATAGAAATTTTCTTGTAAAGTGTTGTTAATCGTTCTTGATTATTATTATTATTATTATTATTATTATTATTATTATTATTATTATTATTATTATTATTATTGCTGTTATCATTATACTTATGTGAAAGTTCTGACACTGGAGAAATTCAGCACCCGGGGAAGGAGGAATGGGAAAACTGATCCAGGGAGGTGGAGCATAGCTCCCATTCCTTGGATCAAGAGCCACTCATTGACGTTAAGACACCTCCTGTGAAGGATTTTAGCTCAATCAACCAACCAATCAACTTCTCTGCTGATATACAAAATACTTCTTCCGGCTACATGTGACTCACATACAGCATCTCTGTGTATATGTAGTGAGTAATACACGCATATCATTATATTTATAGTGATATCAGTATCACAATATGCAAAATAACCACAGTGAAAAGAAAGTGAAATTCCTGGCGCTTTTGAGATTTCTGCACATTATTAAGGGATAGTTAAAATAACAGGAGAGCAGAAAACTTACATGGCTGAGATTTCATCATATGATCTCACACACACACACACATATACACACAAAACACACACACACACACACACACACACACACACACACACACGCACACACACACACACACATACACACACACACATACACACACCACAATCACATACACATACACACACACACACACACACACACACACGCACACACACAACGCGCTCCAAACACATCAAACACACACACACACACACACACACACACACACACACACCACACACACACACACACACACACACACACACACACAACACACCACTCGTTACGTGTATACATTAATTAATATGTGTATGCTCGTGAAGACTCGTATTCCCAAATGGGAGAATGAAAATTACCAAGTGACATGTCCGGTGGTACTTGGCTCCTGAGGTTGAAGCATTGACGGCCAAGTGGATTCAGGAGTCGGAGATCTGGCGGGCTTCTCATGAAGAGTGCTGAAGGATCGAGGGTTCAATTTCCGGCCAGTAGAAGTATTGTTAATTTTCAAAAACACTCGTTCGTGGATATTATAATATTATATAAAATATATATATAATATATATATATATTATATATATATAATATATAGATATAATATATATATATTTATATGTATATAAATTATATATATATATATATATATATATATATATATATATATATATATATATATATATATATATATATAGTTGTATAGACAGTGAGAATTACTCTTAATGCTAAGTGTATAAACTCAGAAATACATACTCAAATACATTCCTCCCGGTATATAATTCATTAGAAATGCACACCTCAAGGTGTATAAATCTTTAGAAACACACACCTGTCGGTGTATATGCTCTTACCTTTAACACATCATCGTGAGTGTGCTGAAGTGTGAACTGCAAGATTCAACATTTTCGGACTGGGTGCAGAGGTGAGGCTTCGAGGACCTTGAGAGAGGCTTCAGAGCGATACTGGAAGTGACGAGGAGACAGCAGAAGTAAACAGTGATGAAGGAAGTAGTGTATTGGGAAGCTAAATGTGAGGTTGGAAATATGTGTAAGATGGCTTAAGGACAACAAGAAAAAAGTGACAAGGAGCTTGGAAGCTCGGCAAGAGAAGTGGGATGGAAGTCGTAGACGAAGTGTGAAGAATTAAGGAACATGAGTAAGAGGATAGAAGGTACATGTAAGAGATACAGAAGAGAATGCGATGGTATGAATATATGACCAGCGAAAATCTATCTGGTGTTATGACTGACGCTGTTACGTAATGTTTAGGATTAAATAAGTCTATAGATAATTAAGGCAAATATGTTATGAAACAAGCTAATCACCATGGACTATTATAACAGCCATACACACAGTTTATTAATTATACACAAATACAGTTACGTACATTGATTATTTATCATACATAGTAGCATATGTGTAGAGAACCTGGGATATCCCAAAAAAATCAGAGTGACTTATTTCCATTGGGGTCCTTAATACAATAAAATGTTTTGCATTACCTCAAGTATACCAAATTAGAAAGTTCAGAATTTTCAGAAACCATGCTAAAAAAAAACCACCTCCTCCCATTGCTAAGAAAAAAATCACGCAAAAACCTAATCTCGTATACACTTCTAAACTCAGCGGCCTCGACTCGAACACACAAATTCTGCTGACTGAGAACGTCACACAGATTATCTATACTGATGATTATCTCAGCAACGGGAAGCTGTGATATAATAATTTAACTGAACAGTGACGCAGAACTGAACTTGGTAGCTGAAATATTTACCATAACCGTTGCTTTCAAGACTGTAGAAACTAGTTATAGAAAGTGCAAATATCTCCCGTTACATGTAACTTGCTCTAAAGAACTCAAAATCTGAATGCATCGTGCTATTTTCTGAAGTCTGAAATGCATATTCGCGAATTATTGATGTAAGGATTCAAGTTATGCTTTTATGGATTCCCTTTTGCATGAGTTTCCTGGTTCATGATGAAGTCAATACCGTTGTTAATCTATCAGTAGGTAGATAGAATGTTCAATAATGTCTTGAACTGTCAATAAGAAATTTCAAAACTGGTCTAAATTGCACACAAAACTGCTAAGATAAGGGAAGGAAAACCGCTCTCTCTCTCTCCTCCCCCGTCTCTCTAATACTAACACTGGTACCATCCCTTCACACAATCTTGAAGATAATAATAATAATAATAATAATGAAATGTATGTATGTATGTATGTATGTATGTATGTATGTATGTATGTATGTATGTATGTATATGTATATGTGTGTGTGTGTGTGTGTGTGTGTGTGTGTGTGTGTGTGCATACTCACACGAGAAAATTCCATCAATATCTCTTAAAATGAGAGAAGTGTGCTAGTGACAAGAAGAGTTTTGAACTAGGTAATAAGGCAAGGAGCATAATAAAGCTGCTACACCTTATTAAAGTCGCTTCATCAAATAACACCACTCTAATACGTCAAAGATTTTACGCTCAAATCATTTTATAATTAATACGCTGGTTCGAACGCTACTGAGTAAAAAATCGTAGGTAATTGGTAGGGAGGGAGGGTGTGGAGGGACCCTAAGGGAGGGAGTGTGGAGGAAGGGTAGGGAGAGTGTGTGTGGAGAAAGGGTAGGGAGAGAGAGTATGGAGGAAGGGTAGAGAGAGTGTGGAGGAAGGGTAGGGAGAGAGTGTGTGGAGAAAGGGTAGGGAGAGAGAGTGTGGAGGAAGGGTAGGGAGAGTGTGTGTGTGGAGAAAGGGTAGGGAGAGAGAGTGTGTGGAGGAAGGGTAGGGAGAGAGTGTGTGGAGAAAGGGTAGGGAGAGAGAGTGTGGAGGAAGGGTAGGGAAAGTGTGTGTGGAGAAAGGGTAGGGAGAGAGAGTGTGGAGGAAGGGTAGGGAGAGAGTGTGTGGAGGAAGATTAGGGAGAGAGAGTGTGGAGGAAGGGTAGGGAGAGAGAGTGTGGAGGAAGGGTAGGGAGAGTGTGTGTGGAGGAAGGGTAGGGAGAGAGTGTGGAGGAAGGGTAGGGAGAGAGTGTGGAGGAAGGGTAGGGAGAGAGAGTGTGGAGGAAGGGTAGGGAGAGAGAGTGTGGAGGAAGGGTAGGGAGAGAGAGTGTGGAGGAAGGGTAGGGAGAGTGTGTGGAGGAAGGGTAGGGAGAGAGAGTGTGGAGGAAGGGTAGGGAGAGAGTGTGAAGGGACGGGATAATAAGAACTCAACGCTTGGAAATTATGAGGCCAAACGAGTACATTTTTATTAAGCATTACGTACTTGACCTACAAATCTTTTATGCAGATTTAACCTCTGATAATCCAGTAATGTCAAACACTGTTACTTATTTCCACTGGGGTGCCATTGCCATTCAACATGATGTGTGATAATGTCACCAGAGTTTAGGAACAACCTGGCTGGCTGGAGCTTCATTCCAGCTTCACTAATGCGAACACTAACTCTCCTAGTCCATAAAAACGGACAGTCTCATTTAATCTGCATGCTTGAATCACGATATTCACAAAATCCAAAAATATTCGTGACGTGAAAATGTAGCCAGAGAAATGCTGGCATATATGAGGGAAAATTTCTCTACGTAAACTGAGGCTTAATAACGAATAATTAGTAAATAACTGAAATATCGTGAATGTAAACAAAGCCTTGGTATCACGGGCCGTGAGCTCAACAAAAGGCGTATTTACTAACACTTCATCTGGGGATTTAAGTTTTAGTATCGGTTCAGAAAGGATTAAATAATAATTAATTGAATTATGAAAATAATTGGAGAGTACTATGCCAGAGCGTTGGCTTTGGGAGCGATATTAATTACAGAGATTTAGTATTTTTTCAAGCACGTTCACGATGGAGGGAAGAGGGGGGGGGGTGAGAATGGTCATATAGCACAAGGGGTGGGACTCGAACTCACGAAAAACCAGTCTTTAAAACTAGCGGAACGATGGGCAGCGCACTGGCCTGCTAGTTTCAAGACTGGCTTGCTCGTTCTGTGATTTGTTTCCAATCGTCTTATTACGATTTCCTGAGTCGAGACAGTCCATTGCTGTGATTTTCTACTACCAGAGGGCAGATCGGAGCTGCTCGAAATTTGAACAGAGTCAATGTCTGTCGAGAGCTACAAACTCCTTCACCCGTGTCCACATAACTCTGACAAAACTATCTAGAATCAGAGGGGCGACCTGGGAACTTCTTATGCAAAGAAATAGATCCTTTTCTCTGAGCGTCAGAATCTGCTTCGTAACTGACCACAGGTCATATAAACAAACTTATTTTGCGGTGGTCATGTATGTAGATTATTATTAAACAAGGGGCATTATTAAGATAATTATAATCAGGATAAATACCCCGGTTAGGTAGATTTGATTTACGATTATTTTGAATGTTTTGCCACATTAATATCAACAAGCACGTGGTATGATAGTAATCAATTATTAGCTTTGGCTTCAGTCACCAGATTTCTCATTTAACTTTCGTTTACAGGTAACGAGACACCTCGCAGACCACAGAATCTTGGGACAAGCGACGGTCTGGAGTTTTGAGATTCTCTGACCGCGGGTTCAAATCCCGCCCGTGGTATGGCTTGCTAGGGAGTAGTCAGCTGCGAAGACCTTCAAGAGACAGTCAACGAAATTCAAGTAAGTTTTTTCGTGTTGTGAACGAATGACTCTGATTCTGATTCATGGTCCAGTTTTTGCTCTGAAAAATGAGTATGTTCACGACATAAGAAATACTCCAGGGTATATACGGGATGGAAAAAGATAATGTTTGCCAGGTGAAGTGTCTGTAATGAAAGGACACAAATGGGAAACAAGGCTCCAAAGGAACCATTGAGAAATTATAAAGTTTTTCTCACTATAAAGGCAGGGAAGAGGAGAGTGAAGTGTTCCTGTAACCAAGGGAAACACACACACACACACACACACTAGCATGTGTATAAGCGTGAGTGCACGTGTTCCGTGGTAATTATAAAACGACAGGAGGGCTGTTTCCACAAGAAACTGCGCACCTCTGTAAGATGAATGGCCCATCGACCCGCGCCGTCGTGAGAAGCAGGTGAAGATCATCAACACGCAGGGATCCAGATGTACCAGAAGGAGCCAACTGTGTGTCTAGAACCCAGCTGTGTACTTTGCAGCCAACTGTGTACGAGGTAGCGAGCCGTGTATGTAAGAGCTATCTATATATAAAAGATCAAAGTGTTTACCAATAGAGAGACTGAGCGCCCTGGTTGCTGTCAACCAATGTTGTTAGAAAACTGTGCTCACTCTCAGATTAATATTCATGAGGGACGCCAGCGAGCTCTGATGGTTGAGTAATTTGGTTCTCACCACCGGAATACCGTGAGAATTATCTCAGAAAAAAAAGACACGCAGAAATTATGCATGACGGGCTATACGGAGTCATGATTTTGTATCTGGGAGAATCTAGCCATGTTGGGAAAGTCAAAATTATGATTCCTATCTACAGTTTACTGCGTTAATTTTTTTAAATATTACTCAACGTCAGTTTATTACACTTAATTCTAAATACTTACACTTAATATCTACTTAATACTAAGCCTACAAACAATAATTTATGACCCGTGTGGAAATATTTTCCGTAAGCGTGTTATTACGTTCATGAAAAAGTTGGTTAGTGGGGAAAATTAGGACGTTCGTGATACGTGAAAACTCGTTAAGTTCATCTCGACAAATGATAATTAATTTACGGAAGAGGGAGGGGGGGGGCAACAGCTGGAATTTGTGGCCTTTAAGAATTATGCTAATTTAGCTTCACAGAGGTTTAACACCCTTCAAGAAATGGTGTATACTAAATAGGTTTTCAGCTTTCCATCATATAGGGTAACGAAATGTTTCTCTACATAAATAAATGGGGCCTTTTATACCATTTTTTACAAAGAATAACACAGAAACCTCCATTAGTTGATGGCGCTGATTCAAATATTTCTTCGCTTTTATTATCTAGAACAGGAAAACAGATATGTTGATAGAAATTCTCTTTCACATTAGCCACACTCCTGAGGGCGCAGGGCTGTCTGACGCAGAGGTCGTCTCTTAAGACCTCTCATTGTTCTTCCTCTTCCTTCTCTTTTCCTCCCAGTGCTCGTCCAAGAATCCCTCCCGACATTTAGGTGACCGATCAATAACCATTACCCAGAGAGCTCTTCCGGCCGGTCCACGCAGCCTTTGGTAAACCTTCGGCGGAGGGGATGAAAAAAACCACGGCGTCTCTGTCCCAACCCACTTAACACAAGCATGACCCTCTGCACGTTTCATGGGTTTCAAACTTTGACAACCTCTCACTCTTCTTGCCTCACACTTAACCTTTTTCACACCATTTGACTTAAACTTCTCATACACTTACCTCTTCTGCCTCACACATCTTCGTGCAAAAACAGGTACAAACTTGAGACCAAGTTTTTGTTAGGGCAACGGTTTCTTATGTGTAAAGTATAATCAAGCCATACAAAGGTTACAGTTAACATGAATATATTATTCTCCAAAAGTGGAAATATGTAAAGTCTCTGTTGAGATGAGATTTCTCATGGTTGATGATCGTTCTATCAACCTCACAATTCCCACTTACACATCTGCTATATACTTTCCATTAACAAATTCTTTATGCCTCATACTTCACCTTTGCACCATCTACATTACATAAGTCATAGAGACACACTTCACCTGCCTCACATCATCTGGTGTGAGGCTTCATGGTGCTCCCTAGAGAGAGCAATATAGAAATCAGCGAGTAGTACATCAAAAGACAAAACCTACGGAGTTTCTCGTACAAGCAAGTGAACAATGACTGCATAGTGATCTGTTGTTTTGTGAAAGTGAAAATAAGAAACAAAGAGAACCCATAAGACCAATATACAGGAGAGGTGACTACGACGGAACGAGATGATTTATCAGAAACACAGTGGAATAATGAGCACTTCCAACAAGCTACCAAAAATAATACGGCTTTTTCATCCAGTGGTGCTGTAGAGGTTATACAAGTTTGTACCACACTGACTCTTGGTATCTCCTTTTAGATGGCGCATTTTGATGATTGAACTTTATGTTAATTTCGACTCGCATATAAAATAATTCCAACTCACTCCTACACCTCTCCAATTTACACCTCTTTCCCACACCTCTTCCAAGCCTCTCAAATTTTCTCTCATACCCGTCTAACACATTCCCACACTTCTTCCACACTCGCACCTCTCACATTAACTCACCCCCACACCATTTCCACATCTTATTACCTCACCCTTCGCTCCCCTTTAACTCACTCCCACACCACTGTCACACCACTCCATCTCACACCACTTCCCCGCCACTCTCACAATCCCCCATTACCTCTCATTTCACTCACACTCTCTTAATTAACCGCTAAATGCCTCCAACTTGCGCCATCATAAACATTTCCATTAAAACCTTCCAATATATATTTTTCCACAAGCTCATTCTTAAAAACGAATATTTATGATAGGAAACTACTCAGCACATTTATATTTTTAATATTTCCCCCCATCAGACTTTTCAATATTTTTATCAAATTTTCCTCTCCATTTTGACATTCAAATTACTTTATAATAAATTTACAATTTTAGTTTCTATTTTTTTTCGTCAGCTTTCTCAAGTATTCTAAGAATGTATTTCTTTCTTCATGTGAATAATTTGTTGTTTTGGTAAATACCTGTATAAGTTTTATATTTAATACATGACACTCGTTAGTCAATCTTAAAAAACCTTATATCTCTTATATATATATATATATATATTATATAATATATTATATATATATATATATATATATATATATATATTATATATATCGTGCCGAATAGGCAGAACTTGCGATCTTGGCTTATATAGCAACGCTCATCTTGCCATATAGGACAAGTGAATATTTGTGTATGCAATAATTTCGCCAAAATCATTCTGAACCTAACGAGAAAAATGTATTTCACTGTGTTTGTTTAGTATTAAATTACTGTAAACAAATCTAAAATATATTTAGCTGGGATAGGCTAAAATAAATTGTTCGTGTTATAATAAGGTTAGGTAAGTTTTCTAAGATTCTTTTGGTGCAAAATTAAAAAATTTTACATTAACATTAATGAAAAAAATATATCTTTAAACTTGTAAGAGAAAATTTTAGAAAGGACTTAATTTTAAATGAGTTCTTGCTAATTGACCAGTTTTACATATTCGGCACGACATATATATATATATATATATAATATATATATATATATATATATATATATATATTATATATATATATATATATATATTTAACAAGTTGGCCGTCTCTCACCGAGGCAGGGTGACCCAAAAAGAAAGAAAATCTCCAAAAAGAAAATACTTTCATCATTCAACACTTTCACCTCACACATAATCACTGTTTTTGCAAAGGTGCTCAGAACACAACAGTTTAAAAGCATATACGTATAAAGATACACAACATATCCCTCCAAACTGCTAATATCCCGAACCCCTCCTCTAGAGTGCAGGCATTGTACTTCCCATTTCCAGGACTCAAGTCCGGCTATATAAAAATAAACGGTTTCCCTGAATCCCTCCACTAAATATTACCTTGCTCACACTCCAAGAGCTCGTCAGGTCCCAAATACCATTCGTCTCCATTCACTCCTATCGAACACGCTCACGCACGCCTGCTGGAAGTCCAAGCCCTTCGCCCACAAAACCTCCCTTACCCCTTCCTTCCAACCTTTTCGAGGACGACCCCTAACCCGCCTTCCTTCCCCTACAGATTTAAACGCTCTCCATGTCATTCTACTTTGATCCTTTCTCTCTAAATGGCCAAACCACCTCAACAACCCCTCTTCAGGCCACTGACTAATACTTTTATTAACTCCACACCTTCTCCTAATTTCCACACTCCGAATTTTCTGCATAATATTTACACCACACATTGCCCTTAGACAGGACATCTCCACTGCCTCCAACCGCCTCCTCGCTGCTGCATTCACAACCCAAGCTTCACACCCATATAAGAGTGTTGGTACTACTATACTTTCTTACATTCCCTTCTTTGCCTCCATTGATAACGTTTTTTGTCTCCACATATACCTCAACGCACCACTCACCTTTTTCCCCTCATCAATTCTATGATTAACCTCATCCTTCATAAATTCATCCGCCGACACGTCAACTCCCAAGTATCTGAAAACTTTCACTTCTTCCATACTCCTCCCCAATTTGATATCCAGTTTTTCTTTATCTAAATCATTTGATACCCTCATCACCTTACTCTTTTCTATGTTCACTTTCAACTTTCTACCTTTACACACAATCCCAAACTCGTCCACTAACCTTTGCAGTTTTTCTTTAGAATCTCCCATAAGCACAGTATCATCAGCAAAAAGCAACTGTGTCAATTCCCATTTTGTATTTGATTCCCCATAATTTAATCCATAATTTAATATAATATATATATACATATATATATATATATATATATATATATATATATATATATATATATATATAATATATATATATATATATATATAAACATCTGCTCTTTGATTTTGGAACACTTTTGACAAAACTGAGATTGAGTGAATGATGGTAAAGTGTTTCTTCTTTTCATGAATCACCCTATCTTCGTAGGAGATGGGTGATGTTTAAATGTGCTTGGATACTTGGGAGTTGACCTGTCCGCAGATGTGTCTACGAAAGATGAGGTGAGTTATTGAACTGACGAGGGGGAGAGTGGGTGGTATATTAAGGTTATGTGTGGATAAACAACCTTAGCCATGGAGGCAAAAAATGGAAAATGTACCAGTGTATAACCGTACCAACATTTTTGATCTGGGTGTGCAGTATGGGTTTTTAACATTCCAGCGGGAAGGACGCTGGATATAGTGGACATGTCATGTTTGACAATGTAGTGTGCAGGGTGTATATCACTCGTTCAGTGTACGCCACACTTCTTGCATTCCATCCATAACTAGCCTCAAGCCTGGTAGCTTATTGACAACTAGGTGTTGCGACCCCGGCTCTGTATAAAGGAGAAACTGCTAGTTGTAAATGTCAACCAATTAGGATAAGAGGTTGAGCTCCAGGCTAGTTGACCTTGTACCTACACCCAGGTCTGGAAGTCAGTCTCTCACTAGCTTCAGGCTGATTAATACGTACCTAGTTCTGTCTCTGTATGATTGTATGAGCCATTGCCAGTAAGCACACTCGTTCTTCCTCTCTTATCACATCATTCATAGTATGGTATCTTCTAAATTTACTAATATACCGTAAGTGGTGGGAATATACAGGAACTCGAAAAATAACCTCTTGTTAATTTCATTTAATCGCCCCCTGCTGTTATTACATATTCTTGCCTAGGTTCCACAGACAGTCTAAGAGTACCTGTGTTCGTAATAGCTGGCAATATATGATGCGAATATTATGCAGAAAATTTGGATTCAAATAGCGGAGAACGGGGTTGAGGTGGTTTGGACATTTAAAAAAGATGGAGCAAATTAGGATGCCTAGAAGGGCATATAATTTATCTGGAATGATGGGAAGTCGTGATAGGGATCGTCCAAGGAAGAGTTGGCGTCAGGGAAGAAAGGGTCTGAGTGTTAGGGGACTGAATATCTAACAGGCTTGTATGAGCGTGTTAAGGGTGAGTACAGGCAAGTTTTTTTTTTTTTTTGTAAATTGACGTGCGGTAGGATTGTGACTATTAACGAAGGGATTCTTGAAAACCGGTTAGTTGAACCTGAGTCATTAAGGTGAGGAGTAAAATGCCTGCATTCTGGAAGGGTGGGTGTGTTGCAGTTCAGAGGGTCATCTGAGCGGTGATGTCAGCACGTTTCTGGCAAAACCGTGACTGAATGAATGACGGTGAAAATAATTTTTTTTTTTTGGGTCATCTGACCTCAGTGGAAGACGGCCGGTGTGTCAAGAAAGAGAAAGAGAGGAGGTAGGAATCAGAGGGGATTAACGGATATGAATGCAGAGGGCAGCAAATGGCTGGTGGCTGGCTCCCAGATTCTTGTTTTACATTACCCCCAATGCATACGCCGACGCCAGGTGACATGTGTTCATAGTCCCAACACTTCAAACACAGAAAAACATGTTTTTCTTGTTGCTGGATGAAAGTGTTTGCCTGGATTTTTTTTCTCTGAAGAAAGTTCATTAGCATAGTAATAACACTGACGGTCTTACTCCACTTTCCGCAGAGTAAATTGAATATTCATGGACTTCTTGCCAGAAACAATCTTTGGGAAAACCTTTGAACTTCTCTCTTTCAGATTACCCTTCAAAATGAGTGCTCAGCTCAAATAAGAAAAGGAACGACGCTCTCTTATGTCTTGGGAAAAACATCTATGTAGTGGGTTCACTGTTGTTGGTGTAATATACGTGACTACAGTGTCTAAGACAATGTAACCACAATACATGATACTAACTATTTAATTCGTAGTAGGTACCCACTGAGAGAAATTATATGAAATACCGATACGATGAAAATACTGAGAGTGATTTGAAAAACAAATCATAGCACAGGCGGGGTTTGAACTCGCTGTTAGTGAGTCGTAAAACTCCAGACCGTGTCATTACTATCTCGTGAGTCACTTGGAAAGCCTCACCACCACGTGGGCGGAACATTGTTAGCAAAGGATCTCAATACACTTCATTTGCGTCTGTTTCCATATCTGACTAACATCTTTAAACACCTGATTGGCGTGTCCGGTGCACTTAAGTAGTGTTACAATTAGCTTTAATGCCTGTCATTAAAAAGTTCTCTAAACCTGCTCACAGTTGTCTTAAAAGTTTTGCAAAAATTATTTTTATTTATCATAGATTAGATAGATTTTGACACCGAAGTGGCTAGTTTTCTGTGCACCCCACATCCATCCTGTGGACGGTAGAGCAGGAGCATATGGATACACAAAAGGCCTAGGAACTAGGCCCCTGAAGGGTTACAGGTGTACATTTGGATTTATATCTACAGTTCACTTATTTGTTACAAGCAAATTTAGGAAATTTGCTTAGTATATCTGGTATCTTATTTTCATTAATAAGATATCTTGACATGTCACATAGGTTATTATACTATCTCTATATTCCTCAAATAGATAATTAAACACAGTGTTCATGATAGTGACCATATGCCTGGCAACATTATTTCCATTTAGTTTGATCATCATCTGTCTCCCAAACTGCCAGAAGTACTTGTAACCAAGCTTAAGCCTGGCCACTACAACATCAGTCAGTGTTCACATTGCATGTTGCTCCATAAACATACTTATCTACGTTCATGTTATCATAGTGGGTTATAGATCTATGTACTCAGGCTTCTAATTGCATACCTATAATATGTGTGTGTCTAGCATTAGGAATAATATTAGGAGAATAAATTTATTATGGGGAAGTGCTAAACCCGTATGATCATACAGCACATAATGCGAGGCAAGCACTGTTTATCCAAGGAAGTGAAGGGTTGATGCAATACCTTGGATCTAGAGCTCTTCACCAGCATCGAGCTCCCCATACCCCTAATGAAGGGTATTTTTACATAAAGTACACTTCTCCTAAACCCCTTGTAACGTACTCACACCCCTTAAATGCCCACAAGCCTCCAACTCCCGCAACTCTCCAACTCTCTCCCACCCCATTACGCACGTAATATACACTAGGCTACTATGCTAAAACCACGAAAATAGTACAATAATCTTATCAGGTGTCTTGTTTTATCTCCCACTGCATAATAGAAGCAGCTCTGAGTTGGTTCAAATAACCGGGAGCCGCCAGACCTCTCTGTTCTTTTTTAGCAACTGAATACTCAGTGTTGTGAATACTCAGCTGAAACTTTCAAATATTCTCTGTATTGTGATGGTGAGGAACAACTTTAATACCATTCTGCCTACAAAGTAAATCTTCAAAGCTTCTCTTAAATGAATGAAACATTGATGTAATTCATTTTGAGGAGAGTTTCGCAACTTTCTCTCTTTGTCGATGCATCTGAAGCCTTTGACAAAGTTGTACTCACGAAGCTCTTTCGTGAAACACTAAATGAAACATCCATCCACGTAAACCATCCCATTTTTTCCATGTACTTTGGTCTCTTGTTTGAAGATAAAAGAGGTAACAGAACAACTTTGAGAGTGAGTACAACGTCTGACGGATTATATTATGTAATTATATTTAAAACATTAAAATACTGGATGGGTATTGGTGCTTTAATCTCACTTCTGATAACTTCATTGCTTTTAAAAATCATATTTTCCCAGTTTAAACATTTATATTTTTTTCCACTAACATTGTTACAGTGGAATGAAAACGACACTCAGTCTATTACTCCATGAAGACACAAAATAAATAAAACAGATATTACACGAAGAGATGATTTAATCTGCCTTTTTTCTCTCTCAAAATTTATTATAGTAGTTTGTTTTATTACTGGAATATCGTCTAACTTGTTCAACCCAAGTAAACAATATAGTGGAATGAAAGAAGTGTCGACATATAAAGCAAAACAACATTTTCAGAATAAACTTTCACATGACGTTTCGCTCACACAAGGGATATATCGTCAGTACATGGCACATTGCCACAAGAAACCGTAAACAACATGGTGAGGTAAAGGCAGGGTTTTTCAGTAATGGATGACTGGCAAGGTAATTTATAATAGTGGTCAAAAGTGTATATTTGCTGCCTTGCGAGAGTGTAATATGGAGCCGGGTAGAACATTTGCCATCTTTTCATTTTCACAACCCTCCCCCCCCCAAAAAAAAAAAAATCTGTAATCAGGTTGAATTTAAACCGTAAATTTTCTGTTTGCGGTTAAGCAAACAAAAGAGCTTGATATAATTTGAGTAGCAGTATCAGCGGTGATCTAGAGGACTTTAAGTTAAATATAACGCTACGGGGTATGGAAATCTTCAGATCTAGATCTTACATACGTCTCCCTGCGTCATCAGGAGATATGCAATGTTGTAAGAGTAGCAACAGGTGGTGTGAGAAGAGGTTTTCTCAGAGTAAAGTAGTGTGGCATCACCACGCTACCTTACTCTGATAAAACTACCTCTCATGCCACCTGTTGCTACTTTTGGGATATTGCATAGCACCTGATGACGAAAGGAGATGCGTGAAAGATCTTCATCTGAAGATTTCCATCCCTCGTGGCTTGTCTTTGCATAGCTGCACTGAACCACCATGAAAATACTTCTGGGGGCATCTCTGATGCCCACAGGGTCGATTAGGTTTCTGTCCAGGACGGATCGAAACATCATCATAAGGCGCCTCTCCTACTTGCGAATTTTTGGTAAATTTTTAAAGCCACTTTATTGTGACTATATAATCTGATGACTGAGTATTATGAGTTTTGTAGAAAATGAATAGAGATTTCTTGACATTTTTCTCCATTTGGGGGGGGGGGAGATTGCTATTGATTAGCAACTAATACAAGTCTTCCAAAATGATGGAAAATAAATTTCTGATGGTGTTCTGATGGATAGAAGAGCGAGGGGTGAGAGGAGTGGTGGGGGGGGGAGTGTTGACTGTGTGTGAGCGGCTGTGTTTATCCTGTTTCCCTACCCCACTCTCACTACCCTCCAAGCGCCATTAATTATCCCCTGGCCCAGTGTGTGTGTGTGTTTGGGTGGGTGTGTGTGTGTGTGTGTGTTTGGGTGGGTGGGCGTGTGGTGGGTGGGTGAGTTTGTGTGTGTGTGTGTGTGTGTACTCACCTAATTGTGGTTGCAGGGGTCGAGACTCGGCTCGTGTGTGTTTGGGTGTGTGTTGTGTTTTGGGTGTGTGTGTGGTTTTGGGTGTGTGTGTGTGTTTGGGTGTGTGTGTGTGTGTTTGGGTGTATGTGTGTTTGGGTGGGGGTGTGTTTGGGTGGGGGTGTGTTTGGTGGTGTGTGTTTGGGTGGGTGTGTGTGTGTGTTTGGGTTATTATGTGCGTGTAACATGTCTGAATTAGCTCCTTATAGACAAAACTGACGAATCCAAGATCTCCCTATAGAAGAAGACTTAGAAGGTAACTTATGGCTATCATACATTCTCCTTCACTATGTTATCTTGTCTAGACATCTCATTACCCTTGACACCAGGCAATAAAATCACTGCATTGGCAGGAGCAGTGAGGAATATTTCTCCATCATGTCTAGGAAGGTGCCTCCATCATATCTATTGAGGGAAATGTTACCATTATGTTCATTTATTGCGCCATCTTGTCGTGCCTCACACCCACTGTTCTTTCCGGACATTATTCTCACAATTTTTCACGATTATGTGCCTGCTCCTCCTCCTATACGCTTGTATGTCACTGTCTCTTACCACGGCGGCCGCTGCTGCGCTCCTGCCTCACGTCTGACAATTTCTCCTATCTGTTACTAGTACATGTATTGTAAATCTCCTGACGACGCACGAGAGGGCGAAAGGTCATGAGCTAAGATGTATATATATATATATATATAAATATATATATATATATATATATTTTATATATATATATAGAGAGGAGAGAGAGAGAGAGAGATGGAACTTTCAAGCTCAAGATCTTCGCACTCTGTGCTCGTCAGGAGCAAGGATAGCAACGGACAGTAGGGGTAAACATTCTGTCTAAATCAAAGTAGAAGAGTAAAGCGTCAGGGCCATGTCACTAGACTGTGACATGGCCCGACGCTTTACGATTCTGCCTTGCTTTCTTTGATAAAACCAGAGTTTTTCTTCGTCGCTAACATTCTGTTTTGAAAATCATTGGTCTCGACCTTTTTGCATCTCCCACAAAGAGCGTTCTCAAAAACGTTCTACCTTCGCTGATTTACCTCATCCCACTAAGAAAAAAAAAATGAATTTAATATGTTAGCATCTGGAAGAAGACGGTTATAAAACATTTAAAAAACCGCTGTAACTTTCTGTGACGGTGTAGTTGTTAGTCTCGGTGTGCGACCTTAAAGAGGAGCTCCTCATTAAACCCCTTCATTAATCTTTCCCAGGTCGGCGAGCTTCCACCTGAGGTTCTTGGAATGCCTCCGTGAAAGGAACAGATTTCCGCTTGATATCTGTCTCGTGGAGTCTTCCCTCGTTTCAATCATTTTTCACTTTTCCTCTTTGATCCCGCTTGTCGTGTTTATTTCGATTTTCCTGTGCGTGTGTGTGTGTGTGTGTGTGTGTGTGTGTGTGTGTGTGGTGTGTTGTGTGTTGGAATGTAAGCAGGGTAATATTTTGTGAAGGGATTCAGGGAAACCGGTTAGCCGGACTTGAGTCCTGGAAATGGGAAGTACAATGCCTGCACTTTAAAGGAGGGGTTTGGGATATTAGTAGTTTGGAGAGACTTCTAAACTGTCGTATCTGAGCGCCTCTGCAAAGACAGTGATTATGTATGAGTGATGGTGAAAGTGTTGAATAATGATGAAAGCCTTTTCTTTTTGGGTCACCCTGCCTCAGTGGGACATGGCCGACGTGTTTACATATATAATATATATATATATATATTATATATATATATATATATATATATATATATATATATATATATATATATATATATATATATATATATATATATTATCACACTGGCCGATTCCCACCAAGGCAGGGTGGCCCGAAAAAGGAAAACTTTCACCATCATTCACTCCATCACTGTCTTGCCAGAAGGGTGCTTTACACTAGTTTTTAAACTGCAACATTAACACCCCTCCTTCAGAGTGCAGGCACTGTACTTCCCATCTCCAGGACTCAAGTCCGGCCTGCCGGTTTCCCTGAACCCCTTCATAAATGTTACTTTGCTCACACTCCAACAGCACGTCAAGTATTAAAAACCATTCGTCTCCATTCACTCCTATCAAACACGCTCACGCACGCCTGCTGGAAGTCCAAGCCCCTCGCACACAAAACCTCCTTTACCCCCTCCCTCCAACCTTTCCTAGGCCGACCCCTACCCCGCCTTCCTTCCAATACAGACTGATACACTCTTGAAGTCATTCTGTTTCGCTCCATTCTCTCTACATGTCCGAACCAACAACCCTTCCTCAGCCCTCTGGACAACAGTTTTGGTAATCCCGCACCTCCTCCTAACTTCCAAACTACGAATTCTCTGCATTATATTCACAAAACACATTGCCCTCAGACATGACATCTCCACTGCCTCCAGCCTTCTCCTCGCTGCAACATTCATCACCCATGCTTCACACCCATATAAGAGTGTTGGTAAAACTATACTCTCATACATTCCCCTCTTTGCCTCCAAGGACAAAGTTCTTTGTCTCCACAGACTCCTAAGTGCACCACTCATCCTTTTCCCCTCATCAATTCTATGATTCACCTCATCCTTCATAGACCCATCCGCTGACACGTCCACTCCCAAATATCTGAATACATTCACCTCCTCCATACTCTCTCCCTCCAATCTGATATCCAATCTTTCATCACCTAATATTTTCGATATCCTCATAACCTTACTCTTTCCTGTATTAACCTTTAATTTTCTTCTTTTGCACACCCTACCAAATTCATCCACCAATCTCTGCAACTTCTCTTCAGAATCTCCCAAGAGCACAGTGTCATCAGCAAAGAGCAACTGTGACAACTCCCACTTTATGTGTGATTCTTTATCTTTTAACTCCACGCCTCTTGTCAAGACCCTCGCATTTACTTCTCTTACAACCCCATCTATAAATATATTAAACAACCACAGTGACATCACACATCCTTGTCTAAGGCCTACTTTTACTGGGAAATAATTTCCCTCTTTCCTATGTACTCTAACTTGAGCCTCACTATCCTCGTAAAAACTCTTCACTGCTTTCAGTAACATACCTCCTACACCATACACCTGCAACATCTGCCACATTGCCCCCCTATCCACCCTGTCATACGCCTTTTCCAAATCCATAAATGCCACAAAGACCTCTTTAGCCTTATCTAAATACTGTTCACTTATATGTTTCACTGTAAACACCTGGTCCACACCCCCCCCCTACCTTTCCTAAAGCCTCCTTGTTCATCTGCTATCCTATTCTCAGTCTTACTTTTAATTCTTTCAATAATAACTCTACCATACACTTTACCAGGTATACTCAACAGACTTATCCCCCTATAATTTTTGCACTTTCTTTTGTCCCCTTTGCCTTTATACAAAGGAACTATGCAAGGTCTCTGCCAATCTCTAGGTACCTTACCCTCTTCCATACATTTATTAAATAATTGCACCAACCACTCCAAAACTATATCCCCACCTGCTTTTAACATTTCTATCTTTATCCCATCAATCCCGGCTGCCTTACCCCCTTTCATTTTACCTACTGCCTCACGAACTTCCCCCACACTCACAACTGGCTCTTCCTCACTCCTACAAGATGTTATTCCTCCTTGCCCTATACACGAAATCACAGCTTCCCTATCTTCATCAACATTTAACAATTCCTCAAAATATTCCCTCCATCTTCCCAATACCTCTAACTCTCCATTTAATAACTCTCCTCTCCTATTTTTAACTGACAAATCCATTTGTTCTCTAAGCTTCCTTAACTTGTTAATCTCACTCCAAAACTTTTTCTTATTTTCAACAAAATTTGTTGATAACATCTCACCCACTCTCTCATTTGCTCTCTTTTTTACATAGCTTCACCACTCTCTTAACCTCTCTTTTTCTCCATATACTCTTCCCTCCTTGCATCACTTCTACTTTGTAAAAACCTCTCATATGCTAACTTTTTCTCCCTTACTACTCTCTTTACATCATCATTCCACCAATCGCTCCTCTTCCCTCCCGCACCCACTTTCCTGTAACCAAAACTTCTGCTGAACACTCTAACACTACATTTTAAAACCTACCCCATACCTCTTCGACCCCATTGCCTATGCTCTCATTAGCCCATCTATCCTCCAATAGCTGTTTATATCTTTCCCTAAAATGCCTCCTCTTTTAGTTTATAAACCTTCACCTCTCTCTTCCCTGATGCTTCTATTCTCCTTGTATCCCATCTACCTTTTACTCTCAGTGTAGCTACAACTAGAAAGTGATCTGATATATCTGTGGCCCCTCTATGAACATGTACATCCTGAAGTCTACTCAACAGTCTTTTATCTACCAATACATAATCCAACAAACTACTGTCATTTCGCCCCACATCATATCTTGTATACTTATTTATCCTCTTTTTCTTGAAATATGTATTACCTATAACTAAACCCCTTTCTATACAAAGTTCAATCAAAGGGCTCCCATTATCATTTACACCTGGCACCCCAAACTTACCTACCACACCCTCTCTAAAAGTTTCTCCTACTTTAGCATTCAGGTCCCCTACCACAATTACTCTCTCACTTGGTTCAAAGGCTCCTATACATTCACTTAACTTCTCCCAAAATCTCTCTCCTCTGCATTCCTCTCTTCTCCAGGTGCATACACGCTTATTATGACCCACTTCTCGCATCCAACCTTTACTTTAATCCACATAATTCTTGCATTTACACATTCATATTCTCTTTTCTCCTTCCATAACTGATCATTCAACATTACTGCTACCCCTTCCTTTTCTCTAACTCCTCAGATACTCCAGATTTAATCCCATTTATTTCCCCCCACCGAAACTCCCCTACCCCCTTCAGCTTTGTTTCGCTTAGCGGCCAGGACATCCAACTTCTTTTCATTCATAACATCAGCAATCATCTGTTTCTTGTCATCCGCACTACATCCACGCACATTCAAGCATCCCAGTTTTATAAAGTTTTTCTTCTTCTCTTTTTTAGTAAATGTCTACAGGAGAAGGGGTTACTAGCCCATTGCTCCCGGCATTTTTAGTCGCCTCATACGACACGCATGGCTTACGGAGGAAAGATTCTTTTTCACTTCCCCATGTGACAATAGAAGAAATAAGAAGAACAAGAGCTATGTAGAAAAAGGAGAAAAACTAGATGTATGTATATATATATGCATGTGCATGTCTGTGAAGTGTGACCAAAAGTGTAAGTTGGAGTAGCAAGATATCCCTGTTATCTATCTATCTATCTATCTATCTATATATATATATATATATATATATATATAATATATTATATATATATATATTTTATATATATATATTATTTATATATATATATAATGTATATTAATCAGTAGCCACATTGCGACCAGCCGAGGATTCGAACTTGTTGTTTTAGCCCGCCTCATGGTGAGCAAAAATTCCACGACGCTGTAACCCACGGGACCATGCAATCCTACAAGAATCGCTCACCCAGCAGAGCTAGGTGTTGCACCGTGATCCGAGGACATACAATGGTTTGGGTGCTTCAGAGCTAATTTCATCCTCCTCTCCGTTTGGTGTACTAGCCTCCACGAGCAGTATATATATAGTATTGTAACCACGAGCAAGTGGTACTTAATCAATAACAACACTACGACTAGCCGAGAATTCGAACCCGTGTTGTTTCAGCCCGCCTCATGGCGAGCAAAAATTCCATGGGTTGTATTGTCCCGTGGGTTAGTGTGTAACCACACGTGTGTGTAACCACACGTGTGTGTAACCACATGTGTGTGTAACCACATGTGTGTGTAACCACGTGTGTGTGTAACCACATGTATGTGTAACCACGTGTGTGTGTAACCACGTGTGTGTGTAACCACGTGTGTGTGTAACCACGTGTGTGTGTAACCACGTGTGTGTGTAACCACGTGTGTGTGTAACCACGTGTGTGTGTAACCACATGTGTGTGTAACCACATGATGTGTGTGTGTAACCACATGATGTGTGTGTGTAGCCACATGATGTGTGTGTGTGTAGCCACATGATGTGTGTGTAGCTACATGATGTGTGTAGCCACATGATGTGTGTGTGTAACCACATGTTGTGTGTGTGTAACCACATGATGTGTGTGTGTAACCACATGATGTGTGTGTGTAACCACATGTTGTGTGTGTGTAACCACATGATGTGTGTGTGTAACCACATGATGTGTGTGTGTAACCACATGATGTGTGTGTGTAGCCACATGATGTGTGTGTAGCCACATGATGTGTGTGTGTAGCCACATGATGTGTGTGTAGACACATGATGTGTGTGTGTAGCCACATGATGTGTGTGTAGCTACATGATGTGTGTGTGTGTAGCCACATGATGTGTGTGTAGCCACATGATGTGTGTGTGTAGCCACATGATGTGTGTGTAGCTACATGATGTGTGTGTGTGTAACCACATGATGTGTGTGTGTAACCACATGATGTGTGTGTGTAACCACATGATGTGTGTGTGTAGCCACATGATGTGTGTGTAGCCACATGATGTGTGTGTGTAGCCACATGATGTGTGTGTAGACACATGATGTGTGTGTGTAGCCACATGATGTGTGTGTGTAGCCACATGATGTGTGTGTAGCTACATGATGTGTGTGTGTGTAGCCACATGATGTGTGTGTAGCCACATGATGTGTGTGTGTAGCCACATGATGTGTGTGTAGCTACATGATGTGTGTGTGTGTAGCCACATGATGTGTGTGTAGCCACATGAGTGTTTTGTGATAGCCACATGATGTGTGAGTAGCTACATGATGTGTGTTGTGTGTAGCCACATGATGTGGTGTGTAGCCACATGATGTGTGTGTAGCCACATGATGTGTGTGTGTAGCCACATGATGTGTGTGTAGCTACATGATGTGTGTGTGTGTAGCCACATGTTGTGTGTGTGGTAGCCACATGAATTGTGTGTGTGTAGCTACATGATGTGTGTGTGTGTAGCCACATGATGTGTGTGTGTAGCCACATGATGTGTGTGTGTAGCCACATGATGTGTGTGTAGCTACATGATGTGTGTGTGTGTAGCCACATGATGTGTGTAGCCACATGATGTGTGTAGCCACATGATGTGTGTAGCCACATGATGTGTGTGTGTAGCCACATGATGTGTGTGTGTAGCCACATGATGTGTGTGTAGCTACATGATGTGTGTGTGTGTAGCCACATGATGTGTGTAGCCACATGATGTGTGTAGCCACATGATGTGTGTAGCCACATGATGTGTGTGTGTAGCCACATGATGTGTGTGTAGCTACATGATGTGTGTGTGTGTGTAGCCACATGATGTGTGTAGCCACATGATGTGTGTAGCCACATGATGTGTGTGTAGCTACATGTTTATAACCACATGAAAGCGCTCTGGTTTTATTTTCTATTTTCACTGTGGGAGTTTCTCACACACACACACACACACACACACACACACACACACACACACACACACACACACACACACACACACACACACACACAGGCTCAACATGCCTTTTATAGAGAAGCCTTTTTTAGGCTTCAGAAAAAGCTTTTTTGACGCTCATATAAAATGGAGATCGGAAGGTAAATCCTGTAAGTGTTATAAAAACTGAACAGAGAGAATAGTAAAAACAAGCGAATGTAAAAGAAAGAACCGGACGATGAAAATGGAACGAAAGGAAAAGGATTAGAAAGGGAGACAAGAGAGTACATTTATTTTATCCCCTGCTGTCCACTAAACCCTTATGGATCACACACACAATATGCACACCGTGAGCAGCTCTAGACTGTTTTAAATGACCCCTTAAGGGAGGTTCCTTGATGCTGGTGAGGGGCTCTTGATCTGTGCTCCAGTTCCCTGGATAATCCTACGGGTTTAGCGCTTCCCCATGATTATAATAATATTTTAAATAAGGGATTCCATGTAGTTATTCAGAATGCTCAGAACATGCCAGATAGAGGTGCCTGTGCGTGGCACAAGAGCGTGGAAAGGAAGGAAGGAGGGAAGGATGGGGGAAAGATAAGGGAGAAAGGGAGGAATAGTTGGGAAGGGAAAGACGAACGATCAGTGGGACAACAAGGGAACTAACAACTGAAGAATTATTGTTAAACCTGAGCTGGTCTATTGTGTTCTATTTATTTATATTGTCTGACATCTGATAGGTACTGTCAAACACCTGTACCTTCTGTCTAGCACCCGTTTTAATAACACCACTACCTTCTGTCTAACACCGGTATCTTCTGTCTATCACCCATTCCTTCTAACTCCTGTTCCTTCTAACACTTTTCCTTCACTGCTTTCTAGCACAGGTACCTTCTGTCTAGCACTCGTACCTTCTGTCTGACTCCCATTCCTTCCAATACCTGTTCCTTCTAACACCCGTTCCTTCTAACACCCGTTCTTTCTAACACCCTTGTCTTCTGTCAAACACCGATAATTACGGTAATACTCGTGTTATCTTTCTGCCGCCTATAAATACAGTCTAACGCGAGTATCATCTGTCTAACGCTTGCATGTACAATTTAACACCTGTATATTTTGTCTAACATCCAGGCATTTGTCAGGCTGTGAGTAAGTGTTAGGTGTGAGTTAGTGGGTGTGCATGTGTGGGTGTAAGTCAGTGGGTGTGTATGTGTGAGTGTGGGTGTGAATCAGCATGCTGATGGGGGTACAGATCCCACGGTCGGCGTCATGGGATCACTACCCATGACAAGAGCTGGCTGGTGCAACAGCCATGTGGCTGCCAGCTACATGTTACCACACACTCATATTTCTGTTATTATTGTTATTTGATATTATTATTATTATTATTGTTATTATTATCATTATTTATTAATATAATTATTATTATACTATTTTAGTTCATTGGATCAAGAGCCCTTAATTGGAATTAGGATAATCACAGTCCACTTCCAAAGGGTCCAATTCCTGGACCTTTTGGAAATGTTATCTGTTTTAGGACCTTTTGGAGGTGCTGATCTCCAGCTCCTTGACCTCTTGAAGTGTTGATCTCCAGCTCTTGGACCTCATGGAAGGATGACGCTATATCACATAGATAATTCACATAATCGTCTACGTGTTAGAAGTTTATGCCGCACTCTGTACTGCTTCTTTGCTTGAGTTAGGTAAAGAGAACTCGGGTTATGCGATACTGGGATACCTTCCTCAGATCACTGAAATGCAGAACTTACGGTTGTGGGATACGAGGGATTCCTCTCTCTGATCAATGAATTACATTGGGCTGGGCTTATGGGATATGGGGATGCTTTTATAATATCTTGTACATGTATCTGCAGATACATGTACAAGGTATACAGACCAAAGATGACAACAATGACATACTACTATATAGAAAGCCGCTTGTTATGCAGAGCATTTCGGGCAAATTAGGTCAGTTTTGTCCCCAGGCTGCAACCCACACCAGTCGACTAACACCCAGGTACCTGTTTTACTGCTAGGTGAACAGGGACAGCAGGTGTCTTAAGGAAACAAGTCCTAATATTGCCACCCGTACCGGAATCGAACCACGGACCTCAGTGTGCTGAATTCGCTAGCAATCGAGTTACGGAACATCTTTCTCAGATCATTGAGTAACAGTCGGCAGGACTTACGGGATATGAGTAATACTGAAAGAATTCAGTTTAATTCAAACTAAGTACATGTTATATCTGGTGCCTCATCGAGAGTGTGAGGAAGATTCTCTGAACGTTTGCCAGATGTGTTGATGGTACACTGAATCAAGACTTTCTTGCCTTTTGTACCCTTCAAAGTGGTGAAGGGCGGAAGGTACCTTGATATTGGTGGAAGAGTCTCGATGCAAGGAACTGGAGCTACCATCCTTTTCCACGGAAGAGATCTGAGTGCTTTCCGTTCTACAGGCTCGGAATGAACTCTACTGATGTATTGCTGAGCTGGCATTATTAAGATAAATGTTACAGGACGACACAGGTGCTACGACACAGGTGCTACGACACAGGTGCTACGACAAAACACACTAATACAGCGAGATCATAATCCTCTTAGACATGACAAGCTTCTTGACTTTCTATCAACAAGTATAAATATCACAGCCTTCAGAGCTCTCCTGTATTATTCAACTACATTACCATATTATATATTACACTATTACATATCCATCACAATAGACTACCATTATACTGCAGTATATTATCGTGCCTGTACATTATACCACTAGGCTCTTATTATACCATATTATAACAGTATGATACTGCTATAATATGCATCTATTATACCGTATCACGTTGTTTTACTAATAATCATTTATGCTATGTTGCGTCAGAGTTTATTTAGATACAGCTGCACACATTTAAGTGACTACAATTATCATACATAGTATCATGTGGGTAAATTGCCTACCAGGAAAACCCAAAGCAGTCAGACCAGGTGTTTTAGTTCCATTATCCTGGACATGTGCGTATTGGACAAGCATTGTTATTATTTTACGCAGAGAGGAAGTGTTGAATCAGTCTGAGCCTTGGCAGCACCTGAGGAGAGGGAGGTAAACAGGTTTGATCTAAGGAAGGGAAGGGAGAGCAAGAAACCATTACCAGCATCTTGGCATAAAATCAGCATTTTTTCGAGGGTTGCCAGATGACGACTGTCACATGTGATGGAAGCGTGTAAGTGTGAAATGCCAATGTGAAAAATACGAAGGTGTATAATGCGAACCTGTACGATTCGAACGTGCAAAATACGAATCTGTGAAATTCGAACGTGCAAGTTACGAATCTGTGAAATTCGAACGTGTAAAATACGAATCTGTGAAATTCGAACGTGTAAAATACGAATCTGTGAAATTCGAACTTGTAAAATACGAACCTGTGAAATTCGAACGTGCAAAATACGAACCTGTGAAATTCGAACGTGCAAAATACTAACCTGTGAAATTCGAACGTGCAAAATGCGTATCTGTGTAATTCGAACATATAAAATACGACCGAATCGCAAAACCGCAATGACAAAATATATAAAACTTAGTGAACCATAGATTCAAACCAACCGTTCGGTGACATGTGTAATACGAACACGTGAAATAATGTCAGACTTGCCACGGTTATTAATGATGGAACACTGTCCAGATCCCATCCCAAAACATTTTTCGATCTTGTATATGTTGTGGGGGTGGGGATCAGCGTTCGATTAATATAACTGGATAAACAGTGATTTTTTTTTTTTTTTTTTGTAAATTCCGATGACTGCAGTCAAAGCATATTTCAAAGCATTTATTGTCGTTCACTTCCTTTATTACTTACTTATTAATTAAATATTTCTGAATGGTCTGCAGTTCCATATGCATTTTTTGTTTTTTGAAAAAACCACCATTGTGGAAAATAAGCATCGTGGTTGTTTTATATATTGATACGATATGCATACAGTTTTTTTTTATTTTTGTTAGGTTAGCTCTGTTAGATTAAGCTAGGTTAAGTTATGCCAAATCTATAGATGCGTATAAAAATTGTGAAAGAAGCGGGAGCACCGTTGAAATCTGCACGCTCTTCACGTCCCGAGTGAAAACTGATTGCAGTGAGTGCTTGTGGCACCTCATTTTGGCGTGAGATCATCTACTACCATCAGAGTGCCTCTTGGCACTTCTTTCCTATCATGCCCCTGATCCCACTCCTCCCTCTCTTCCTTCCCCACTCACACTAAACAACTTGTTTGTACTTCGTTCATTTTCTAACGCATTTCCAGTCTGGAGGTTCTAAGCCCTTGCTCTAACCATAGAAGTTAGGTTAGATCAAATTAAGTTAGGTTTCGTTAATTTATGTTAGTGTAGGTTGAGTTAACTTGGGTTTGATTACATCATGGTGTCTTAGATTGAGGCAAATAGTTTTTATGACTTGACGTGCTGTTGGAGTGTGAGCAAAGATAACATTTATGAAGGGGTTCAAGGAAACCGGTTAGCCAGACTTGAGTCCTGGAGGTGGTAATTACAGTACCTGCCCTCTGAAGGAGGGGTGGGGATATTGGATGTTTTGAGTTGTAGTTTCGACACTCCTCTGGCAAGACAGTGATGGAGTGAGTGATGATCAAAGCGCTTCTTCTTTCTCGGGTCACCTTGCTCGGTGGGAAACGGAAAAAAATGTGATGTTGCGTAAGGACAGAAGAGAAACCTGTAAAGCTTACATTCACTCACATATAAACAAATGAGGTAGCCAAGAGGAGACAAAAATGTTTATATATGGACTAATCACTCGTGTTGTGAGAGTTACACTGGACGAAACTAAAGTCACTTTCAAAGTACATAACATTGTTTTTAGGTCGTTCTCTTTTTCGGACATTGATGTCTTCCCCAGCTTCATTGTATCTTATACTAATTACATCTGTTAAAGACTGCAACATACCTTTCGACGACGTTTCGGTCCGACTTGGACCATTGACTAATACTAGTCCGTTTCTGTCCGAAACTTCGTCATGTGCGGGATATGTGTGTGTTATATCTGTCCCTCAATGATGCACAACTACCATGTGACTTATTAAGATCATCTTTAACAATCTTTGCCTGTCCAGTTAGTGAGAAGGCAGGTTACGTTAATGACTTCAGTGGCCTAGATGCCAGGTTAATGACCTCAGGGCACCGAAGGTCACTGGTAATTGGAGATTAGATTAATAACCTCGCGGGGCTGGAGGTAGAGTTGATAACAATAGGGACTGGAGGTCAGACTGACAACAATAGGGACTGGAGGTCAGATTGACAACAATAGGGGAGTAGAGATGAGAGGGCAGGTGGAGGCAGGTATCACCTGAGGTCTGGCGTCATGCCAAGGTATGTAGCAACATCTTCCAAGACAGTTAAGTTACGTCTAACATTCCTTCCCGTCAGAGATCTACGTTATCTCGGGAGACGTAAAACGCGCTGCAAATCGCATTGCTGTCTGAATCGCATTAATTGGCTTATAATTAAAAGTAATTTTCACTCGGTGTTACATTATAAATGATCGTGACTGCTAGGCTGGACCTAGTTCTTTATGACCACGTCTAGTGTGGCCTTGAAAACCAAGTCTAGTGTGGCCTTGAAAACCAAGTCTATTGTGGCCTTGAAAACCAAGTCTGGTGTGGCCTTGAAAACCAAGTCTAGTGTGGCCTTGAAAACCAGGTTTATAGGGGTCTTGAAAACCAGGTCTATTGTGGTCTTGAAAACCAAGTCTATTGTGGTCTTGAAAACCAGGTTTATAGTGGTCTTGAAAACCAGGTCTATTGTGGTCTTGAAAACCAGGTCTATTGTGGTCTTTAAAACCAGGTCTATGGTCTTTAACAGTCCAGCTGGTCTTGAAAACCAGGTCTAGCCTGGTCTTGAAAACCAGGTCTAGCCTGGTCTTGAAAACCAGGTCTAGCCTAGTCTTGAAAACCAGGTCTAGCCTAGTCTTGAAAACCAGGTCTAGCCTGGTCTTTAAAACCAGGTCTAGCCTTGTCTTTAAAACCAGGTCCAGCCTGGTCTTGAAAACCAAGTCCAGCCTGGTCCTGAAAACCAGGTCCAGCCTGGTCCTGAAAACCAGGTCCAGCCTGGTCCTGAAAACCAGGTCCAGCCTGGTCCTGAAAACCAGGTCAGCCTGGTCCTGAAAACCAGGTCCAGCCTGGTCCTAAAAACCAGGTCTAGCCTGGTCTTGAAAACCAGGTTTAGCCTGGTCTTGAAAACCAGGTCCAGCCTGGTCCTGAAAACCAAGTCCAGCCTGGTCCTGAAAACCAGGTCCAGCCTGGTCCTGAAAACCAGGTCCAGCCTGGTCCTGAAAACCAGGTCCAGCCTGGTCCTGAAAACCAGGTCCAGCCTGGTCCTGAAAACCAGGTCCAGCCTGGTCCTGAAAACCAGGTCCAGCCTGGTCCTGAAAACCAGGTCCAGCCTGGTCCTGAAAACCAGGTCCAGCCTGGTCCTGAAAACCAGGTCCAGCCTGGTCCTGAAAACCAGGTCCAGCCTGGTCCTGAAAACCAAGTCTAGCCTGGTCTTGAAAACCAGGTCTAGCCTGGTCTTGAAAACCAGGTCCAGCCTGGTCCTGAAAACCAGGTCTAGCCTGGTCTTGAAAACCAGGTCTAGCCTGGTCTTGAAAACCAGGTCCAGCCTGGTCTTGAAAACCAGGTCTAGCCTGGTCTTCAAGACCACAGTGTGCTTTTGACAAAGAGGACGAATATTGGTCTTGGCACATTGATGATATGTCATACCCACGAGAGGATAATGATGACACATTTGCAATACTTAGGTACCTACATACTTATCAATATAGACACCCAGATGTTGTACATGTCTTCATCATCAGGTCTGGCAGGGTACTGACGACCAGGTCTGTTGTGATCTTGACGCCCAGGTCTGTTGTGATCTTGACGCCCAGGTCTGTTGTGATCTTGACGCCCATGTCTGTTGTGATCTTGACGCCCTGGTCTGTTGTGATCTTGACGCCCAGGTCTGTTGTGATCTTGACGCCCATGTCTGTTGTGATCTTGACGCCCATGTCTGTTGTGATCTTGACGCCCTGGTCTGTTGTGATCTTGACGCCCAGGTCTGTTGTGATCTTGACGCCCAGGTCTGTTGTGATCTTGACGCCCAGGTCTGTTGTGATCTTGACGCCCATGTCTGTTGTGATCTTGACGCCCTGGTCTGTTGTGATCTTGACGCCCAGGTCTGTTGTGATCTTGACGCCCAGGTCTGTTGTGATCTTGACGCCCAGGTCTGTTGTGATCTTGACGCCCAGGTCTGTTGTGATCTTGACGCCCAGGTCTGTTGTGATCTTGACGCCCTGGTCTGTTGTGATCTTGACGCCCTGGTCTGTTGTGATCTTGACGCCCAGGTCTGTTGTGATCTTGACGCCCAGGTCTGTTGTGATCTTGACGCCCAGGTCTGTTGTGATCTTGACGCCCAGGTCTGTTGTGATCTTGACGCCCAGGTCTGTTGTGATCTTGACGCCCAGGTCTGTTGTGATCTTGACGCCCAGGTCTGTTGTGATCTTGACGCCCTGGTCTGTTGTGATCTTGACGCCCTGGTCTGTTGTGATCTTGACGCCCAGGTCTGTTGTGATCTTGACGCCCAGGTCTATTGTGATCTTGATGCCCAGGTCTGTTGTGATCTTGACGCCCAGGTCTGTTGTGATCTTGACGCCCAGGTCTGTTGTGATCTTGACGCCCAGGTCTGTTGTGATCTTGACGCCCAGGTCTGTTGTGATCTTGACGCCCTGGTCTGTTGTGATCTTGACGCCCATGTCTGTTGTGATCTTGAAGCCCATGTCTGTTGTGATCTTGACGCCCTGGTCTGTTGTGATCTTGACGCCCATGTCTGTTGTGATCTTGAAGCCCATGTCTGTTGTGATCTTGACGCCCATGTCTGTTGTGATCTTGAAGCCCATGTCTGTTGTGATCTTGACGCCCATGTCTGTTGTGATCTTGACGCCCATGTCTGTTGTGATCTTGAAGCCCATGTCTGTTGTGATCTTGACGCCCATGTCTGTTGTGATCTTGAAGCCCATGTCTGTTGTGATCTTGACGCCCATGTCTGTTGTGATCTTGAAGCCCATGTCTGTTGTGATCTTGACGCCCATGTCAGTTGTGATCTTGACGCCCAGGTCTGTTGTGATCTTGACGCCCAGGTCTGTTGTGATCTTGAAGCCCTGGTCTGTTGTGATCTTGACGCCCAGGTCTGTTGTGATCTTGACGCCCAGGTCTGTTGTGATCTTGACGCCCATGGTCTGTTGTGATCTTGACGCCCATGGTCTGTTGTGATCTTGAAGCCCATGTCTGTTGTGATCTTGACGCCCAGGTCTGTTGTGATCTTGACGCCCAGGTCTGTTGTGATCTTGACGCCCAGGTCTGTTGTGATCTTGACCCCCAGGTCTGTTGTGATCTTGACGCCCAGGTCTGTTGTCATCTTGACGCCCAGGTCTGTTGTGATCTTGACGCCCAGGTCTGTTGTGATCTTGACGCCCAGGTCTGTTGTCATCTTGACGCCCAGGTCTGTTGTGATCTTGACGCCCTGGTCTGTTGTGATCTTGACGCCCTGGTCTGTTGTGATCTTGACGCCCAGGTCTGTTGTGATCTTGACGCCCAGGTCTATTGTGATCTTGACGCCCAGGTCTGTTGTGATCTTGACGCCCAGGTCTGTTGTGATCTTGACGCCCAGGTCTGTTGTGATCTTGACGCCCAGGTCTGTTGTGATCTTGAAGCCCATGTCTGTTGTGATCTTGAAGCCCATGTCTGTTGTGATCTTGACGCCCATGTCTGTTGTGATCTTGACGCCCTGGTCTGTTGTGATCTTGACGCCCATGTCTGTTGTGATCTTGAAGCCCATGTCTGTTGTGATCTTGACGCCCATGTCTGTTGTGATCTTGAAGCCCATGTCTGTTGTGATCTTGACGCCCATGTCTGTTGTGATCTTGAAGCCCATGTCTGTTGTGATCTTGACGCCCATGTCAGTTGTGATCTTGACGCCCAGGTCTGTTGTGATCTTGAAGCCCATGTCTGTTGTGATCTTGACGCCCAGGTCTGTTGTGATCTTGACGCCCAGGTCTGTTGTGATCTTGACGCCCAGGTCTGTTGTGATCTTGACCCCAGGTCTGTTGTGATCTTGACGCCCAGGTCTGTTGTCATCTTGACGCCCAGGTCTGTTGTGATCTTGACGCCCAGGTCTGTTGTGATCTTGACGCCCAGGTCTGTTGTCATCTTGACGCCCAGGTCTGTTGTGATCTTGACGCCCTGGTCTGTTGTGATCTTGACGCCCTGGTCTGTTGTGATCTTGACGCCCAGGTCTGTTGTGATCTTGACGCCCAGGTCTTTGTGATCTTGACGCCCAGGTCTGTTGTGATTTGACGCCCAGGTCTGTTGTGATCTTGACGCCCAGGTCTGTTGTGATCTTGACGCCCAGGTCTGTTGTGATCTTGAAGCCCATGTCTGTTGTGATCTTGAAGCCCATGTCTGTTGTGATCTTGACGCCCATGTCTGTTGTGATCTTGACGCCCTGGTCTGTTGTGATCTTGACGCCCATGTCTGTTGTGATCTTGAAGCCCATGTCTGTTGTGATCTTGACGCCCATGTCTGTTGTGATCTTGAAGCCCATGTCTGTTGTGATCTTGACGCCCATGTCTGTTGTGATCTTGAAGCCCATGTCTGTTGTGATCTTGACGCCCATGTCAGTTGTGATCTTGACGCCCAGGTCTGTTGTGATCTTGACGCCCAGGTCTGTTGTGATCTTGAAGCCCTGGTCTGTTGTGATCTTGACGCCCAGGTCTGTTGTGATCTTGACGCCCAGGTCTGTTGTGATCTTGACGTCCAGGTCTGTTGTGATCTTGACGCCCAGGTCTGTTGTGATCTTGAAGCCCAGGTCTGTTGTGATCTTGACGCCCAGGTCTGTTGTGATCTTGACGCCCAGGTCTGTTGTGATCTTGACGCCCAGGTCTGTTGTGATCTTGACGCCCAGGTCTGTTGTGATCTTGACGCCCAGGTCTGTTGTGATCTTGACGCCCAGGTCTGTTGTGATCTTGACGCCCAGGTCTGTTGTGATCTTGACGCCCAGGTCTGTTGTGATCTTGACGCCCAGGTCTGTTGTGATCTTGACGCCCAGGTCTGTTGTGATCTTGACGCCCAGGTCTGTTGTGATCTTGACGCCCAGGTCTGTTGTGATCTTGACGCCCTGGTCTGTTGTGATCTTGACGCCCATGTCTGTTGTGATCTTGAAGCCCATGTCTGTTGTGATCTTGACCACCCTGGGTCTGTTGTGATCTTGACTGCGCCCATGTCTGTTGTGATCTTGAAGCCCATGTCTGTTGTGATCTTGACGCCCATGTCTGTTGTGATCTTGAAGCCCATGTCTGTTGTGATCTTGACGCCCATGTCTGTTGTGATCTTGAAGCCCATGTCTGTTGTGATCTTGACGCCCATGTCTGTTGTGATCTTGAAGCCCATGTCTGTTGTGATCTTGACGCCCATGTCTGTTGTGATCTTGAAGCCCATGTCTGTTGTGATCTTGACGCCCAGGTCTGTTGTGATCTTGACGCCCAGGTCTGTTGTGATCTTGACGCCCTGGTCTGTTGTGATCTTGACGCCCTGGTCTGTTGTGATCTTGACGCCCAGGTCTGTTGTGATCTTGACGCCCAGGTCTGTTGTGATCTTGAAGCCCAGGTCTGTTGTGATCTTGACGCCCAGGTCTGTTGTGATCTTGACGCCCAGGTCTGTTGTGATCTTGACGCCCTGGTCTGTTGTGATCTTGACGCCTAGGTCTGTTGTGATCTTGACGCCCAGGTCTGTTGTGATCTTGACGCCCCTGCCTGGTGGAGAGTTATGTAACCTCTGTGAACGTTTTTTTTCCTCACCACTTATGTAGAGTAAAAATAAATATTCCTATAATGTCTTTTTGCCAGTTTTCGGCGTCAAAACTTTAGACAAGTTTTTCGAATTTTCAATATTGCTCAAAAATCACACCACGTTTGCATTTTTATTTGTAAATATTATATGCTGAAGGTAACTCTTAGGTAAAACACAGTCTAATAATTTGCTAAAACTGACTGGAAGTTATGTAAAATACCGACTGAGTGGGCGAAACATTGTCAGTAAAAGATTAAATTATGCTATATTTGTGCCTCTTCTCCATGCTAAAATTGTCTGATACATTTTTCAGTCCGTAATTTCAATTAGCTTGTCAAAGAGTACATGTGGTGTGATAATGAGCAGTACTGAATTTTTTAAGAATATTTTATAATCTTAAGCCTATGGTATAGCTCCTGGAAATATCGTAGTTCCTGCTTCCTTTTGATATTGTCAATAATCTGGGCTACAGGGTCTTCATGGCTATATGTTCACTCACAGGATGTGTGGCACACTTAACACACCCATTTGGGTCATATCATAAAATCTCCTAAAATGTCTAATGGCTCATGATGAGGAATTAGACACACGCAGTCGGGAATCTTTATTTGAGAATGTTGCACCAACTAGTCTTCCATTGTCTTCTGTGTATAGTTCGGCAATACTCGGAGACTGGTTATCTCATCTTTACCTGTCTTCGTATATCATTTCTGTCTTGAACTGACAAAGCCACTGGTTGGCGAAAAGTCTTCAGATATATACTCAAGTGTTTCACGTTAGTCTGTCCTCATTAGCTGGTATTGTATTCCATTACTGATGTGATAATAACGTCGCATGTCCTCGTCTGAAGCCTACTTATCTTCACGTGCTAGAACAACGCTAGCAGGAGTAATTAAGTAGGATGGTCTAATTAAGCAGCAGGTGTCTGAAAGCAGCGTTCACGAATGAGCAAAACACTATGGAATAAACTTAGTTAGCTTTCAGCACCTCGTTCTTGGAATATATGGATTAGCAATCTAGGCTAATGGGACAAGCCTCGCCCCACCACCTGTTGGTACACCTCATAACCAGAGACTTATATTATACATGTTCAGAGGGAAGCATTACTCAAAAATTGTATACAGCGCCTCTGGAATGGGAGGCAATTAGGTGTGATCCAATTCCTTTGATTAAGAGACCTTTAGCAGCATCAAGGATCTCCTCATGAAAAACAAAAAGGTTTCTAACACGCTTCACAAAAGAAAACATTTACTAAGTTCAACAAGATGAACCAGTTCCCTGTGATACCCTTCACTGGGGGAACTGGGGGAACTGGGGGAACTGGGGGAACTGGGGGAACTGGGGTACACTGATGCTAATGAAGGGCTCTTGATCAATGAAATTGCATCTACCCTCCCATTCATCGGATCAAGCCCTATTACCTCCCACATCCTGGGCGCTAAAAAAAACTCCAATGGGATCAATTCTCTCTCCTATGAAGATGATAAAAATTATTACCCTATCTGAAGCAATATTTCCAGCAGTTATAGCGGTAAAATTAGCACATACTACCAACAATACTAGCAAGTACAGCACCTTTGCAGATTCAGCAGTAATAGTAGCACATATTTACATGACAATTAGCAAGTACATAATCTTCAACACACCCAGATACTGATAATTAAAACTAAGGGTTGTTTTGATCTGTCTTAATAAGATCTTTAATTCCTCCAGTTTTCGGTTTAATTTGTATTTTTGTGATTTGTTACGTTTATAAGCAGCGTGTGCTGCAGTACCAGCAGGACACCATTTGTAGCAGTAACAGCGATAACAGCATCTGAAGCAGAGATAGTGGGAGAGCATCTGCAGCAATAAGAGCACAACAGCATCGTGCAACACTCATCGAGGAGCCAGCCATTCCAGTAGTAACAGCATTGTGCAGCAACAGTCGCAGTGCCAGTCACAGCAGCATTAACAGCATCATGCAGCACCCGTCGCAGTGCCAGCCACAGCAGTAACAGTATCGTGCAACACTCATCGCAGTGCCAGTTACAGCAGCATTAACAGCATCATGCAATACCCTTCTCAGCACCAACCACAGCAACTTTAATAGCGGGACAGCATCACACTGCACCGTGGTAGGGCCAGCTCCAACAGGTGCAAATTAACGTTCTTTAAAACACCTTATGACAGGTGGTGGTAAATTAAGGCGAAACTACGTCGACTTGAAAAAGTGATCGCTGGGTAGGAGCTGGCTGCTGTCTCCACGGCAAACAACGAATATATTCTGCGTTTCATTCTCATCCTGCAGTCCAACCTTCACTACACATTCCCACCTTCAATATACCATACTATATTCCCACCTTAACAGCACTTTCCCAGACATAAACATAAGCACTGACTAAGGCCAGACGAAATCAAATGTCCCACTTTCTGTTGGATGACAAAACATGGCGACTTGATTCAGCCTTGCTTAGAGCGATACATCGTCTGTAAGCTTTTGTCATATCTCGGAGTACCTGTTCACAGATACCAGTGTACCACCAGGTACCTATGTAATGGACTTCATCTTTTAACATAAAATTATGTATTTTTTTCCCCTTCTGACAGGCTTGTATGCACGTGTAAGTGACAGGTGGCTGGTTAAGTGCATTATTTTGCTTGGGTTAGTTTGCCATTATAAATTCTCCACTATTTTATATAATTTTAAATATATTTTGAAGTGAATTCAAAGACACTGTTTATAATATTTTGTCTGGAAGGACTTAGCAAAACATCATTGTTAAGTAGACACAGGTATTAATATTATGCCTCTGTCTGACGTCAGAAGTTTTTCCTCTCAGATTAAGGTGACGTATTTTCTCCTCAGTATGAATGACGAGTTGTGTGAGTTGTCTCGGTATGAATGACAAGTTGTGTGAGTTGTCTCGGTATGAATGACAAGTTGTGTGAGTTGTCTCGGTATGAATGACGAGTTGTGTGAGTTGTCTCGGTATGAATGACAAGTTGTGTGAGTTGTCTCGGTATGAATGACGAGTTGTGTGAGTTGTCTCGGTATGAATGACGAGTTGTGTGAGTTGTCTCGGTATGAATGACGAGTTGTGTGAGTTGTCTCGGTATGAATGACAAGTTGTGTGAGTTGTCTCGGTATGAATGACGAGTTGTGTGAGTTGTCTCGGTATGAATGACGAGTTGTGTGAGTTGTCTCGGTATGAATGACGAGTTGTGTGAGTTGTCTCGGTATGAATGACGAGTTGTGTGAGTTGTCTCGGTATGAATGACGAGTTGTGTGAGTTGTCTCGGTATGAATGACGAGTTGTGTGAGTTGTCTCGGTATGAATGACAAGTTGTGTGAGTTGTCTCGGTATGAATGACGAGTTGTGTGAGTTGTCTCGGTATGAATGACAAGTTGTGTGAGTTGTCTCGGTATGAATGACGAGTTGTGTGAGTTGTCTTAGAATGACGAGTTGTGTGAGTTGTCTTAGAATGACGAGTTGTGTGAGTTGTCTCGGTATGAATGACGAGTTGTGTGAGTTGTCTTAGAATGACGAGTTGCATGAGTTGTCTCGGTATGAATGACGAGTTATGAGTCGTCTCACTATCAATAAGAGTTGTGTGAGTTGTCTTAGGATGACGAGCTCTGTCAGTTGTCACTACGAATGATGACTTGCTTGAGTTGTCTCACTATGAATGATGAGTTGTGAGAGATGAGCAACGAAGGTGATTCATGCCTGAGAAATACAACACTTTTGAGAAACATTTACAAGCTGATTATTTTTCCCAATCTAACTGAAATATTTACAAGCTGATTATTTTTCCCAATCTTCAGGACGAACAAAAAATTAATTTTACCATAATAACACAAGCTAAGATATCAGCTACATAATTTAAATCTTTATTTTATTGGGAGTTTATGGTGAGCTAAAAAAAAAATATTTTAGCCGTATTGTGAACACTTGTACTTAAAAATATTCAAAAAGCAAATTGTAATTTTTTCTTAAACTATGCATATTGTTATTATTTTTGGGTGTGGCCTAAATCCCCATATGATTCTAACTGACATTCATTTAGACATACGGGACCATTGTTTTTGCAACCTAATGTCTTCTCTAGTAACTCTAGAAGACAAATCTTCACGAGGAAACTATAGATGGGAGCCCTTTGATTGAACTTTGTATAGAAAGGGGTTTAGTTATAGGTAATACATATTTTAAGAAAAAGAGGATAAATAAGTATACACGATATGATGTAGGGCGAAATGACAGTAGTTTGTTGGATTATGTATTGGTAGATAAAAGACTGTTGAGTAGACTTCAGGATGTACATGTTTATAGAGGGGCCACAGATATATCAGATCACTTTCTAGTTGTAGCTACACTGAGAGTAAAAGGTAGATGGGATACAAGGAGAATAGAAGCATCAGGGAAGAGAGAGGTGAAGGTTTATAAACTAAAAGAGGAGGCAGTTAGGGTAAGATATAAACAGCTATTGGAGGATAGATGGGCTAATGAGAGCATAGGCAATGGGGTCGAAGAGGTATGGGGTAGGTTTAAAAATGTAGTGTTAGAGTGTTCAGCAGAAGTTTGTGGTTACAGGAAAGTGGGTGCAGGAGGGAAGAGGAGCGATTGGTGGAATGATGATGTAAAGAGAGTAGTAAGGGAGAAAAAGTTAGCATATGAGAAGTTTTTACAAAGTAGAAGTGATGCAAGGAGGGAAGAGTATATGGAGAAAAAGAGAGAGGTTAAGAGAGTGGTGAAGCAATGTAAAAAGAGAGCAAATGAGAGAGTGGGTGAGATGTTATCAACAAATTTTGTTGAAAATAAGAAAAAGTTTTGGAGTGAGATTAACAAGTTAAGAAAGCCTAGAGAACAAATGGATTTGTCAGTTAAAAATAGGAGAGGAGAGTTATTAAATGGAGAGTTAGAGGTATTGGGAAGATGGAAGGAATATTTTGAGGAATTGTTAAATGTTGATGAAGATAGGGAAGCTGTGATTTCGTGTATAGGGCAAGGAGGAATAACATCTTGTAGGAGTGAGGAAGAGCCAGTTGTGAGTGTGGGGGAAGTTCGTGAGGCAGTAGGTAAAATGAAAGGGGGTAAGGCAGCCGGGATTGATGGGATAAAGATAGAAATGTTAAAAGCAGGTGGGGATATAGTTTTGGAGTGGTTGGTGCAATTGTTTAATAAATGTATGGAAGAGGGTAAGGTACCTAGGGATTGGCAGAGAGCATGCATAGTTCCTTTGTATAAAGGCAAAGGGGATAAAAGAGAGTGCAAAAATTATAGGGGGATAAGTCTGTTGAGTGTACCTGGTAAAGTGTATGGTAGAGTTATAATTGAAAGAATTAAGAGTAAGACGGAGAATAGGATAGCAGATGAACAAGGAGGCTTTAGGAAAGGTAGGGGGTGTGTGGACCAGGTGTTTACAGTGAAACATATAAGTGAACAGTATTTAGATAAGGCTAAAGAGGTCTTTGTGGCATTTATGGATTTGGAAAAGGCGTATGACAGGGTGGATAGGGGGGCAATGTGGCAGATGTTGCAAGTGTATGGTGTAGGAGGTAGGTTACTGAAAGCAGTGAAGAGTTTTTACGAGGATAGTGAGGCTCAAGTTAGAGTATGTAGGAAAGAGGGAAATTTTTTCCCAGTAAAAAGTAGGCCTTAGACAAGGATGTGTGATGTCACCGTGGTTGTTTAATATATTTATAGATGGGGTTGTAAAAGAAGTAAATGCGAGGGTCTTGGCAAGGGGCGGGGATTTAAAAGAAAAAGAATCACACACAAAGTGGGAGTTGCACAGCTGCTTTTTGCTAAAGACACGGCCTTGGGAATTTAAAGAAAAGTTCCCAAGTTTGGTGGATAAATTTTGGTGGGGGTGGAAAAAAAAAAAGAAAATTAAAGGGAATACGGGAAAATAAGGTTATGAGGAAACAAAAAGTTTAGGGATAAATTGAATATCGATTGGAGGGAGGAGTAGGGAGGGGGGGTGAACGTATTCAGTATTTGGGAGGGGACGGTCAGGGGAGGTCAGAAAGATGAGGTAAATCATAGAATTGTAGGAAAAAGAGTGAGTGGTGATTTAGGAGTTGGGAGCAAAGAATTTTGCCCTTGGGGCAAGAGGGAATGAGAAGTATGTTTTACCAACGCTCTATTGGGTGTGAAGCTGGGTGATGATTTTTGCAGCGAGGAAAAGGTGGGGGCAGTGGAGATGCATGTCTGAGGGCAATGTGTGGTGTAAATAAATGCAGAAATTCGTAGTTTGGAAGTTAAGGAGGGGGGGATTCCCCAAAACTGTTGTCCGGGGGGCGGGAAAGGGTTGTTGAGGGGGTTCGGACATGTAGAGAGAATGGACAAAACCAAATGATTTCAAGAGTGTATCAGTCTGTATGGAAGGAAAGGCGGGGTAGGGGTGGGCCTGGGAAAGGGTTGGGGGGGGGGTAAAGGGGAGTTTTGGTGCGAGGGGCTTGGACTTCCAGCAGGCAGCTTGACGTTTTTGATAGGAGTGAAGGGGAACAAAGGGTTTTTTTAATACTTGACGTGGTTTTGGAGTGTGACAAAGTAACATTTATAAAGGGATTAGGGAAACCCGGCGGGCCGGGACTTAGTCCTGGGAGGGGAATACAGTCCCTGCACTCTAAAGGGGGGGTTTTTAATTTTTGCAGTTTAAAACTGAGTGTAAACACCCTTGGGGGCAAGACAGTGAGGGGAGTAAATGAGGTGAAAGTTTTTTTTTTTTTGGGCCCCCCTCCTTGGGGGAATGGGCCCGGTGTTAATAAAAAAAAATATATTGTATATATATTCCTCGATTTTTTTTTACATTCTCCTTCCTCGTGAAAAAAATTTCTCGTTTTCTTTAAAAAGCGACACATGGGCTAATTTTAAACTTGATCCCCCCTTTCCAGGATTTCATTTTTCCCTCAGGGGTTTAAATAAAAGATGGTACAAAATTTAAAAAAAAAATTCTTGGGTTTTTCAACTGAATATTTCATTCCTAAGAGAGAAGAGAGAGAAAGAGAGAGAGAGGGGAAGGAGAGGAAGAAGAGAGAGAGAAGAGAGAGGGAGAGAAGAGAGAGGGGGGACTTCCCCCAAATAGTTACCTCCTGTTTAAAACACACACAACCCCAAGAGTTGTCGGGAAACGAACAATGGGGAAGTATAAATGAAGGCAGGTTCCATACTAGTTTAAGAAAAGGTAATAAGGCTCTTGGAACAGAAAAAGAGTGGAACTAGTGCAACCAGCAAAGAGGGGGGCCAGGAGCTATGATTTGACCCCTTTAACCACAGATAGTTACAAGTTGGGGGTATTCTCCCTCTCCCCCGTTCTTCTCTCTTTTTTTACACGGGTTTTTAAAAAGGGTTTTTAAGGATCCCTACTTTATTGACAAGCATTTACAAGTTAAGGGTTTCCCTTTCTTTTTTGACAAACATTTACAAGTTTTAAGGGTTTCCTTTCTTTATTGACAAGCTATTTCAAGTTTAAGGGCCAGCTTTTTTTACAAGCTTTTACAATTAAGGTTCCTGCTTTGACAAGCTAAGAGCGTTACCTACACGGGTCATTTGAAAGCGTTTTACTTGTATGGGCTCATAACAAAAAAAATGTTTCAAATGAGCTATGTGAAAAAGTCTTAGCTTGTCAAAAAGTAGAGATCCTTAACGCAAATGGGTTGTCAATAAAGCAGAGATCCCTTTAACCCAACCCTTTTCAACCCTGTGTAAAAAAAAAAAAAGAGAAGAGGGGACGGGGGGAGAGGGGGGAAACCACCTTTTTTTAAACTATTTGTGGTTACAGGGGCCAGTCATAGTCCTGGCCCCCCTCAGGGCCCCTCTTTTTTTGCTCTAAGAACCTTATCATACCCCTTCTTAAAGCTATGTATGGATCCGCTTCATAACATCTCTAGATTTTTCCCCTTCCTGACAACCTTGGGGGTTGTGGTTTTGGGGTGTGGGTGTGTGTTTGTGTCTGTGTCTGTGTCTGTGGTGTGCACAGGAGGTAACTAGTTGAGGAAGGAAGCTCCCGCGAAGTCTCTAAGCACGTTGTTAAAAAGGGAAAACACACACACACAACACACACACACACACCACCCCAAAAACACACACACACACACACACACATACATAAACAAGGGGGTAGAGGCAGTGACCATACATAGTTTTAAGACGAGGTATGACAAAGCTCATGGAGCAGGGAGAGGGAGGACCCAGTAGCGGTCAGTGAAGAGGCGGGACCAGAAGCTGAGTCTCGACCCCTGCAACCACAATTAGTTGAGTACAATTAGGTAAATACACACACACACGATGAATCGACTCCTGCAACCGCAATTAGGCGAGTACACACACACACACACGCGCGCGCGCACACACACAGAGACAGGATGTTCTAGAAAGGGGACACAGAAACAATGAGTCACAATTGGAAGCTGAAGACTCAGACGAGTCACAGGGATGTTAGGAAGTATTTCTTCAGTCATAGAGTAGTCAGGAAGTGGAGTAGCCTACCAAGTGATGTAGTGGAGGCAGGAACCATACATAGTTTTAAGACGAGGTATGACAAAGCTCAGGAAGCAGAGGAGACCTAGTAGCGATCAGTGAAGAGGCGGGGCCAGGAGTCGAGTCTCGACCCCTGCAACCACAATTAGGTGAGTTCAACTAGGTGAGTACACACACACAATTTGATTGAAGAAATGGTAGCAGGAGCTCCAGTTCCTCGGAGTAAGAGCCCTTCACCCCCCCCCCCCCCCACCGAGCGTCGACTTCCTCTTTTATCTTTCAAAAATTCTCTGTATTTCCTGGTCATTAAAATTTCTTATTTGCATTTATCTTTCTCCCAATTAGCAATACTAATTGGCTTTGTGTTTTCAATATTTATTTATTTTTAACTTTGCTGGACATTATTTTCCTCGAAACAAAGATTTCGTTAATATTATTTCTTCGTTCAATAACACGACTAATCTATTCGAAATAGTTTATTATTTTGTTAGATTCGTGGGAATCGGCTGTAAACCCATAGGTACCGGTGATAAAAGCAACTAGACTTTGAGCAGTAGCTGACTGTTATGTTATACTGTAATTTAATGGCTGTATCTATATATATTAAAATAATATATACTATATATATTCTGTATATAAAATATTATATATATATTATTTTAATACAAAACAGCCACGGGGAGATGAATGATAGCTTAGGCTTTCGAATGATATTAATAACTCAGGAGCTTGCAATGTTGCAGAAAAAAGGATGAAACCAAAAACATATATTCAGTGAAGTGTCTTTATTCGTGGAAGTGTCTAACATTTCAGTGGGTGCAGTCCTTCTCGAATGACATAAAGCACTCCTGTATCAGCTTGTTCGTGATTTTTGTTATATAATTTATATGGTTATTATATATATATATATATATATATATAATATATATATAATATATATAATATATATATATATATATATTATATATATATATATATATATATAAATACGAATAAGTATTATTAATTAATTATATAATATATTATTAAAAAAATAGCCAAAATAATATATATGAAGTTTTTATTATAATGTCTAACATATCATGTATTGAATAATAAAACCTATATATCTTTTATATTTTCATATATATATATATATATAATATATATATATATATATATATAAATATATATATATATATATATACATATAATTACAAAACGCTGAAATACGAGGTACAGTGAGAGCAGTGTCAGGTATAAACAACAGGAGTCACTGGAGGAGGAGCGCTGCTCTTTGTATCTGTATTGTTTTTATGCAGGTTGGATCCCATTATTTTCGGGATAAGGAACCTTGATCCTTTCATCATATTAATTAAGGAGGATTGGATTTCTCTCCCAGTCATAAAGTGGACGCTTGCGGGGTAAACAAGTTTCCATGGTGGCTGAGCACGTTTTGTACTAACAATGTTTTTGGTATGGTTCTGATTTTGTTTTCTGATGTTTATATTATACAGTGGACGCTTCTTAAGAAGTTTTTTCCAAATTCACTTAAATTTAATGAATTGTAAGACAATGACAGGTAATTAGTTATGCACGAGTCGTTGTACACAGCGCTAACAGACGGAGCCAAGAGCTGAGACTTGGCCCCCTGCACGTTCATCTCAGCGAATGTGTATAATTATGAGACGGAGTCAAGAACTGTGACTCGACCCCGGGTAAACACATCTTGGTAAGCACACCTCTTTCCCCAGTGCATCACCTTACTTAAAATATGTTTCCTCATTTGCATTATATACTCATCTTGTTCTTAGAGCAAGTGAAGCGTAGCAGAGAGCAGCGTGTGAGCGTTCTGTGAGAACTTAAGCAGACTCAAACATTTTGAGTACTTTTCTAGACCCCTCCTTAAAGAAAATTCATTAAAGAAAATATTGGCGTTTATTTATATATTAGAATGTTGGGTATGGTAAAAGCGAATTTTCCTCTGGGTAAGAATCTCTCCTTCAGAGAAGAAGTTGGGGGAGAAATATTGGCCGACAACCACATATGCTGCGAAGTAAACAGAATTTAGAGGATCTTGGAGACCGTCATGGTCGGGGTGAACTATATCCTGCACAACGTACACTGGAAAAAGAAGTTTTCCTTTGCTATAATAACCGCACCAACAGGCACGAGTTCCTAGCTCATCTCCTTTTATTGAAGTAGATCCTGCTACCAGACGGAGGCACGGAGTTCCTAACTCACTCCAACTATTGAAGTAGCTCCTTCTACCACAGGGAGGCACGGAGTTCCTAACTCACTCCAACTATTGAAGTAGCTCCTTCTACCACAAGGAGGCACGGAGTTCCTAACTCACTCCAACTATTGAAGTAGCTCCTGCTACCACTACGAGGCACGGAGTTCCTAACTCACTCCAACTATTGAAGTAGCTCCTACTACAACTAGGAGGCACGGAGTTCCTAACTCACTCCAACTAGATAAAGCGAAGACAATTTGCTCACCGTAAACTCTTTCCACTACTGGAAAAAAAGAGCTAATAAAGCAAGTCTTTATCCTGAGGATGCTTGGCTTTATATTTAGCTTTATCAGTTCGTACCAGATGATACAGTATATGTCGGGAATGAACTGATAAAAATCAGCACTGAGCGACAGTCTGCAAATTGTATCTCTTCATCAAACATATCAGAATCATTTGCCATTCAAAATATTCTATCCACTCCAGCTGCTGTTAGGATTTAAAAACACAGTGAAGCTACAGATTAGAAAATTCTATCAAATGCTTCTCATTTTTTCGTCGTCTTCTTTACCTCTGTCTTGTGAAGAAAATCACTACAAGGTTTTACAAGACTTGATCAGTTCGTCCCGAGTGAGGCTTTCTACAATAGATATTTACCTTTATGAGGAGGTAGTGGGAGCGGACACTCCCTGTGATGCAGGGGCATTAAAGGAGATGCAGTCTAACACACTTACTGAGCTCACCAGATTGTGAAATTGGCGGACGAAGGAGCGAGCTTCCGCGTGAAGGAAGAACAATGACATTGACGCCATTACAAAAATTACGTCTATTTGACGCTTCCACCTGCTGTATCCCGAGTCATTCACCTAGCTTGTAGACGGTCACCTAGATTGTCTACTAAGTTGCACCTGTCCTGCCCCTCTTTGTGTAACAGTAAATGGATTCCTAGCAGTTACTTGACTGTTGAAGGTCGCATTCTGGGGTAGAAGACCTAAGGACTTCAGTGGAAATATGCTACACTTCTTCGCTAACTTCGAATGCTCTGGTTCTTAACTATCCAAAGTTTGTAAGGGATATAACGGCACTTATGTTCACATTCATATAATTCTTACATCAATTTCTCGCTACTCTAAATGTGAAGAATAGCCTAAAATGTTGGATCATTATATACAATGATGGATCTTAGCTGGAGTCTACTGGCAGGTTATATCTGTTTTTGCTGTCACTTTCTTATTAAGAATTATAGCAACCATGTTGCCTGGTCACAGACCGGGCCACGGGGGCGTTGACCCCCGGAACTCTCCCCAGGTAAATATATGAGAAGTGACGGCTGAGCTTTATCACCGCAAACTCAGAATGGTTATCAACAAGTAAGTGATGCATAATAACCGCAAACAAGCGGTCAGTAAACAGGAACAAAGCCAAGAGGGGTTGTTGGATAGCAGCTCTAGTCCTTTCGTGTTCTCCCTAGTGATTCTTCAAGAGCTTGCAACAAGAAACTGAAAAATGAAGAAAAGAAACACTAGAGTGAGAATCTTCTTGCAACACGGGTGTTAAGCCAGTACACCCAGGGAAGGCTACTGGGGCCACCACAGCTGAATGGAGTGTGTTGCTGTGGCTGGAATGATGGTAGACTGCAGGTTTGTGACCCTTCACCACCTCAGGAGTAACACACTCATTATCGCACCACGAGTCATATTCGTGCAGATTTGAGCGCTTCTACCACGTTGCCAGATGTGTCGTGGATGCTTCTTACAATATGTTAAATGCGGTTTTATTATGCATTTTTACAAGTTTGTGTGGTCAAATCTACCTAAACTAACTTGACCTAGCCAAACCTAACTTAATTTGACTTATCTCACTCTAACTTGAATATAACTTGTGAATTACTCTTTCGACTGACTTCATAGCCTCATTTCAAATACTATTAAACTCCAGTAGAAATTCATGCCGCAGTCTGCACTATTTCTTGTACATGCAGTGAGTTAGAGGAAGCTGAGCCTATTGAATACGATGGCACTTTTTTTTTTAATCTCGCAACGACAGACAACAATAGTCGTCCATCTTGCGTTAACGGGGTCTTTATTTTTCTAAATGCAAATACAAACCTACTTAAAACTCTGGGATCCTCGCACAAGTCAGGCTTTTAAGGCGTCGGTGTAAAATGTGGTATATTACCCCAGGTGTCCCACACTTCATCTTTTTTCTAAGAGATGAAATGTTCCTCAGCGGATACATGAAGAGTTGGGGAGAAGCCAAGTTCTCGCCGGCGCGACGATATTCATAGATACAAACAACCGTTTATTCCCTATAGTTCTCCTCATTGCTCTTTTCTTAATGACTGATATTCCTTAAAATTTTAAAGGAGTTTACCCTGTAGTTCTCATTGCTTTTAACTTTGACTAATATTTGCTTAAAACTATAAAAAAGTTTACCCTGTATTTCTCATTGCCTTTTACCTTAGACTAATATTGTTTAAAACATTAAAGGAGTTTACCCTGTGGTTCCCACAATGCGTGAACCTTGAAGGCTGATGTTGTCTAAAACTTTTAGGGACAAGTGTGCCATAAAGGCTTCTTTTCACTTAAGCTTTCAAGGACAGGCTGTCTTGGCAGGAAGAGTCAAAAAAAAAAAAAAGGACGCAGAAGCCTCTGTGTATTGTTTAAATAAGATATGCAATAGTTTGTCAGGTTTGAGGTCACTCCTCTTAACGAGGGTCTGGCAGTGTGTATACCCCGAAAGATATTCGTCTCAATGCATATACACCGAGATGTATGTATGTCTTAATGCATATACACAATATACACATATAGATGTGTATCTCTTAATACATGAAAATAACAAAATCTATATCTGTTAGTTTATATACGCCGAGGGGTGTGCATATCTCGGTGTATATACACCTAGATGGGTGTATCTGTCAGCTTCTATACGATATGAGGTGTATATCAGTGTATATACAACAGTAAATGTGTATATCTCAGTGTTCATTCTCTGAGAGTTTATTCTGAACCCTAAGTTTTAGGATAGTATACGGTGGAAATGCAACCTTAACGACCCTCGTGCAGTTGACAGGTTTCGTACCTGACGAACCAACCAGATCATTAAAGATTGCAACTTGCAACATCATTTGTATGAAAAAGAAATTATAATCTGAATAACAGGGGAGAGGAAGGAAAATAAATCTCAGTGAATATTCACAAAAAAATAAATACCTCATGGTATATGCACTGTGTATATACGCTGTGTATATACACTGTACACAGGGTATATACACTGCATATACACTGTATATACACAGGGTATATACACTGTATATACTCTTGATGCCTCAGACACACCGAAGCTGTGAAATTCATTTCCTCTAACTGCTGCAAAATATACATAAAATACACAGAAAATAGATTGCCTTCTCTAACTTTTTTATAGACTCGTATGTCTGTTTATATAATATAAAGTTGTAAAAACATTTTTTACGTATTTAATGAAAATTTTTATAATGTACATTTCGAAATCACTGTAGCGAACCTGAACGTTTGAAGTTACCTGCCAGGTTATTATTATTATTATTATTATTATTATTATTATTATTATTATTGATATTTAATGTTGTTATTGTTGATATTTAGGTAACTCTTGTATACATTACTACTGTAACTAGCACAATGTTGGTCTCCAGCTCTTGGACTGATAATGTGACTAATATTTTGACTACCGTCCACAGGACGGGTATGAGGTGAGTATTAAAAATACCAAACTCACTACGAAGAGAAGTGTAGAGCTTTATCAAGTCATGTTTCCCCTCTCTGTACAGCTTCCCGTCTCTGTAGAGCTTTATCAAGTCATGTTTCCCCTCTCTGTAGAGCTTTATAAAGTCATGTTTCCCCCTCTGTAGAGCTTTATCAGATCATGTTTCCCCTCTCTGTTGAGCTTCTCGTCTCTTAGAGCTTTATCAAGTCATGTTCCCCTCTCTGTAGAGCTTCATAAAGTTGTTTCCCCTCTCTATATCAAGTCATATTTCGTTCTGTGTACAGCTTCATTAAGCCAGTTTTAAATCTATTTAGGGTTTTATCTAGTCGTTTTATATGCACTGTGCAGGGCTTTATCAAGTCACGTTTTGCCCTGGGTAAAGCTTTATATACAGAAAAAATAAAAACAGCCCACAAGTGACCCAGACGTCGTCTGGGTCACTTGTGAATGCTGGATGATGAGGAAAACAAGACAATCTATCATAACGATCTGTTTTGTGAGGGTCATGAGGAAGTGTGTCAAGTTATCCAGGCCGGGGATGGTGGTTGTAGCAGACCAGACTAACATATCCTGCAAAATCATCTCCGCCATGTAAAAACCTTCCTCTCAAAACTGTTTTTTTTTTCCCTCTCTTACCCAGACAACACCAAATGGTTATTTTTTTTATTGGTTTTAATCAGATGTCTCGTGTAGGCTGTGTGAGAGACATGCAATTCTGTGAAGATGCATTCTCCTTTGATAGGGAGATAAAAGGTGGGAAGGATGCAGGTGGAGGGGGAGATAGTGGTAAGAGAAGAAGATTGGAGAGAACTGAGAGAAGGGTGGCGTACATATGGTGTATTTGCATGTAATATTACCACGGTTAGGAGAGTAATTGAAGTGTTATATCGGCGCCCTTCTGGCAAGACGGGGAGTAAATAAATCGACAGTGAAAATTATTTATCTTTTTGCCAGGTCACCCTGCCTCGATGGCCGGGGTGTTAAAAAAAATAATCACAGTGAAAAGCAGAAGTATTCCAAGCGCTTTCATGATTTCTCACATTATCAAGGACCGTCGCTGTTCCTTGAGATAATGTGAGAAATCACGAAAGCTCTTGGACCAATACTACTTTTCACTGTGGTTATATTACATATTAATATATTACCTGTTTCTTGTGATCTTATTTCATAGTGGATTAACATCTTTAGTAGCATATAAACTGAGAGATTAACACCTCTATATATATATATATATATATATATTATATATATAATATATATATATTATATATATATATATATATGCTCAATAATAACCCACTTAGAGACAGAAAAACTGGAGGCTGATTGAGCTGTATGTTTCGACCCCCTTCTTGCGAATTCCTAGCATAGTTAAGATCTCTAGTTGGTCGATGCATGCAGGGGGTGAGATGAAAAGCTGTAAGCCTCCTGCCTGAAAGCTGGTTGCCTTGGATCAAAATGTCTAACGTGAGCTGGGAGCCAAGGTATTGGTCCAGAGGGGTACGGATGGTAAAGCACTGCGTACCTTGTTCCAAGGTTCGTAGGTTCGAGTCTCCTTCGGCCAGAGATCAGTGTTTACATTATATGTATATATATTATATATATATATATATATATATATATATATATATATATATATATATATATATATATATATATATATATATATATTTGTTAGAATATGTAAAACTGCGAACCAGTCGCTAAGATCTGACAGCTAAAAGCTGGCTAACGTTCTCCCAATATATTACAATAATGACAGGCAGACGGAGATATACTTCTGGCCGACATCTCTGATGTGCATTCAAGGTAAGTACCACTGAGTGTATATATGAGAAAGATGCATATCGCTGCGGCTATTAGGGTGAGAAAGATGAGAGCCTCTGAGAAATATGGACACCTCCGGGGTGCTTACAGTGAAACAGAAACCCATCTCTGAGGGCATATACACCTAGAAAGATATACACTTCTCTGTGTATAAACATTGAGAGACACAACTCTAGAAGTATATCTTAGACTGTGTATATTCTCTGTTATACATATATACACTGAGACCAATATACCTCCAGGTGTAAATGCAATGGAGATACACAGTTCCAGGCGAATATAGTCTGCAACACACACACACACACACACACAACACACACACACACACAACACACACAACACACACACATACACACACACACACACAACACACACAACACACACACACACACACACACACACACCCCACACACACACACACACACACACACACATACACACACACACACACACACACACACCACACACAACACACACACACACACACACACTGTTCCTTTATATTTCATTATTTCTTCTTTACACTGCCCCAAGGAAAATTTTCCTTGATACCGGTGAAAGGTTCTTGATCCACGGAAGTGGATTCAGCCTTGGCTTCAACGGATCAAACTTAATATCCTGGCATTCCCCAAGTGCTGTATGACCTTCAAGGGTTTAGCGCTTCGCTAGTTCATCATTCTGGCAGTAATATAAATACTAAGAAACGTATTACAGTTTTCACTATTATTATCATCAGAGGGAACTGATAAACCCGTAAGAGCAGTTCCACCTCTTAAATTCAAAAGGCCCTTCCCCTGAAGGAAAGAAGGAGGAGACCTTCCCATGAAAGGAAGGAGGAGGAGACCTTCCCCTGAAGGGAAGAAGGAGGAGACCTTAACCTGAAGGGAAGAAGGAGGAGACCTTCCCATGAAGGGAAGAAGGAGGGGGCTCTTCCCATGAAAGAAAAAAGATGCCCTTCCCATGGACTTAAGATAACCCCTTCCATAAAAAAAGGGGACCCTTCCCATGAAAGGAAAAATTAGGGGGGTCCTCTTTTAGACCACCATTATATTTTTTTTTTTTTTATATTTGTTTCTGATAAGTCCTTCCGCTTAATTACTTATCCACAAAGAAAAATTTAATGTCACATCAGACGTGACATCAGGGTTTCAACCGGATATAAAAAAAATATTTAAACGCAGAGAGAAACCCTTTAGAAAGAAATATAAAACAGGTAATTTTCCACTTTGTATCAATCACTGTGTTTCGACATTTTAATAGACAGACTTCCGCCTATTCCAGGCCAATATTACCGATGCGTTCAACAAAACAAGCGAGTCTAACTATACCACGGGCGGGGTTAGAACCTGCGATCAGTCATGAAACTCCAGACCGACGCGTTAGCCACTGGGCCAAGTGAGTTAATCGAGTCTTAGTGAAAAAAAGAAAAAGCTATGTATTTGCGAGTAATGATGTTGACCTCAACCTTCACCTGAGTGGCTTAGTGAGAGTTTGATACCCGCCTCGAGCAGTGATACCCGCCTCGAGCAGTGATACCCGCCTCGAGCAGTGCTTCCAATCACTCTGAGTGGCTTAGTGAGAGTTTGATACCCGCCTCGAGCAGTGCTTCCAAAAAGAAGTTTAACGGCCTCGAGCAGTGCTTCCAATCAGAAGTTTAACGGCCTCGAGCAGTGCTTCCAATCAGAAGTTTAACGGCAGTTTCCCCAGGTGCTATGCTTCATACAGACTCTGTTAGTTACTTTGCTTGGATTCTAACCTATCGACTACACTAAGCTTGTTAAGGTTCAGTGTGATTTTATAAATGGTCCAAGACGGGCCAAAAGGTCGTCGTAATCCTCTCTTCTACATACGGGTTATTTGTGTCTCGTTAAGGTCATTTTTTGATTAAACTAACATTAAAAATAGGCGTAGATACTATTATTAAAGATATTCACCCCTCCCCCACCCTCGGCGTGCATACATTAAGAGATATACACCTCTTTGTTATATACACTGACATATATATACCTTTCTGTTTATAATCTGATATATACCCTCTCGGTCTTTATATGAAAAATATGCACCATCTCGGTGTATATACTCTGTGTACACTCAAGTACTGGTTGCTTTCACCGTCTACCTATTTCACCCTACTTCTATTGAAGTCTCTTTTACACAGGGTTTGACAAGGTTAGGTTAAGGATCCCTAGCTTTATTGACAAGCTATTTACAGGTTAAGGATTCCTAGCTTTATTGACAAGCTATTTACAGGTTAAGGATTCCTAGCTTTATTGACAAGTTATTTACAAGTTAAGGATCCCTAGCTTTATTGACAAGCTATTTACAGGTTAAGGATTCCTAGCTTTATTGGCAAGCTAAGAGCTGTTACCTACATCAGCTCATTTGAAAGCATTTTTATTGTTATGGCGCTGTATAACCCTTGTGGCTTAGCGCTTCTTTTTGATAATAATAATAATAATAATAATTTATTGTTATGAGACATACAAGTAGGGAACAGGATGAAGTTGGAGCCATCTGTGGGCCAGCATTTTCATTTGTTCAACTGACTTTATCTCGTTGACATCATAATGCCTTACGAATGTGTTCCATACTCGAGTCATCCTGGGTATATATGATCTCAGATGGAGTTATGTTCTGGAGAAGGGTACAGCCAGAGTGAAGTTGCTGCTTTCTGCCCGTCTTGTGGCATAAAAGCTTGTTTCGCGCTGTCCTTGAAGTGGATCCAAGTGTGGTACTTTGACAATATTGGCCTTGTACATAACAGTAAGGCCACCCACATCCCTCCTGTGTTGAAGGTTCTGCTGAAATGACATCTATCCAGGATGGGTCCAGGCGAGAGATGAGAGGTCTTGCTCTGTTCTCTACTCTGTCAAGCAGTCGCAGATGAGAGGGGGGGGGGCAGGCAAACCAAGAAAGTGGAGCATACTCAAGGTGTGAGCGTACTTGTGCCTCATACAGAATCTTGTAACCCCTACTGTCAAGCAGATGCGAGATACGGCGAAGTGCTGTAAGCTTCCTGGCTGCCTTGTTTGCTAGATTTACAACATGGTTCTTCATGGTTAGTTTGGAGTCAAATTTCACCCCAAGGATATCAACTTCTTCTCCAAGTGCCAACACCCTCCCATTCATATCTCTCTCTCTCTCTCTCTCTCTCTCTCTCTCTCTCTCTCTCTCTCTCTCTCTCTCTCTCTCTCTCTCTCTCTCTCTCTCTCTCTCTCTCTCTCTCTACTTCAATAACCCAAACGTAAATTGGAACTTCCGATCAGGAGATCAAGACGCAAACTAACTAATTACCTTGATCGAGAGCGCCTTCTTATCCCAGCTCGTTACGAGTCCTTGATGAGGCTAAAACATTTCTAACCCGCCAGTATAACAACGTCGCGAGGAGTGTAGAAATTTAGGTAGTAGTCACATGTTGTAGATGCAACCATCTTAGGGCCCTACAATGTATTATGATGTAAATGGCATACAGTACCGACAGGTTGATAAGCAAGACACATGAGCAACACCTAGGTATCTTTATTGTCGAAACGTTTCGCCTACACGGCATGCTGCTTCAGTCGTGTATTATATATGACTAGAACACTGACGACAATAATACAAGTGGAGAGGTAAATTTTAGGCAGTTAGTCTCTCAGCCTCATTTATGTCAATGCAAATTTTAATAATTTTGTACCAGAAGAACCTTAGAAAACTTACCTAACCTTATTATAACAAACGCAATTTAATTTAACTTGTGAAGGCTAGTACACCGAACGGGGAGTAGAATGAAATTAGCTCTGAGGCACCCACACCATCGCATGTCCTTGGATCACGGTACAACACCTAACTCTACTGGGTTCGTGATTCTTGTAGGATTGTATGGTCCAGTGGGTTAGAGCGTCGTGAATTTTCATTCACCATGAGGCGGACTAAAGCAACACGGGTTCGATTCCCCGCTAGTCGCAGTTTTGTTATTGATTAAATACCACTCGTACGTGGTTACAAAAATATATAATATATATAAAATATATATAAATATATATATAATATATATATATATATATATATTTTATATATATAATATATATATATATATATATATATGTCGTGCCGAATATTAAAACTGTCAATTAGCAAGAACACATTTACAAAATTAAAGTCATTCTAAAATTTTATCTTATACGTATAAAGATATATTTTTTTTCATTAATGATAAGCAAAAATTTTTAATTTTGCAACAAAAGAATCTTAGAAAACTTACCTAACCTTATTAAACAAGAACAATTATTTTAGCCTAACCCATACTAATATATTTTAGATTTGTTTACAATGAAATATATTTTTTTCGTCGTTAAGAATGATTTTGGCGATTTTATTGCATAACAAAATTTTTGCTTGTCCTATATGGAAAGATGAGCGTTCTAATTTAAGCCAAGATCGCAAGTTCTGCCTTTTCCCGACACGCATATATATATATATATATATATAATAAATTTATCTATATATATATATATATATATATATATATATTTTATATATATATATAATATATATATTTTATATATATATATTGCTTAAAATACCTTAACATTCTTATTTCTAGTTGTCATGGAATTGTGAACAGTGAGTCAGGATAGAGTGTGTAGTTAGGACAAGTGTTATACTGACTCGACTTAACGGTGGCGGAAAGATCCCTGTGACTTGTACCATGGTCTTGGATCACTGTGACTTGCACCATGGTCTTGGATCACTGTGACTTGTACCATGGTCTTGGATCACCGTGACTTGCACCATGGTCTTGGATCATTATGACTTGCACCATGGTCTTGGATCATTGTAGCTTGCATTGTAGTCTTGGATCGTCTTGACAACACAATTAAGAGGTCTGGTAACTAATTACTATTACTGTGTATTCCTAGAAATGCTGTTTGTACGGAGATTGAGGTATAGTTATTTAAGTTACTGAAAATTCATATAAGAGTTACTTGTCTTTTCACAGTTTCGTGTTTAACGACTGTAGACTCACACTAACACTTGCTAGTCCAAGCATAAAGCTGCCTTATGCAAGACGTATTTTTATTATTCTGGGTCAGGTATTAAACACGGCAAGTATAATGCTAAGGAATATAGGGAAATATAGTGCACTGGCTCCTTCGCGCCTAGGGGAAAGTCAGAGCTGGTGTTGGTTATTATGTGACAGATATGATAAAGATTTTATTACGTTATATAAGGACCAAGCTAAGGACTTTATGACGTTATTTGTGTTAATCCCTAAACTCATTGCAGTATTTAACACGTAAAAACTTTGGTACACCGCAAAGTTCATTGTCAACTTCCGCTTGAAATATTCAGTTCTCACTTGCTTAATATGATCCTAGCCTGGATGAACACTGGTGCATTATCGTTCAAAGTCTGAACTGCGAATAATATGTCTGTGGCCGGTTTCAAGAGTCTTTCTCTTGCATAGCCAGAGGCTAGACTTTCCTGTTGACTGCCTGATTAACCAGGCTGTTGCTGTCTGTGGCCGCTGGCTCACATAGCCATCACAACTTAGCTGATCTGCATTGGAAATTACTTACTGATCAAATGTTATTTACTTGTCAAGCCTAGACAGAACTGTGGCTCGTGTTGTGATCTAGACGACTGTCAGTGGTGGCCTTATCTAACTATACACCACTTACATCTACAGCCTCGGAAACAGCTCCCCATATAGATTTAAGAGCAGCGTCATAAATTGCTTCCCACGTAGACTAACTACCATTTAGTAAACTTCCTCTCAAGTACATTTACGTAATGTATCACAAAAATTCACTAGTGTTTGTTGCCTTTTAGTGTGTATTAAAGATGGAACAAACTCACGGAAACTATTGCCTCTTTCAATGTGCTCGAAATGAAGCAGAGTTTCGACCCCCTTCAATTTCTTAGTGTATTGAAGACGAACTAGAACCTTTATGCTTGTAGCATGTGTTCAAAATGGAGCAGAACCCTAACACTGCTTCTTCCTACTTGCTCCTGGTGGTACATAATTACAGTACCTAGTGACTGTTAGTGTGTGATGATGAGACAGAACCCGTCACCTGTGCATTTTATCCTGTCTTAAAGACAAAAGAAACCTACAACACTTGAGCCTCTGATTGTATTTTCAGGGCGGAAGAGAACACTGTCCTGTATTGCCTGGTAGACAGTGCTCAATATTTTTTATCTTCTCTCCCTTGTGCTCAGGGCGGATGAGAACACTGTCTTGTACTGTCTGCTGGACAGTACTCAGTATTTTCATCTTCCCTCTCCTGTACTCAGGACGAAAGAGAACGCTGTCTTGTACTGCCTGGTAGACAGTACTCAGTATTTTCATCTTCCCTCTCCTGTACTCAGGACGAAAGAGAACGCTGTCTTGTACTGCCTGGTAGACAGTACTCAGTATTTTCATCTTCCCTCTCCTGTACTCAGGACGAAAGAGAACGCTGTCTTGTACTGCCTGGTAGACAGTACTCAGTATTTTCATCTTCCCTCTCCTGTACTCAGGACGAAAGAGAACGCTGTCTTGTACTGCCTGGTAGACAGTACTCAGTATTTTCATCTTCCCTCTCCTGTACTCAGGACGAAAGAGAACGCTGTCTTGTACTGCCTGGTAGACAGTACTCAGTAGTTTTTTTTCTTCCCTCTTTTGTGCTCAGGACAGAAAACCCTGTCTTGTATCACTCAGCATTTCCTACCTTCCCTCGCCGGCTCCTGGAACAGGAGTTTCCACTTATCTCACAGGAAGGGGCAGCATCAAGCACCAGGAAGAGCAGTCGCCTCGCCAGAGGGGGTAACAAAAGTCATTTAAATCTTCCTATGTTGAGAATTTAACGTTTAATAATAGTAAAGCAAATGTAAATGCTGATATTAATGCTAGATCAAAACAAAAACAAAATTCCAGTGCTTTTACTAATGCTAATCAGGCTATTATTGATAAAGTACTCTTGTTTCTACTGTTAATGAAGTGGTAGGTAGGACTGACGGGAATGTTTGAGTGTAGAAAGTGTATTTTAAAAACGCGTATTTTAAAAACGCGTATTTTAAAAACGCGTATTTTAAAAACGCGTATTTTAAAAACGCGTATTTTAAAAACACGTATTTTAAAAAAGCGTATTTTAAAAACGCGTATTTTAAAAGCAGTGTACAACATATATATACCTGTATGTGTACTTCTATACACATATACTTTATACACGTAGGAGAGAGAGACGACGTTTCGGTCCGACTTGGATCATTGGCAAATCACACATTCGGCCCAAGTCGGACCGATACGTCAGCGTAAGCTCCACTCTCCTATGTGCGGGTTATTTGTGTGTTGTTCCACTCACGGTATTGTGCCTTTTTTATTCTTTGCATGTATGTATGTATGTCCATCTGTGTGTGTATGTCCGTGTATGTCTAAAACAGGGATTAAAGTATTCTCTGAGTGTATTCTCTCAGTGTGTGTATGTACGCTAGGAGATACACATCCATCGAAGTATATATCCCCTTGACTAGTAAGGTTCATAAAATATACCAGTAACACACATCCAGTTGTGTTCTGATAATTCGCATAATTTGATATCGAAATTAAAAAAAAGATATTCACTCAAATCTGTTAAGGTAATTAGTCGCCTAATGCGATAACTCTGTAAAAATATAACATCATTAACGAATCAGATGCAGGAATAATTGGATCGACTGCGGAAATTACATTAATGAGAGACATCATAATGTAATATTCTGTGCTGAGGCGAGTTAGTAATCTACATAATACAGAAATCTTCCTAATAGATTATCCCTATCATGACGTAATTCACTGTTAAAATAATACAGAAATCTTCCTAATAGATTATCCCTATCATGACGTAATTCACTGTTAAAGTAATACAGAAATCTTCCTAATATATTATCCCTATCATGACGTAATTCGCTGTTAAAATAATACACAAATCTTCCTAATAGATTATCCCTATCATGACGTAATTCGCTGTTAAAATAATACACAAATCTTCCTAATAGATTATCCCTATCATGACGTAATTCGCTGTTAAAATAATACAGAAATCTTCCTAATAGATTATCCCTATCATGACGTAATTCACTGTTAAAGTAATACAGAAATCTTCCTAATAGATTATCCCTATCATGACGTAATTCACTGTTAAAATAATACAGAAATCTTCCTAATAGATTATCCCTATCATGACGTAATTCACTGTTAAAATAATACAGAAATCTTCCTAATAGATTATCCCTATCATGACGTAATTCGCTGTTAAAATAATACACAAATCTTCCTAATAGATTATCCCTATCATGACGTAATTCGCTGTTAAAATAATACACAAATCTTCCTAATAGATTATCCCTATCATGACGTAATTCGCTGTTAAAATAATGCAGAAATCTTCCTAATAGATTATCCCTATCATGACGTAATTCGCTGTTAAAATAATACACAAATCTTCCTAATAGATTATCCCTATCATGACGTAATTCGCTGTTAAAATAATGCAGAAATCTTCCTAATAGATTATCCCTATCATGGATAATTCGCTGTTAAAATAATACAGAAATCTTCCTAATAGGATTATCCCTATCATGACGTAATTCACTGTTAAATAATAACAGAAATCTTCCTAATAGATTATCCCTATCATGACGTAATTCACTGTTAAAATAATACAGAAATCTTCCTAATAGATTATCCCTATCATGACGTAATTCACTGTTAAAATAATACAGAAATCTTCCTAATAGATTATCCCTATCATGACGTAATTCACTGTTAAAGTAGATTTAAATAATCGTTTTTTCATCCATCGGATGAATGATTTGCTAAAGAATGATTTGTAGTGATGAGTACTCGCCTAATTGTGGTTGCAGGAGTCGAGACTCAGCTTTTGGCCCCGATTCAGTGTGTATGTGTGAGGGTAATCACCTATTTGTACTTACCTATTTGTAGTTTCAGGGGTCGATTCATAGCTCCTGACCTCGCCTATTCATTGATTGCTACTAGGTCCTCCCTGCTCCATGAGCTTTATCCATGTGTGTGTGTGTGTGTGTGTGTGTGTGTGTGTGTGTGTGTGTGTATGTGTGTATGTGTGTGTGTAAGATTACCGTCTTCGGTCCACAGTATCTAGACTCCCATTTCGAGAAAGTAATCAATGAACACATCAATGAGCTCAGTGGCTTAGTGACTCACAACCCAGTCAACCCGGGTTCAAATCCTGGACGAGGTTATACGTGTTACCGGATCTCCTAACATCCGCTTCACAAATCTAGCCGATTTGTGAGTAGCATCCTCGAAAGGTGTAATTAATTACCAGCAATGAAAATAAGCCACATTGTTTGGCTTAATCCTGGGTTATTCTGGATAATCCTGGGTTATCCTGGGCTATCCTGGGTTATCCTGGGCTATCGAAAAAAGGCTCTTTTCTTTACTAGTTTACGAAGTTTTATTTCTCAACACAGATAAGGTTTTTAGTTTAATAAAAATAATCGGCTACTAGGGCTTAGCTTTATTTCTTAATGTATTATATTTCTTGAAGAGCTAAATCCGTGTGGGTCATTCAGGCGTAAGTAGTGGTGGAGGCTCGAACCTCCGTCCTCGAATCACATTTCGGTCTCTGAGCTGCCAGGTTGTTGGTACATGCAAGGTCCTAGCTTTAAAGAAGCGTGTGTTGGGTGACAGCTGTCACCTGTAAAACACTGAGTGAAGCTCTATATCTCGAGGTTTAAATACAAGAGAAGAGGGGAGTGAGAGGTGAGGAGAACGAGGGGAGAGAGCAAGGGGAAAAGAGAATGGAAGAGTATATATAAGAGGCAAGGGAAGTGAGAGGGAAGAGTAATGGGTGAGGGAATTAGAGACGAGTGTGTTGTGAGGTTGACGAAGGCATGGGATGGTAGTAAGGATGAGGGGATGAAGGAGGCATGGAAGGGATAAGGATGAGGGATGAGGGAGGCAGGGAAAGGGGGAAAGTAAGAATGAGGGGGTGAAGGAGGCATGGAAGGGGAGTAAGGATGAGGGGGTGAAGGAGGCATGGAAGGGGAGTAAGGACGAAGGGTGAAGGAGACATGGAAAGGGAGCAAGGATGAAGGGTGAAGGAGCATACCACGGTAACTTTGCTTCACTCCACCTGCGTTCACACATCACTCACATCAAATCTTCATTAAAGCCAGATACTGAACTGTCATGTAAATAAACCTGGTCTTAATTACGTTGAACAAACCCAAAACGCAAGTATAGTACACACAGATCACTGAGAGGATTAGAGTATGTATGTATATATATATATATATTTTATATATTATATATATATAAATATATATAATATAATATTTTAATATATATATATATAAAGATGGCTCAAGCTACACACCGAAATAGACACAAAAAATCGTAATCTCTTCTGTTTGATTTAATGCATGTAGTTAAGCACATTGACTAATGATTAAGTATAGAATATAAGTATGTATAGTGTAGATATCACTTGAAATATTCTCTTTGAGAAGATGATGGATTACTAAAGACTGAAAATAGGATGGCGAGGGGCAGGAAGAGGCAGTCGCAAGAGTAATGAAGAAAGTCGAGGCTGTTTACATGTTGAGAAAGAGGAGTGAGTATTCTCGTTGGAGGAGGAGAAGGGTATATTCCTACTGGAGGAGAAGGGAATATTCCTACTGGAGGAGAAGGGAATATTCCTACTGGAGGAGAAGGGAATATTCCTACTGGAGGAGAAGGGAATATTCCTACTGGAGGAGAAGGGATTATTCCTACTGGAGAAGGGAATATTCCTACTGGAGGAGAAGGGAATATTTCTACTGGAGGAGAAGGGAATATTTCTACTGGAGGAGAAGGAAATATTCCCACTGGAAAGGGGAAGGGGAAAATTCCTACTGGAGGAGAAGGGAATATTCCACTGGAGGAGAAAGGGAATATCCTACTGGAGGAGAAGGGAAAAATTCCTACTGGAGGAGAAGGAATATTCCTACTGGAGGAGAAGGGAATATTCCTACTGGAGGAGAAGGGAATATTCCTACTGGAGGAGAAGGGAATATTCCTACTGGAGGAGAAGGGAATATTCCTACTGGAGGAGAAGGGAATATTCCTACTGGAGGAGAAGGGAATATTCCTACTGAGGAGAAGGGAATATTTCCACTGAAGGAGAAGGGAAATTCCTACTGGAGGAGAAGGGAATATCCCTACTGGAGGAGAAGGGAATATCCCTACTGGAGGAGAAGGGAATATTCCTACTGGAGAAGGGAATATTCCTACTGGAGGAGAAGGGAATATTCCTACTGGAGGAGAAGGGAATAATTTCCCACTGGAGGGGAAGGGAATATTCCTACTGGAGAAGGGAATATTCCTACTGGAGGAGAAGGGAATATTCCTACTGGAGGAGAAGGGAATATTCCTACTGGAGGAGAAGGGAATATTCCTACTGGAGGAGAAGGGAATATTCCTACTGTAGGAGAAGGGAATATTCCTACTGGAGGAGAAGGGAATATTCCTACTGGAGGAGAAGGGAATATTCCTACTGGAGGAGAAGGGAATATTCCTATTGTCAATGTCAGTCAAAGTGGCTGGAGAAGTGTAGTCGAAATTAATCTTATATTTGTAGTAATAAGAGTAATAATTTTATTATGATTATTATAAGAATAGTAGCAATAATAATAGTTTTATTAATAATAATAATAATAATAATAATAATAATAATAAATACAAGTAATGGTAAAGAATAATAAACTTTAGTTAAAAGTAACCCAATAATACTACACTAAAACTGGAAATAATTTAAGTATTTGAAGATAATTACCCATAATTATCGATAGTGTGGCCGTCATTAACGATACTTACGATGAGGTCACTTAAGGTCAGTAAGAAGAGTTGGCGTCATCACTGACCTTTCTCTGGTGGAGGGTTCCATTGATGATTACCGGTAATGGCTCTCTTGATCCGAGGGAATGGAGATGTTCTTTTCCTTCTTTGGATCAAGCTTGATTGCCTCTCGGTCCCCAGGACCTGTATCACCCCTACGGGTTTACCGAATTCACACTTGGTACTGAAAAATAGATATCAATTTTTTTTCTGGGGGGGGAAGGAATATTTCAATTTCTTATTTCAAATTTATTTTACATTTTAATTACATTAATCACTAATTTTATATTTTTTGCATTCACGTATTTTTTAAAATGCATTTTTTCGTAAATGCATCACAATTTTTTATATATATTTTTTGGGGAGTAAAACAATCATTATTTTTAATTTTTCACAAAAAAATCACTATTTTGTATTTATTTTAATGAAAACATCATCCTTGTTTTACAAATATTATTCAAAAAAGCATTTGACATTCTTATCATGATTATTATTAGTCGTAGTAGTAATAGTGGTAGTGTAGCCCCATTGAGGCAACACAGTGCTAAGAGAAAGAGTGGGAGTGTGGTTTGTTCCAAGGTAGGGAAGGGTAGCTCCAGCTGTCTGGTTCAAGAACCCTTTACCAGCATCATGGTTCTCCCTTGTGGTTCAATCTGCAAGATAACGAGGATCTTCTTCTCAGGAGGACCAAGATTATCAGAACTGTGCAGAAACGTGATGAAGCTCTACGTAGAAGGGAAACCATGACTTGATAAAGCTGTACAGAGTGGGTGAACATTACTTGATAAAGCTCTACACAGAGAAGAAACTTTACATGATAAAGCACTCAACAGAGGGGAAACATGTCTTCATAAAGCTCAACAGAGAGAGAGAGAGAGAGAGAGAGAGAGAGACGTAGTCGCAGCAAACTCTAATTCTGCTTGTCGTCATATATACTGGTATGCTTAGCTTCATAGATGCTGGTGTTGAGGTGCTAAACTCAGCAGTAATGGAGGTTATGTTACGTCTGACGAGCTTCTATATGAAAGCTTTCAGGGCGAGTCACTCTTTTCAAGAAAAATAAGAAAGAAATTCACTTGAGGAATATGCCACTGACGTTTCCTCGTCTTCCTACCAGAGACTCGTGCCTTCATAAGCTAAAATTTGTGACATTCTTATCATTTTTTTTCTGTTATTCTCATCACTGCAAAGAATGACAGCGGCAAAGTTTATAATAATATATATAAAAATATATATATATAAATATTATATATATATAATATTTTATATATATATAAATAAAATATATATATATATATAGGACAACCACGGGGGGGGGGTGATAATCTTTAGCTGAAGTACTCTCACACTTTTCAATACTGGGAACGCTTGGAAGCACTTGATTTGTACTCGTTGGAACGCAGGAGAGAGAGATATATCATAATCTACACTTGGAAAATCCTGGAAGGAATAGTCCCGAATCTGCACACAGAAATCACCCCCTACGAAAGTAAAAGACTGGGCAGGCGATGCAAAATACCCCCAATTAAAAGTAGGGGAGCCATTGGCACACTAAGAGAAAACACCATAAGTGTCCGGGGCCCAAGACTGTTCAATAGCCTCCCATCAAGCATTAGGGGAATTACCAATAAACCCCTGGCTGCCTTCAAGAGAGAGCTGGACAAATACCTAAAGTCAGTGCCGGATCAGCCGGGCTGTGGCTCGTACGTTGGACTGCGTGCGGCCAGCAGTAACAGCCTGGTTGATGAGGCCCTGATCCCCCGGGAGGCCTGGTCATGGACCGGGCCGCGGGGGCGTTGATTCCCGGAATAACCTCCAGGTCATCAGGAGCTGTGCAATGTTACAAGGGCAGCTACAGGAGAAATAGGGTAAGCTTTTTCAGAATATGGTAGCACCAACCTGTGACTGAGGGAGAGATGCCCAGCGGGATACCAACCACACACTCGGTCCCCCCCCCAAAAAAAAAAAAACTCCACCCCCATATGGGGTCGGGTGGAGTAGGCCCCAGAGTTTGCAGACAGCATGAGGTAAAATGACTAGGAGATATTTAATAGCCAGTCCTAAGCTTCTAACCGCTGGGAACGGGTCATGTGACGTAAGAAGCTACATTGCAGTAGTGAATCATTTACAAACAGAATGCAGCTAATATAAACAACCTTCTAACTAATGAAATAGAAGGAATAAATCCGTCTATTTCAGTGTCCTGGAGGTTACCCAGAACATTCCAAAATATTCAGGAAATACTTCGTGTCAATTAATGTGTCAATATGTCTGTGTGAATTATTCTATTCAGTCTTTTCTTATAATAACTAGGCAATTCCTGATATTTTAACACCATTACTATCATTATTATCCACTATCATCCGCTAATATCATTATTACCATTACAATATTAGTAACAACCTAATTCAATAAATCCCAAAACTAGTTGCAATCACCATGTTGCAATCAACTATGTGTACCTTGTACCGCTGTACCTAGACGGGTTAGGGCCTAAGTAGGTCACTCTGCATTTCTTTTGGGCTATGCTAGGATGATCGTACATGTGCACCCATACCTAAATGATCCCCCATGTCTACTTCCTTACTGCTGATGTTATATCGCTCAGATTGCAGTCTGTATTGCAGCACACTACCTAGAGCACCTGTTGCATTACGATACCTGTATGCAGTAATAGCTGGGTGGGTTATAACGACTGTCACGGCAGACCTAACATGTTAAATATCGACATTCGCAACGGACTTAACAAGATGTTATGTATTATATCGATATTCAAGACGGGCGTACCATGATGTTCAGTTTCCATACTCTGGTCGAACATAACCGAAACATCACGAAACTCCCGGGCATAAGGAGCAATTCTGCATTTTTGAATAACATTGTTGTTAAAGGCTGTGCACAATAGACCCCACTAAACAACTATCTAGTTTGTGCACCCCTTAATTTGA
>NC_069450.1:27636671-27649171 GCF_026875155.1 Cherax quadricarinatus
AGACACTACTCCATCATAATAGACACTACTCTCTCACAATAGACTCTTCTCCCTCTTAATAAAAATTAATTCTTTCCTTGAGATATAAAACTGCTTACGTATATTAATAAAACATCATTTCCAACTTCACATCTCCGAAAAAAAAACTGAAAATACGTCAGATCTTGGGTTCATAAAGACGTAAAAGTATATAAGCAACAAGCCAAAGTTTATTACAATATTCTGTGAACGCTGTGCTTTTAAAAAAAAAATCACTCCTTTCATGAAAAAGATTTTTGTGTGTCTTCGAGGAGCTATAAATATCGTGTGACACTATCAGGGTCGTGTAGGATAATTAATATAGATGTATATTAACGGGAAACGTAGTAGGTAATATGCAATAAGCTAGGCGGGTCCAATATCCGTGTTTTCCCTGTCATTATTAATTAGATTTGTGTTGACACGTTGTGAAAAAAAGAACTCAGGCGATACATAAATTTAAGTATTGTGTTGAAAATTCTCTGAATTGTATTTGCTGGTAGAAAACAAGATCAATGTTATTTCTTTCGTTTTTTTTTTTTTACTCAGATTTAGGTATAATTATTATGAAGAGAAATTACTGAAAGAACTGTTTATGAGTAAAATAAAAGGTAGAACTGATTTAAAAAAAACTAAGACGTATTTGAAAACGTTTAGGTTCGAGAACCAAGGCGTTTTCTAATAAATATATATGTTGTTTTTTTCGAGTGTCTTTTTAAACCAGTTGTCAGCAGCAAATATTTCCTACCAAATGACAGAACTATTGTCTTGTGTGCCAAGGCTGGATCACTGTGTTTTACAAGGGGCGTCTTTAACCTAGTGATGGGCTCTTGATCAAAGGATTTTAAGCTACCCTCCTAATCTACGGTACTTAGAGAATGTTGTGATAACTAAAAGTTGTATTAATTACAAAAAATAAACACTAATTCAATATATCAAAGAAATTCAAAGAGATAGATACTCGAATAAATTAAATAATAACTCTGGCAGTGATCATTTTAATAAGACGTACAATAAATTTAGTTATAACTTTAAGTTTATTTTTCTGTATATTGATCTAAACGAACACAATAGATGAGAAATTTGAGTTGTGTGTCTGACAGAAGCCTGAGCATACTGTCATACTCTTGCTACAGGAGCTGGCGCTTACACACCTCAGGCTGCTCAGTAATACTGCGTACCTATACGTTAAACTATGCTTAATACAATACAATATGTTTAGTAAAATCTCGGAGGTAAAGTGATTTTAACATACTTGCAATAAGCGAACTGCCTCCCACACACTTAACTGGTGCCCAGACTGGTCAGCTCCTTATGTTATCATATAGACTACGATTATATTATAAAAACCATGTATGTAATCACATAGTTACATTGTTACCTCGGGTAAGTTACAGTATACTAGCATGCAGCACTCTTAACACAGGTCAAGCTTGATTACTTCCTATTCTCCGGACACTATCAACTCTACACATATAGTACACTCATAAAATTAATAATGGTAATAATGTTGGTAGAATTACCGACAATATGTAAAGTAAAAGGACACAAGTGCAACTAATGTGACATTTTATTGTGGTAACGTTTCGCTCTCAAGGCTAGACTTTTATGTCTCATAATGCAATTCTTGAGCAATATTTTTTGCAATATCTTCCCCTCATAAGACAGAGACAATATTTATGGCGCTGTCCCACGGGAAATATAAGAGTGACAATATTTCTCTCTCCATATATATTATATATATATATATATATATATATATATATATATATATATATATATATATATATATATATATATATATAAATTTCGTTTTCTAGTTAAGATCCTTTTCAGTAGTAACAAGTGAATAAGGAGGAGCGGAGAGGAGGAGGAAAAGGAGAGAGGAGGGAAGGAATGAGAAGGCGAAAAATGGAAGAGGTTGGGAGTGAAACAGATACCAGAAAGGAAAGAAATAAAAGGAGGGAGAGGGGAGAGAATGAGGAGCATGGTGAGAGAAGGGACAGTTTGAAAGAGGAGAAGAGAGCTATGGTGGTGCTGGGGCTGGTAGTGACAATGGTAGTCGTGCCATGGGGTTTACAGTCCCTATGGATCTTTAATACCTTCTGTTTTTCAACTCCTCCTCCGCCTCTCCTAGTTTATTCTTGACGGATATGTTCTCTTTAAAATCTGTCACCGCTGTGGTCTACGGCGGCCATATTGATGCTGCCTCTCAACTCTGTGACACAACTGTCTATGCAACATCCACCTCCGTTCCTCCTTGTGCCTGTATGTCATACATTCTTGACACACACACACGCACACTCGAGGGAGTAACTCCGACTGAATGAATAGGTTTTTTTCCAGCCGTTACTGCTGGACGGAGGATGGAGCCTGCACTATTTCTCGTGCTGATCCACGAGGGTTTGACGCTACACACAAAAAATAATAATGAAAACCTGAAGGGTTACGTGCTTCTCGTTTACTTCTGCTAATTGATGAAGGAAAGATATAGAAAATATGTATTTTTAGAGTAAATGAAATGTTTCGTCAGTATTTTCCCAGAATACGTCCTTTCAGACCAGTCCCTTTCAGACCACGCCCTTTCAGACCACGCCCTTTCAGACCACGCCCTTTCAGACCACGCCCTTTCAGACCACGCCCTTTCAGACCACGCCCTTTCAGACCACGCCCTTTCAGACCACGCCCTTTCACACCACGCCCTTTCACACCATGCCCTTTCACACCACGCCGTCTCAGATCACGCCCTTTTTATACCAAGCCCTTTTTATACAACGCCCTTTCAGATCACGAACTTCTCAAACAACACTCTTTTCAGTGCATTTTCAGACAACGACCTTTTCAGAGCACATCTTTTTCTGACTATATCCTACACAGGCCACATCCTGCCAGTCTACATCCTACACACACCTAACATTTTATACAGATCACAGTCCTACCCACACCACATCCTACACACACCACATCCTACACACACCACATTTCTACCCACACCATATCCTACCCACACCACATCCTGCCCACACCATATCCTGCCCACACCACATCCTTGACAATATATAACAGGACTCACGTCAATTAGTCAAGAAAAAATATATAATTCAGGTACTTACTTGATGAACCCAAGTGTTTAAGTTTACACAGGTCTCAGACGTGGTTTACTTTCCACAGTTTCTACTGAGAAATTTCTGTGTAAAAATTGTCTATAAACAGGGTTGTAGCCTTTGTGGGAGACAGGGGGGCTAACTGCCCCTCCCCTCGCTGGAATAATATATATATATATATATATAATATATATATATATATATATATATATATATATATATATATATTATATATATATTTAATATATGTATATATATATATATATATATTTAAATATAGATATAATATATATAAATATATAAATCTAACATATCATATATTTATATATATATATATAATATAATATTTGAATGATAGCTCAGCCTTTCGTGTTGCAAAACAAATCATAGAGTTTTCAATGTTGTAGAAAGAGAGACTCCAGCAAACAACATGTGTTGTGTGTTACACCTGGTTTCGGTTGGAGGGTCGTGTGTGTGTGTGTGTGTTACTCACCTAATTGTACTCACATAATTGTGGTTGCAGGGGTCGAGACTCAGCTCTTGGCCCCGCCTCTTCACTGATCGCTACTAGGTCCTCTCTCTCTCTGCTTCCTGAGCTGTATCATACCTCTTCTTAAAACTATGTATGGTTCCTGCCTCCACTACTTCACTTGCTAGGCTATTCCACTTGCTGACAACTCTATGACTGAAGAAATACTTCCTAACGTCCCTGTGACTCGTCTGAGTCTTCAGCTTCCAGTTGTGACCCCTTGTCCCTGTGTCCCCTCTCTGGAACATCCTATCTCTGTCCACCTTGTCTATTCCCCGCAGTATCTTGTATGTCGTTATCATGTCTCCCCTGACCTTTCTGTCGTCCAGTGTCGTCAGTCCGATTTCCCTTAACCTTTCCTCGTACGACATTCCCTTGAGCTCTGGGACTAGCCTTGTTGCAAACCTTTGTACTTTCTCTAACTTCTTGACGTGCTTGACCAGGTGTGGGTTCCAGACTGGTGCTGCATACTCCAGTATGGTCCTAACATACACAGTGTACAGTGTCTTGAACGATTCCTTATTAAGATATCGGAACGCTATTCTCAGGTTTGCCAGGCTCCCGTATGCTGCAGCAGTTATTTGGTTGATGTGTGCCTCCGGTGATGTGCTCGGTGTTATGCTCACCCCAAGGTCTTTCTCCCTGAGTGAGGTCTGTAGTCTTTGTCCACCTAGCCTATACTCTGTCTGCGGTCTTCTTTGCCCCTCCCCAATCTTCATGACTTTGCATTTGGCTGGGTTGAATTCGAGAAGCCAGTTACTGGACCACATGTGCAGCCTGTCCAGGTCTTTTTGCAGTCCTGCCTCATCCTCGTCCGATTTAATTCTTCTCATCAACTTCACATCATCTGCGAACAGGGACACTTCAGAGTCTATTCCTTCCATCATGTCGTTCACATATATCAAAAATAGCACTGGTCCTAGAACTGACCCCTGTGGGATCCCGCTCGTAACAGGCGCCCACTGTGATACCTCTTCACGTACCATGACTCGTTGCTGCCTCCCTGTCAGGTATTCCCTTATCCATTGCAGTGCCCTCCCTTTTACATGCGCCTGATCCTCCAGCTTCTGCACTAATCTCTTGTGGGGAACTGTGTCAAAGGCCTTCCTGCAGTCTAGGAAAACGCAATCTACCCACCCCTCTCTCTCGTTGTCTTACTTCTGTTACCTTGTCATAAAACTCCAGGAGGTTTGTGATACAAGATTTGCCTTCCATGAACCCATGCTGGTTTTCATTTATAATCTTGTTCCTTTCCAGGTGTTCGACCACTCTCCTCCTGATAATCTTCTCCATGACTTTGCACACAATACATGTCAGAGAGACAGGGCTGTAGTTTAGCGCCTCGTTTTCTGTTTCCTTTCTTAAATATGGGGACTACATTAGCTGTCTTCCATTTCTCAGGTAGTTGCCCAGTTTCAAGGGATGTGTTGAAGATTGTGGTTAGAGGCACGCACAGCATCTCTGCTCCTTCTCTAAGGACCCATGGGGAGATGTTGTCCGGTCTCATCGCCTTTGAGGTGTCAAGGTCACTTAGGAGCTTCTTCACCTCCTCCTCAGTTGTTCGTATGTCATCCAACACTTGTTGGTATATTCCCTCTTGATGTTCCCTTCTGTGCTGTCTTCCCACAGCCCTTCCTGTCTCTACTGTAAAAACTTCCTTAAATCTCCTGTTTAGCTCCTCACATACCTCCTGATCATTTCTTGTGAGTTTTCCACCTTCTGTCCTTAATCTGATCACCTGATCTTTGACTGTTGTCTTCCTCCTGATGTGGCTATACAACAGTTTCGGGTCAGTCTTGATTCTCGATGCTATGTCATTTTCATACTGTCGCTGGGCCTCCCTCCTTACCTGTGCATACTCATTCCTGGCTCTGCGACTGATCTCCCTGTTTTCGTGTGTTCTCTGCCTTCTGTACTTTTTCCATTCTCTATTGCACTTTGTTTTTGCCTCCTTACACCATCGGGTAAACCAGAGGCTCGTTCTGGTCTTCCCGTTGTTACTGTTGCCCTTGGGAATAAACCTTTCCACTGCCTCCTTGCATTTTGTTGTTACATATTCCATCATTTCATTTACTGGCTTTCCTGCCAGTTCTCTGTCCCACTGGACCTCCCGCAGGAAGTTCTTCAACCCTATGTAGTCCCCTCTTTTATAGTCAGGCTTTTCCCATTCAACTCCTGTTATTCCCTCCACTTGCAGCTCTACTATGTATTCAAAGCACAGAACCACGTGGTCGCTAGCTCCTAGGGGACTCTCATACTTGATGTCCTCAATGTCTGAGCTGCCCAGGGTGAACACAAGGCCCAAAATCTTGCTGGTTCATCCTCCCCTCTCACTCTGGTAGTGTCCTTAACATGTTGGTGCATGAGGTTTTCCAGCAGCACGTCCAACATCCTGGCTCTCCATGTTTCCGGACCCCCATGTGGCTCCAGGTTTTCCCAGTCAATCTCCCTGTGGTTGAAATCCCCCATAACCAGCAACTTTGCTCTGCTGGAGTGAGCTCTTCTTTCCACCTCAGCAAGTGTGTCCACCATTGCTCTGTTGCTCTCTTTATATTCCTCTCTTGGCCTCCTGCAGTTCTGTGGTGGATTATACATCACTGCAATGACCACTTTATGTTCCCCGGAATGAAGTGTACATGCTATGTAGTCTCTTTCTCCCGTCTCATCTATGCCTTCCATTTTCTCGAATTTCCATCTGTTTTTTATGAGCAGAGCAACCCCACCTCCCCCCCTGCCCCTTCTGTCTTTCCTCATGATCTGGTATCCTGGTGGGAAGATTGCATCTGTTATTGTCTCCGTGAGTTTTATTTCTGTAACTGCTATGATGTCTGGGGACTTCTCATTGATTCTTTCTTGCCATTCCTCATGTTTATTCGTTAATCCATCTGCATTTGTGTACCAAACCTTCAACTTCTGTGTGTGTGTGTGTGTGTGTGTGTGTGTGTGTGTTGTGTGTGTGTGTGTGTGTGTTTGGGGGTAATGCAAATTTGAATGAGACATAACGAAAGCCCTTGGAGTTTAAAATTCAATATCCTTACTTTAAACATCCATTTTCATACTCTAAACATGCACTATTTCCTTACTCTAAGGACGTAAAAATATAAAGCAGCCTTTTTTAAAGAGGAATCATGCTATTCTCGATTCAAAAACTTGAATAACTTGCCAAATCACTGACAAAAAAATGGAAATCTTACGCCTGAGCACATTACCTATTCGGCTCCAATGGACTGAGAGAACATATCCTCCACCTCCCACCCGGGATCTCCTCTCAAACATCCTCCAATATAATCTACACGCACTTTACACGTCATATCCTTACAAAGGTTTACATTGTATTCAAAGATATACAAAGGAATACAAAAATATACAAAGTATGCAGAGGAAATCAAACAGCAACTAACTATTGTGCTGAGACGAGGCCTTATTCTTACAGAACGCTTTAATGTGGTGCTTAAAATGTACGAACATGAAGAGATTCCAGTCATCTCTTCTTATATATAAAATTAAATTATTATATATATATATATATATATATATATATATATTATATATATATATATATAATATAATATATATATAATATATATATATATATTATATATATATATATATATATTGTGTGTGTATATTATACACACACACAGAAGGGGATCGAAATACACAGATCAGTTAATCTTCTGAGTTTCTCTCTGCGTGTGGGTTGTTATTGAGCATTTAAATATATCTAAACATCGTGATGGAAGCCATCAACACAGTTATGTTTTAAGAGAGATCTATTATTCCTCATTTTGCCTGTATTCTGGATTTCTGGCTATTTTCTGATTCATGAGTTGAAGATAGTCTAGAATTAGCTGAAACGTAGTCCAAAAATTTTTCCTCCCATTCTGGTTTAGTTGTGAATTTCTGCAGCTACGGTACTGTGACTTTTATTATTTGATCCGTTCCTGCTTGGTGAAAGGTAAACACTTGCCCTTGCGAGGCGGGACAGGAGTGGATCGCAAGTGCTGCTTGACACACGAAAAAATTACTCGTGCATTTTGTTTCTCGGGTTAAGTTGAGACGAGTGGTAGTATGCCAGCGAGAGTTAGTTTGTGCTCTCCACGAAGCTTTAGATCGGACGAGAGGCAGAATATACGACAGTCTTGGGAGAAAAAACTTTCTCTCAGGTTAGTAACCAGGGAAGGTTAATATTCCAGGGCAACCAAGCGAAGTGGATAATATCCATTGAAGTTGTTAGTCCCTCTTCCCTAAGGATGAGCCTCACAAGAGCCGACAGTCACTTAAGTACCTACTTATCGCTAATGGAACGGGGACAGCAGGTGTAAGGGTACCTGTACATACGTATCGATGTACCAAGGGGTCGAACCTGGGTTCTTTCTGTGAGCCAAACCCTTTATTTTCATCAGCCATGACTAGAAACATGTAAGTGCGTGGCTGAGGTAGATGGGAGCATCTGTGTTGCTGAGGTTGGTATTGACCCGTGAACCCCAGACATTGATTATTGCTGGAGAAAGGGAAAAAATGTTCATCACGTCCTCCCACTGCTCTCAGCCACCCCTTTGCCACCCCCAACCGCCCCCTGCTAACCCCCAGCCGCCCCCTTGCCACTCTTCCTTCCCCCCCTCAACCGTCACTCTTATACCTCCCCTCAGCAAACTCATTACTTTCTACATGTCAAAATATGAAGAAGGTGATCAGAGTTTTTTAAATCACGACGAGACAAATTTTCTTAATACGACGTATGGACGAAAATAACAATATTTCTTTTAAAATTTTATAGCTTTACGATAGTTATTGTGCTCATGAGCCGAATAATATCACAAGTACTCGAAGTCTGTTAACCTATGATGAGAAATTAATAGAATACCTCCACGACTATATTGGACAAGAAAAATTAGTCAATGTACATACGAATACGAAATAAAGCTATTGCCAATGAACCACGACAGTGGGGTTGAAACCTAATGCGAAGTGATTCCTTTAGAACTTCCCAGGCCAGTGCATAAAACCTCAGTGACCAGCTGACTAGCAATAAGATTCATATACAAATAGGTATATTTCTATACACCATAGGGAGGCTAGCATGGGCCCCACTGTGACCACATAGGGCCCATGGTAGCTTCCCTTTCTGTGGTCAGTTAGAACGGTTTGAGATCTATTAGTATATATGAGAAAGTTGATAGAATAGCTCCAGGACTATTAGTAAATGAGAGAAAGCGATCAGTATAGTTTGAGGCCTATTCTTGCAGTTGAGAAACCAAATTAGAATAGTTTTAAGCATAGAATAGTTTGTAGAGCAGTGGTAGAGCAGTGGTAGAGCAGTGGTAGAGGAGAGGTAGAGGAGAGGTAGAGCAGTTGTAGAGCAGTTGTAGAGCAGTTGTAGAGGAGAGGTAGAGGAGAGGTAGAGGAGAGATAGAGAGAGGTAGAGAGAGTAGAGGAGAGGTAAAGGAGAGGTAGAGAGAGGAGAGGAAAGAGGAAGTAAGGAAGTAGAGAGATGTAGAGGAATGTAGAGGAGAGGTTAGAGTGGTAAGCATGGTAGACTTGGCAGAAACACAAGCTGGACATTTGAAAGAGTAAAAAGAAAGTTTGATGCTTTTAATCTTACATCCTTAGTGGACCCCGACACCCATTGTTGTGAAGCAGTCAGTTGTCTCTCCTCTACCTTGTACTCTCTCTCCTTGATGATACTCTGTGTCTTCTCTACCTTGTACTCTCTCTCCCTTGATGATACTCTGTGTCTTCTCTACCTTGTACTCTCTCTCCTTGATGATACTCTGTGTCTTCTCTACCTTGTACTCTCTCTCCTTGATGATACTCTGTGTCTTCTCTACCTTGTACTCTCTCTCCTTGATGATACTCTGTGTCTTCTCTACCTTGTACTCTCTCTCCTTGATGATACTCTGTGTCTCCTCTACCTTGCACTCTCCTTGATGATACTCTGTGTCTCCTCTACCTTGTACTCTCTCTCCTTGATGATACCCTGTGTCTCCTCTACCTTGTACTCTCTTTCCTTGATGATACCCTGTGTCTCCTCTACCTTGTACTCTCTCTTCTTGATGATACCCTGTGTCTCCTCTACCTTGTACTCTCTCTCCTTGATACCCTGTATCTCCTCTACCTTGTACTCTCTCTCCTTGATGATACCATGTATCTCCTCTACCTTGTACTCTCTCTCCTTGATGATACCCTGTGTCTCCTCTACCTTGTAATCTCTCTCCCTGATGATATCTTGTCTCTTGTGTACCTGGTCACAGACTGGGCCGCGGGGGCGTTGACCCCCGGAACTCTCTACAGATATATTCTCCAGGTGTACCCTGTACCCTCTCTATCTCTCTCTGATGATGCCCTGTGTCTCTTGTGTACCCTCTGCGTTCCTGAACATGCTGATGATGATCTCTGCCTCTCGTGTACCCCTGTACTTGTTCTCTCTTATGATGCCCACTGTACGTAGGTACTCACACCTGTTTTGTGTCTCCTTCACGCTCGTACCTTTCATACATAACACAAATTTGAGATATTTCTTGTATCATATCAACATCATATCAAGAAAACTCACATGGCTTTAAAATCAATTTTTCATAGGCTGTGTCAAGTTAACTTCATACTGACTCCACTGCATCCTTTCAGGCGCTCTTGATTCAAGGAATTGCAGCTAAACCCTTCCCAGTATTTGGTCAACCCTAATTTCGAACCAATCTCCAGGTGTTTTATGAACCCCAAAAGTCACAGAAAGCAATATCTGGAAAATAATCAAGATTCAGATCTGCCGATGACATTTTTACTCTCTGGAAAGTGGAAAAGCAGTCGTTTGATACTTTTCTGGAAAAATTTATCGATATAGTTCCCAGCATGACACTCTCTTTAAAAAGTCGACGAGAGGAAGAGAAGACCGAAATTGGCTAGGAGAAAGTCTCTGAGCGCAAGAGATTCAGTGTGTTAATTTGTTATGGCCATCCTATGGATGACAGTCATCCCATCCCCATCCTGTGAGGTTTTAATTACCCCATAACCAACCCATCCCGTGGGGTAGTAGTCATCCCATACCAGTCTTGTGGGATGGTAGTCATCCCATACCCGTCGTGTGGGGTGGTAGTCATCCCATACCTGTCGTGTGGGGTGGTAGTCATCCCATACCATCCTTTCTGGTGGCAGTCATCCCATAGCCTATCCTGCAGGCGGAAGTCCGAAGATAGAAAGGGAATAAGGTTATGCATGGCTAGTAGCCCAGCCATCCACTAACTGTCAAGTGGATGTCGTTACTCAGCCAGAGGCTTCCTGAGAAGAAAAATGGATGATGATGGCTCTTTCTAGTCCACATTTTGAAGGTCCAGCGGTCCGTTCCTACACAGGTACTAAGTCCCGCAGGTCTCGAGTCCCTTTACACAGTCAGCATAGTAACCTCAGTGACTTTGGGAAAATAGCTTATGTGTCGAAGTGGCCAGATTGTTGTTGTTGTTGTTGTTGATGTGTTGTGTTTCTCGTCAAAGTCATTCGTGGGCAATTTTTTGGAGTCAAATGTTTTTGTTACGCTCACCACAAAAAACGATCCTCAGCTATTCTCATGACGTAATCTTGGAAATAAAAACTTGACGATGTTTAGTACCGTTTGAATGGCGGGACAACGTTTTGCTCTGCGTAGAGTTCTTCAGAGGGGAAAAAAACGTTGTCTTTTCTTCGCCATTTTGTTCCGTCCTGGACTAAAGTCTCGGGTTTAAAGCTTGAGAGTTGCCAGTGAGTAGTTGCAGCCTGGGTATTGTCAGGTTCCTTCAGTCTTGTTAATGTTGAGGTTTCCCTAACATTATTTCATCATACAGGATGACTCGAAACCTGAAACCACAACTAGGTGAGTACACACACACACACACACACACACACACACACACACACACAACACACACACACACACACACATTGCTGTCTCTCCATCCCCAGGTTGCATTATGCAAGGCGCCTCACACATTACACAGCTTACAAGTTGACTCTGTAATTTTCACTTAGCCAAGATCTCGCCAGATTTGGGATATTGTAAAAGCATATTTTATTATTCCTTGTTTCTCTCTGTTTCTGGTGTTTAATTATGTCTTCCTGTCTCGTGTATTTTTTTTTATTCCATTGAATTTACAAGCTATGAGTTGTTATTCTACCTAAGCTCATTCCAAAACCCCGTCCACTCTCAGGTGTGCTACTAAGCTTTACAAAGGCACCCAAAGCAATCGAATAACTCACAGGTACCTATTTAAACTGCTAGGCGAACAAGGGCAATAGGTGTAATGAATATTTTTACATTAATGGTTTATAAAAGGTACCAAGTGTTGCCAAGATATAAGAAGATTTAGTCAAATATCTCCGCCCGTTTTAGATTGGAACCAGATCAATTACTAGGATATTAATGGGTAACTCGCGTTGTACTGATCATCACATCGTCATTATAGCTCACAACTGTATGTAAATCACCAGTTATCACTAATTATATCCATTAGTACAGAAGTATCCATTAGTATCCAGAAGTACACTGGCAGGTTCCCTCTCTTAACACTACTACTTTACTGAAGATTTACAAGAACTATAATGAGTTGGTCAAAAGAATTATCATCATTAACATCATCATACTCTACTGCCTCGTTATACTAAGAGTGTAAGCCACCTTTTTCCATAGCTTATAAAAGTGATACCTTGCGCCCTTATTTTTCCTCCATGTAGGGAGATTACTCCCTTCCTAACTTTTCTCTTGAGGCTTAACACATAACCAGCTTATCCCTTGAGTTAATGCCCCCTCCCGTCCACTCACCTTGAATTTATTGAACCCCTTCAGGTTTGTAGTTTTCACGTTGTCAAGGGCTTTCTTACAT
>NC_069450.1:27651671-27671671 GCF_026875155.1 Cherax quadricarinatus
TTCTCAATATTCTTCTCTGATTGTATAGTATTAATTCCTAATCTTTTCTTTATGGCTACTTACGCCAGGTTTCTGGGAGGGGAATGATACATAATATTATAAGAGTTTATTTACAATGAGAAATAGGTTGCAATATAACAGGCAGAGCGTAACTTACAATTCGTTACGATTCCTCTTAGTAGATCACTTCGGAGGTTTGCTTAATAGTCCTAAAGGACTGCAGCCTTGTCTTTCTCTCCACCATCCATGGAGGCTAAACCCGATCTATCGTTTGTGGCTGGTAGCTCCACTCCCTCTATGATGAAGGAACAAGTAACCCCTTATTTTGCACCTCCGTTTCAAACTTAAGTGATAGACCGATGAGCAGACTTCACAAGTGTGTTCCGGAGCTCAGTTTCTTACTTTTACTCTCTATATTACGTGTTTCAGAGATAGTAAAACCCTTGCATTGTCTCATGTTCAGAGAACTCTTCTGTACGATAACGCCATACCGGAATTTGATGTCAAGCTTCGGAGATCGGAATATCAAGGTGGATCTGCCGAAAGTCAAAATCATCCACATTTCTGCCGCAGCTGACGGGAAAGGTAAGCTAATGAGGATGAATTTCCTCAGGCTCTTCTAATGGAAGGTTATTAGGATACTGAAGAACCCTCTCCACCGGAGCTCCCACATAAGACCTCTTCCACCGGAGCTCCCACAGGAGACCTCTCATACCGAGGACCAAACAGGATAACTCTCCCACCATGGCTCCCTCAGGAAGATGAAAGTCCTCAGCGTTCACAAAACTATCCCAATACCAAGTCTCTGGCGTTTGGGTCTCTGGCGCAGATGATAAATACTTTCCAATTATTTTCTGTCAGACTTTGAACTTCAATAGTTTGGGCAAGATTTTCTGCTGGTCTTTGTGTGTTGTGTGGCATGTCAGTGGTCAGAGGACCACGGAGACAATGGTCACAATATAAACAGTACAGAGAGCTACGGAAACAATGAGCACAATAAACAACGCAAGATCCAAATGGCGTACTGTAGACAATAGTGAAAGAAAAAACGATACGTTGCAAAACAATCTTTGTTTTAAATACAACGTTCCACTCTGTGTAAATAACTTGATAAAGCACTCCTGAGAATTAAACATTCTCTCAAATAATAACTTGTTCCAGAAAGTGTATCTTTTGTCATAAACAGAACAGGTACATCACTGTCTATATTTTGTTAGCAGTGAACAGGCTACGGAAAGAGAACTGGTGTAAGTTAGTTTGGGCGAGATCGCTTACACGATGATCATTAAATACTTATGTAACCTCTTCAACACCAGTCAAAGATGACTTAAGTTCCCTTACTTTAATCCCTAAAACAGGAATTTAGTAAACTCTGTATATATTCATTAAGAGATTTAAGTGACCTCACTGTATATATATATGCACTAAGAGATTCAAGTGAACACAGTATATATATATATACCGAAAGATATACATCTATCGGTGTATTTCACCTTACAAATGTGATTACCTAGATATTAGCGAAAATAAATACAGAATATGTATGCAAATTAACCCAACTAATATTGTCTAGCACATTTTGTTTTTAAGTTGTTTTCATTTTGTGTCCCAGGAAAATTGTATTGTATACCTGGAGGGTGTTCCGGGGGTCAACGCCCCCGCGGTCCGACCAACTATATTTTCTATCCTCTTGTATATCATTCTCTATTATTTCGTGAGTGGGAGATGAGAAAGAGCTGAATGTTAGTCTCTCAGTATAAGTGACTAGTGTATCCAGACTACTCTATTTCCTTCTGATGAATGGCCTGTACAGTGTTGATGTTACTTGTTTGTAACAATATATATATAAGAATGTTCTAGAGTGTTAGGGGAATGACGCTGCAAACGTTTATTTGAAGTACGTTTCGCTAACCTGTGAGAGAAACGTTTTCCAAAATTAACGTTCTCATTGTTCCTTTGCTCTGCCTGCTGCCTCGGGGGGATCTGCAGCAAGCTAGCGTATGTTACTTGCCCAGCTCTTGGTAATTTCAGAATAGATTTTTCGATCCGTCTATCGTCTAAGATCCAGCATAAAGGCGACTGAACCGAAGAGCAATTCTTCTACCACACTTACCGGTGACTTTCTGCTTTTCAGATGGACCAATTTATCAATGGAACTGAGAGGTACACTACTGACAAAAGCTAAGGAAAAAAACTTTCGAAACATTGCCACAATAAAAGCTGGCTTCACGAAATGTCTTTTGTTCTGAGTATAATTATGCTGAGTGATTATTCATGATTTGAATGTTGCATGGTCCGAATAGTAAACATTTGATGTTTGAACGTTGCAGCGAGGAGGACGTTAGATTCAGGGAAAATGTCATATATGACCTACTGAATGACATCATGAGGACGTGTGTCCACGAAGAAATATCGATATTAAAAGGATGCATTTTTGTTTTTCAATCTGCCGTGTTAGACTCCACTGTAGCCACAAACCACGTCTTACACAATACTCTGCCACACTACAATACACTCGCTCGAGGGTATAGATTAGCTCATGTGACTTTCATACTTGCCAATGCGCTTTGTTTACCAATGTTAAAGAAATTCTTAGTTCTCGCAGTATAAAATTATTCAGTGCTGGAGTGACAAGCATGTAATTAGCTCAAGAATTATATTCCTTACAATTATATTAAATATTAAGAATGTATTGTATTAGGATTATATAGTGTTAAGAATTATATGAAGTTTTGGAATTACATTAAGTATTTGGAATATATTATGTATTGTAATCATTTTAAGAGCTAGAATTATAGGCAGAGTAGTACAGAGATTCCAAATTCAATTATTGTTAGATAAGCTGACCTGGCAGTTACCTAAGTCCATATGTCAGGTGCAGAGTGGGATTAATTACTGAGCTGCTGGAGAAACACGTCCTCCCACACACATACACACCCACACAAGTACATACATACACACTTACACACATAATCACTTACCCACCCTAAAACATGTTACCGCTTCCCCTGAGGATGTTACCCACAACAGTCGACCAGTACCCAGCTGCCTTACTGGGTTAACAGGGGTAAACAGCTGTCAAGGTAACATGTTCAACCTGTTAGCCCTCTCCAGGATTAAACCCGGGTTCATAAATAACACGCACATAGAAGAGAGGAGCTTACTACGACGTTTCGGTCCGACTTGGACCATGGTCCAAGTCGGACCGAAACGTCGTCGTAAGCTCCTCTCTTCTAAGTGCGGGTTATTGTATATCGTTCCAGTCACGGTATTGTGCCTTTTTTTTGTTATTTAAACCCGGGTTCCTCGGGTGTGAGAAGGAGTTCTCAGAGATACACGAACTGGTCATTCACGATCTATCATTCCACTTATGAGTTTAAACCTTCTTCTTGACTCTTTCCTGCACTATCAAGCTTTACTCCGATAATTATTATTATAGTCCAGGAAAAGGCAAGTCATCAAGTTTGATTCAAGAAAGACTGTACTCCACTTTTCCTTTTTTTCATTTAGCAAATCCAGACACAAGCGCGATGTGCTGCTGTCCTATATTACATGACCGCTACAGAGTGCGGTCAAAAGCTAGCTATGTTGCCTGTCACATTCCATCACACAGGATGAGTCGTATACATAATGTTGATATATGTTAGCATGACCTGGGAGACTTCAGGATATCGCCAAGTATTCCATTAAAGGTTCAACAGCTACGACATTCTGAACTGGAACACCTCGGTAGGGCAGTGACGAAACCTTCAAGTATTCCATGAAAGTCCAGCAACTACGACATCTTTATGAGTTTGGTTCCAGTAGAGCTGGAGTCACTATAACTTAGGAGTTACCTCTCAGAATAGCCTATCCCACAGACGGGACAAATATCTTTTCCATGAAGATATCGTCCTGGTGACAGAACGGTGCAACAACACTTGTATTTGAGGGAAAAAAAAAAAGGGGAGAGGATTTTTTACTACATTATATATCTGGGAATACACACCAGCGCTTCATGGCCCTTACGGGTTTAATAACAACAATAATAATAATAGACATACAAGCATACATACATACATTCACACATACACATATAAACACATACATACGCACACACATACATATTCATATATACACACACATATACATACACACATATACATACATTCATACACTCATCATAAAGGAGTTTGCATCAAAGACAGACGTTGCAACTCTGGTGATTTCCCTGCTCACAACCACATGTTAATTACTAAACTCTCACTCTCGACTCGGCCTGAGTTTAGTAGAGAGGAAAGGGAAGACAGGGTGGGAGACAGGGTGGAAGCGGGTGGAAGCAGGTGGGAAGGCCAGGGTGGGAAGCAGGTGGAAGGCAGGGGAAGGCAGGGTGGGAAGGCAGGGTGGGAAGGCAGGGTGGGAAGGCAGGGTGGGAAGGCAGGGTGGGAAGGCAGGGTGGGAAGGCAGGGTGGGAAGGCAGTGTAGGAAGACACTGTAGGAAGGCACTGTAGGAAGGCAGGGTGGGAAGGCAGTGTAGGAAGACAGGGTGGGAAGCAGTGTGGAAGGTTAGGGTTGGAAAACAGGGTGGGAAGGCAGTATAGGAAGGCAGGGTGGGAAGACAGGGTGGGAATGGAGGAGGGAGTAGATAACGTGGATAGGGTGGTACAGTAGTTGGATGAGTTTAGGCAGGGAGGGTTTGGAGGAAAGGGAGACTGGATAGTGTTGGAGTGAGGTAGACGGGAGACAGATAAGAGAAGGATGATAGTGTGAGCAGAGGTAAAGAGAGTATCTCTCATAGTGACAAGGGATCACTATTTTTCACACACACCATTTTTCCCTCATGTTTACTAGTTGATACTGGAATGTAGGAGAGGATATAGTGGTGTGCGTGATATGTGATGGTGTGTGTGTGTGGTGTGTGTGTGGTGTGTGTTGGTGGAGTGTGATGGTGTGTGTGTGTGTGTGTGTGTGTGTGTGTGTGTGTGTGTGTGATGTGTGATGGTGCGTGGGTGGGTGTGATGGTGTGTGTGATGATGATGGTGTGTGTGATGTGTGGTAGTGTGTGTGATGTGTGGGCGGTGTGTGGGTGTGTGTGGATGTGTGTGATGTTGGGGGGTAGCGTGTGATGGTGTGTGGGTGATATTGCACGTTGTGATGTTCTGTGATGTGTAGGTGGTGTGTGTGGTGGTAGTACAGCTCTGGATGGCTGTGTTGTGGCAGGTGGTGGTAGTGGCGTTGTGACTGGCGGGTGGTGGTAGTGGCGTGGGGTTGTCTGGGGGTTGTCAGGTGGTGGCAGTGGTGTTGTGGTTGTCGGGGTTTGGTGGCAGTGGTGTTGTGGTTGTCAGGTGGTGGCAGTGGTGTTGTGGTTGTCAGGTGGTGGCAGTTGGTTGTGGTGTTGGGTTTGTCAGGTGGTGGCAGTGGTGTTGTGGTTGTCAGGTGGTGGCAGTGGTGTTGTGGTTGTCAGGTGGTGGCAGTGGTTTGTTGTGGTGTCAGGTGGTGGCAGTGGTGTTGTGGTTTGGGCAGGTGGTGGCAGTGGTGTTGTTTTGTCGGGGTGGTGGCAGTGGGTTGTGGTTGTCAGGTGGTGGCAGTGGTCGTTGTGGTTGTCAGGTGGTGGCAGTGGTGTTGTGGTTGTCAGTTGGTGGCAGGGGGTGTTGTGGTTGTCAGGTGGTGGCAGTGGTGTTGTGGTTGTCAGGTGGTGGCAGTGGTGTTGTGGTTGTCAGGTGGTGGCAGTGGTGTTGTGGTTGTCAGGGGGTTTGGCAGTGGTGTTGTGGTTGTCAGGTGGTGGCGGGGTGGGGGTTTGTGGTTGGTCAGGTGGTTGGCAGTGGTGTTGTGGTTGTCAGGTGGTGGCAGTGGTGTTGTGGTTGTCAGGTGGTGGCAGTGGTGTTGTGGTTGTCAGGTGGTGGCAGTGGGTTGTGGTTGTCAGTGGTGGCAGTGGGTTGTGGTTGTCAGGTGGTGGCAGTGGTGTTGTGGTTGTCAGGGGGTGGCGGTGGTTTTTTGTGGTTGTCAGGTGGTGGCAGTGGTGTTGTGGTTGTCAGGGGGGTGGCCCAGTGGTGTTGTGGTTGTCAGGTGGTGGCAGTGGTGTTGTGGTTGTCAGGTGGGGCAGTGGTGTTGTGGTTTGTCAGGTGGTGGCAGTGGTTTTTGTGGTTGTCAGGTGGTGGCAGTGGTGTTGTGGTTGTCAGGTGGTGGCAGTGGTGTTGTGGTTGTCAGGTGGTGGCAGTGGTGTTGTGGTTGCAGGTGGTGCAGTGGTTTTGTGGTTGTCAGGGGTTTGGCAGTGGTTTTGTGGTTGTCGGGTGGTGGCAGTGGTGTTGTGGTTGTCAGGTGGTGGCAGTGGTGTTGTGGTTGTCAGGTGGGTGGCAGTGGTGTTGGGGGTTGTCAGGTGGTGGCAGTGGTGTTGTGGTTGTCAGGTGGTGGCAGGGGTGTTGTGGTTTGTCAGGTGGTGGCAGTGGTGTTGTGGTTGTCAGGTGTGGCAGTGGTGTTGTGGTTGTCAGGTGGTGGCAGTGGTGTTGTGGTTGTGGGTTGGTGGCAGTGGTGTTGTGGTTGTCAGGTGGTGGCAGTGGTGTTGTGGTTGTAGGTGGTGGCAGTGGTGTTGGGGTTGTTGTCAGGTGGTTGGCAGTGGTGTTGTGGTTGTCAGGTGGGGCAGTGGTGTTGTGGTTGTCAGTGGTGGCAGTGGTGTTTGTGTTGTCAGGTGGTGGCAGTGGTGTTGTGGTTGTCAGGTGGTGGCATTTGGTGTTGTGGTTGTCGGGTTTGGTGGCAGTGGTGTTTGTGGTTGTCAGGTGGGTGGCAGTGGTGTTGTGGTTGCCCAGGTGGTGGCAGTGGTGTTGTGGTTGTCAGGTGGTGCAGTGGTGTTGTGGTTGTCAGGTGGTGGCAGTGGTGTTGTGGGTTTTTCAGGTGGGGGGCAGTGGTGTTGTGGTTGTCAGGTGGTGGCAGGGGTTTGTTGTGGTTGTCAGGTGGTGGCAGTGGTGTTGTGGTTGTCAGGTGGTGGTCAGTGGTGTTGTGGTTGTCAGGTGGTGGCAGTGGTGTTGTGGTTGTCAGGTGGTGGTAGTGGTGTTGTGGTTGTCAGGTGGTGGTAGTGGTGTTGTGGTTGTCTGTGGTTGTCAGGTGATGGTAGTGATGTGGTTATCATGTGGTGGTTGTTGTGTAAAGAGCAACTACTTAAGCCTGTTTAGCCCTTTCTTGCAACAAATAAACAGGACCGAATATCCTGTTCTAAATGGAATCATTGAAGGGTTCAGTAGTAAACAATCACAATGGTTCTTTCCGGTTTTTTATTAAGTTTCTTAATAAAACATAGAAGGGTTTTATATTAACTTTAAAAAGGTCGCACCATAAAACAGAGTGCTCATGAAATTTATACTTTAGTTCACTTAAAAGATAATACACAATATCCTATCTTGATTATAGTACTGAATGGCTCTAGTATCATAACACATTCACTTCACATAATAACACTTTGCTAGACTCATTCCCAATGAGACAGAAAACGTAACACTTCGATAATAATTCATTCTTATTCAACTTTCAAAATATACTAAGTGAGATTAGGAATATTCTACACTTAAAGGAGTTCTGAGGCGAGTCTGTCTCCCATGACTTTTTCGCCGTCCTCTTTGAACCAATACTGCTTAAACCCGCTCCTAGAAGAGCTAGGGACAATCACCAGCGTCTCCAATACAGCGACACACACTTCGTCCGAGATGTTTCTGTCTGATACCGTTCGAGGTGCTGGAGGGTCACTAGGGAACCTCATGTAAGACCAGAAGGTTAAATCCAGGAATCAAGGAGCTTCTCTCACGAAAGGTGAGAGTGGATTGCCCTATAACAGAATTCTCAGACTGACGTCACCTCGGATTAAGAGGGGACAGTGGCTAAACGACAGCCGGGTAGTAAACAACTGTACCCGTAGTTTACATCGTCGAAACATCCTATCTATTTACACAGCTAAATAAATTAAGGCCAGATAATATTATAAAGTACTCTATCCTCATTTTAGCTACTAATGAGGCTAGAAATAATATAATATTAAGTGAAAAAGCCAGTTACATATACATCATACCTGACCTAGAAGGTTCACAAACGAGGGGCGTAACAGTGGTAGTGATGTAGTTGTAATGTAGTGGTAACGGTGTTGTTGTTGTCAGGTGGTGGTAGTGGTGTTGTGACTGGCAGGTGGTGATAGGGGTGTTGTGGCTGGCAGGTGGTGATAGTGGTGTTGTGGCTGGCAGTTGGTGAGTGGTGTTGTGGTTAACTTTTGGATTGTGGATAGTGGGTAGTAGTAGTAGTAGTAGGAACGCTGCTGTGTTGTCTCCCTGCAGTAAACACACCATCATGAGTGATCATGTTGTAGTACGGGTGCAAGACATTATCACTCAGGCACACCAGGAACAGAAATCCATTGAAGTGAACAAGGAGATACAGCTGGAATGTGACGTTAGTAACTTACTGGTCAGAGATAAGAACACACTGGAGAAGAAACTTATCAGAGATGAAGATCAGTGTGATGCCTACCTGTGTTCCTTAGCTCGTGATGGCATCCAGGCTCTTCTGACAAAAGTGTAGGATTTACCATCAGAACAGATTGATAATTCTATATATGTCACATTACCAAAGCCAGTCACAAAATTACCAAGGGAGAAACCTGTACCTAAAGGCAAAGAAATAACCAAGTGGGAACAGTATGCTCGTGAGAAGGGAATTAAGAGGAGGAAGAAAGACAAGAAAGTTTGGGATGAAGTTCTCAAGCAATTTGTACCTCGGTATGGATACCGTAAAATACTAGCAGAAAAAGAGAAGAACTGGGTTAAAGAAGTTCCTGATAATGCAGACCCATACGAGGATCAGTTTGCCAAAGCAGCAGAGATAAAGAAGGAAAATATAGCCAAAAATGAGTATCAGCGCTTGCGAAATATAGCCAAGCACAGAAAACTGAAGGTTCCTAATGTTGGAGTCACTGGAAATGAATATGCTTCAGCTAAAGTTCTGGGATTAGCCACGCATTATGCACGACGTGCAACGGCTTCATTGGGCAAATTTCAGCCGGATCTTCCAAATGAGAAAAAAGTTAAGGGTTTGGGCAAGAAACGTAAGCACGAAGAAACCACTGGTGATGCCGAGGTTGAGAAGAAACGGTACATGGCAGTTCTTGAGAAGATTGACAAGCCAGACCTGAACCTGGAGGGAGCAGTCCATAAGCAGATCAGAGATGAGAATGTTATAATGGATCTGGAACTGCAGGTGGGAAGAAATATGGCAAAAGATCAAAAATGGGTGGCAGGCACCGAACTAAATCAGATCATAGAGCTGCTAAACTGGGCAAGGGTTATCATAAAATGAAAGCCAAAACAAAGAGCAAAGCTAAATTTGGGGGCAAAGGAAAGGGTGGGGTAAAAGGAATTTTGGGGATATGAGAAAGGGTGCAGGTAAGGGTAAGGGTGCAGGTAAAGGTAAGGGTGCAGGTAAAGGGAAGGGTGTTGGTAAAGCTAAACGTTAAAAGGCTGTTTTCATTGTTTTAAATTAAAATGCACCTATGACATTATACAAAAGAATATATTACCTGTATATTGTTGGTATGTAGTTAAATAAATGGTGACAGCTGTTGAAAAAAAAAAAGTAGGAATAGTATCAATCACACAAGTAAACTGGTATTGATAAGTGTACATACAAGACGTATACAACATCGTGTATTATACACTGTATCTGCAGCTGTTATCTAGGAATCGTTTCAATTAAGTAGCTTAACAAATACACAAATATTATCAGTCTGGGTCACTATAACTACTCAAAAATCAACTTATTTTTTCTATCAGAAAACATTAACTCTGTCAGATCGTATTATCAGCCTTTAAAACATTTAAGTTTCGATACACTCAAATATGAAGAAATATCTGAAGTGCAGAATGTGTCAAAAACTCCAAAAAAGTAGAATAAAACTTCGAGGCAGGAGATGCAAAACAAACGTCTGTAAAAATTTTATCACAGTAGAGCTACAGCAGAATGGAACAAACTAGCCGTTGAAGGTGCGAGCCTGAGGTCGGTGCAGTCATTTAAGAACCAGTTGAACATGCACAACAGGACACAATTAGACACTCTGTAGTGACAAACTGTAATTAATTTATAACAAAAAAAGGCACAATACCGTGACTGGAACGATACACAAATAACCCGCACATAAAAGAGAGGAGCTTACGACGACGTTTCGGTCCGACTTGGACCATTTACAAAGTCACACTGGTCCAAGTCGGACCGAAACGTCGTCGTAAGCTTCTCTCTTTTATGTGCGGGTTATTTGTGTAATTAATGGATTCCTCTACACACAGCTCATTGGATAGCGGTGGATCACCACCAGCAGTTCGCAAGGAATAGTGCTAAAAAGTTGAGGTAGTTAGTAGCCCATAACTTCAATCCATTTCTATCTCTTGTACATTGTGAACTCAATTTTTTCGTTACGAAATGATGTATTTTTTCACCTATTTTTTGCCGGCGTAAATTGGCTTTTCTACCCAATCCGCGAACATTTATATAATACATATAATATTTATCTTTATCATGAACTCCCATGTACAAAATTAAGACTACACTAATAAAGAGAGACGTATACTAACATAAACATAGTTTGTACCAACACAAGGGAGCTGTGGTTAAAAGCAGTGTTTACTGTATTGATTCAACACAGCCGCCAACCGTTAAAACCATAATAAGCGTTCACTGGGGTATTATATACGCTATGACGCTTTCATCTATGTATATATAATATATATATATATATATATATATATATATATATATATTATTTTTTTTTTATTATCACACCGGCCGATTCCCACCAAGGCAGGGGTGGCCCGAAAAAGAAAAACTTTCACCATCATTCACTCCATCACTGTCTTGCCAGAAGGGTGCTTTACACTACAGTTTTTAAACTGCAACATTAACACCCCTCCTTCAGAGTGCAGGCACTGTACTTCCCATCTCCAGGACTCAAGTCCGGCCTGCCGGTTTCCCTGAATCCCTTCAAAAATGTTACTTTGCTCACACTCCAACAGCACGTCAAGTATTAAAAACCATTTGTCTCCATTCACTCCTATCAAACACGCTCACGCATGCCTGCTGGAAGTCCAAGCCCCTCGCACACAAAACCTCTTTACCCCCTCCCTCCAACCCTTCCTAGGCCGACCCCTACCCCGCCTTCCTTCCACTACAGACTGATACACTCTTGAAGTCATTCTGTTTCGCTCCATTCTCTCTACATGTCCGAACCACCTCAACAACCCTTCCTCAGCCCTCTGGACAACAGTTTTGGTAATCCCGCACCTCCTCCTAACTTCCAAACTACGAATTCTCTGCATTATATTCACACCACACATTGCCCTCAGACATGACATCTCCACTGCCTCCAGCCTTCTCCTCGCTGCAACATTCATCCCCCACGCTTCACACCCATATAAGAGCGTTGGTAAAACTATACTCTCATACATTCCCCTCTTTGCCTCCAAGGACAAAGTTCTTTGTCTCCACAGACTCCTAAGTGCACCACTCACTCTTTTTCCCTCATCAATTCTATGATTCACCTATCTTTCATAGACCCATCCGCTGACACGTTCACTCCCAAATATCTGAATACGTTCACCTCCTCCATACTCTCTCCCTCCAATCTGATATTCAATCTTTCATCACCTAATCTTTTTGTTATCCTCATAACCTTACTCTTTCCTGTATTCACACTTTAATTTTCTTCTTTTGCACACCCTTACCAAATTCATCCACCAATCTCTGCAACTTCTCTTCAGAATCTCCAAGAGCACAGTGTCATCAGCAAAGAGCAGCTGTGACAACTCCCACTTTGTGTGTGATTCTTTATCTTTTAACTCCACGCCTCTTGCCAAGACCCTTGCATTTACTTCTCTTACAACCCCATCTATAAATATATTAAACAACCACGGTGACATCACACATCCTTGTCTAAGGCCTACTTTTACTGGGAAAAAAATTTCCCTCTTTCCTACATACTCTAACTTGAGCCTCACTATCCTCGTAAAAACTCTTCACTGCTTTCAGTAACCTACCTCCTACACCATACACTTGCAACATCTGCCACATTGCCCCCCTATCCACCCTGTCATACGCCTTTTCCAAATCCATAAATGCCACAAAGACCTCTTTAGCCTTATCTAAATACTGTTCACTTATATGTTTCACTGTAACACCTGGTCCACACACCCCCTACCTTTCCTAAAGCCTCCTTGTTCATCTGCTATCCTATTCTCCGTCTTACTCTTAATTCTTTCAATTATAACTCTACCATACACTTTACCAGGTACACTCAACAGACTTATCCCCCTATAATTTTTGCACTCTCTTTTATCCCCTTTGCCTTTATACAAAGGAACTATGCATGCTCTCTGCCAATCCCTAGGTACCTTACCCTCTTCCATACATTTATTAAATAATTGCACCAACCACTCCAAAACTATATCCCCACCTGCTTTTAACATTTCTATCTTTATCCCATCAATCCCGGCTGCCTTACCCCTTTCATTTTACCTACTGCCTCACGAACTTCCCCACACTCACAACTGGCTCTTCCTCACTCCTACAAGATGTTATTCCTCCTTGCCCTATACACGAAATCACAGCTTCCCTATCTTCATCAACATTTAACAATTCCTCAAAATATTCCTTCCATCTTCCCAATACCTCTACCTCTCCATTTAATAACTCTCCTCTCCTATTTTTAACTGACAAATCCATTTGTTCTCTAGGCTTCTTAACTTGTTAATCTCACTCCAAAACTTTTTCTTATTTTCAACAAAATTTGTTGATAACATCTCACCCACTCTCTCATTTGCTCTCTTTTTACATTGCTTCACCACTCTCTTAACTTCTCTCTTTTCTCCATATACTCTTCCCTCCTTGCATCACTTCTACTTTGTAAAAACTTCTCATATGCTAACTTTTTTCTCCCTTACTACTCTCTTTACATCATCATTCCACCAATCGCTCCTCTTCCCTCCTGCACCCACTTTCCTTGTAACCACAAACTTCTGCTGAACACTCTAACACTACATTTTTAAACCTACCCCATACCTCTTCGACCCCATTGCCTATGCTCTCATTAGCCCATCTATCCTCCAATAGCTGTTTATATCTTACCCTAACTGCCTCCTCTTTTAGTTTATAAACCTTCACCTCTCTCTTCCCTGATGCTTCTATTCTCCTTGTATCCCATCTACCTTTTACTCTCAGTGTAGCTACAACTAGAAAGTGATCTGATATATCTGTGGCCCCTCTATAAACATGTACATCCTGAAGTCTACTCAACAGTCTTTTATCTACCAATACATAATCCAACAAACTACTGTCATTTCGCCTACATCATATCGTGTATACTTATTTATCCTCTTTTTCTTAAAATATGTATTACCTATAACTAAACCCCTTTCTATACAAAGTTCAATCAAAGGGCTCCCATTATCATTTACACTGGCACCCCAAACTTACCTACCACACCCTCTCTAAAAGTTTCTCCTACTTTAGCATTCAAGTCCCCTACCACAATTACTCTCTCACTTGGTTCAAAGGCTCCTATACATTCACTTAACATCTCCCAAAATCTCTCTCTCTCCTCTGCATTCCTCTCTTCTCCAGGTGCATACACGCTTATTATGACCCACTTCTCCGCATCCAACCTTTACTTTAATCCACATAATTCTTGAATTTACACATTCTATTCTCTTTTCTCCTTCCATAACTGATCATTTAACATTACTGCTACCCCTTCCTTTGCTCTAACTCTCTCAGATACTCCAGATTTAATCCCATTTATTTCCCCCCACTGAAACTCTCCTACCCCTTCAGCTTTGTTTCGCTTAGGGCCAGGACATCCAACTTCTTTTCATTCATAACATCAGCAATCATCTGTTTCTTGTCATCCGCACTACATCCACGCACATTTAAGCAACCCAGTTTTATAAAGTTTTTCTTCTTCTCTTTTTTAGTAATTGTATACAGGAGAAGGGGTTACTAGCCCATTGCTCCCGGCATTTTAGTCGCCTCATACGACACGCATGGCTTACGGAGGAAAGATTCTTTTCCACTTCCCCATGGACAATAGAAGAAATAAAAAAGAACAAGAGCTATTTAGAAAAAGGAGAAAAACCTAGATGTATGTATATATATATATGCATGTGCGTGTCTGTGAAGTGTGACCAAAGTGTAAGTAGGAGTAGCAAGATATCCCTGTTATCTTAGCATGTTTATGAGACAGAAAAAGAAACCAGCAATCCTACCATCATGCAAAACAGTTACAGGTTTTTGTTTCACAGTCATCTGGCAGGACGGTAGTACTTCCCTGGGTGGTTGCTGTCTACCAACCTACTACCTATATATATCTATATATGCAATAAGATCACAGTAAACAGGTGATTTTAAAATATGCAAAACAACCACTGTGGAAGAGTAGTGAAATTCCAAGCGCTTTCGTGACTACTCACATTGTCAAGGAACTATGAATAGTTTCCTTGACAATGTGAGTAGTCACGAAAGCGCTTGGAGCTTCACTACTCTTTCACAGTGGTTGTTTTGCATATATATATATATATATATATATATATATATATATATATATATTATATATATATATATAATCAAATTTTGTATACTCATACGTACACACACACACACACACACACGAGAGCTTTTTCCATGCCTGAATACACCTCCCTGCAAGGGTACATACATTAGTAACTTTCCTCTATACATACAGGATATCCGGTAAAACTGGAACCATCACTCCTTACACCATTAATCATGTGCTTGTACACCGGATATCTTGTCTGTATTTGTGCATCAGTATTAGGGATGAACACATTGAACACATTCTATGAATAAAAGGCTAGCTGGATTGCTAGCTCTCTCAGTTCACACACTGAGGCTTACGGTTCGATCCCCGGTACGGATGGAAACATTTGGATGTGTTTACTTAAGACACCTGCTGTACATGTTCACCTATTAGTATATTAGGTACCTGGATGCTAGTCGACTGGTGTGGGTCGCATCCTGGGAACAAAACTGACCTAATTTGCCCGAAATGCTCTGCATAACAAGGGGCTTTCTATATAGTAGTATGTCATTGATGTCAACTATGGTCTGTATACCCTGTACATGTAGAAATAAACCTTATGGTAGGAGAGGTGCAGCAGTCCTACCATACGGTTTATAAGCTGCTTCTCAGCTCATATGCCGTACATGTAGAAATAAATATTATTATTATTATTTTCATTATTATTATTCCAGACTTAAGGGACGCTCTGTATATGAAAGACCTGGTTAATAATCCTCAGTATTTGTAGCCACGATAATGACCTCATGAAAGCCTTCAACACTTATGTACACTTCTCCGTGTCTCGGCCAGGAACACAACCACTTCCGGGTAATGCGAGTCATTCTCCTCGTTCCGCCGCCATAATGGTCTATTACAAAACAAAATGCTGTCATAAGGAGGTGTTGCGAGCTGTTGCAAATTTTTATATTTGTTTTATAAATACTGGTAATATTATGAAAAAAAAGAACATTTTTTTTTCATAACTAACCCGAAATTTGCAAAGGAAAGTTGAGATGATGTGTCGCTCAGTCCTGGAACGTTACCAAGTCAGTTTGGAGTTGATAATGGTCTACTAAGAAGCGAAATGTTCTTGCATTTCGTTTTCATTCCGTCTCTTTCCCTAATATATTGTATGTTTTTCAGGAGATAACAGACAATTTCTCAGATCTTCGTCAAGAGACTTAATGTGAGTTTTCTGAGGTTTTCACCCTGGCCAGTCTACTTCTTGTACATTTTAAAAGAATTGCATTCTCTTAACAGTCACTTCAAATTCTCTTAACAGTCACTTCAAATTCTCTTTACAGTCACTTCAAATTCTCTTAACAGTCACTTCAAATTCTCTTAACAGTCACTTCAAATTCTCTTTACAGTCACTTCAAATTCTCTTAACAGTCACTTCACATTTCCTTAATACTCGCTAAACATTTCCTTAACATTCGCTCAGCATTTCCTTGATATTCGCTGAGTATTTCCTCAATATTGCCATTATCATTCTGGGGGCTCTACGTAGCCAGTAGAATAAAGTAATGTTGGTTTGATCCGAGGAAGGGAAAGACAGCTCCAGTTCTTTAAATCTATATGGAGCTGTTTATATATCAATGATTTTCTCTCTCTCTCTCTCTCTCTCTCTCTCTCTCTCTCTCTCTCTCTCTCTCTCTCTCTCTCTCTCTCTCTCTCTCTCTCTCTCCCATTAACATCTGTTTATTTTAATTTCCCTTGTTTTGATTCGCCTCTTCCTCCTACCATTCTTGGACTCACCCTCCTGCAAGGAGTCTTGTGTTTTCCTCTTAAGAAATCAGGAATCTTTGTGTTCCTCTACCGCCATTCTTCGCTAGCATCGAAGCCATTGTTTCCTGAGCCGTTTTTAAGGCTTTTCAGACGAGCCTTTCATCCGTGTCTCTCAGTGGGAGACTGTAACACACCGTGCGTGTTTATATATCAGCACTGAAAACTAAACACTCTGAGTTTAGCTAAACATTAGTCACACAGAGTTTGTTGGAACACCAGACCCTCCTTTCAAAAAAATTTTTATGCATTTATTTCTCGAGAGCGATAAACCCGTAGGGCTTAAGAGCCCTTCGTCAGCACCAATTGTACCAGAAGTGTAATGTCAAGTGAGAAGCATTATGGAAATTGGAATTAGTTCCATCCATGTGTAAGTGTATTGATAAAATAATTGCAGTTTTCGACTACCTTCAGGAAGTGAAGTTTTTAGTGCCACTGAAATTAACTTTGGCCCCCTTGAAGGTAATTATCAGGTAAAAGGACACAAGTGCAATTAATCGATATTTTACTGTGGCAACGTTTCGCTCTCCAGGAGCGAAACATTGCCACAATAAAATGTTGCATTACTTACACGTGTGTCCTTTTGCCTAACATATTGTCGACAATTCTACCAACATTATTACAAGGTAATTATCATCTGTAGATAAAAGGTTCAGAGCACCGACAAGATAATGAATTAGACACTTGTGAAACACCTGGGTAAAAATACCCAAGTATTGCACAGGTGTTTAATTCATCAATCATCATCTGTCTATGATTATTGCATGGGTGTTGATATATTCACGACAACTTTACTGTACCTTGATTTTTGCAATTATTTTGTATTTATCCATAATAACAAAAGAATTGCGAAACCATAAATTAGAATCACAAAACTGTTATCCAGGATCAATAACAAGAAAACCATTGTCAATAAACTATAATCACAAAATAATTGTCACGGAACCATAAAAGCTAAAAGGAAGAAACGCTTCATACAAAATCGTATTCGTGATCACAAATCAATAATCACGAAAAATTATTCCCTTCTCGTGACTGTGGCAGAATAGGAAAAGCTATTAGGGCTTAGTTTGGGAGTTGATCCCTGCTGCGTCACCGTCTGAGGGAATCCCCACCACTGTACGTGGCTGCAAGAGTACTATTGAATAAGTTATGTCATCAGTGGGAGACGACCTCGCCAAGGACAGTAACACAATGTTTCATCGATGACTCGTCTCTTCCAGTGAATTATAATTCTCTATTGGTCGGCATCGCCTCCATGCATTTTCGACTTACTGACAATGGAGAACTGCCAAAGAGCAAAGATTGAAATGTGAGATTAATGACTGATTTTTTTACAGGCATTAGTATGTAATAATTCGGTAGGCGCCACATAGCTTAAGGTAAAACAGACACGAAAGAATTCAACTGGGACACCTTTATTCAAAACGCTTAGGCTCTTAGATCTTGATCACTGCACAAACATGAGAATTAAGATAGAACACAAGTTACTGGCACTCACTTGCCTTCTTACTACTGGTCACATTGCACCTGAGAAATGGGAATTAATGGAATGGCAAAGGTTGGCTTCTCCGTCCCCTTATAACGAAGTAAAAATTCTCACCCCCAGCGAGATTTCGGTTTCCCATGACCAGGATAAATACAGATCTTCTTGAAGGGTTTGTGTAGAGACGACTCTCAGTAACTGTATCCATCACACTGCAGTGGGCAGGAGCACTAGCTTGGTATTCTCTAGGCTGCCTTGCCGCAGATTCTATCCTAGAGAATACACTCCTAATATGAATTGAAGATGAGTCGAAATAGACGATTGTCGATGAATAAACAGGAGAACGGACGAGAACGGACGAGAACGGACGAGAACGGACGAGAACGGACGAGAACGGACGAGAACGGACGGGGATTCGATATTCCCGTCCATTCTTGTGTATATTCACATTCACTATGGTTTCCTTTTTTATTATTTAATTTAATTGTTAATTCCCCAGCACTCTTAATGTGTTTTAGTTTCGTGTACATTCCAGGCGAGCTTCCCCTCTTCCCCGCTTCCCCGCTTCCCCTCTTCCCCACTTCCCCTCTTCCCTGCTTCCCCTCTTCCTGCTTCCCATCTTCCCCGCTTCCCTCTTCCCTGCTTCCCATCTTCCCCGCTTCCCCTCTTCCCCACTTCCCCTTTTTCCCCGCTTCCCTCTTCCCTGCTTCCCATCTTCCCCGCTTCCCCTTTCCCGCTTCCCCTCTTCCCCGCTTCCCCTCTTCCCCCGTTCCCCTCTTCCCCGCTTCTCCTCTTCCCCGCTTCTCCTTTTCCCCCGCTTCCCCGCTTCCCCGCTTCCCACTCCCCTCTTCCCCACTTCCCCGCTTCCCCTCTTCCCCGCTTCCCCTCTTCCCCGCTTCTCCTTTTCCCCCGCTTCCCCTCTCCCCGCTTCCGCTTCCCGCTTCCCCGCTTCCCCACTTCCCCCCCTTCCCCTTTTCCCCCATTTCCCCGCTTCCCCTCTTCCCCATTTCCCCCTCTTCCCCGCTTCCCTTTCCCCGCTTCCCCTCTTCCCGCTTCCCCGCTTCCCCTCTCCCCCGCTCCCCGCTTCCCCTCTCCCCCCCGCTTCCCCGCTTCCCCTCTCCCCCGCTTCCCCACTTCCCCTCTTCTTTTCAGGAAAATATCTCGCCTGTTCACTGAATCGAAATTTTTTTACTCATTCTCCTCATCTTTTCTCTTCTAATTCATCTATTCATTATATACATAGAAAATGTGTTTCCATTATATTTTTCGATATTATTATTGTTTTTATTATTATTATTATTATTATTATATTTTATTATTATTACCGGATTTTTTTTTTTTGCATTTTTTAATTAATTTTCATTTTTTTTTTTACCTCTAAACAATTTCTTTCTTTGTTTTCAAAATATTCTCACATAATTTATCTGCATCTTCATTTTTTACGTAGGTCTTAGAAATGTGTCCAGTTGTTCTAGAAAAGTATCTTTTTGCTTCTGCCATCTTTTTGCTTCTGCCATCTTTTTGCTTCTGCCATCTTTTTGCTTTTTGCCATCTTTTAGCTTCTGCCATCTTTTTGCTTCTGCCATCTTTTTGCTTCTGCCATCTTTTTGCTTCTGCCATCTTTTTGCTTCTGCCATCTTTTTGCTTCTGCCATCTTTTTGCTTCTACCATCTTTTTGCTTCTGCCGTCTTTTTGCTTCTACCATCTTTTTGCTTCTGCCATCTTTTTGCTTCTGCCATCTTTTTGCTTCCCGCCATCTTTTTGCTTCTACCATCTTTTTGCTTCTGCCATCTTTTTGCTTCTGCCTCTTTTTGCTTCTACCATCTTTTTTGCTTTCTGCCATCTTTTTGCTTCTGCCGTCTTTTTGCTTCTGCCATCTTTTTGTTCTCATCTTTTTGCTTCTGCCATCTTTTTGCTTCTACCATCTTTTTGCTTCTGCCGTCTTTTTGCTTCTTGCCATCTTTTTGCTTCTGCCATCTTTTTGCTTCTGCCATCTTTTTGCTTCTTTGCCATCTTTTGCTTCTGCATCTTTTTGCTTCTGCCATCTTTTTGCTTTGCCATCTTTTTGCTTCTGCCATCTTTTTGCTTCTACCATCTTTTGCTTCTGCCATCTTTTTGCTTCTGCCCTCTTTTTGCTTCTGCCATCTTTTTGCTTCT
>NC_069450.1:27676671-27686671 GCF_026875155.1 Cherax quadricarinatus
AAGCAAGTTTATTTTTTTTCTCTGAGGATGAGGGTTCCCCATAACATTCTAGAGGTGGTACCCCTTCCCCCATATTTATTATATATATATATATATATATATATATAATATATATATATATAATATATATTATTTATAATATATTAATATACACATATATATAATATACGTAATATTTATATATATAAATATATATATATAATATATATAATAAATATATATAATATATATATATATAATATATATATAAAATATATATATATATAATATATATATAGGGAGGGACCACCTCTAGAACTGTAATGGGGGCCCTCATCCTCAGAGAAAAGAATAAACTTGCTTCAGGGAAAACTCAAGATTCCCCTGAAGCTGTTTGAGAATATATAATATATATATATATTTTAATAAAATAATATAATATATATATATATATAAAAATATATATATATATAAATATATAAAAATATATATATATATATAATATATATATATATATATAAATATATATTAAAATATATATATATATATATATTATAATATATAAAATTATATATATATATAAATATATATATATAATATAATATATATATATATATATATATGTATATATATGTATATATATATTTCAACAAGTCGGCCGTCTCCCACCTAGGCAGGGTGACCCAAAAAGAAAGAAAAATTACATACGTCATTCAACACTTTCACCTCAATCACACATAATCACTGTTTTAGCAGAGGTGCCCAGATACAACAGTTTAGAAGAATATATAAATATACAATATAAAAAGTGACCTGTAACATAAACTCCCTATAGAATATAATATCATATAGTAATATTAAGTCCTTGACAAAGTTCTGAGATTCGCAGTTAATTTTCTTCTCTTTAAGCAGTTTTTGGAGCAAAAGAATAAACTACAGTCGCGAAAGCCACTTATCAAAGTCTCCTCACTAAAGCATCTTAGCATTACTCTTTACTTAATCATTTTGTCGGATATTTTGCATATATTATGCAATTAAAAGTTTGAGTTAACTTGGTGAGCTTAAGCAAAAGAAATTTAAAGCTGAGTCTCAGGAAAATTCTCAGAAGCGCCCACTGATACACTTTAAATAATATATAATGAGCTACCTTGGAGAGGAACTTAGCGGACGGAGGATCGAGCCTCCACTTCTACTGGCTCTGACCCACACATGTGTTTATATCTATGTATCTACAGTATCTATCCATTTATCTGTCTATCTATTTATGGTTGTAAGAGAAAGCGTGTAATAAGTGAAACTACAGCTGGTCTCCAGCACCAACAGCCTGGTTGAACTGGCACTTAGCGGAGAAGTCTGACCCTTCCTACCTCCCTCCCCAGGCCTGGCTGATAGGGTACAAAGAAAACACTCGAGGCCCGTCGCAGGTATGTCACAAGTACAGGCTATTAAACGTCTTTTTAAAAGGTTAAACTTAACGAGGGTGTTAGCGAGGTGAACCTTGTGTACACAGAGTGACGTTGAGTGTAGCCAGGATGATGATGGGTCTACACAGCCCGTGTAGCCAGGATGATGGTGGATCTACACAGCCCGTGTAGCCAGTATGATGGTGGGACTACACAGCCCGAGTAGCCAGGATGATAGTGGGTCTACACAGCCCGTGTAGCCAGGATGATGGTGGGACTACACAGCCTATACTTCCCTAACATGGGTGCCACTGGCTCTTCATTTAGTATAGTTATTATTCTCATTATAATTGTTGTTATTGTTGCTGTTGTCGTTGTTTCCTTGAGAAACTGAGTTTTATAAGAAAGAAAACCAGCACTGCTACGTGAAGCGTCATATATTCACGACTAGTTTCGGAGTTAACTCCCAAACTAGAAAGTTAGGTTTTACGCCTTCTAAAGCTGACTCGTGGCTCAGAAATTAAGGGCTATTACTCACAGATGAGAAACCCAACTACAGTCCCGGGCGGGTGGAGGACAGAAACATGTCTCTTCACACATGTTGGATGGTATCCTAGGATAGCAGTTCTTGTGTCGTAAATTAAACAGTGAAAATGAAAGTAAACCATTCCTTCTGATGATGCAAGTATTTCGGTCTGAAAGGAGGCTTGCCCCTAGATTAACACTGCTGCCCTGGCAGGCATGCTGGCGGGCTAGCAGGCAGCCAGACGGGTGTTTATCAGGGAGCCAGGTAGGGGAGTCTATCAGACAGTGCCACACGGGTAGAAACACACTCCGCCTCCTAGGGGCTTCCCACTTAGGTGCCATCTCATCTCCTTGTTGCTTCCCCCTCCACCTTTCTCACTACACTGCTCGGGGGTCGATAACGAGAAGGGCTACTGCCTCCATCCTAGGAGGTGCTGCTTGTGTGCGCTGCTGCCTACCTTTTATGTGCCTGCCTCTCTAGCAAAAGGCAGGGACCTTTGTATCAACCTTCCTCTTCGTTACGGTGCAATTTTATTCGTCAGGAAACATAACATACATCTCCTACGCTGGCGGAACCATTTGGTCATATGACAGAGGCCTTTTACCTGCACCAGGTAAAAGCAAGAATTCATCTTAATTTTTTTTTATTTGTTACCATATTATAAAATAGATGTAAAAGCTTTGGAAAAACAACACATTTTTTTTAAATGGGGAAATGAATTTATGATAAAATGTTCATCTATACATTTTTTACTTTGGTCTCTTATTGACACGAATTTAGAAACATTTTACATTTATCGTGATGCCGATGTTATTAAAGGGACTTAATTAACCTGCCGGTAGGTCACTCATACCTGACTCACGATAGTTTAAACAAAGGATATCATGTCCACGGACGTAGGTAAACAGGATTATTATTATTACCGGTATTATTATTATTATTATTATTATTATTATTATTATTATTATTATTATTATTATTATTATTATTATTATTATTATATTCAGAGTGATACAGGGTCTGATAAGTGGGAGGTAATCAGATTTGTTCCGTTAAGGGGATGGGCAGCCCCAGTTCATAGAACGAGTAACTTTCCCTATCTTCAAGAAACGCTCCTTGAAGGTAAAGAGGGGTCAGGGGAGCCTAAGTGGTAATAGGGAGTGTAGCTGCGGGTTATGTAATACTGCAGGCCAATCTCCGGGATTTAACTCTGATTTAAGCGATAATCTGGGCGAGTAAGATGGGATGAGGAAACAGAACGCACCTTCAAGATTACAGGGACGGCTGAACTCCTCTCCAGGGAAAGTGCTGTATTAAGGAAGAGAGATATGGGCTGTTTTGGTCTATTTTGGAACTGTACAACGACATGCATAAGCCAGAGCAAGTGCCAGTTTGGCTATAAAAACGGTTTATAATACCGACAAGTTGACTGAAAACATCTGTGTAAGCGAAACGTTTCGGAAATAAAGATACCACAGTGTTGTACATGTCTTATTCATTAAGTAGAAGTTACTGGTGAGGACTATAGAGCACCCGGGTCCTTCCTAGTTAGGAGGACTATAGAGCACCCGGGTCCTTCCTAGTGAGGAGGACTATAGAGCACTCGGGTCCTTCCTAGTGAGGAGGACTATAGAGCACCCGGGTCCTTCCTAGTTAGGAGGACTATAGAGCGCCCGGGTCCTTCCTAGTTAGGACTACAGAGCACCCGGGTCCTTCCTAGTTAGAAGGATTATAGGGCACCCGGGTCCTTCCTAGTGAGGAAGGCAGCTGACTACATGATGAGGATGGGTGATGCTTGTGTTGTGGCCAGTTGTTCCAGCGTGGACACAATGATAGCGTGGGAGTCTAGACTCACAGTGAGGCGCCCACCATCACCTGCTATCCATTATTATTATTTGTATCATTGTTATTAGTATCATTGTTTTTGTTATTATCATCATGATATTAAGGGAGAAGCACTAAATCCTTATGGGCTCATGTCGAGAAGTTCTCCATAGAGCTTCTCTCCTCAGTTTCCAACCTGCAACTCAGAGATGTTGTTAAATATTTGTATTTTTCCATTGTAATCAATGTCATTGTTTTTTGGAGTTCCTTGAAAATAATTTTAAAAGACCTAGTGGTAAAAAATATTTGAAAGAATTCACGAAATCAAAAAAAAGGGGGGGGAAAAAAAATTTGGGGAGGGGGGGTTTTTTAAAAAGAGGTCTGGGTTTTAAGATTTGCGAAATCTGGGCGGAAGGGGAAAAGGAAAAAAGATTTTAAATTTAGGGGGCAATTCCTTCCAAAGGCCAAAAAGGAAGAAAAAGGGGTTTTTTTTTATTTGGAAAAAACAGGAAATGGGAGGAAGTCCGATGGCATAAAACGTTAAAAGGATCAGTCGAACAGGGAGAACACGTGAGGGGCACGCGAAATAAAATACACGAATAAGAGCAATTTGTATGCAATCAGGAAGCAAAGTACAGGCAGGAGATGATAAGACAAGGAGATACCCCATGTAGGAGGTAGTGGAGCTGAAAGATCAGAGGTTTTACAGTGAGCGAAGGCTGTAAGCGACAGGGACATCAGTATATACCAGTGGGATAATAGAACACGAGTGAAGACTCTTAAGGAGACTAAAGGCTGGGTTTCAATTAACTAGGGCAGGGAGCAGTCTGTGGGTTAGCAACCAGGATCCTTAATGGGAATACCGATGAGAAAGCAAGGCCCATAATTGAGAGGAACTTTAGTGACTACAGCCTTGTCAGGACATGACACTGCAAGGTCATGGAGAGTTCAAGGAGAGTGGCCCAACAAACTTATATATAAACAATTTCTGAAGGCAATTTTTTACAAATTGAGTTTTATGACAGTAATTAAGAAGAACACAGAAAGGTTATGGGTCATCGTCAGACAGTCTCCTTGACTCTTCCCCAGTTTTCAGCTAATAGGAGGAGTAAAAAAAACTTTGAATCAAGTAATAACTGACAGAGGTTGGTCTGAAAGAAATTTTACAAAGACCCTGTTAGTGGTCCAAAAAGTTTACACATGAATTTGATAATGTCCAGATGATGAATGTTGAACGTTCCTTAGCAGATTAGTGAGAAGAGATTTACACGAAATAGGCAGGACTGCAAAAACCGGAAAGGAAATCATGGCAGCAAGCTTACATCACACCACAGGAACGAGGAGCAAAGCCAGACATGTGAACGACTGATGGAAGGATTAGACCACTCAGAGCCCTTTGGCAGATAAATAACTGAAGAGAAAACTGACAGATAGCGCAGGAAAAGAGACTGGCAACGGGAACTGCGTACAAATGGCTTCATCGAATTAATCCTGCCAAATGCAAGTCTGAAGAATGGGAGGGCACAGAGACCACAGACAGAGTATAGGCTAGGTGCAAAAGACTGCAACCTCACTCAGGAGAAAGATTTGTGGGTGATATAACACCGAGCCATCCGGAGCAATCATCAGATAACTGCTGCAGCATAGCTCCTGGCAAACGAGAAAGCTTCCGACACTTATAAGGAATCTTCAAGACACGACACGTGTATAGGCCATACTGAGTATGCGACACCGTTGGAACCCGCACTGTAACACGTCAAGAATAGAAAAGTACAAAGGTTGCACAAGGTTAGTCCAGACCAAGGAATGTCTAGAAGAAAGTTAGGAAATCGCCTAGACGACACTGGAGGACAGAGGGTCAGGGAAATGAATCGACATAAAAAAAGAACAATTAGGAACATAAAAAAAAGAACTCGGGATAGCAAGGTGGACAGGAGTTCCAGGGAGGGACACAGAACAAAGGGCACAATTGGAAGCTGAAGACTAGAGATCAAAGGATGTTGGAAGTATTCTTCAGTCATAGAGTTTTGTCAGAAGTGGAATAGCCTAGAAGATGAATAGTGGAGGCAGGAACCATACATAGTTTTAAGAAGAGGTTATGATAAAGCTCATGGAGCAGGAGAGAGAGGTCCAGTAGCACCAGTGAAGAGGGCGGGGCCAGGAGCTGGATCTCGACCCCTGCAACCACAATAGGTGAGTACAAACGTGAGTAACAAACAACACAACAAAACAAATCACAAGTACAAGAGACATAAAGTTAAGCTGGACCAGATACAAAGAGTTGGATGACTCAGTAGAATCAATAGTGTTAGAAAAATTTTGGACGAGTAGTAGGAGTATATAGTTTGAGATGTATGGATGGAGTCATCTAGCAATGAATGTGAAAGCATGGTACAGGAGACGTGACCGTAAGCATCAACTGTGATCACCTGATCACAACTAAAACAACTACGAAACACAACACACACACACCACACACACAACAAACCCATATTATATAATAAAAATTATATATAATATATATATATATATTATATATATTCTATAATATATTATATATATGTATATTTTATTAATGAAAACTATAATATTATAAATTAATCCGTAATACCGCTCTTAATGCCACTGATTAGATGCAGGCCATCCCCCCATGAGGCGCCCCTGGGCCCGGAAAGGAGAGGTTATGAGGTATTGCCTGGAGCTTTGTAATATGTTAGAGGGCTTAGGAAGATCCTTGCGGCTTTGTACATGCTTTTATGACATGGTGAACGATATTGAGAGAGCTAGTGTTGGAGGAAGGTATGATGAGATATTATGTGATGGAAACGACGAGCAGGGCTTTATGACTATTCTAGGGGTATAGGAAAGGGCTCTTAGCTATATTATGGACTTTTTGATTGACATAGAGGTATAGGAAGAAGCAGAGGTTGTTGGAGGGAGGATGGCTGTGATACAGTGGGATAGAAACCGGACAAGGCTCTACTGGAAGCTCTCTGTATGTGACACCAGGATACAGTAGGGGATCACAGCATTGCTGGCTTGGCTATAGCTATGATAGTAGGAAAGACATAGTGGTTACCTCTTTATCTATGTGGTAATGACTATACTACTGAGTCAGTTGTAAAAACCAAAGAACCGTAGTGGGGATAGTAACGCCACAGTTGTTGGAAAGTAGCAATATTAACACCACAGTTGTGGTGTTAATATTGTTACATTATCCCTACCACAACTACCACTACCACCTTTCACATCCCAAATACACACCACCACCACTACCACCTCTCACGTCCCACCAACACAGTCACCTACTACCAGATTTGCTCGACCTCTGACGTTGAGTATTATTCTGGGCTTGTCCCTTCCTCCCCTTGCAGATCCAATTTATTGCAATCAGGGGTGTCAGTGGGTGTACTGTTCGCAAGTAACATCTTTACATCGCCACGGCAGTGGCGTGAGTTCCATCTCGTGTATTGGCAGGTATGTGCCTTTTGTAGTGTTGACACCAGCATTAGAAGGGTTAACTCCTAATGCTCGTGGATTCTGAGTGGATCGAGGGGGAAAGAAACCTCAGATGAGCAGCTAGATTATGATGAATGCTTGGAGCACATACAAGGGCAAAAAGTTCCTTCCTTTGGGACCTAGGAACTGTCTTGTTAAAAGAGAAACTATAACAGATTCTGAAGGTTCTTCCGCGGTGATTCCTACGACAGCGGGTACTGGAGGTTCTTCCGTGGATACTTCTATTACAGCAGTTAGTGGATTTTAAAAGTCGATGCTTCTACTAGAGCTGGTACTTGAGTATTTGCTGTGGAGGTTCCTCCTGCATCAGATCCTGGAGTTTAAACAGTCAAGACCTTGACTAGAAGAGGTATTGGCACTGGAGATTCTACCGTGGAGACTTGCACTGCATCAGGTACCAAAGGTTCTGCTGTCAAAACCTAGACTAGAGCAGGATGCACCCACAGCAGGAAAGAATATCGTACAATAGAAACAAGAAAGGGAGACTTTTCATTCATTATGAAAGTTATGTTTTGTGTAGACTGCTAAGAAAAAGGCAGGAAGGAAGAAAAGGAAACAAGCAATGAAGGAAGGATGGACAGAGGGAAGGACTGAAGGTCGGACAGAAAGGAATGTGAACACAAATTGGAGGATATATAAATAGCTGTTGGGTAAACAGGATGTGATCAGGTAACAGTATGATAAAAGAGAGGGAGGTTATATAAATACGAGGAGAAAGAGTGGCTCTTTAAAAAAAAAGGAAAAAGGAGGCGGGGGAAGAGAATAAAAAAGAGAGGCAGTTGAGAAGAGAGAATAGAAGAAAAATAGAGAATAATAGGTAATATAGGAGCATTATGGAATAAAGGATAATACGCGAGTGTTGGGGAAGAGAGGAAAATATATACGAGTGTTGGAAAGAGGAGAAACTACATATGGGTATCTGGAAGAGAGGAAACTGTGTGGGTGATAGAAAAATAAAAAAAAAGAGAGGAGACTTAGGGAAGAGATAAACAGAGAAACGAATTTGGGAAGCAAGTAGCGAAGGAACATATTATCGTTGCTTCAGTCCAGTCACCACCGCCCCACCGAGGGAGAGATTATTATTATTATTATTATTATTATTATTATTATTATTATTATTATTATTATTAACCGTAGGGGTCATATAATACTAGGGGAATGGGAGACAATTAAATGCTATTAAACGAGAGGAAGAGAGCAGCTTCAGTTCCATGGATTAAGAGACCTTCACCATCAGCAATTCAACGCACACCTCACCCCACCCAGACTAAAGTACCAAGTAATGTGCTGGATGGCTAGGCCTATGAATATCGTAATAAATTATAAATACTGAAACCCATAAATACTGAAGCCTATAAATTCTGAAAGCCATAAATACTGAAGCCTATAAATAGTGAAGCCTATAATGAAGGATCTGGGGTGGTATATCAAGTGAAGACGACCTGCAGCAATAAATCAAGTATTTAAGAGGGTGTGAGGAGGTGATCCTGCAAGAAGCCGCCAGAGGCACCAGGATGGAACAACGTGATTATTATATCTTTATTTACGGCTGTTTCTATGTCTGTATCTTTATCTAGTGTATCTTTATGTGTGTATATTTTTTATATTTCTGCCTTTGTATCTATCTCTTGATTTCCATCAACCTCTTCGACTATATCAATCTATACATCTATTTATCAAACATATATATATATATTATATATCATATATATATATTTTATATATATATATATATATATATATATAATATTTATATATATATATTATATATATAGTCGTGCCGAATATGTAAAACTGGTCAATTAGCAAGAACTCATTTAAAATTAAGTCCTTTCTAAAATTTTCTCTTATACGTTTAAGGATATATTTATTTCATTAATGTTAATGTAAAAATTTTTAATTTTGCTCCAAAAGAATCTTAGAAAACTTACCTAGCCTTATTATAACAAGAACAATTTATTTTAGCCTAACCCAACTAAATATATTTTAGATTTGTTTACAATAATTTAATACTAAACAAACACAGTGAAATATATTTTTTTCGTTAGGTTCAGAATGATTTGGGCGAAATTATTGCATACACAAATTTTCACTTGTCCTATATGGCAAGATGAGCGTTGCTATATAAGCCAAGATCGCAAGTTCTGCCTATTCGGCACGACATATACATATATATAAATATATAAAGTTGCAGAGGTTGGTGGATGAATTTGGTAGGGTGTGCAAAAGAAGAAAATTAAAGGTGAATACAGGAAAGAGTAAGGTTATGAGGATAACAAAAAGATTAGGTGATGAAAGATTGGATATCAGATTGGAGGGAGAGAGTATGGAGGAGGTGAATGTATTCAGATATTTGGGAGAGGACGTGTCAGCGGATGGGTCTATGAAAGATGAGGTGAATCATAGAATTGATGAGGGAAAAAGGGTGAGTGGTGCACTTAGGAGTCTGTGGAGACAAAGAACTTTGTCCTTGGAGGCAAAGAGGGGAATGTATGAGAGTATAGTTTTACCAACGCTCTTATGGGTGTGAAGCGTGGGTGATGAATGTTGCAGCGAGGAGAAGGCTGGAGGCAGTGGAGATGTCATGTCTGAGGGCAATGTGTGGTGTGAATATAATGCAGAGAATTCGTAGTTTGGAAGTTAGGAGGAGGTGCGGGATTACCAAAATGTTGTCCCGAGGGCTGAGGAAGGGTTGTTGAGGTGGTTCGGACATGTAGAGAGAATGGGCGAAACAGAATGACTTCAAGAG
>NC_069450.1:27689171-27839620 GCF_026875155.1 Cherax quadricarinatus
AAAATTAAATTTTAAGTTTTATTTTAAAATTTAAAAAAAAATAAATTCCCAAAAATTTAAAAATTTTTTTTTTAAAAAATTTTTTTTTATTGGGGGAAAAATTTCGTTGGTTTTAACCCCGAAAAATTTTTTTAAAAAACAAATTAAATTTTTTTTAAATTTTTAAAATTTATAAATTTTTTTAATTTTTTAAAATTTTAACCCGGGTTTTTTTAAAAGTAAAAATTTTAAAAAATTTAAAATCCCCAAATGGAAAAAAAAACCCTATTTATAAAAGTTTTTTTTTTTTAAATTTTTCCCCCCCGAATTTTTTGGGTTTTTAAAAAAAAATTTTTTTTTAAAAATTAAAAAAATTTTTTTTTTTTTAAAAAAAATTTTTTCTCCCCGTGTTGAAGGGTTTTTTTCCTTTTTAGGGGTGAAAAAAATTAATTTTTTTTTTTTTTTCCCCCCTTTTTTTTGGAAATTTTTTTCCCCTTTTAAAATTGGTTTAAAAAACCTTTTAAACCTTAAAGGGGGTTTTTTAACCCCTTTCGGAAAAATTTTTTTTAAACCCCCTTTTTGGGGTTTCCCCTTTCCCCTTTTAAGGGTTCCCCCCCCCTTGGGCCAGGCCCCCTTTCCCCCAAGGAGTCCGTTTCTTTTTTATAGAGGGCCCCCCTTTCCCATTGGGTTTGCATATTGAGGTATCACCTGTTTGCTGCACATGTGTGTATTGTGACCACAAACGAGTGGTATTAATCAATAACAGCACTGCACTAGCCATGGACTCAAACCCATGTTGTACTGATCCGCCTTATGGGGAGTACAACATGGGTTCGAGTCCTTGGCTAGTGCAGTGTTGTTATTGATATATAATATATAAAATAATAATATATAATATGTATATATATATTATATAATATATATATATTATATATTATTATATATATTATATATATATATATATATATATATATATATATATATAATAATCTCCCAGGAATGTGTGAGGAATGCCTAAGGAATACCGAAGGTATGCCTAAGGAATGCCCAAGGAATGCCCCTCAAGAATAATCCTTCGTCAGCTTTTAATTGACAAGCAATATTCTTTCTACCCGCTGTTGGTAAGAATTTTTTTTTCCCTCTTCTGAAATATTTTAGCGTTTAAAACACATGTGGAATTCCATTCACTGTTTTTTTTTCATTCCCCTCAGCGTCTCAGAAATTCCTTGCCTCTTGTTTCTTTCCTTCTCAGGCGTCCTAGTCCACTGCTTTGTTAGAAAGCTGGTCTTGAAATCTTCAAGATTTGGGCCTTCAGAGGCTCCGTCCGTGTCTAACAATGTGAATGTTTTATATGTAATATGATCCTTTATCACTTAGCCTAGGCGTCTCCTCTTCACCACTTAGGTAGCCTAGGAGTCTCCTCTTCACCACTTAGGTAGCCTAGGCGTCTCCTCTTCACCACTTAGGTAGCCTCGGAGTCTCCTCTTCACCACTTAGGTAGCCTGGGGAAAGGTGCTCGGTCCCCTTTCACCACTTAGGTAGCCTAGGCGTCTCCTCTTCACTCAGGTAGCCTAGGCGTCTCCTCTTCACCACTTAGGTAGCCTAGGCGTCTCCTCTTCACCACTCAGGTAGCCTAGGCGTCTCCTCTTCACCACTCAGGTAGCCTAGGAGTCTCCTCTTCACCACTTGGGTAGCCTAGGCGTCTCCTCTTCACCACTTAGGTAGCCTAGGCGTCTCCTCTTCACCACTTAGGAAGCCTAGGCGTCTCCTCTTCACCACTTAGGTAGCCTCGGAGTCTCCTTTTCACCACTTAGGTAGCCTAGGCGTCTCCTCTTCACTCAGGTAGCCTAGGCGTCTCCTCTTCACCACTTAGGTAGCCTAGGCGTCTCCTCTTCACCACTCAGGTAGCCTAGGCGTCTCCTCTTCAACAATTAGATAGACTAGGCGTCATCTCCTTCACTTCTCAAATTCCTTCAGTCTTCACTTACTTCAAGAGTGAAGAATCATCGGTATCTTCACCTTTAATCCCTCACGAACACAATCTCTGTTTTTGTGTTCTTCCTCTTCCACTTCCTCTTTCTCTTCCTCTTAATCTTCCTCTTGCTCTTCCTTCTTTTTCAAGGCTAAGACGCTCTTAGCTGTTCTCATTTCTCTTCTTATTTTTCCTACTCCTCTTCCTTCTCCTCCTCCTCTTCGAACCTAGCACGCTAAGTGCACTTACAAATAGCTGGTCATTAAGAGGCAGAGTCAAGGTCACGTCTGGTTGAGTAAGTGGTTCACAATCATCCTAATTACCACCTGCATTTTCACTTTATAAGACTTAATTATTCCACCACCAAATAGTCCTCCCTATTTGTTTTTCCTCGTCCTGTTAATTATTAGTGTTACTGAAATTGTTGTTGCTGTTGTTGTTGTTGTTGTTGTTGTTGTTGTTGTTGTTGCAAAATACATTGCACTTACTGCTACCTCGTTGCTCATTCGCTTTGGAATGCTAGATTTAGGGTTATAAAACTGTGTTGTTGTAGTGTCCAGTCATCACACTGTCTTGTAGTGTCCAGTCATCACACTGTCTTGTGGTGTCCAGTCATCACACTGTCTTGTAGTGTCCAGTCATCACACTGTCTTGTAAATGTCCAGTCATCACACTGTCTTGTAGTGTCCAGTCATCACACTGTCTTGTAGTGTCCAGTCATCACACTGTCTTGTAGTGTCCAGTCATCACACTGTCTTGTAGTGTCCAGTCATCACACTGTCTTGTAGTGTCCAGTCTTCAGTTGACAGTATATTGCAGATTCCTCAAAACATTGGGGCTTATAAGTGTCCAGGGACATCACATGTCTTTTCCAGTAACATAACTCTTCGTAGTTCCATTAACACTTGGTTTGTAGCGTCGCAGCGTTTTATCAACGTGGTTCTTAGGTAGTGTCCAGTCATCAGGATTCTAATAATCCTTTAGCGTCCACACACACACAGTCTTGATCCACACACACACGCTTTGTACCAGTCACACACACTCCATGTAGTGTCAGTTACACACTGTTTGTTGCCAGCCTTAAGGGGATGAGAAGTTTATCAGCTTCGTGAGAGAAAAAAACTTGAAGGAGCTTTTTTAAAATTTTTCAAAAAGGGACCCCTGCATCTCAGTGCCAACCAGCAGAACATGGACCCCTCTTCCCTAGTTAACATTAAAAAGCATTGATAATGTTAAGCCGATCTACAGGCGTTTTCGAGGTAATCGATGAATCTTTCCAACCAAGAAATGTCACTCCAGGGTATTTTAGGATTTTAATAAATAATTTCAAGAGGCTCAACACAGAACTCATCAGACACAACTCCGGCTGGTCATCATAAGATACACCGCGTCAGAACACATCCACCAACAAACCGTCATAAATAGACACACACAACACTTGGGATCTTTTTGAGGGGATAACAGTGTTTTGTCAACGTAAGAAACGAGAGGGGGAGAAGAAATTCCTCATCCAGCGTCGTGAGGATGAAAAAAACAGAGTAGGGACGCCTTTTTCCAGAGCATTTTTTCCACTTATGGGCGAGGGAGTCCTCTGCATCTCAGTGCCAACCAGTCCGCCGTGGCTACCCACTTCCTCATCCGCCCTCGAACATTCAATAAAGGCATTGCTCTGAATCACTCACAGACTCTATCTCGGAGGAACCTCGAATTAAACTTGCGTCTCCAAAAAAATTTTTAAACAAGATATACTCAACCGGTCATGAAAATTTTAATGCTATAATTATAACAATAATTTCTAAAGAGGTGGGTCGGTAAGCCAGTGGAAGGCGTCAGTCAGACGACCAAAAGCTCCGGCTGTGGGGTCATCATAAGATTAAGACCCGCGTCAGGAAACACTTGTCCTGTTTCCTAACAAACCTGTCCTATAAATTAGACACATATGCAACTCTTGGGTATCTTTATTGAGGAAACGTTTCGCCACACAGTGGCTTCATCAGTCCATACGTAGGAGAAACTTGAAGAACAGGAGGAGAATGAGGTAATCAGTCCCTCAACCTTGAGTCGATGTGTTCAGTCCATCCAAGATTGATGGACTGAACACATCGACTCAAGGTTGAGGGACTGATTACCTCATTCTCCTCCTGTTCTTCAAGTTTCTCCTACGTATGGACTGATGAAGCCACTGTGTGGCGAAACGTTTCCTCAATAAAGATACCCAAGAGTTGCATATGTGTCTAATTTATCAACATGTCGGTTCTCTGAACCATTCATCTACAAACCTGTCCTAACCTAACCTAACCTAACATGACAAACCTAACCTAGTGGTAGAAACTTAACTACAACAAAAGATCTTTTATAACTACGACGTTCCATCTCATGTAAGTGTAGCGTCGTACAAATAAAGGTCCCCTTTTGTTGAGTGTGTCATTTTTATTGCTTTGCTCCAGGCGAGTAACCACACAGTTGCACAATAAGCTTTTATTGAGACAATATTTTCCTCTGTGTAGAGTTTTCTCATGATAAAGCTCTACACAGAAGGAAAAAAAGTCGTCACAGTGAAAGCTTGTTATACAGTATGTGGTGTTCATGTTCAGTCTTGTCGACAACTATCCATTTTGTACAGTACACCCCACTTAAGGTAGACACTGGCCTAACTTAGAAAATTCCCACAGTGGAACCTTAAATAGGAGTGATAAAGCCTCCCTGTGGGCGATAAGGCTCCACTGTGGGCGAAATAATCATGTAATAGATTGACTACGAGATTACCATCCCTGTGATCGTGAACGAAGCATTGAAGAGTACTGCAGTTAGCCTGTTCATAGCTGCTGTGCTGTAGTAACTACAGTTTTCAAAGCCCCGTCCTTTCCTTGTATCGGTTTCAACTACGTATCCCCTCCGTGAGTCAGGTTTGATTGCTTCATACTCCCAAGATCATGCTTCATAATAACAATAATAATAATTCCGAGTATATTATTCCAAGTGGACAAACACCCAGGCAGTTTTTTGAGTTATTAAAGACCAGTGCGCATCCACGTTTGTCAGAACTTAACGCTTTATTACCCCGTTGGGTTTAGCTTTTTTTCCCCTGACTATAAAGTCAGATACGATTGCAGTGCGCGTGACGGTGTATGAACGGCAGCTTTTGTTGTCCACTCTGTGATCGTTTGCAGTATTCTGATACAAAAACATTTTTCTTATATTCAAATGTTAAAAAAAAAAAGGTTTGGAGTGGGTGATCAAATTGAAAGAGATTCTTCGTGTCACCGAATCTGTATTCAGTTTTCGTTACACAAGCTGGTGTTTTTCGAACATGAATAGTGATAGGAGTTAGGCACAAATGAAAAAGGAAAATAACTATATCATCCTAGCGTTGTATATGCATTTTTTTTAGTTACTAACTGTTGTAGTTTCAGTTCAACACCAGTAACTGTCTAGATCAGTAGTTTTCAACTTTTAGTATGAGAGGGTCAATTTGAAAAGCCAAATTTAAAGGAGGACCGTATTTTATAATGATCGATATTAACATTAAACTTACAGCATTATACAGTGGTACCTCGGTACTCGAACTTAATTCGTTCCAGAAGGCTGTTCGAGTACGGAGCTGTTCGAGTACCGAGGTTCCACTGTACTATAGTAAATAATTATGCTGAAAGTCAAATGAATAATACAGGTAAATAGTTGAAGTTCTGCTGTGGAGAGAAATAATATATTTTAATTTTTATGAAACATTGGAGACTAAAGTAAATAATACAAAGTCTATAATGGAAAGATTAATAATTTTATATGTAATTACTAATTACTGATAGTACACAGGCGCTACTAGGATAACCTGGCACTGGCCGGAAGTGACAGGTGGCTGTTTGTGGTGGTGATAAGATTCTGTTGTAAAATTGCCTTAAATATTTTGTAATTGATGACAGTGTGTAGTGTGGAAACTTCTACATAATTTCATGTGAGGACCGCATCTATTTCCTATAAGGGCCACATGCGGCCCTCGGGTCTCAGGTGGTTTAGATGAAAGATGTCATCAAATATTGACACGTATATTAATAAAACACATGTGTAATTAGAGGATATTTATGGAGGAAACGTTTGGGTAGACGATTTTTTTTTTTCGATCAAGTACAGAGACAAGAATAAATATGTACATGGTGGTTAAAAGGTGAGGTCTGGTGCAGAGGTGCGGGTCCATGACTTATCTAATAGCACTTTTAGCAGAGTAGAACCAGTTCGGCAAAAACTTTCGAAATATTGAAGCTGCTGGTGTTATGGGTGAAAATCTTCCACAATGTTTGTGCATCAGTACGTCTGCAGATCGCTCTCAAAATCGATTAGGCTGCTGCAGTTTTGGTCAGGATATAATAACAGATTCATTGTTTTTATTCGTTTCCAGGAGGAAGATTGGAATTCACACATACACACACACACTCGACCCTTGCAACTACATATTGATGAGTACACACACACACACACACACACACACGCACACACACGCACACACACACACTTCCTCTCCCCCCCCCGGTAAAGGGTTAACATATTCAAGACGATTACTACAAGATAATTTGTAAATGCTTCCTTCAAGATCTCCGTGAGACACATGCTGTCTGGGAAGTTATAACAGATGTGTGGGAACTTGATCATTGTCGGAACTTGCCAAGTGAGCGTCAGTAGTTACTGCAGTTGTCACGTCCCTCCTTTGTACAGAGTTGTCAATCAACACCTGTTGCCAGCACCTCCTGCCTACAGCTATTGCTAACAGCTGTTGTAGACATGCGTCCTTTATTACCCCTCGTCGTGTTCTCAGTTAAAGTTTACTGAAGTGGAACGAGCTGACAATCTCCCTGGCTTTCTGTTTATTTACAGAGTTCGTTTCACAGGCTAAGAACTGTCATCCTTCCTGAGTCACAGTTTAGAGCTGTTACCCTTCCTCAGCTCAAAGCTTAAAAGTTGTCAGCTTACTTCAGCTCTTAATTTAAAAACCCTTATCCTGCAACAGCTCACAATTCAAGAACGATTATTATAACTCAGTTTACCTAAAAGACCATCTTTATCTACAGAACACTACCGCCTCTCCGAGTGAGAGCCACAGCAAACGGATAATACCTATGTACCAATATACTGGTAGATAAACAAGGGCGACAGATATTCGGAAACACAGCAGTTGAGTTTCTAGCACAGAAGCCCCCCTTTTAATGGGAATGAGCAAAGGGGAAATAAATTCTAGATATATATACAAGGAAACAATAACGTACATGAAAATTTTATGCAAGAGTGGCCGTTAGGAAACTGAAACCGCAAGATATGTAAATCATTTCTATTGCTTATATTTTTAATGCGGCATCAGCGAACATCCTAAACGGATGATCCTGTAGGCACGATCGGGAAATGCCTGTGGGATATTGTTCCAGCAGCGAGATGATAATTATAACATCCAGGAGAATCAGTGAGCCCACGAGGGTCATTCAGCGCTGCGTGGATGCCAGAAGAGCAACACCTCCATAGCGCATATGGAATGAGGACCTTCAGAAGTGGACTGCAGAATAGTGGCTAACGAGCGAAGTTGTTGAGATTTCCTCCGCGGATGTGAGTTGCATGTGCAGAAGAAAACCATGAAGGAAGAAGAGAAGAAGATAAAGATATAGACGGAGGAATAAGTGGAGATAAAGGTATAGATGGATGAACAAGAGAAGAATATAAAGGTACACACAGAGGAAAAAAGAGAGGAATATAAAGATATAGACTGATGAGCACGAGAAGATAAAAGCAGAGACTGATGAACCAGACAAGAATAAAAATGAATAAACGGAGGAGCAAGAGAAGAAGATAAAGGTAGAGACTGGGGAACAAGACAAGAAGATGAACGTATAGACGTAGGAACAAGGCAACAAGACGGGAAAATAGATGGTAAGACGGAGGCACATCATCGGAGGATAAATTTCCAGATACGATTGAGGTAAACACCTGACAAAAATGAAGGCAAACAAATGCTTTGAAACGTGATCATAGAAAGAGAAGATCAACCCAATTTCGGAAGAACAAATAATGGGGTGATAGAGAATCCGTTTCTGGGAAATTTCTGACAAAAAAAAAACTGCAGGAAGATCAAAAAAAAAAAAGGGGGGGGGGTATATTTCGGAAAACTTCTCATATAAAAGCTGACTGAGATTATTCAAAGAATGAAAACCAGACCAGTCGTGTTTCACGAAGAAAAGAAAGACAGAGAAAAGTTGCTGGAAGAAGGATCAAAGAGAGAATGGCACGAAGAAGAATGACCAGGATTTTAAAGCGAAAAGAAGATGCGAGGGGTAAAGACGAGGGCGTCTGGGAAGAGCCGCTAATCATGGTATCAAAAGCGAAAGAAAATAGAAAGAACAATGGTTTAAGGATAATCAAAATTATGGTAATAACAAAGAAGGAATGAGGTTAGGGTTAGGTAAAGTTTGTCAGGAAAGAGGATGTGTATTATTTAACGCGGGTCTTAGTCACATGATGACCCGCAGCTGGAGGTTTTGGTCGTCTGACCGAGACCTTCCACTGGCTTACCGATCCACCCCCTTAAAAATTATGGAATTAGATTTACATATTATTAAGGAGGAATAAATGCCACAATATAGTTGATGGAACAATTCACAAATAACCTATACTTTAGAGGCGAAACTTTCAGACGTCATTTCGTTCCGTCATGAACGTTTTGGGCGATGTTTCTGTCCAGGACGGACCGAAACGTCTTGTAAAAGTGAGCTACTTGGGAAGAACAAGTAAAAATACACACATTACAGAAAAGAAAAAGTAAAATAACACTTTTTTGCAAAATTTAAGAATATAAAACTAAGGAAAGAGAAAAATATAAAGGAAATTAAAACAAAATATTGCGCTTACCAGAGAGCTTCCAAGGAGGGGTCGATCCTCTGGTTCCTGGTTACCACGAGGTCAAGTAAGGGTAGGAGAGGCTTTCTGAGGCACTCTAACAACAGACTCTCTACCTTTCTGTCGCCACATTAACCACTTCCTGTTATTCAGGAACTTTGACCTCTTTTTCTTTCCGTTTATAATTCTTTCCTGTTTATTACCCTCTCTTGTTTATTACTCTCTTTTGTTTATTACCCTCTCTTGTTTATTACCCTCTTTTGTTTATTACCTTCTCTTGTTTATTATCCTCTCTTGTTTATTACCCTCTCTTGTCTTTCCTGTCTTCTCGGAGGCGAAGATATTTTTTGTTACTTTTAAAAAAATATATATATATATATATATATATATATATATATATATATATATATATATATATATATATATATATATATATATATATATACATGTATATCAATAACAACACTGTGACTAGCCAAGGACTCGAACCCATGCTGCTTTGGACCGCCTCATGGTGAGCGAAAACACATGATGCTCTAACCCACAGGACCACGCAATCCTACAAGAATGACGCACCCAGCCAAGCTAGGTGTTTTACCGTCGCCCGAGGATATACAGTGGTGTGGACGCCTCTGAGCTAATTTCATTCTACTCAGTTTGGTGTACTAGCCAAACGAGCAGTATTTTACATTATCGTAACCACGAATGAGTGGTACTGATCAATAGCAACACTGCAACTAGCCAAGGACTCGGAGCCCATGCTGCTTTGGCCCGCCTCATGGTGAGCGAAAACGTATGACGCTCTAACACACAGGACCACGCAATCTTACAAGAATAGATAGACAAATACAGATTTTTTTATTAACACATTGGTCGTTTCCCACCAAGGCAGGGTGGCCCGAAAAAGGAAAACTTTCACCATCATTCACTCCATCCCTGTCTTGCCAGAGGCGCGCTTACACTACAGTTATAAAACTGCAACATTAACACCCCTCCTTCAGAGTGCCGGCACTGTACTTCTCATCTCCAGGACTCAAGTCCGGCCTGCTGGTTTCCCTGAATCCTTTCATAAATGTTACCTTGCTCACACTCCAACAGCACCTCAAGTCCTGAAAACCATTTGTCTCCATTCCCTCCTAACTCGCTCACGCATGCTTGCTGAAAGTCCAAGCCCCTCGCACACAAAACCTCCTTTACCCCCCCCCCCTCCAAAATAGAGACAGATATAATTCTGAGCAAAAATTATAAAATTTCTGGTGATTGAGACTTTTTTTGCAAATTTTTTGTCTAATATTTTTCTTCTTTGAACCCTTCCGAGGCTATAATGGCATTGGTCTCCGGCAGTCTAGTTAAGCCAGGAAGCTCTCACCTAAATCCTTTCCTTCCAGAGCTTATTAAAACCTTAGTTTGCGTTTGAAGCAGTTCCTGATTTATTTCTCCCTTGTCTTTTTATGTAGTTTTTTTCTTCTTTTGCGAGGAGTGTGCTTACACTGGCTCATCTTCCTCCTCTTTTCTCCATTATATTCCTTTTCCTTTTTCTGTTTTTCCGTCATGTAGTCTGTCTTCTTCCTCTTTCTTTTCATTCCAAATTATTCCCTTTCCTCGTGTTCTTCTGCCCTCCGTATAATCCCTCTTCTCTCTCCTCTTCAACGTTATCACTCCTCTTATTCCTTCTACAACCGTATTTCCTCTGTCGTTTTCTTCCTTCGTCCTCCTCTACTTCCCCTACATATTATCTATTCCTCCTACTACTACTCCTCTTCTTCTCAGTGCTTCTCCGCACCACATTTTGTCTTCACTCCTCCCATCACACACTCCTCTTCCCTTGCCCTGTTTCCTTTCCCTCTCCCACCCCTATCTTTCCCTGTCCTCCCCCACTCCTAGTTTCCCCTTTCCTCTCTTCCCCTCTCCTATCCTCCCCTCTGCTCCCTTCCCTTCACATTTCCTTCAGCTCCCTGTACAGTAATTACAAAGCCACAAGGTTCTCCCCTACACCCCAACATTAACATAATTTCAGGTCGGTTAGTTAGTTAGTTAAAGATTAGCCAGTATTCTCCCGGCCCGGGCCTTTTCCAAGTGGTGGCCCGGCCTTGGCTCCCTCTTTAGGGAGTGTCTGAGACCTAAGTCTCCCATGGGAGGAGGCACAAGTACCTCCTCATCTTTGGGACCAACTGTCCCCAGGCCTAGCCACAAGCTAGGCCTCTCTGGTCTGCCATCCCCGCCCCAAGTGGGCAAATGGGAATGACAGTCTTATGAGCTAAAGGCTCGGGCTCAGGCACCTACCCTACCCTAGAAGGGTAGGGTCGATGTTCAGGTCGGTATATTTTAAGTAAATTACGATGTGTACATCTTTATAAATTAAATATAATAAATATCTATGCAAATGTGATGGTTTTCAGATTTTTTTATGCCAAAATAATCAAACACGTTGAGTACTTTTTTTTAATAATTTTTTCTACGTATTATTTTTTGGAATGATAAATAGATTTGCGAAATTAAACAACCTGAATTTAGTTAAAATTGGTTAACAACAATAATATACATCAATTCTGTGATATTCCATCTATTTATACATATGATCTGCCATGGCACCGTAAAGATCTGAGCATGCCACAGACTGTAGGCTTTGGAATGCTACCATGGCCACCAACTATGACTCAAAGGAAGCATTTACTGAGATCTCATCTAACCCCCCAGTGACAGTGTGTAGCTCTTGTGACCCCTGTCGTCAGTGACTGTGTAATAACTGTATTAAACAGTCGTTACCCTTTCGACTGTTGCAGAGAAAGTGGAAGGTGGGTTGGCACAGTGTCTCGACGGTAAGTCACCTCCACAGATGTAAGACATGAACACCAGCCGCTGATAAACTTACGTTAACATGACGTATGAGATACGTCATGTTGAACATTGCCTGGGTAGCTTTATGTGCTGCATCATGTCAAGAATCATTCGCTCATATTTCTTCTCTCTCTCTCCTAGTCTATTTCCTCCCCTCTTTCTTTTCAACCTTTTTTCCATTTTTATCGCTCCTTTCCAACCCTGTCTTTCATTTTCTATTTCTCTTTCTCCCTTCCATCCTCTATCCAATCCTCTCGCGCTAATTTTAACCCTCGTTATCGCCTTCTCTCCCTCTTTTCCCTTCCCTTTTCCACCTTTTCTCCCTCTTTCTGTTCTCCCTCTTTCATTCACTGACATTGTAACTATCACGACTCTGCCTGTCGTCACAGCTGGTCGTGGTGTATGTGTGTGTGTGTGTGTATGTGTATGTGTGTGTGTGTGTGTGTGTGTATGTGGTGTGTGTGTGTGTGTGTGTGTGTGTGTGTGTGTGTGTGTGTGTGTGTGTGTGTGTGTGTGTGTGTGTGTGTGGCTGGTTGTGATCTTACTGTTTACTGAGCCGCACCTGCATGTAAATTTATATTACTAATTCAAAACATAACATAAGAATCAAGCTTACACACACACACACACACACACACACACACACACACACACACACACACACACACACACACACACACACACACACACCTTTAAGAGGTACGAGTAGGGAGAGAGTGGACATAGCGACCAGTGAAGAGGCGGGACCAGGAGCTGTGAATCGACCCTTGCAACCACAAGTAAGTGAATACACACACACACACACACACACACACACACACACACACACACACACACACACACACACACACACACACACACGCACGCACGCATTACTGACAAGTGCCTTTGACAACCAGTAACTGACACAGACCAAATAATGAGGAATAACATCTTACATAAATTACTTAGTATTTAACCTTCCTGTCTTATTTAATACCCACTGTACCATAAGCATTCTCATATATATTGACCACAGTCATTATAATTTTAAAAATAACAAATACAGGAAAAGTATCGGTATTGGTATCGGTCAAAATTTTGGTATCGTGCCATCCCTAAATTCAACATCAGCAAATGGAGTGTTTTCGAAATTTTGGAAAGCGGATAAAAAACTGAATACAAACTAGGGAGACAAAGCCTTCAGAGCTTACTCAAGCAGAATTTATGAATATGTATATGACAGATTATATCAGCAGAGACTCTCGTCCACCGCAAACTACAGAGCATATCACCAGAGGCTCCTCATTACAGTGTCCTCTTCAGCGAATGGACGCTTATCAAATACTTTTATTAACTTTCAAGAATTCCAACAAGCATCCACAACCCTATACGCCCCCATTAAACTTCTCCATCGCTATTAAACCTAACCAACACTTTATATTCTACGTCATATTCAGCCTCTTCTACATCCACTGTACACTCTAATCAATCTCTCCTATTGAACATCTATTAATCAATCTTCCCTATTAAACATCTGTTAATCATATTAAACATCCTATTAATCAATCTCTCCTATTAAACATCTTCGCTCTATTAAAAACCTCTCCTGTCCCCTGTCAAACCTCTCCTACACCCTGTTAAGATTTACTTCTATTAAACTCCTAATACCCCCAACCCTTCATACACATCCTCTCCACCGTCTTGAACCCCTCCAACACTTCTACACCTAATTAAATCATGTAACCACAATTGTAAACAATACAAACACACTTATACATCACACACACAGGTGTTAATTACATCTATACCTTGACAAAATAATCCTCTTGATGATTAATCTGGCCGAAATCTCTGATGTAATTCCACGTCATTCCTTTAAACCAATGGATTATAATAGACCCGCAGATGTTTTTATGTATTTATTGTTAGGTTAGGTATTTATTACTAAAAGCAAATTTCCATTTTAATTTTAAGATATAAGGAAATAAACTGCACCGACTTGGCAATAGTCCAGATCGGACCGAAAGTTCGTCTTGATTTATTGTCCATTCAAGACTGAAAAAAAAAATCATAAAGTCGGGATTATTTTATACAGATTCAGGGGAAACATGGAGACAGAGGGTAAGTCATAACTCATCATACCTGTGAATGTAGAATCCTAACCATAATTTTCAAGTGGTGGATCTGTAAGCTAGCGGAAGGCCTCGCTCAGATGACGAAAAGTTCCAGCTGCGGGTCATCATATGACTAATACCCGCGTCAGGAAACATTTGACCCGTTTCCTGACAAACCTTACCTAACCTAACCTGTTGTGGGTGCCATCCTGGTGGGATGGAGCTTTAAATAAGCTGAGGCAGGATAACAACTGTTAGCCTGTATATCGTAAGCTGAGGCAGGATAACATCTGTTAGCCTGTATATCGTAAGCTGAGGCAGGATAACACCTGTTAGCCTGTAGATCGTAAGCTGAGGCAGGATAACTGTTAGCTTGTATATCGTAAGCTGAGGCAGGATAACACCTGTTAGCCTATAGATCATAAGCTGAGACAGGATAACACCTGTTAGCCTGTAGATAGTAAGCTGAGGCAGGATAACTGTTAATCTGTATATCATAAGCTGAGGCAGGATAACACCTGTTAGCCTGTATATCGTAAGCTGAGGCAGGATAACACCTGTTAGCCTGTATATCGTAAGCTGAGGCAGGATAACAACTGTTAGCTTGTATATCGTAAGCTGAGGCAGGATAACACCTGTTAGCCTATAGATCGTAAGCTGAGGCAGGATAATACCTGTTAGCCAGTAGATTGTAAGTTGAGGCAAGATAACACCTGTTAGCCTGTAGATTGTAAGCTGAGGCAGGATAACAACTGTTAACCTGTATATTGTAAGCTGAGGCAGGATAACACCTGTTATCCTGTAGATCGTAAGCTGAGGCAGGATAACCCCTGTTAGCCTGTAGATCATAAGCTGAGGCAGGATAACACCTGTTAGCCTATAGATCGTAAGCTGAGGCAGGATAATACCTGTTAGCCAGTAGATTGTAAGTTGAGGCAAGATAACACCTGTTAGCCTGTAGATTGTAAGCTGAAGCAGGATAACAACTGTTAACCTGTATATTGTAAGCTGAGGCAGGATAACACCTGTTATCCTGTAGATCGTAAGCTGAGGCAGGATAACCCCTGTTAGCCTGTAGATCATAAGCTGAGGCAGGATAACACCTGTTAGCCTGTAGATCGTAAACTGGGGTAGGATAACTCTTAGCCCTTAAATTTTGAGCTGAGGTAAGACAACATCTAACGTATAAAATATGAGCATTCTTTGCTTTTTGTAAAAAAGCTGTGTGGAAAAAAAAGTTTGATATTAAAGTATCTGGTTTAGAATACTTGAAAAGCATTGTGGAGAGATGTGGTTTTTGGGGAAACCGTTGTTGCTCCGTCAACTAACTCGCTGCTGCGCGGGGGCTAAGTATTTATACTGGGCCACTATATATTAACCATAATAAAGGCTGCTACAGCTTCATCATGATGTGGTTACTAGTGGGAGAACTGACAGTGGTAGTGGAGGGATGGTAGTGGTGGTGCTGGTAGTGCTGGTAGTTATAGTGGTGTGAACAAGCTGCGGGATAGCCGGGAAATGTGAGACAAGTAGATACAAAACTGTATCTTTTTAAGCAAACAACATCACTTACGTGACGGTGACACTGTGTATAGCGAGATGGTAGAAGGTGTGACGACGTAGAGATGTGACACTTTGAAGGCAGTGAGAGTCTGTCCACGTCTGGAAAGACAGCTAAGGAGCGAGTGATGGTGAATGTATCTTCTACTCTGAATCGGCACTGCTTTGCTGGGTTGAACATTTAGTTTCTCAGAAGAGAAAGTGAGAACACTTCCATTCCTTCCCTTCTTCTTCTTCTTCTTCTTTTATTATTATTATTATTATTATTATTTTTATTATTTTTATTATTATTATTTTTATTATTATTGGTAATTGTAAGACAGTTTCCAATTTCAGGGCTGTGCCCTTGAAGGAAAGAAAGCCTCTCTTTGGTTGTTGATGACTGGCTACAGGGGGGAAAAGCTCAGCCAGTCCGAAAGTGGGTTTGAAACCTGCCGTATAAACTACATGTATCTGGAATTTAAAAGATTGGATCGCCAAAGCCCACTTCAATTATCTACTCCTTGAAAGTTCCGAAGACTGAAGTCTTCCCGAGACGGAGTTTGATCACTGGTTGTTGTAGTGGGTAATTAAATTATGTACCTGTTGTCTGTAGCACTGTAACCTCGAGGAATTCCAAACACAAGCACCATTGGTTTCATATATGATGAGGAGACGAAACTGCCGAACGAGTTTCAGCTGGAACCACAAAAAAGTTTTGCAGCTCGTATCTTTCTCTGCAAACGCGTCGACAACATGTAATAGCATTCACTGGTTTGTGAGTTATAAAATTAGACGCATCAAGCCCTTTTATTTCAGATTTTCAAGCTTGTAAATCCATGTGCAAAAACTTTCTTGTCATTAAGACACACACATATAATATATATATTATATTATAAATATAATAATATTTATATATTATATATTTTATAAATATAATTAATACAAAAAATATTTATATATATAAAAAATATAATTTATATATTAAATTTTATATAATATAAATTATAATATATAATGGGGGTAATGATTCAGTATTGGGGTGGACGGTCAGCGGTGGGGCTGTGAAGGATGAGGTGAAACAAAAATTGATGAGGGGGGAAAAGGGTGATGTGCACTTAGGAGTCTGTGGAGACAAAGAACTTTGTCCTTGGAGGCAAAGAGGGAATGTATAGAGTATAGTTTTACCACACTCTTATAGGGGTGTGAAGCATGGGTGATGAATGTTGCAGCGAGGAGAAGCTGGAGGCAGTGGAGATGTCATGTCTGAGGGGAAATGTGTGGTGTGAATATAATGCAGAGAATTCGTAGTTTGGAAGTTAGGAGGAGGTGCGGGATTACCAAAAATGTTGTCCAGAGGCTGGGGAAGGGTTGTTGAGGTGGTTCGGACATGTAGAGAGAATGGAGCGAAACAGAATGACTTCAAAAGTGTATCAGTCTGTAGTGGAAGAAGGCGGGGTAGGGGTCGGCCTGGGAAAGGTTGGAGCGAGGGGTAAAGAAGGTTTTTGTGTGCTAGGGGCTTGGACTTCCAGCAGGCGTGCGTGAGCGTGTTTGATAGAGTGAATGGAGACGAATGGTTTTTAATACTTGCGTGCTGTTGGAGTGTGAGCACAGTAACATTTATGAAGGGGTTCGGGGAAACCGGCAGGCCGGACTTGAGTCCTGGAGATGGGAAGTACAGTGCCTGCACTCTGAAGGAGGGTGTTAATGTTGCAGTTTAAAAACTGTAGTGTAAAGCACCCTTCTGGCAAGACAGTGATGGAGTGAATGATGGTGAAAGTTTTTTTTTTCGGGCCACCCTGCCTTGTGGGAATCGGCCCAAAGTGATAATAAAAAAAATAATATATATATATATAATAAATATATATATATTATATATATATATATAATAAATATATATATATATATATATAATATATTTAAGGGAGTAGGTTGGTAGACAGCAAACGCCCCGGGAGGTACTACCGCCCGCCAAGTGATGTAAAACGAAAGCCGTAATTGTTTTACATGATTGTAGGGTTGCTGGTGTCCATTTTTCTGTCTCAAAAACCCTGCAAGGTTTCAGGTAACGTCTTGCTACTTCTACTTACACTTAGGTCACACTACATATAACATGTACAAACATATACATACACACCCCTTTTGGGTTTTCTTCTATTTTCATTTCTAGTTTTTGCTCTTGTTTATTTCCTCTTATCTCCCATGGGAAGTGGAACAGAATCTTCCTCCGTAAGCCATGGGGTGTTGGGAAAAGGCTACTAAAATGCCAGGAGCCAAAGGGGGTAGTAACCCCTTCTCCTGTATATATTACTAAATTTTAAAAGGAGAAACTTTCGTTTTTCCTTTTGGGCCACCCCGCCTCGGGGGGATACGGCCGGTGTTTGAAAGAAAGATATAATATATATATTTAAATATTATATATATATATATTATATATAAAATATATATATAATATATGTCGTGCCGAAATATGTAAAACGGTCCAATTAGCAAGAACTCATTTAAAATTAAGTCCTCTCTAAAATTTTCTCTTATACGTTTAAAGATATATTTTTTCATTAATGTTAATGTAAAAATTTATAATTTTGCACCAAAAGGAACTTAGAAAACTTACCTAACCTTATTATAACAAGAACAATTTATTTTAGCCTAACCCAACTAAATATATTTTAGATTAGTTTACAATAATTTAATACCAAACAAACACAGTGAAATACATTTTTTTCGTTAGGTTCAGAATGATTTTGGCGAAATTATTGCATACACAAATTTTCACTTGTCCTATATGGCAAGATAAGCGTTGCTATTTAAGCCAAGATCGCAAGTTCTGCCTATTCGGCACGATATTATATATATATATATATATATAATATATATATATATATATATATATATATATATTATATATATATATATATATTCTTTCTTTCAACACACCAGCCGTTATCTCCACCGAGGCGGGGTGGCCCAAAGGAAAAACAAAAGTTTCTCCTTTCACATTTAGTAATATATACAGGAGAAGGGGTTACTAGCCCCTTGCTCCTGGCATTTTAGTCGCCTCTTACAACACGCATAGCTTACGGAGGAAGAATTCTGTTCCACTTCCCCATGGAGATAAGAGGAAATAAACAAGAACAAGAGCTAGTAAGAAAATAGAAGAAAACCCAGAGGGGTGTGTATACATATTCTTGTACATGTATGTGTAGTGTGACCAAAGTGTAAGCAGAAGTAGCAAGACGTACCTGAAACCTTGCATGTTTATGAGAGAAAAAACACCAGCAATCCTACCATCGTGTAAAACAATTACAGGCTTACGTTTTACACTCACTTGGCAGGACGGTAGTACCTCCCTGGGCGGTTGCTGTCTACCAAAATACTACCTAGGATATATATATATATTATATATAATATATAATATATATATATATATATATATATATATATATATATATATATATATAATATATATACATTATATGTGTGTGTGTGTGTGTACTCACTTAATTGTACTCACCTAATTGTGGTTGCAGGGGTCGAGAATCAGCTCCTGGCCCCGCCTCTTCACTGATCGCTACTGGGTCCCTCTCTCTCTGCTTCCTGAGCTTTGTCATACCTCTTCTTAAAACTATGTATGGTTCCTGCCTCCACTACTTCACTTGCTAGGCTATTCCACTTGCGACAACTCTATGACTGAAGAAATACTTCCTAACGTCCCTGTGACTCGTCTGAGTCTTCAGCTTCCAGTTGTGACCCCTTGTCCCTGTGTCCCCTCTCTGGAACATCCTATCTCTGTCCACCTTGTCTATTCCCCGCAGTATCTTGTATGTCGTTATCATGTCTCCCCTGACCCTTCTGTCCTCCAGTGTCGTCAGTCCGATTTCCCTTAACCTTTCCTCGTACGACATTCCCTTGAGCTCTGGGACTAGCCTTGTTGCAAACCTTTGTACTTTCTCTAACTTTCTCTAACATTATAGCACCAACGAGGCTCATTTACCTCTCCTGCATGATGCCAAATGTTAAAAAAAAGTTGCAAAATAACTAGCAGTTGGTACACTGGTGTGTGACAAGCGTGTGATATTCATCACTGCTTTTTTTGCTGAAGAGCATAAAAATGGAGAAGCCTTGGGACGAGGTTTTTCATAAAGTTGTAAACAGACGTGTGTGTGTGTGTGTGTGTGTGTGTGTGTGTGTGTGTGTGTGTGTGTGTGTGTGTGTGTGTGTGTGTGTGTGTGTGTGTGTGTGTGTGTGTGTGTGTAATCCTTTCGCAGCTGATCCATAAACAGGAGAGGAAATTTTAGACTATCATTTGGTCTGTCCTGAATAATAATCACGACTTGACAGTCAAGGACAAAACTAAACGTCACCTGAAGTTAATGGAAAGCTGTTTCAGCCAGGGTACTGAGACTTATTCTTCATGCGTGATCCTTCAGTGAATGCATTCATTTGCGGCGCTCAGGGGACTTAAAGAAGCTCGTCTTCAACTGACTTCCTGGAACAATTTGCACACTGAGGCTTTCATCAAGCTGCACTCTGTATATCATAACTGAGATTGTTGGAACTGCTGTGCTAAGAGGATCTTTGAAGCCAGCAACATCACTTTCAAATTGACAATATCTCGTCGGCAGAACCGTATATTTTGTATCGTGGATTGTTTGCAGTGAATTGCCGTAAATCGTCCATTTGGGGATCCTTGATTTAATGGACCTCAATTAAACGGAGTTTGTATACACAGGAGAAAAATCCACAATGCAACGGCAGTTTGATTAGGGAAAAATTCAATTATTCGCTGTGGGGTGATGGTTTTTCTCTGCTGGTTAATGCCACTGTCTATCGTCTTGAAAAGTAAGTTACAGAGACATACATTCAATGATATCTCTGCCAGGTTCCTGGATAATAAAGACAAGTGTTTCCCACGGTACCTTATTCATGTACCTGGGTAATAAAGACAGGTGTTTCCCAAGGTACCTTATTCATAATCATTAGGTTCTTTCCCTCTATTTGTTTACACGTCATGACTAAACAGAAGACTCACGTTGAAGAACAAACTACGTATTACTGGAATGACGTTCCTCTACATTAGAGCTTCATTAAGCCATGAACGAAACATTGTACCAGTGAAAGCTGCTTCTACAACGTATGTCTTTGCTTAATACTGTTTGCAGTATGCGATGAGGCTCCCAACTCCATGCTAGAGATGAAGATGATGGTGGATCTAGAAGAGAAGACAGAAATGGGGAAGAGTAAGAAGACACGTGTTCAACACTTGGCTATCTTTATATGTCAAAACCTTTCGCCTCTACAACAAACTTCTTCAGCTAATACAATATTAAAATCATCTTTTTTTTTTACACGTTGAAATTTACAGGCTAAGAGCTGTTATCCTACGTATTGGACTGAAGATGTCCACTGTACGGGAGAAATTTTTCTGCAAATGAAGATACTCAAGTGTTGCATATATGTCTCTTTGCGTAAATATTGCATATGTGTCTTATTAACTAACACGAGAAATGAGGAAGCCAAGTTGCAAGAACTTTCTCCGTCTAATTAATAATACAGCGTCAGTGTTTGTTTTCACTTCCTCTAAAATCGCTTAATAGGATCAACGTCAAGAGCAAGATAAAGAGAGTATATAATTATTATTATATTACTATTATTATATTATTATTATTCGGGAGATTATTATTGTTCGTGAGTTTATTATTATTTATTATTATTATTATTATTATTACAAGTCTTTTTATTTCATTTCAGAAATTATGGAGTCTTCAGCTGATGCTGTAATGAACCCGCGTTGGAGACCGAAGAAAGAAATGAGACAACACAGCTGATGTTTCTCGCAGCAGAGTAAGTTGAAAATTCACTTTTTTGTCCATGTCTCGAGACTTAATTAAGAGAGATGAGAGACGATCCAGCGATCAAAGAAGACTACACAAGAATTAATCGAGAGTGTGAGTATAGATGATTCCATATCTGAATACCTCGCTAAGGATCGAGAGGCACTGAGGACACAAGGTAATGATGAGTAAACTGTATAAAAGGGAAGAGAATTGGCTGTCACATACGTATCAGGAAACCGGTGGATTTCTTATTGTGTTCCAGCTTCGTGAAACTGTAAAAAGATAATATTGCTACGTGTTAAGAGAGTTTGTTTTTATACCTGATTGCCAAACAATGCGAGATGCGCTACTCTGATCTTCCCTCTTGATTGTCAAAGTTGATTACGTATTTCTACGTGCCTCATATGTGAGACAAGTGGTGTTTTACCGTCGCTGGATCCTTAGTTGTAGGTATTATATCCAACATAAATAAAATCGTATAGGAGAAATATATGAAACAGTATGGTATAAACTTTGGTAACTGATACGGGTATATTGGTTTAAAAAGACACGTGGGAAAACACTAGGACATGTTTATTAGCAGACGTTTCGGTTCTGTGTTATGAAACACGCTAAGTCACGGGGTAGGAGGGAGGAGTGGCCGCCAGCACAGCTGGTTGTTAATCTTAAATAACTCGAAGAATCATAACAGAGACGGGTGCTGACAGTTCATACCAGGTCTGAATATCTGGAAGCAGCGTTGTTAGTGGCACATGTGATGGTTGATTTAATCGACATTAACAATGAACTAAGAAATCACATGTAAGAAAAGGGGAAAACTGCGTGAGGAAAATAGGGAAATAAATATATTTTTTCGAATTCACAAATTGGGTAAACAGTGAGGTAGAAACACTCTCTGGGCAGACAATGAGAAGTGTTCTCTACATTAGAAAAACTGTCAATGCTGCGTCACAGCTTCAGGAAGACTGTCAATATTGCATCATAGCTTCAGGAACTGTCAGTGGTGCATCACAGCTTCCGGAAGAGTGTAAGTGCTGCATCACAGCTTCAGAAAGAGTATCAGTGGTGCTGCTTAGTGTCAGAGTTGTCAGTGGTGACTCAAGCGAGGATCTACAATCCAAAGCTTCACTCTCATTAAGTGCTGCATCAGAAGATTTCAATAATTGAGAAATTTCATCTTCCTGAAAATTCCATCTGCAATCGACCGCAGAATTATGGCGATAATCCGCAGACTGGTAGCCCGCTGATCAATATTCATTAAATTCCTCTCATCACGGCTTCTCATAATTAGAATTTTGCCTGAGCTGCGTCCCAGAGAGCGGTTCTACCAGATTAAAGCAGTTTTTTTCTTTTAAACGATACCTTTACGTAGTTGGAAAGAGGGAAAGAGGCTTCTTCCAGCGAGATGGTGGCGTTGATACCCAGTTACTGGGGGAGGGGTGATGATACTTATTTACTGGGGGAGGGGTGATGATACTTATTTACTGGGGGAGGGGTGATGATACTCAGTTACTGGGGGAGGGGTGATGATACTCAGTTACTGGGGGAGGAGTGATGATGTCAGGTTACTGGGGGGAGGATGTGATGAAACCCAAAGTCTTAGCTTCTATTACCGTACCTGGAATATTGTTCCACGCATCAACAACTCTCTTTGGAAACCGTTACTTGCCTATGTCCTTTTTAAATCTAAATTTATCTAAATTAAATCAGTTATTTTTAATTCTTATTTGATCTGATGGAGCACAGGATGGCCCCCTTACGGATTTAGTGCTTCCCCATGGCGAGATGAGTTTTAGGGCTTATTTGCCACGGGCTCGAACTCAATCCACTCCGTGATTTGTGTGCAGTCAGGTGCTTACGATTTCATAAGTCATGTGACGGGAACTTCATTCCAGTGAGGGGACCAAAATGGAGTCGAACTTGAACCTTAATAATGTGAGTCAAAACTCTAGAGTGGACTGGTGAGAGAGGCTGAGAGAATGCATGAGAATGTTTCCGGAATCGAGGAAGAGGACAAGTGTCTCCTGGCACTGATCACATGGTTCAGTGTCCGCTGAAAAAAAAAAAAAAACATACCACGGGCGGGGTTAGAACCCGCGTATCAGAGAGTCATAAAACTGGCCCAGTGGCTAACGCGTCGGTGTGGAGTTTTATGACTCTCTGATCGCGGGTTCTAACCCCGCCCGTGGTATGGTTTATCCGCTTAATTACCCCAGCTAAGTTAGACGCCCTCATTTAAAAAACAAAGACATAATTAAATAGTCACAATTCCGTGGGTGGAACAGCTCGCCATAACTCGCACCTACGCGAGAAACCTTACGACGACATTTCGCTCCGTCCTAGACCATCGTCAGTACACATGACTGTGACTTGATAATGGTCCACAGAGGACTGAAACATCATCCATAATACAGCATAAGAATGGAGGAACGCTGCAGAAGGCCTACTGACCCATACTAGGCAAGTCTTTTTCTAAACCAACCATTCTCACCCTCCGACTTGTGGGTGACGACACGGAGGTCTAGCCTGGAGTACTGGTAACGCCTACTCAAGAACTAATGTACAAGAACACTTAAGCTACACATGTGATGTACACCTGAGCAGGTGTGGAGAATTTTGTGATATATATATATATATATATATATATATATATATATATATATATATAAAATATATATATATATATATATATAATATATATGTCGTGCCGAATAGGCAGAACTTGCGCTCTTGGCTTAAATAGCAACGTTCATCTTGCCATATAGGACAAGTGAAAATTTGTGTATGCAATAATTTCGTCAAAATCATTCTGAACCTAACGAAAAAAATATATTTGATTGTGTTTGTTTAGTACTAAATTATTGTAAACGTATTTAAAATATATTTAGTTGGGTTAGGCTAAAATAAATTGCTCTTGTTATAATAAGGTTAGGTAAGTTTTCTAAGATTCTTTTGGTGAAAAATTATAAATTTTTACATTAACATAAATGAAAAAAAATATATCTTTAAACGTACAAGAGAAAATTTCAAAAAGGATTTAATTTTAAATGAGTTCTTGCTAATTGACCAGTTTTACATATTCGGCACGACATATATATATATATATATATATATATATATATATATATATATATATATATATATATATATATATATATATATATATATATATATATATATAATCCAGTTTAAGAAAGTAAAGAGTTCTTGACTAGTGGTGCACAGGTAACTTGCAGCCTTAATGACCCTCGTGTAGTCGATAGGCTCTAAACTTAATGAGCCAATCGAGCAGATAAGTTACTAACCACATTATTAACTGGTTAGTTAAGTAAGCACACTAATTACAATTTAGGTAACACATTCTTATTTAACTTCCATTGTTTTGACAAAACTGCACAAGCAGGAAATTAGTTAAGTTAATAATTATATTTTGTTACTATAATCAGTTAAATAAGTATAATTATGAAAGACCGAGACTTTTGCCCGGGGTTTATTAGCCAGTTAATAATAAAGGATTAGCTAAGTAAGATAGCCGGGTCTAGCATGACCAGACCCAACACTAAGACCAGTAGGGACAGTCGGGTCCACACAGAGTCTGAAGCTAATGACTTAACTACATGGTTATTGACTTCATCCTGCCGGCGTCACCCTCCCTGCCTGGTTCACACTGTCACCCCCTCCCTATACCCCTGCCAAGGAAACGCCCCCTACCCCTGCCAAGGCAACTCCCCTATTTTTTCCTACCAGGTAGCTTTTCCAGCTTCCCTGATCCAGGTAACTCCTCCTGGCCTTGCCCATTCAATTTCCTGTGATGTGGGATACGATTTTTATCCCTATTTTAAATTATAGAATAACGCTGGCCCCATCCTAGCAGTTCTTTTTATTTTGTTTTTACAAGTACATGATACAACTAATACTGACCTTTACTGACATCTGTAACACTATATAGGAAGCCCTTGGTTATGCAGAGCATTCCCGGCAATTTAGGTTAATTTTGACCCAGCATGCGATCCACACCAGTCGACAAACACCATATTGCATCCATCAGCTGGGTCAGGTCATGGAGGATCAGAGATAAAGTAAACACGTGACCTGGAAAGCCTCTAGCCACTGCCCTGAGATGAGGTCAGTGCGACGCAGGTAATCAGGGAGTCATGATAGGCCCAGTTTGGAAGCTGAATGTTGACAGACTCAGGTATGAGGGATAAAAGAATCTGGAAGGTTTTGCCAAAACCCAGTTGACACACACATTTCCTCCCATTGTTTGTTAATCAGTCCCTTGTTGACCGAACTGCTGTGTGACTGATTTGTTTGGTGACTATTTCATTCATTGACAGTCTAGGACCTTGGAAACTGTGTGAAGTATGTGTCCATGTAACTGGTGAGAGATATTATACAAAGAACAAAAAGGAACAATACTGTTATTGGAACAATACACAAATAACCCGCACATGTGAGAGAGAACCTGACGACGTTCCGGTCCGTCTTGGACCATTTACAAAATCACACTGAGATATTATATATGTATTCATCCTCCATCCCATGGTATTATTTACATGTATACTGGTTTTCGAAGTAATTTTAGAATATATACATGACGGGACGCGCCCCATATTGACATTCATCAGGTAATGCTATGTGGGTTTATAGCAGCAGTCCTACAATGACCCACGTGAGCTAGTGATATGCACTATCAGTGCTAGGTGACTGCACTACAGCTGATAGACCTGTAAGTTTAGTCAGGAATAATTAGCATGAATGTATTGAATTATAAAGATTCTGCAACTTGCGTTGTTAACCATACATCTGCCCTCTCCTGCCCAGGTAACTTACCGTAGTCCCCCCTCCCCAAGCCTCTTCCATCGCTGCATCTTCCACAGCATCTTTCATAGCATTTTCCTAGCATCTTCCACAGCATCCTTCACAGCATCCTCCCCAACATCTTCCCCAGCATCTTCCCCAACATCTTCTCCAGCATTTTCCCCAGCACATTTCACAGCATCTTCCCCAACACATTCCACAGCATCTTGCTCAGCACATTTCACAGCATCTTCCCCAGCACATTCCACAGCATCTTCCTCAGCATCTTGGAGGAGTCTCAGCTTGCCTTAAGAGTCAAGAAAATGTTGCTCTCGTTAATCTTTCGTCGTGATATATCATTAACTTCACCTCTGCAAGTGACTTTTTACCTGCTGCTTGACCGACGGAGCCCTGGATACATTACTGGAACCTTGGATACCTTGACGGAGCCCTGGATACCTTGACAGAGCCCCAAATGTCTTGAAGGCAGAGCCCTGGATGTCTTGAAGACGGAGCCTTGGATGTCTTGAAGACAGAGCCCTGGAAGTCATGTAAACATGTAGTCAAGTAAAGTCACGTAAACACAGCTCTAGTGTTTATCACTGTTAAGAACACTGTCACCATCGTTGGTGTTATTTATTCTCACCTCCAAGGACGTGCAACATTAGGAAAAAGTATACTTGGCTAGTAATGCTGTCAGCATAGTTGCTGATCCCTGTGTTATATAGCATAGCATATAGTATCATCCATGTGCTTTAGATAGGAGATCCCTTTTAGGCCTGTGACTTTGTGTGACGTCACGGGATGCGCATGTGTACGTTCGTACCTCTACCTCGGCCTCAGTCGGCGTTTTGACACAGGCAAGGACAGGCAGAGGCTGGGCTCCATTTCCCATCATCACAGTCTGACAATATATCGTTACCATCCAACAAGTGTGTCTACCTTCAACCCTCGATATCTCCATTTAAGAACCCTTACGATAATGCAACTTACTCTACTAGCCAAGTGAAGATTATATCGGGCCAGGAGCTTGTGGTAAATAATTGAAAACAGTTTCGTAATACACAAAAAAGGTTGACTCTAAATGCGATTAGCTAAAATATATTACAAGGACACCACTGGATAGAAATTACTTTGTCTTTGTACTTATGTATACCTGTACCTAAATAAACATACAACCTCTTTTCGTTAAGTAACCCCAAAGGCTTTAGCGCTTCATGTAAAGCACGTAAAAACGACACTTATAAAATGTCCTTTAAGTTAATAACTTTAAGTCATAAAGCTAATTTTATCTTAGTTTTAAAGTCAATTGTCTAGGAGTCGTGTTCTTCTCCTGGGCAGGTGAGGAGCAGAGAACATTCACCTTGTAGGTGGTGCCATCTGTTGGTAAGTTTCACTACTGAACAATACCATTCCTATGGACTTCGTATATTAACTATTTTTTTTTTCTTAAAGTTACTTGGTTGAGAGAATGATCCGCTTTGGTCGTAGATTCCGCATGATGGTCGTAGATTCCACATGATCGTAGATTTAGCATGATTTACCTGGAGAGAGTTTCGGGGGTCAACGCCCCCGCGGCCCGGTCTGTGACCAGGCCTCCTGGTGGATCAGCGCCTGATCAACCAGGCTGTTGTTGCTGGCTGCACGCAAACCAACGTACGAGCCACAGCCCGGCTGATCAGGAACTGACTTTAGGTGCTTGTCCAGTGCCAGCTTGAAGACTGCCAGGGGTCTGTTGGTAATCCCCCTTATGTGTGCTGGGAGGCAGTTGAACAGTCTCGGGCCCCTGACACTTATTGTATGGTCTCTTAACGTGCTAGTGACACCCCTGCTTCGTAGATTCCCCTGGTCGTAGATTCCACATGATGGTCGTAGATTCTGCATGATGGTCGTAGATTCCACATTGGTGCTCGTAGATTCCGCATGATGGTCGTAGATTCCACATGATGGTCATAGATTCTGCATGATGGTCGTAGATTCCGCATGATGGTCGTAGATTCCCCATGATGGTCGTAGATTCCCCATGATGGTCGTAGATTCCCCATGATGGTCGTACATTCTGCATGATGGTCGTACATTCTGCATGATGGTCCTAGATTCCGCATGAATGTCGTAGATTTGTACATGGTGGTTGTGTATTCACTGTACAGTATACCCACAGGCTGATGTGACCGTGTTGGTCTGCATATTTTCAGCACCAATAGTCTGATTGATCTATATGTGTAAGCGCTTGTGTGTGTATGTGTGTGCTCCCCTAATTGTGGTTGCAGGGGTCGAATCTCAATTCCAGGCCCTGCCTCCCTGCTGGCCACTACCAGGTTCATTCTCTATCATACCTATTCTTAAAGCTATGTATGGATTCTGTGTGTGTGTGTGTGTGTGTGTGTTTGTGTGTGTGTGTGTGTGTGTGTGTGTGTGTCTGTGTGTCTGTGTGTCTGTGTGTGACTGTGAACTCATCTATTTGTGGTTGCAGGGGTCGAGTCGCAGGTTGTGTGTGTGTGTGTTTAAGCCAATTTGCTATGCAGTGATTGTGCAGTTGGCTTGCCTGCATAGTCTAATCAGTCTCCACAAGTCTGCAACTGAGATGGAACTCCTAATGCGATAATTACTAATTCTTGTTATGATATAATTATCGGGGTGGTAATTGCCTGCTGGTTTATTGGTAATGTCGACTGTTGAGAATGAGCCAAGAGCGTTGGGAATGGGAGGTAATCAGGTTTGATGTGAGGAAGGTAGCTCCGATTCCTTGGATTAAGAGTAAATCATTAAGACATTACTACAAGGCATTAACGCCCTACTACAAGTCATTAAAACCATTCTGGCTCCACCATAAGTCATTAATGCCCTTACTGTAAGCAACTAAAACATAACTGCAAGTTAGTCTTTTGGTCTCGCTGTCATGGCTTGTTAACCAAAACTTAAGTCTGAGTAAGAAAGCTCTTACTGAGACAACGTTTCGCTCTGTGCAGAGCTTTACTAAGTAATTTGTTAAGCTGTACAAAGTTTAAAATGTTCCTTGAAAAGCATATTCTGTGACCTGTCTTTCTTCACCTTCACATTCATCATCATGGTTGTTGGAGAAGCTACAGCAACGTACCGTAGATTACACTGATCGTTAGTTATTGTAAAGGCCTCGTTAAAGTGGTTTGTGACACGTGTAAATATGAAGAGATGGCTGCAGTTTGCACACACGTTGGGTGTCAGGAAACCCAGGATAGATGAGTGAGGTGGTCGGTATTCACAGCAAGGTGATCGTGAGGGGGGGAAGGACAGCTGCTCAGTACTCACAGTAAGGTAGGTCTTGAGAAGTGAGTGAGATGCTCAGTACTCAGAGCAGAGAGGTCATGAGAAGTGAGTGAGGTGCTCAGTGTTGTGTGCTGGTTCACGTTTCAGCTCACCCAGGTCCTTGTGATAGCGTATCCACTATTTATTCGACGCTTACAAGACCAACCTCCATCCAGTGGTCGTCTTAGCCAGCTGTAAGCACGGTGGCAACAGCCATCAAGTAGTGGTATACAGCTCTAGAATGGCCTAGTGACCGCTGTTTGCTGTGGCACTCTGACCTTTCAGGGAAGGGCTGGGTGAATGGTTCGACTCCCTTGTCTATGGGATGATCATTCTTGGACGGACGGTTGGTTCACAGCATATTGGGTACATATCTTGTTTTTTTACGATGGCACATTTGCTGTTGGTAGAAGTGAGAACTCGCGGGTTACTATTATGTTATATTGTTGCCTTGTATGTAGTGTATATAAGGTACATAGTCTGGTGAAGGAATATGCTTAAATGAGAAATAAGTAAGTTTGCTTCCGTGTTAGATTGCTAGTGATAGTTATTAGACATACATTACGGAACAGTCAGGTACTGCATGCCTGTTACATAAGTGTTGGAAGTTGTAAGGAGTGGGTTAGAGGCTTTGTCCTCACAGCATGGTGGTCGTCAGAGATGGGTTAGCTGCTAGGTACTCACAGCAGGGTGGTCGTATTATTGGGTGGGTCATCTGCTCAGTACTTGCAGCAGGATGGTCATATTGGGTGGGTCATCTGCTCAGTACTCGCAGCAGGATGGTCATATTGGGTGGATCATCTGCTCAGTACTCGCAGCAGGGTGGCCGTATTGGGTGGGTCATCTGCTCAGTACTCGCAGCAGGGTGGCCGTATTGGGTGGGCCAGCTGCTCAGGAAGCACAGTAACAGTGTAGCTCGCTAACATGTAGCAGCAGTCATGACCACCCTCGCACCTTACTGTTATGATAACGATTATGTCCTCTGCTGTCGCTTAGTGCCTGAAGCCTCGGCTCTACAGTTAGTTCTTAATGTTTCCTCACTGTGATTACTCTTCATCTACATCTGCTGCCCACCTTTGTTGCTAAAAAAAATTAAATGTGTCACTAACTCCTCAAATCGCTTTTTCTTCCATCTGCCCCTGCCTACCTCTGCCGATGTTTATCTCTGATACTACATAGCTCTGCAGCTCATCTCTTGCAAGAAACCCAGGAGCTAGCTATCGCGTAGCTCTACCAAGAAGTCCAGGAGCTGGAGTTCAACACCTTCCCAGGTCCCACTACAGTGTCCCAGTTTTTAACTCTCTGATTTGCAACTCCTTCGTCTCCAAAGCCTAAAGGAATTCTCCTGAAGCTTCCTCTCATATCTGAATTACTGAACTTCCCTCCTCTTTATTGGATTAAACCTAATTACCTCAAATTCCCCAGTTATTGCATAATCTTTGCGGGTTCAGCGTTTCCCAAAGAATTTTAAAATAATAAAAATAATAATAATAGTAATAATACTGGTGAATGTCAAGTGGACACACAGCGGCAACATTGTAACAGTGCTTGGTCTTAGCCTCTCTCCATTTGCAGCTTCTAATGGTTTTCTCGACAAGTTTCATTACTCTTCTGACCACTTGCTGCACCACTTCCTGTACCATTTGCTACGCCACTAGCTGTACCACTAGCCTCATCGGAAATGGTTTATTCCTCAGGAAAGTGCTACCTGACTCGGGTCTGTGGTCCTACCGGTGCCGAGTACCAGTAACCAAGCAACCGCTGGTCACTTATGTCCTGGGTAATAAGGGAGTAAAACACTTCACTATTTCTGGTGATGTTTGCTTCAACTACCCCAGGCTAATCCTGTCCACTTTAGTTTTATATATTTACTCATATTTGATTCTAATATTTTCCTGGATATTTTAAAATGTTTTCATGAACTGTATAATATTTATTTTTTTTTTGGAATGGGTGGGATTCGAACCTGACGCTGAACGTGTCCCAGCCCCTACGCTCTACCAGTCAGTTTTAAACTGAACTAATATTATCTGGCATTGCAAAGAAAATTGTGATTGAGGGGGAGAATAGACAATAAAATAATGAAAGCTGGGATTCAATCTGGAAGATGAAGTATTTTTTTCTTTAAACTCAAGATTAATGAACGACTGTCAATGAATAAGCAGAAGACTGAGCGGAAAGTCGAACCGCGGTCCTGGTAGTAGCAGATTTCACATCAGCACTTCTGATGCAGACAAGTCACAGAAATTATTTTTTTTTATCACACTGGCCGATTCCCACCAAGGCAGGGTGGCCCGAAAAAGAAAAACTTTCACCATCATTCACTCCATCACTGTCTTGCCAGAAGGGTGCTTTACACTACAGTTTTTAAACTGCAACATTAACACCCCTCCTTCAGAGTGCAGGCACTGTACTTCCCATCTCCAGGACTCAAGTCCGGCCTGACGGTCACAGAAATGTTTCTGTAAAATATCCTAATCTTCGTGGCTCAGTGGTACAGAGTTGGACCTGCTACATACCAGGACCACGGGTCGAGTCCTCGTCCATTCTTCTGTTTACTTAATGAGCGCTCTGAGCAAGGCTTCCCATCAATAAGTTTTCCACATCTAGATAACTAAGTTAAAAGCTCTTTGATTTTTTTAATGGTGCCGATTCTTCATTTTGCTTTGTTTTCATTTTTCCTTCTGGGATCAGTTTTTAAAAAATGTATTAAGAAAAAAAGTTTCGTAGAATCAAATCGAAAAATGTATATTTTGTACATTTTCCTCAACACTACGTAGCTAACACTGGTCATGAGAATATTTCCTAGCATTTGATTAAGTGCTTTACCCCCTCCCTTTATCCCTTCCTCCTCCCTCACTCAACCCAGTCCCCAGTCTCTCTCTATATCTATTTATTTATCGATCTATCTATATATCTATCTATCTTGAAGACTTGAAAGCAGAGTGAACAATGTAATTTTAGGACCTAAGGAAAATCATTTATCAAAATTATTTTTTTAATGTGTGTATAATAACTCAATTTTGTCTGTCATTCTATATTATGTTTACCAAAACTCGATTACAGAAAAAACATTTTCTTCCTTGAAGTGAAACTGCTTAAAAATCTCTTACCCGGATCACATCATGGAACGTAACAGCACAAGCATATAGACCGTCACTGAGGCATGTCATGCGAAGTGTCTCTCTAAAAAGAGACCGAACACTACAGGAGGGAAGGACGAGTAAGGTCATCAATAATGCAAATATTGTGTTAACAAAGAACGCTGGAGATTGACGTTGCCAAGGCTCCCTTCCACCTGCTGGAATGATTTTGTGGGTAGAGGGAAAGGGGGTTAGGAGTGTTGGTGGGTTGAGAGGTACTGCAGGTGTGAGGGTGGGGGATGAGGAATGTTGGTGGGGTGAGAGATGCTGCAGGTATTAGGGTGGGGTGAGGAATATTGGCGAGATGATGGATGGTGAAGGTATGACAAATTTTGCTAAGATTTTGGAAGGGTGAATGATGTTGGAGAGAGAGAGAGAGAGAGAGAGAGAGAGAGAGTGAGAGAAGAAAAGGAGAATAAGTGTGTCATAAAATTCGTTTTATAGGCGAAGAACTCCTTGGTACAGCAGGAAGCACAAGTCCAGCCCCAGAGAGAGCCTCAAGAAATGTAAATGCAGTTCCAAGGAGAACACAGTAACCAGAAATCTGACAGAGAGTATGCGTGTACTAATTAATGAAACATTCAGTAACGTAGGATTTATTGCCAAGAACGTTCACCAAGTTCACTATAACTTCGTAAAAGTTACGTTAGCGTCAAAACACAGTTTTCGGGAAAGAGCCAAAACTACAGACAGAAAAGTCAATTGTTTTCTCGTCCACGAAGTGAAAATCTGGAGAAGTGGAGAGCGAACGAGAGGAGCTGCTATTAACTTCCTCGCCAACACTTGAAGTTTTCTTGTGGGAAAGTTAAACTACACTTTGATACTTCTAATATAATCTATTAAACACAATGTAAGGTCTTTTTGTCAGAATTATAAGGCTTTCTTGCATGAAATTTAATATATGTATCATTCTGAAGAAGTTGGTGGTCCTGTGGTTGATCAGTGGTTGGTCCAATGGTTGGTTCAGTGGTTGGTTCAGTGGTTGGGTAAGTTGGTTAGTCCAGTGGTTAATGTAGTGGTGGTTCATTGGTGGTCCAATAGCAGGCAGCAACACTACTCTATCTAGCCTAGTCTAACCTAACCTAACTTAGCCTAACTTAACCTAGCCTAACCGTATAACGTAAGCTTGATCATACATAACATAACTAAAAACCTAATGTTTAATTTTGGTCTTAACTAAGGACGTTGAGCAACTGACGCACATATAACACTGGGAAATGAACCTGGCTGTTTGGAAGGCCAGCCTTTCTTACGCTCTGGGAATATGCAATCAGACCACCCTTCTCTTTCTTGTCTGATTTCCATCAGCCTGTCGTATGTCTCATTAAGATGAGTAAGACACAACCATCTGTTCTGTACTCTAGGCGAGGGTGTTGTGACGTGCCCTCAGGACAGTGGCGTCGTAAGGGGACCCCCGCCCCGGAGGACACTATCAAGGGGTGACACTATAGTGCCTCTAAAGGTGACACTAATGCCCAAAACAGTGTTGTAGCCACATAAGAGAAAAATCCTTCGTTTCTATATAGCCTCTTATATGATTACAGTGTACAAATGGGCCTATATAGGGAAAATCATTGATTTTGATGATGTGATAGACGATTTTGCAGGACTGAAGGCAAGGAAATGTAAGATCAGATTCACCAAGATGTTACCTGTACTCAAGGTCAAATCGGAACTAGTGTTTCTCTGATACTGCAAAGTTTTTCTTTATTTTTCAAGTTTTTTTTTCTGGGGGGGGGGGAATTGTTAAGATGAATAAATGTAGGATCTGTTGCTGTACTCAAAGTGATATTTGAGTTTGTTTCCTCAATATTACTACGATTATTTATTTTATCATTAATAAAGTTGAGAAGTATTCTCCTTTTCGGTTTATGGCCCTTAAACGTTCTCATTGCTAAACATTAGTCATTAGTCATGCAGTAGTGATGTAACTGGTTACCTGGATTTTTAACTCCCCCCGGCCCCACCCTAGCAACGCCACTGCCTCAGATGGTCCATTCCGATGGTCCGTGTTTTAAAGATGGTCCATAACTGTGACCCACATGTTTATGTTGATGCCGAGTTTGCTGGTTAGAGTCCTGCTGTGGAAAGAGAGATAATGTTTGTATATAATTTCTCCACTTCGCGAAATTCATTTTCTGAGCGCCTCGTCTTGCTAAGTGCTTCTCGTGTCTTCACATTATCCTCTTCTTTATGTTGATTTTGGGTTATTTTAATTATTTCTCCTACACTGTATTCTTTCCTAGCCAGGAATGTGTGAGAAAGAGAGAGAAAGAGAGAGAGATTGTGGGTTTTGACAATTTTGTGTGCTATAACTTAGTTTTTGAAGGAGGAGGGAGATATGGGTAAATTATAGATGAATTCTCTCTTCAAAAATCAATATTTCAAAATTTGTACATTATGTTCAGTCTAATAAATGAACAAAAAAGTATATTATTCAAAAGGAAAACGAGTCATTGAATGTGCCTCAAACTACATCAGTGTAAAGACATTTAACAAGACAGTTACAGATATCAACACTGATTTGGAAATCTATTTTCTTGCGTGGCTTGTGAACCTGTCTATTTAAATGATTTCATTCCGGTAATGGTATAGAAGCTGATGAATAAGACCTGTGCAGCACTTGGGTATCTATAATGATATCCAAATGTTGTACTTACGTCTTATTAATTTCAAATGGTGTTAGGAAGGTTTAATAACAGAAGCTGTGACGGAGTGTTTGCGCTTTGAGGGAGTCGGTAAATGAGGTGGTGGAAGGTCGTTGACATGAGTAATAAAATAATAGAAAATAAGTACAATAAAGCGAAACACACTGAAGATTAACAGGCAAACTTTATTCTCATATCAATACTCATTTCATTCTGGCAAGAGTACAACACGCGCTCGCGCGCGCACACAAACACACACTTTGCTGGTCACTTAGTCGCGACCAGTAAAGAGGTGGGGCCAGGAGCTATGCCCCGACCCCTTCATCTACAATTAGGTGAGTACAATTAGGTGAGTACACACACACACACACACACACACACATACACACGCACACGCGCACACGCACACACTCCAACACTTGCACGCAAGAGCTCTCAGAGTCGTCAGTTTAAGAGTGTGATCCTCTCAATTCATGAGAGAAAGCAGATCACCGGCGAGGTAAACAATCAATAGTGGTAATAGTTTTAATTTTATTTGCTACCTTCCGTCTCTCCTTTCTCCAGCAGTTGAGTTTCAAGACTTGACAAGCTGGGAGGAGTTCTGAAGCTGAAGGTGACACAGTGAGGTGAAGCGAATTGTATGATGTACAGAGCAAGAACAGAGAAGAGAATAAAGGGGATATATGTCACGCTTCTCAGGTACAGCTTCTGGACCTGGCTTATATGAAAACATAGATCTTATGGTCAGAAAAATGTTTAATGTGAAGTCATTGTCGAAATTGGCCAGTGGATTCTCTGCAATGTTCCTCCATTCTGATATTCTCTAAATATTTCATTTATGTTAAGTAATGCTAATGACTTTAATAGCATTAAGGTAAAGTAAGGTAAATTAGTTTTCGTAAACTTACGAGAGGCTGTTCAGTAGTTGTGTTTCACGAAAATATAATAATTCGTAAGACTTGTTTTCGAATATATATATATACATATATGTCGTGCCGAATATTTAAAACTGGTCAATTAGCAAGAAGTCATTTAAAATTAAGACCTTTCTAAAATTTTCTCTTATACGTTTAAAGATATATATTTTTCATTAATGTTAATGTAAAAATTTTTAATTTTGCTCCAAAAGAATCTTAGAAAACTTACCTAACCATATTATATAAAGAGCAATTTATTTTAGCCTAACCCAACTAAATATATTTTAGATTTGTTTACAATAATTTAATACTAAACAAACACAGTGAAATATATTTTTTTTCGTAAAGTTCGGAATGATTTTGGCGAAATTATTGCATACACAAATTTTCACTTGTCCTATTTGGCAAGATGAGCGTTGCTATTTAAGCAAAGATGGCAAGTTCTGCCTATTCGGCACGACATATATATATATATATATATCTTCTTCTTTCTTTCAACACACCGGCCGTATCCCACCGAGGCGGGGTGGCCCAAAAGGAAAAACGAAAGTTTCTCCTTTTACATTTAGTACTATATACAGGAGAAGAGGTTACTAGCCCCTTGCTCCCGGCATTTTAGTTGCCTCTTACAACACGCATGGCTTACGGAGGAAGAATTCTGTTCCACTTCCCCATGGAGATAAGAGGAAATAAACAAGAATAAGAACTAGAAAGAAAATAGAAGAAAACCCAGAGGGGTGTGTATATATGTGCTTGTACATGTATGTGTAGTGTGACCTAAGTGTAAGTAGAAGTAGCAAGACGTACCTGAAATCTTGCATGTTCATGAGACAGAAAAAAGGACACCAGCAATCCTACCATCATGTAAAACAATTACAGGCTTTCGTTTTACACTCACTTGGCAGGACGGTAGTACCTCCCAGGGCGGTTGCTGTCTACCAACCTACTACCTATAGTATATATATATATATATATATATATATATATATATATATATATATATATATATATATATATATATATATATATATATATAATATATATATATATATATATATATATGACCAAATCTCCTGAAAAAAAATAAATGAATTCGGTTAATGGATCCTAGAACCAGGGTCTCCGCGGGCAGGTCTCCGACCAGTCATTGTAAACGTGTTGTAACTAACAGTAGATCGACAGAGGAAATGACTGATATATTGACAATTGAGAAAAGAAATAGTCGACATTTCGGTCCATCCTGGACCATTTTCAAGTTACGATGGTCTACCACATACCAAAGCGTCGTCTAAAGTCTCTTTCCCCAAACGTGCGTTAATTCTACGTTCCTCTGGGAACGTAGAATTATGAAATCCCTCTTGGAGAAATGTAGTGACGTGTTGGGAAAAACAGTGATATGGACTCCATAGAGAATATAGACAGATACACAGATTGTGATGCAGACTGATGCACAGAATATAATGTAACCTGTATACAAGATATAATCTACATTAATACACAAGATATAATGTACACTGATACACAGTGTGCAATATAAACTGAAGCGGAGGATATAATAATGACACATATAAGAGAATAAAAATCTGAGAAGGATGATGAATAAGCTGACATTAAGACGCATAAATGATGATAATTCCGAGCCTCTCAACACTGCTGGTCAACGTCAGGAAGGAATGACGCAACAGGGGAATAAGTATAGCTTATAATCATAAGATTAAAACAGGAAAATAAGTTAGTAGTTTTATAACCAATCTGGTCATTATAACAACCTGGTCATTATAACAACCTGGTCATTATAACAGCCTGGTCATTATAACAACCTGGTCATTATAACAACCTGGTCATTATAACAAACTGGCCATTATGACAACCTGGCCATTATAACAACCTGGCCATTATAACAACCTGGCCATTATGACAACCTGGTCATTATAACAACCTGGCCATTATGACAACCTGGTCATTACAACAACCTGGCCATTATAACAACCTGGCCATTATGACAACCTGGTCATTACAACAACCTGGCCATTATAACAACCTGGCCATTATGACAACCTGGCCATTACAACAACCTGGTCATTATAACAACCTGGCCATTATGACAACCTGGTCATTACAACAACCTGATTATAATAACCTGTCCATTACAACAACCTAGGCATTATAATCTGGCCATTACAACAACCTGGCCATTACAACAACCTGGCCATTACAACAACCTGGCCATTACAACAACATGGCCATTACAACAACATGGCCATTTGGCCAACTAGGCCATTTCACCAGCTTGGCAATTTGAGTAATTAAACTACATGGTTATTTGATTTAAGCTGACCATTTAAAAAACCTGATCATTAGAGCAATCAGGAAATTTCGCGAAAATGGAAATTTGACCAGCCTGGTCAGTGTTTTTAAAAGCATTTTTTCCCGGATATTCTGCAACGGCTAGAAATTTGTGGGTTTTAAATCCCTTCGTCAACAAATCCATGGAATCAGTGAGCGTAGCCGAAGGACTCAAAGAACAATTAAGGGAAATTATCTGGAACACCGCAATAAAATTGGAATTCAACTAAAAAAAAAAAAACTCTCAGAGTTTTGGCCTGTCATTGGAAAATTGCACAATGAAATTCGCGATGCTGCAATTAAAATTCCAGCAACGTATCTCCGTGAGAGAGGCAGAGGCCATGTCTCCCCTTCTCTCATATCCCGAGATATCTGGCAAGAAACATAATTGTAAACATAAATTTTGTAAAGAAATGTCTTTATTTCTCTCTCTCTCTCTCTCTCTCTCTCTCTCTCTCTCTCTCTCTCTCTCTCTCTCTCTCTCTCTCTCTCTCTCTCTCTCTCTCTCTCTCTCTCTCCCTTACAATCTTGTGTGATGAAGAATGGAAGAAGAGAGAGGACGGAGAATTATGGTAGTGAGTTGGTGGGGTGTTGGTGGCAGATGAATGGCTGTACGAGTACATGGGAGGTGTGTGTGTGTGTGTGTGTGTGTGTGTGTGTGTGTGTGTGTGTGTGTGTGTACTCACCTATTTGTGACTGTAGTAATAGTCTGGTCTCCTGGCTGAGTGGCGTCACTTCCTCTTAGCCTCGTGAGCCCAGTCATAGACTCCTACGCAGTGTTTCTTTGTCCAAGTCTTTACACTTCTTGACCACTCTCAGGCTACAGAAATATTTCCTAGTATAGTGAATTTATTTTATTAACTATAGGTGAGAAGTAAATTATTTCTGTATATTTCCCATCTCTCATGCCTTGAAATGAGATTAATGTCTATATTACAATTCCGTCACCCTAGTTTTTTTCTCTCCTGTGAAGTGGGCAGGTTCAGTCAATGCCTTTAGCCTCTCTTCACAATGTATCCTTCAGTTCTAGAATCTGTCTGTCAACCTCTAAACATTCTCTAGCTTCTTCTGCAAGTGCTTAACTAAATAAGGGTTCCATGCTGAAGACCATGATAGCTAAAACGATGAGCATTCGCCTCTGCATATAGGCTCTCAACCGGGAAGGAACGAAAATATCTAAGCACAAGCGTAACCCATTTCTTTACCTTGTCTGCCTAGCTTATGTTACCCTGGCGATGAGAGTAGTGTGCGCCTTCGTGTGTTTTGCTCGATGTGATATTTTCTCTACGATATCTGAAGTTGCTTCCCGTCCAGTGTGTACTCCCTCACACGGCTTCTCTCGCCTTCTCCAATTTTCATTGCCTTGCACTTGTTGGGATTGAATTCCAGTAGCCACTCGTTTGACCATGCATGCTCCTGCAAATTGAAAAAGGGAATGGGAAGAGAGTACCTGGAATAGGAGAGAGAGAGAGAGTATGTGTGAAAGGGAGACAGAGACAGCACGGATACAAGAACACACCAGTCCCTCGTGTAATTACCAGTATATCAACTTGTAGCCTCGGGTAATTTTGACAAAGGAACAGCAGGAAAAAGAATTCTGCCGCTTGCTCGAGGCCTTAATTTGTGTGTAACTTAAAACATATGATAAAAACTTGAGGAACGGCCGCCGTATTGGGGAAATTATCCTAGTGCAACACACACACACACACACACACACACACACACACACACACACACACACACACACACACACACACACACACGCACACACACACGCACACTCTCTTACCCCTCTCAGACACTTCCAGTTTTAACTCATATATTCGCTCCTCCTCAGAATTTTTAGTATAATAACGCCTTAACAAATGAAGAAGTTAATGAGCGATGCTTCGTGAATTACCGACGTAAACAAAGTTATTAATCACTACTTCTCCTGACCTCACTTTCACTCATGTCCCAACATCTCTCACATCATAACAGGAATGGTACAGAAATACCGAAAAAAGGGGAACAAATTAAATACTTTAATACACTATGGAAAGCTGTGTAATTTACAGACGTTTTACAAACGTTTACGACTCGGTGGCTTGAAAAAGTTCCTAAAACAGAGCTTGTACACCAAAATTTGTAAACCAAATTTTGTAAACCAAAATTTGGTTTTACAGATTACGTTAAAGTAGTTTATTTATTCCAATTGTGATTATAAGTTAGGCACCGCAAGGTACCACAACTGTGATAAGTGAAGCTATGTGATATGTCACAAGAGATAAACTAGGCACTATAAGGTACCACAATAGTGATAAGCAAGGAACTCCAAGGTGCCACAATTTGACAACGTTACATCTTCAAGTGCGGAAGAAAGATGGTGTAATTCAGCAGGTAGGGTGGAAGATGCTATATATATGTACCTGTTTCCAGGCACCTCATTCAAGCACCTGCATAGAGCTACATGATACTGTAGCGCGAAACGATCATCCTGAGATCAGGATCCGGGTGCTCGTTTCTCTCATTAGGTCGGGTATATACCCCTGGTTGAATCTTCGCAATAGTGTCCTTGTATGAAAGGATACACGTGAATACAGACAGGACATCTTTACTAGATACATTTCGGTCCTGGGTCCCTAGCCACATCATCTGACGTGACCAGTGTCCCAGGACCGAAATGTATCCCATAAACATGTCCTAGGTGTATGTTCTTGTGTCTTTTCATCGATTTTATTGGTATCGTTATACGTTTTTACCTCCCTAATGTGTCTCTCTCAACCTTCAGGAACACTTGACAACGCGTGAAGGTACGCGAGGTTGCAGAGGCACAAGGGTCACTAACTCTTCCGTGAAGAAAGAATCATTAGTCTACGCAGAATAATTAAGACCCACATCAGCATCGTGAGCTGAGCAGTTGTTAGTCAGAACCCTAATGCATATTTAATGATTCCCCTAAGCGTATCTACGAACTTTTATGGGTCCTCGAGCATAGATTCATTAATCGTCGCCTAGTTCGGTCTTCACGGAGATTGTGGAGGACAGTGGCACCTGGGTTCTGGGCACGTGCCTCTAAAAACAGTGAACAGTGGCACCTTTCTTTGATGGAGGCTGATGGGAGGTGTACTAGGCGAGGTGGAGAAGTCTTACAGGCTTAACTGTGAAATTTATGCCTAAATAATTGCGAATGCAGCTTTCTCTCTCTCTCTCTCTCTCTCTCTCTCTCTCTCTCTCTCTCTCTCTCTCTCTCTCTCTCTCTCTCTCTCTCTCTCTCTCTCTCTCTCTCTCTCTCTCTCCTGTAATGTAACTTCACACAAATGATTACTAGCTTGGTGTAGATAGTTACAATCACTCGTGATGCAGAGTGAGAGGTTCTGGTGTTGGGAATCTTATTGAGTAATGTGACCCGGGAGCCACACAACAGAGTCCCCGGGAGCCACACAACAGAGTCCCCGGGAGCCACACAACAGAGTCCCCGGGAGTCACACAACACAGTCCCCGGGAGCCACACAACAGAGTCCCCGGGAGCCACACAACAGAGTCCTCGGGAGCCACACAACAGAGTCCCCGGGAGCCACACAACAGAGTCCCCAGGGAGCCACAACAGAGTCCCCGGAGCCACACAACAGAGTCCCGGGAGCCACACAACAGAGTCCTGGAGCCACCAACAGAGTCCCGGGAGCCACAACAGAGTCCCGGAGCCACACAACAGAGTCCCTCGGGAGCCACACAACAGAGTCCCGGGAGCCACACAACAGAGTCCCGGGAGCCACACAACAGAGTCCCCGGGAGCCACACAACAGAGTCCCCGGAGCCACACAACAGAGTCCCCGGGAGTCACACAACAGAGTCCCCGGGAGTCACACAACAGAGTCCGGGAGTCACACAACAGAGTCCGGGAGCCACACAACAGAGTCCCGGGAGCCCACAACATGGTCCCGGGAGCCACACAACAGAGTCCTCCGGGACCCACACAACAGATCCCCGGAGCCACCAACAGTCCCCGAGACCACACAACAGAGTCCCCGGGAGCCACACAACATGTGGCCCGGGAGCCACACAACAGTGGCCGGAGCCACACAACAGTGGCCCCAGGAGCCACACAACAGGGCCCCGGGAGCCACACAACAGAGTCCCCGGGAGCCACACAACAGAGTCCCCGGGAGCCACACAACAGTGTCCCGGGAGCCACACAACAGAGTCCCGGGAGCCACACAACAGAGTCCCCGGGAGCCACACAACAGAGTCCCCGGGAGCCACACAACAGAGTCCCCGGGAGCCACACAACAGAGTCCCCGGGAGCCACACAACAGAGTCCCCGGGAGCCACACAACAGAGTCCCCGGGAGCCACACAACAGAGTCCCCGGGAGCCACACAACAGAGTCCCCGGGAGCCACACAACAGAGTCCCCGGGAGCCACACAACAGAGTCCCCGGGAGCCACACAACAGAGTCCCCGGGAGCCACACAACAGAGTCCCCGGGAGCCACACAACAGTGGCCCCGGGAGCCACACAACAGTGGCCCCGGGAGCCACACAACAGTGGCCCCGGGAGCCACACAACAGTGGCCCGGGAGCCACACAACAGATTCCCCGGGAGCCACACAACAGATCCCGGGAGCCACACAACAGTGCCCCGGGAGCCACACAACAGTGGCCCCGGGAGCCACACAACAGTGGCCCCGGGAGCCACACAACAGTGGCCCCGGGAGCCACACAACAGTGGCCCCGGGAGCCACACAACAGTGGCCCGGGAGCCACACAACAGTGGCCCGGGAGCCACACAACAGTGGCCCCGGGAGCCACACAACAGTGGCCCCGGGAGCCACACAACAGTGGCCCCGGAGCCACACAACAGTGGCCCCGGGAGCCACACAACAGTGGCCCCGGGAGCCACACAACAGTGGCCCCGGGAGCCACACAACAGTGGCCCCGGGAGCCACACAACAGTGACCCCGGGAGCCACACAACAGTGGCCCCGGGAGCCACACAACAGTGGCCCCGGGAGCCACACAACAGAGTCCCGGGAGCCACACAACAGTGGCCCAGGGAGCCACACAACAGGCCCCGGGAGCCACACAACAGAGTCCCCGGGAGCCTCACAACAGTGGCCCAGGGAGCCACACAACAGTGGCCCCGGGAGCCACACAACAGAGTCCCCGGGAGCCACACAACAGTGGCCCAGGGAGCCACACAACAGTGGTCCCGGGAGCCTCACAACAGTGGCCCAGGGAGCCACACAACAGTGGCCCCGGGAGCCACACAACAGAGTCCCCGGGAGCCACACAACAGTGGCCCCGGGAGCCACACAACAGTGGCCCCGGGAGTCACACAACAGTGGCCCCGGGAGCCACACAACAGTGGCCCCGGGAGTCACACAACAGTGGCCCCGGGAGCCTCACAACAGTGGCCCCGGGAGCCACACAACAGTGGCCCCGGGAGCCTCACAACAGTGGCCCCGGGAGCCACACAACAGTGGCCCCGGGAGCCTCACAACAGATGCAGCCTCTGCAAAGTAATGATTATGTCCCATTAAATATAAGTCACAAGATTTAATTTGGAAACACCAACAGCAAAGTAATTTATTTTTTCAAAGCAATAAAGATTATGACTACGTCTGAAGCTATTAACTAACTCTTTTTATAATAAAGTCTAACGTAATAAAGATTATGACTACGTCTGAAGCTATTAACTAACTTTCTTATAATAAAGTCTAACGTAATAAAGATTATGACTACGTCTGAAGCTATTAACTAACTCTTTTTATAATAAAGTCTAACGTAATAAAGATTATGACTACGTCTGAAGCTATTAACTAACTCTTTTTATAATAAAGTCTAACGTAATAAAGACTATGACTACGTCTGAAGCTATTAACTAACTCTTCTTATAATAAAGTCTAACGTAATAAAGATTATGACTACGTCTGAAGCTATTAACTAACTCTTTTTATAATAAAGTCTAACGTAATAAAGATTATGACTACGTCTGAAGCTATTAACTAACTCTTCTTATAATAAAGTCTAACGTAATAAACACTATGACTACGTCTGAAGCTATTAACTAACTCTTCTTATAATAAAGTCTAACGTAATAAAGATATCCTAGGAGGAACGAGCCCTTATTTAAACATATTTAAACAAACCATAATGATAAGAGTTGGTCATTTTGTCTTCACATCACTGAAAGTATAAAGAACTTTTAGTGGATCGTTAAATACCCAAGAATGTTAAGTTTTTGTAACCTACACCAACTGTATCACTGTATCACCCTATCACTGTATCACCCTATCACTGTATCACCCTATCACTGTATCACCCTATCACTGTATCACCCTATCACTGTATCACCCTATCACTGTATCACCCTATCACCCTATCACTGTATCACCCTATCACTGTATCACTGTATCACTCTATCACTGTATCACCCTATCACTGTATCACCCTACCACTGTATCACCCTATCACTGTATCACCCTATCACTGTATCACCCTATCACTGTATCACCCTATCACTGTATCACCCTATCACCCTATCACTGTATCACCCTATCACTGTATCACTGTATCACTCTATCACTGTATCACCCTATCACTGTATCACCCTATCACCCTATCACTGTATCACTGTATCACCCTATCACTTTATCACCCTATCACTGTATCACCCTATCACTGTATCACTGTAGACAAGAGCATTTCACCCCTCTATGGTAGTTGTATTTAACTGATATCGCTGATCTTGAAGCTGACCCCAAGAAGCTCATCACTAGACAATAATCCCTTCCTTAAATCACTTGTAAAGGCAACTGCTCAAGAAGAAATTTCTCGCCGAGTTGTTTGCAATAATATATCATGTACGTAATATACTTTTTAAACTAATTATATGATAACTCTTAGGGTGGTCACCTTCCTGGTGGACGGCTCTGAGACAGCCCTCGGATACATATGAAATATGACTAATTAGATCCTGTCTTAAATTCATCTTATTAAGGCTGTTTTAAAAATGACTCTCACTCACCCAATTAATTGACATAACCAATCAAACAGGAAGGGTGACTGAAGTGAACCACATATCTCACTAAATTTTGTTCGTATTATTCTCTGTGTCTGTTCACTCTAAATTATATCTTAAACCTAAGGAGATGATATTCTTTTATACCAGGAAAAAAAGAGGAAAGTTGCAACTAACGTAATTGTTCGTAATATGATTCGTTCAGTAGAGTTTTTGGTCATTTGACCTGTACATGTATAGACACTAAGAGACAAACACCTCTCGGTGTATATAGATTGTTATTTTGCTTAATTTTCGCAAACTTTATAATGAAAGTTACGTACTTTGTTTCCCCTTACAGGTTGTTAGTGGCTTGTTAGACACGAGTTCCTCTGATCAGCCGTCATCGTTGTGATCAAGAATTTCTACGATGTAACAGAACATCATAAGTGTCAGACGTCAGTCTGGATTTTAAGGTCACCAATATAGGAAAAAAATTAAGACTGCGTGAGAGACTCGGATCAGGTGACACTGTCCATTTTCCATCATCACCTCCAGTAGGACTCTCCAAGCTTATGGACCAGCAATCAGAAATCGCAGGCCATTAACTTTGTACAAATCCCCGTTTATCAAGATTAGAAAAAGTTTTTGTTGAAATCAGTGAGATATAACTATGGAAAGGTTTGTGGACGCTTTATAATGAAAGACAATTTTTTTGATATGTCAAAGACTTTCAGAATTAATATAATTCAACTTAAGATAAACTTTAATTTGTAAATTCTGGCAAAATAAACTCTTAGTTGCCAGGTAACACGGTAATACGTATCCATGTCCAGATATATGAACAACAGTGATATGCGTATGTAAAACACTTGTAGAAAGTGACACTCATGTACACTTGTAAAAACTTATGTATCTCTTACAAATATTTTCGTAAGCCTGTGTCTGAGACACGCTCGGTGTAAACATTAAGCCTGACCACACCTACATGTGGGGATCCTCACGTAGTTGCTCCAGTCACAGCAGCGCTGATCATATTAAAACCACATTAGAAGATATAAGGCGAACTAGAAATTTAATGTATATACAGACGATCGCTGGAGCCTTATCGCGAATTTTTAAAATAAAATAAATATTTTCACTTCAATTATCGAGGAAACAGAACTGGTGAAGCGAATGTAGTTTCCCAACTGGAAGCCGCAGCGAGAAACTTGTGTTGATATATTGGTTGCAGAATGGGTGACCTGGAGGACTTGACGATGGACGGGGAAGGAACAGATATAGACGAGGAGAATGGTATCGAACCTTTCCTCACTTTTCTTCCGTCCTATATCCTCTGCAACTCCACCAACTACACCAAGCTGCCCCTGTGCAACAACAACAAGACAGTAGAGGTAAGTTGTAGTTCTGTTGGGTCGGTGACAGTCTTTTCGGCTCACAGTCTATGTACTCGAGTTTAGTCCAGCGGTGGGTGAAGATATCTGTGCAAGTCTTCTTATACCTTTTACCCCAGTTTACCTAGAAAGATAACAGCTCTTCTTGTAAGCTGGGATAGTGTAACACTTTTGAATCTACAAATTATGAACTGAGGTAGGATAACAGTTTTTAACCTATTAATAAAAGAGATGAGACGGGATAACAGCGCTTAGCCTATAAACTTTTGGTGTAAATGGTTAAGAATACCGACAAGTTGAAGAATGAGACACTTGCAACATTTTTGGGAGTCTTTATTGAGGAAACTTCTCGCCAGCCAGTGGCTTCTACAGTCTTGACGGAGTGAACACATCGACTCCAGGTTGAGGGACCGATTACCTCAAACTCCACATATTCTTCCGTTCTTCTCTGCATCGTACTGAAGAAACCACTGGCTGGCGAAACGTTTCCTCTATAAAGATTCCCAAAATATTGCACAAATATGTCAGTCTTCAAACCTTATGCTGTAAATTTTGAGAGCTAAGGTAGTATTGCAGCTCTTAATATAACAGCTCTTAGTGTAGCAGCTCTTGGTATAGCAGCTGTTAGCATATAAATACATCGCCGTAATAGAAACATGAGTTATAAGAAATCGTTTGTGTGGAATAAAAAAAAAGGCACTGGAGAGGAAAATCATGCAAATAATAGAGTGGATTTACAGGAGGAACATATCCTAACAACCCAGTGAATCGCCAGAATAAGGTAGTGCACGGGATAATAAAATTGTGTAACGTTCCTTGAGGGAACTCAACTGGCGGTGAGGGTGACGTGAACCAATAGGGATATGCATTTCTTGAAGGGTGATGGACAAATAATGTTATTCCAGTAATAAATAATATATTTTTGTTGTATCATTTCTGTTCTTTTGGGGAGAGGGAATGGGCTCATGTCCATTTACATTTCAGTTAATAAATCAGTGCAAATATACACATACACATAGAATATATATATAGCAAGAATAGACGGAGAGTCGAACCGTGTTTCTGGCATTGTGTAGGCCCAAAGCTGTACCTATGAGCTACGAAGCTTGCAATACGAAGGATTTTACGAACAGCTTTTCTGCTATGTAAGCCTCGTAGCTCAACGGTACAGCATTGGGCCTCCCACCATATATTTATTTATTTACACGTAAGGCAATGTGATATGATATTCACTATGAATGTTGTTTTTTCATATCGTGTGTCGGCTCGTAGTTCCCTGACAATTACCCGTTTCTAATTAAAATTCTCATGGCTGACAAAAAACTAGGCTCTCCGATGCAATGGTAAATGTTTTCATATGGATCATTCCATTGCATTTGATAATCCTGCATGGAATTTTTAGTCTTTATAATTATTTTTTCAGTAGAAACGGCCATTAGTTCCATAACTGCTAATATGCATACGGGCCTTCGATATTTTTCCGTTTTATACGCCCGGTTTTCTGCGTCTTAGAGACTTTTTTCACTGTTTCAGTGATGCTAGTTAGAAAAAAAAGGGACATTACCGTGCCTGGAAGAATACACTAATAACCAACACATAGGAGAGAGAAGCAACGACGTTTCGGTCCGACTTGGACCATAAACTGTGAGACTCGTTAATGGTCCAAGTCGGACCGAACGTCGTCAAAAGTTTCACTCTCCTATTTGCTGGTGAGGGGCTCTTGATTTAGGGAATTGGATCTGTGCTCCAGTTCCCCGAATTAAGCCTGAATGCCTTCCACATCCCCCCCCCCTCCCCCAGGCGCTGTATAAATCCTCCGGGTTTAGCGCTTCCCCTTGATTATAATAATAATAATCCTATTTGCTGGTTACTTGTGTAATACTAAGTTAGGCTTTTGCTGACCAGTATGTAGAGAAAGACATAAACAACAAGACAAACTTTCAATAAGAGAACGTTTCGCTCTGTATAGAGCTTCTATAAGGCTCTACGAAGAGTGAAATGTTGCCCCAATGAAAGCTTGTCCTTCCACTTGTCCTTTACTATAGTTATCCAGATATTTCTGATGTCGAAAATGATTTCTAAAGTGAAATATTGCCCAGGAAGGGTCGCCAATGCTTCTACTATTGATAATCAATTTATCAGTTTCCTATAGTTTGGGCTGAGGATGAAGTGGATTGCAGAGCGATGACTGAAACAAATGAATGCGTCAAGAGGAGAGGGTGAAAGAGGGAAAGGTATAATAACACTGTACGTCTGATGCAACACTAATGTGGTAGACAGGTAGTTACAGGGGGAATAACAACCATTGTGAACAACTGCAGTTTGTATGCTTAGTAATTGGCATGACTTTCCAGCTTGTTTCTGCTAGATAAAATACCAGGAACACGGAGTATATACATGAGATCTTGTATATCTTTTGCTGTATATACAAGGAGGCTTTCATCGTTTATATGTACTGAGATTTGTATATTTTCCTGTGTGTATTTACGAAGATTTACATCTCTCTCTCTCTCTTATATATTATATTATATATATATATATATATATATATATTATATATATATATATATATATATATATATATATATATATATATATATATATATATGTGTGTAATGTAACTTAGCACCATGGTCAACTTACTTCATCTTCAGGACAGCCCCATCTTCGAGTACGCCATCATCGTTGCTATCGTTGTACCTATCATCTTCGGCATCATCGTCTTGGTGGGCCTCTTTGGCAACACCCTCGTCGTCATCGTCATCATCGCTAACAAGCAGATGAGGTCAACAACAAACTATCTTATTTTCAGGTGGGTGACCCAATTTTCCTTTCAGAAATCTTTGCCGAGATTTCTGGGTTATGATGGGTGTTAGGTCCTCCGGGTCATGAAGGTTGGTTAGGTCCCCCGGGTCATGAAGGTTGGTTAGGTCCCCCGGGTCATGAAGGGTGGTTAGGTCCTCTGGGTCATGAAGGGTGTTAGGGCCTCTGGGTCATGAAGGGTGTTAGGGCCTCTGGGTCATGAAGGGTGTTAGGGCCTCTGGGTCATGAAGGGTGTTAGGGCCTCTGGGTCATGAAGGGTGCTAGGTCCTCTGGATCATGAAAGGTGTTAGGTCCTCTGGGTCATGAAGGGTGTTAGGTCCTCCAGGTCATGAAGGGTGGTTAGGTCCTCTGGGTCATGAAGGGTGTTAGGTCCTCTGGGTCGTGAAGGGTGTTAGGTCCTCTGGGTCATGAAGGGTGTTAGGTCCTCTGGGTCATGAAGGGTGTTAGGTCCTCTGGGTCATGAAGGGTGTTAGGTCCTCTGGGTCATGAAGGGTGTTAGGTCCTCTGGATCATGAAGGGTGTTAGAGCTCTGGATCATGAAGGGTGTTAGGTTCTCTGGGTCATGAAGGGTGTTAGGTCCTCTGTGTCATGAAGGGTGTTAGGGCCTCTGGGTCATGAAAGGTGTAAGGGCCTCTGGGTCATGAAGGGTGTTAGGTCCTCTGGGTCATGAAGGGTGTTAGGGCCTCTGGGTCATGTAGGGTGTTAGGTCCTCTGGATCATGAAGGGTGTTAGGTCTTCTGGGTCATGAAGGGTGTTAGGGCCTCTGGATCATGAAGGGTGTTAGGTCCACTGGATCATGAAGGGTGTTAGGTCCTCTGGATCATGAAGGGTGTTAGGTCCTCTGGGTCATGAAGGGTGTTAGGGCCTCTGGGTCATGAAGGGTGTTAGGTCCTCTGGATCATGAAGGGTGTTAGGTCCTCTGGGTCATGAAGGGTGTTAGGGCCTCTGGATCATGAAGGGTGTTAGGTCCTCTGGATCATGAAGGGTGTTAGGTCCTCTGGATCATGAAGGGTGTTAGGTCCTCTGGGTCATGAAGGGTGTTAGGGCCTCTGGGTCATGAAGGGTGTTAGGTCCTCTGGATCATGAAGGGTGTTAGGTCCTCTGGGTCATGAAGGGTGTTAGGGCCTCTGGGTCATGAAGGGTGTTAGGTCCTCTGGGTCATGAAGGGTGTTAGGGCCTCTGGGTCATGAAGGGTGTTAGGTCCTCTGGATCATGAAGGGTGTTAGGTCCTCTGGGTCATGAAGGGTGTTAGGGCCTCTGGATCATGAAGGGTGTTAGGTCCTCTGGATCATGAAGGGTGTTAGGTCCTCTGGATCATGAAGGGTGTTAGGTCCTCTGGGTCATGAAGGGTGTTAGGGCCTCTGGGTCATGAAGGGTGTTAGGTCCTCTGGATCATGAAGGGTGTTAGGTCCTCTGGGTCATGAAGGGTGTTAGGGCCTCTGGGTCATGAAGGGTGTTAGGTCCTCTGGATCATGAAGGGTGTTAGGTCCTCTGGATCATGAAGAGTGTTAGGTCCTCTGGATCATGAAGGGTGTTAGGTCCTCTGGATCATGAAGGGTGTTAGGTCCTCTGGATCATGAAGGGTGTTAGGTCCTCTGGATCATGAAGGGTGTTAGGTCCTCTGGATCATGAAGGGTGTTAGGTCCTCTGGATCATAAAGGGTGTTAGGTCCTCTGGATCATGAAGGGTGTTAGGGCCTCTGGATCATGAAGGGTGTTAGGGCCTCTGGATCATGAAGGGTGTTAGGTCTTCTGGGTCATGAAGGGTGTTAGGTCCTCTGGATCATGAAGGGTGTTAGGTCCTCTGGATCATGAAGGGTGTTAGGTCCTCTGGATCATGAAGGGTGTTAGGTCCTCTGGATCATGAAGGGTGTTAGGTCCTCTGGATCATGAAGGGTGTTAGGTCCTCTGGATCATGAAGGGTGTTAGGGCCTCTGGGTCTTGAAGGGTGTTAGGGCCTCTGGATCATGAAGGGTGTTAGGTCCTCTGGGTCATGAAGGGTGTTAGGTCCTCTGGATCATGAAGGGTGTTAGGTCCTCTGGATCATGAAGGGTGTTAGGTCCTCTGGATCATGAAGGGTGTTAGGGCCTCTGGATCATGAAGGGTGTTAGGTCCTCTGGATCATGAAGGGTGTTAGGTCCTCTGGATCATGAAGGGTGTTAGGTCCTCTGGATCATGAAGGGTGTTAGGTCCTCTGGATCATGAAGGGTGTTAGGTCCTCTGGGTCATGAAGGGTGTTAGGTCCTCTGGATCATGAAGGGTGTTAGGGCCTCTGGGTCGTGAAAGTGTTGGCAGACAAGGCTGAAAAAATTATTTCCGTCAATTATTTTGAGAGAAAAAAAATTGCTTTCGCGTAATTTGGTGTTATAATACATGTACAAAACACACACACACACACACACACACACACACACACACACACACACACACACACAGGAGCTTGGACTCGACTCCTTCAACCTCAACTAGGTGAGTACACACACACACACACACACACACACACACACACACACACACACACACACACACACACACACACACGACTCTGGAAGACAGGAGAGATAGGAGGGGATATGATAACGAGATATAAAATACTGGTAGGACTCGACAAGGTGGACAGAGGCAGGATGTTCCAGAGATGGAACACAGCAACAAGAGTTCACAGTTGGAAGTTGAAGACCCAGATGAATCACAGGGATGTTAGGAAGTATTTCTTCAGTCGCAGAGTAGTCAGAAAGTGGAGCAGTCTGGGAAGTGATGTAGTGGCCGCAGGATCCATACATAGCTTTAAGACGAGGTATGATTGAGCTCAGGGAGCAGGAAGAGTGACAGAGTAGCGGCTGAGGCGGGGCCAGGAGCTATGACTCGACCCCTGCAACCACAACTATGTGAGTATAACTAGGTGAGTACACGCACAAAGTGTATGTTGCGTGAAGACACTTTACAACCCTCTGATAATTAGGACATAAATACAGAATTTTCAATATATGAAACATAAACTAATTTGAAGATAGGCTTTCAGATATTTTTTTTTATTTTGAAATTAGCGGTCGAAGCGCTTTATTACGAGGCTCTTATTTACCCTGTGGACTATAGCACAAAAGTAAAAGATAAAAGCGCTTTATTACGAGGCTCTTATTTACCCTGTGGACTATAGCACAAAAGTAAAAGATAAAAGCGCTTTATTACGAGGCTCTTATTTACCCTGTGGACTATAGCACAAAAGTAAAAGATAAAAGCGCTTTAATACGAGGCTCTTATTTACCCTGTGGACTATAGCACAAAAGTAGAAAGATAAAATCTTAGAAATTTGATCCCCAAAAACATTTATATATAAAATTAGATTTTGTTCTATTATGTTTAGGATGTTTGTTCGGTTTGTTCCGGCATTTCTGTTCATATTATAATTTCCCATAACAGATAGGGTAATTTAATGTCTTAATTTTTGCCCGTTGAGTTGGTATTAATACCTCGTCTTCCAGGCACCATCGCACAACTCTAACAAAATAATTGAAAGGACGGGTCCCCATGGTGTACTGTCCATTACTCTGAAAGAAAAGAGAAGCTGTAGCACAAGTCATGATAAAGCTCTACACAGATCTCTACACAGATCTCTACACAGAGCTCCACACAGAACTCTACACAGAACTCTACACAAACTCTACACAGACCTCTACATCCCAGCACAAAGCTTGCTCAGCAACTGTGTATCTTTTCTTTCACACTAACGGGAAGTTTGTGAATGAATTACAACATGTAACTTGTTCTCTGAATCGCTGTAATTTAATATCAAGACTCTGACACAAAATGCAGCATTGAAGCTCTCACTAAACTAACACTAAGCACAACACAACTTGAGAACACCGGCAACACCAGCGGGCACACCAAACACTTGTTTTCATCAGTGTCTGATCCAATTAATATCACTCCACTTAGTTCAGCTCATTAATCGTAAATCATTTTTTCCCCACGGAACGCGATGGAGAGTCAAGGGTGGAGAGGATGAGTAAGGGATAGGAGGGATACAATAAGGCTGCATGTCACCTACTCACCACCAATCTAGAATGACTTCAACCCCTAAAGTAGGGATTAACGGGAACTCTCAGATAAACACCTTACTGCGTACTAGTGCGTGTCTTGTAAGCCAGGTGATAACAGAACACAAACTTGCTCTTCGTCTATATTGGTAATGCAAGCCATACGTTCTTTCAACGAGAAATAGGTCTGTACGTGTGATCTACAGTCTACATGTCTCTCTTACGCAAAGGTTAAAAAAAAAATAGGCAGGTTTTGCCCAAGTTTAGACTCGCAATTACAGGGTAGCCAGTATGCTCGCGCTCCTAACTCACAACTGGTCTGATAATGTTCCAAAAAGAATCGAAATGCATTATGCTTCATATCTAAATTATAAGTTACTTGTGAATTGTTCCAGGCATGTAACAGAGGTTTTTTTACTCTACTCTTTACACAATTCGAGAAAAAGTTTGCTTAAGGTTTTTCATTGTGAAATTGCAGCGATGTGTAGACCTGCCCGCACAATGTTTTTTCTACGGTAAACATTACATTTGGCTCATAAACATGGAAAATACTCAAATATTCTGTCTTGTGCCTCATTGGTCGACTGCGCCACTCATAGTGGATGGTACACGAGTTAAATTTTCCATCAGAAACATTCCTAAGCTTCAAGCTGAGAGTAAAGCTCTATTAATCCTCTCTCAGTAAGTTTATTTCATTCTTCACCTTTCATTGACACATTATCGAGAAACAATCACCCATTCTCTCTCTCTCTCTCTCTCTCTCTCTCTCTCTCTCTCTCTCTCTCTCTCTCTCTCTCTCTCTCTCTCTCTCTCTCTCACGGACTCTTTAAAGACAACTTTGCGAGAAAGTTAATATTGACACAACGGTCTTTTTTTTTTACTGTTCTTCCTGATGGAGATTAACTAACATTTCTTTCTTACTGAGCAATAAAATTCTGATTAAAATTCAGGCGGCTGCAGCCTTGGGCAGTCCGACCCTCAGCTGATACTTTAAATAAGTAAAGCAGAAAAATACTTTGCTGCATATACCGAGAGATATATACTTCTTGTTTATACAGTACGTATATACACGACTCGGTATTTATACAATGAGAGAAATACACGCCTCAGTGCTTGTATATTGTGAGTTATACAGCTCTTTGTTTATACATTTTCTGTTTTTAATGATTATGTGTCATATATCTTGATCTATTGTAATTGACCCATTCCACCATATTTTCTACCCACACATGTAAAAAAAATTTGGTGTATTTTGTTTTATTTTTTATTTTTGCTTCTGGTATGAACATAAATCTAATGCCCAATGTGTTTAATGCACACGACCGTCTTAGGAAAGTATTTTAGCTACTCCCTGCTTTCGGTCTGGTAAGTAGGTGGGCATTTTCTTGATGTTATTGTGCTGTTCTTTACAGTCTGGCGATGGCGGACCTACTGTTTATCGTCTTCTGCGTCCCCTTCACTGCCTCCGACTACATCTTGCTGTCGTGGCCCTTCGGCAGCATCTGGTGCAAGGCGGTGCAGTACCTCACCTATGTCACAGCCTACGCCTCCGTCTACACGCTGCTCCTCCTTTCCTTCGATAGGTTCCTGGCGGTGGTGCATCCCATCGCTGCAATCACAAGTGAGTAGTGTAGCTTCTGGTCCACTAGTGGTCCTGGACCCCTGGAGGTCTCTGGACCACTGGAGGTCTCTGGACCACTGGAGGTCTCTGGACCACTGGAGGTCTCTGGACCACTGGAGGTCTCTGGACCACTGGAGGTCTCTGAATCCCTGGTGGTTTCTGGACCCCTGGGGGTCTTTGGACCCCTGGGGGCCTTTGGACCCCTGATGGGGGTCGCTGATCATGTGTGTGGCTTCTGGTTATAGTAAAACTGCTAAAATTATGTTCAGGGAGAAGCAATGAGATCATAGAAGTCCCACAGCGTCTGGAAATGGGATATGATTAGGTATGATCCTAGGGACAAGAAGATAATTCCAGTTCCTTGGATCAAAAACCCTTCACAGGTATCAAGGCCCCATTCTCTTCATAATCTTACATCACAAAATTAAAAAAAATATATACAGGGACGTCTGCTGCCTTCAGAGAAAGTGGGGGAAGTAGAGGAGGAGGAGGTGAAGGAGGAAGAGGAGGTGGAGGAAGAAAAGGAGGTGTAGAAGGAAGAGGAGGAGGTGGAGGAGGAAGAGGAGGAGGTGGAGGAGGAAGAGGAGGAGGAGGAAGAGGAGGAGGAGGAGGAGGAGGAGGAGGGGAGGAGGAGGAGGAGGAAGAGGAAGAGGAGGGGGTGGAGGAGGAAGATGAGGGGGTGGAGGAGGAAGATGAGGGGGTGGAGGAGGAAGATGAGGGGGTGGAGGAGGAAGAGGAGGGGGTGGAGGAGGAAGAGGAGGAGGTGGAGGAGGAAGAGGAGGGGGTGGAGGAGGAAGAGAAAGGGGTGGAGGAGGAAGAGAAGGGGGTGGAGGAGGAAGAGGAGGAGGTAGTGGTGGGTGTGGAGGTCCATTAGCCGACGAAGGAGGCAAACCAGAAAGTTGGAAGAAGTTCCTGAAGGATACAAACTAGGAAGTTTTGTAAAAGATCTTGCTAATATATTGATATTTTAACACACACACACACACACACACACACACACACACACAGATGAGGAGGAGGTGAAGAAACTGCTAAGGGACATCGATACCTCAAAGGCAATGGGACCGGACAACATCTCCCCGTGGGTCCTTAGAGAGGGAGCAGATATGTTGTGCGTGCCACTTGCCACAATCTTCAACACATCCCTGGAAACTGGGCAACTACCTGAGGTATGGAAGACGGCAAATGTAGTTCCCATTTTTAAAAAAGGAGACAGAAAAGAGGCACTAAACTATAGACCTGTGTCATTGACGTGTAAAGTATCCAAAATTATGGAGAAGATTGTCAGGAGGAGAGTGGTGGAGCACCTGGAACGGAACAGGAGTATAAATGCCAACCAGCACGGATTCACGGAAGGCAAATCCTGTGTCACAAACCTTCTGGAGTTTTACGATAAAATAACAGAAGTAAGACAAGAGAGAGAGGGGTGGGTTGATTGCATCTTCTTAGACTGCAAGAAGGCCTTTGACACAGTTCCTCACAAGAGATTAGTGCAGAAGCTAGAGCATCAGGCGCATATAACAGGAAGGGCACTGCAATGGATCAGAGAATACCTGACAGGGAGGCAACAACGAGTCATGGTACGTAATGATGTATCACAGTGGGCACCTGTGACGAGCGGGGTCCCACAGGGGTCGGTCCTAGGACCAGTGCTATTTTTGGTATATGTGAACGACATGACGGAAGGGTTGGATTCAGAAGTGTCGCTGTTTGCAGATGATGTGAAGTTAATGAGGAGAATTAAATCTGATGAAGACCAGGCAGGACTTCAAAGAGACCTGGACAGACTGGACACCTGGTCCAGCAAATGGCTTCTCGAATTTAATCCTGCCAAATGCAAAGTCATGAAGATAGGGGAAGGGCACAGAAGACCCCAGACAGAGTATAGGCTAGGTGGCCAAAGACTGCAAACCTCACTCAAGGAGAAAGATCTTGGGGTGAGTATAACACCGAGCATGTCTCCGGAAGCACACATCAATCAGATAACTGCTGCAGCATATGGGCGCCTGGCAAACCTGAGAACAGCTTTCCGATACCTTAGTAAGGAATCATTCAAGACACTGTACACCGTGTATGTCAGGCCCATACTGGAGTATGCAGCACCTGTTTGGAACCCGCACTTGATAAAGCACATCAAGAAACTAGAGAAAGTACAAAGGTTTGCGACAAGGTTAGTTCCAGAGCTAAGGGGAATGTCCTATGAAGAAAGATTAAGGGAAATCGGCCTGACGACACTGGAGGACAGGAGGGTCAGGAGAGACATGATAACGACATATAAAATACTGCGTGGAATAGACAAGGTGGACAAAGACAGGATGTTCCAGGGAGGGGACACAGAAACAAGAGGCCACAATTGGAAGTTGAAGACACAAATGAGTCAGAGAGATAGTAGGAAGTATTTCTTCAGTCATAGAGTTGTAAGGCAGTGGAATAGCCTAGAAAATGACGTAGTGGAGGCAGGAACCATACACAGTTTTAAGACGAGGTTTGATAAAGCTCATGGAGCGGGGAGAGAGAGGGCCCAGTAGCAACCGGTGAAGAGGCGGGGCCAGGAGCTAGGACTCGACCCCTGCAACCACAAATAGGTGAGTACAAATAGGTGAGTACACACACACACACACACCACAAACAAACAAACACAAACCTTCTCATGCCTTACACTGACTCCTTCTACCCTTTCTCCTCAACCTTGATCAACCTCTCCCTCTCCCATCCACTTACCAATTCTCTTCTCCGCTCTGACGTTGACTTCTTACCGTCCCACAGTTCGCACACAGAGGAACGCTCTGTACTCCATCGCACTGAGCTGGATCCTCATACTGACCTCGTGTATCCCACTTTACCTCTGTCATGGCATCAAGAAGCAGAAGTTCGAGGGTGAAGTGTATATCCACTGCGCCTTCTTGGACAAAGAATATAATCATATGGCCTTCCATGTGAGTATTACGGGCGAGTGTGTGTGTACATGCTCACCTAGTTGTGGTTGCAGGGGTCGAGTCACAGCTCCTGTGTGTGTGTGTGTGTGTGTGTAATTACCCATTTGTTATTGCTTATTGTCAGTGACAGGAGCTGACTTGTGCTCTTCGTGTATCTTCATTAACGTGTTTTTTTTTTTTTTAAATTTCCTAGAATTCCTTGGCTTCATTTTTATCTTAATCTATATCTATGACTTACTATCCCTGTTATAGGTATTAAAAATAATTCGTAGTATGTTCCTTCATATACTGATACAACCAAGTATGTTGTTATCATATCTCCTCTTCTCCTGCTGTTAGTCAACTTTGGTTTCTTCAGTATTTTCAGCCTTTAATCATATTTTCTGCTCTGGGAACCATTCTATAGGTATGCTTTGAATAATTTTTATTTGATCTGTGTATATATGTTAAGACAGAAGTGGTGTGTCCCATGTCACGGAAGTATATATCACAAAATTATATATGTATACGAAGAAATACCACAGTGAAAATGTAAATAAAACGTGAGTTCTTTCATGTGCTTACACACCGTACACATACCTTCAGAGATGTGTGTGTGTAAGCACATGTGCTTACACACCGTACACATACCTTCAGAGATGTGTGTGTAAGCACATGAAAGAACTCACGTTTTATTTCCTATTATCGCTGTGATATCTTTTCATAATTGCAATCACGCGTTTTATTGTGATTTCTTCCATGTATGTATACATGTACTCACCTAGTTGAGGTTGCGGGGGTCGATTCCGAGCTCCTGTGTGTGTGTGTGTGTGTGTGTGTGTGTGTGTGTGTGTGTGTGTGTGTGTGTGTGTGTAATTTACGAGGTCTGATTTCGCTTTTCTCTTATTACCCTTCCCCTTCACCCTCTAGATCGGCTTCATCACCACCATGTACTTCGTGCCACTGACGGTGATAGTGGTTCTCTATCTCATGATTCTCAACCGGTTGTGGTACGGTGTGTCGCTGGGAGGCAGTCGCAGCGCTGAGAGTGTCAGGGGAAAGAAGAGAGTCACCAGGATGGTTGTCATTGTCGTAGTTACCTTCATCGTCTGCTGGTTCCCCATTCAGGTGGGTTATTAACACTGGATTCATGGGTGGGAGGCACTGGATTCATGGGTGGGAGGCACTGATACATGGGTGGGAGGCGCTAAACCCACAGTGACCGTACAGCGGCCCCCATGTCACTCATGTGTCAACAAGCATCACAGGATTTCATTGTATGTGTCAATCACGTGTCTTCATTATAAGTGTCAGCCATGTGTTATCGTTATTCCAATCAGTCATAAACCATGAACATATCTCCTTTACTAATTAACAGTCTAATTTGCTAGACGGTAACTAATGACCTTTGACTAATATATCACATGTCAGCCAACATAAACATTATCTAACATTAATGGTGTCAATTCTAAATAATATGCCTGCTAGCAAGTGCTATTTTATTCACATTTTAATATAATTGCTTAAAAAAATTTAGGTCTTGAATATAGTAGAAAAAAACAAAACTGAAATTAATAATTTCTCTTGAAATCAATATTATTTTCAAGTACTTTCACACTTCTGAGTGCGTCATCAGGAGCTATGCGGTGTTGCAAGAGTATCAACAGGAGAAATGAGGGGAAGTTTTCTCAGGGTAGGGTAGCATGAGTGACACCAGCCACAACTTCTCTCAGAGTATGAGAGGCACTGGTCCGTTTTCCTACTTCCCCCTTCCCCCCTACCCCTTCCCATAGGGTAGACTAGGGCTACCAAGCTTATAGAAAGTGGGAAACAGAAAAAATCGAAGATGTAATAGCCAACCCTAAGCTTCTAATAGCTGCCAACAAGTCATGTGACATAAGAGATTATGTTGCAGTAGAGGATAATACACATACAACATGATGCTATTGTGTGTAAACCTTCTAGAATGCTTCAGGAAATACACGGAAGAATTTTGATCATATATTACTAAATACTGCCTACCATTACCCTCAGTACCGATAATTATGCCAGTATTATTTATGAATCTTCCATAGTATTCCGATTATTCTTTAAGAGATATATATATATATATATATATATTATATATATATATATATTATATATATATATATTATATATATATATATATATATATAGGGAAGTACCACCTCTATAGCTGGACTGGGGACCCTCATCCTCAGAGAAGACAATAAACGTACCTCAGGGAAAACTCAAGGTTCTCCCCGGAGCTGTTTGAATATTTGCTTCTCCTACCACCCCCTATATATTTTATATTCTATGTGAACATTTATTATTAAACAGAATACATTTACAGAAAAAAAAACATGAATACAATGGCACAATGTATTAAAGATCATGAATTTCCTCCAGCTCCTCCGAGGCTGGATGCGAGCCAAGTATAGTATACTACTGTGTTATTAGTGGTAGTAATATTAGTAGTGTCATTGATGTTCTTACAATGTAAATGAGCTTATGTAGTATAACAGCTCTGAAGCTGCAACTAATTATTATTATTAGTATTATTATTATTGTTATTAATGTGACGTCTGGATGGTTTGGTGTTAAGCTGGTACTGTTGCTCAAGTCTCTGGATCTGTACGAGATGACGACCTTCAGGATCATAACCCAGATAGCAGCGCAAGTCTTGGCTTATATCAACTCCTGCGTCAACCCCATACTCTACGCCTTCCTCTCTGACCCCTTCAGGTAGGTATCTGATACCTTCGGGTAAGTATCTGACCTTTTCAGAAAGTTATCTGATCCTCTTAAGATGATGTCTGACCTCTTCAAGCAGGTTTCTGACTCCTTCAATGGGTTTTTGACAGCAATTAGGTGTTTGATCCCTTAACACCCTTTATTCGAAGTTTACCTCTTTCGGATAGGTACTTTACCTCTTCAGATAGGTGATTTAACTCTCGACAACCTTAACGTAGGTGTCTCACTCTTCGACAAGCTTCAGTTATGTGTTTAGTCTCTTGACAACTTCAGACAGGTGTTTAAACAGAGGCATCATTTGGATTAGGAAATGTTGAAGGCTGACCTGTTACACAGCTTCAAGGTTAGATATGATAAGGCCCGAAACACAAGAAATCTGTAATGCCGATCTGAATGGGCCAGAAGCTCGACCGCCGAAAATACGTGGCTTACACGCGCCTGCACGCACGCAAACACACACACAACACACACACACACACACACACACACACACACACACACACACACACACACACACACACACACACACACACACACACACACACATACACACACATACACACACACATACACACACACATACACACACATACACTCAGGGGAGACATGATAACGACATATAAAATACTGCGTGGAATAGACAAGGTGGACAAAGACAGGATGTTCCAGGGAGGGAACACAGAAACAAGAGGCCACAATTGGAAGTTGAAGACACATATGAGTCAGAGAGATAGTAGGAAGTATTTCTTCAGTCATAGAGTTGTAAGGCAGTGGAATAGCCTAGAAAATGACGTAGTGGAGGCAGGAACCATATACAGTTTTAAGACGAGGTTTGATAAAGCTCATGGAGCGGGGAGAGAGAGGGCCTAGTAGCAACCGGTGAAGAGGCGGGGCCAGGAGCTAGGACTCGACCCCTGCAACCACAAATAGGTGAGTACAAATAGGTGAGTACACACACACACACACGCCCATAACTAGGGAAGGGACTGAAGGAAGGAACACTCCACGGGAAGAAACTAAAACACATCAGAGGATGCAATGGGAGTCACAGTGGGAGGTGGAAAGGGAGAGATCCGTGTTTGTCTATGGGCTAGACGAAGCTAAAGGGGAAACTTATGATGAAAGAAAGCAGGAGGAGAAAAAAACGATTGAAGATATCATGAAGGTGAAAGGGGAGGGGGACATGACCCAGGTGGCAAATTTTCGGAGAATTGGGTGGTTCACAAAGAAAAGGAATCGGCCTCTCAAAGTAATTTTCAAGGCAGAATCAACCCGAACCATGATCCTGCAGGAGAAAGCATGGCTGAGAGGCAAGCAGGAGTTCTGGAGTGTGTAACTCGATCGAGACAGAACACAGGACGAAAGGAAGACGATGAAAGAGAGAGTTCAAAAACGAAAGGAGAAATGGGAGGAAATGAAAAAGGAGAGCAGAATAACCCAGGATCAAATGGAAGGACAAGCACACCCCCCAGAAACACCTGCAGAAGGACTCCAGCCACGACACCCCCAAGGCAACTGAACAATCCAAACCAACCATCACACACCGATCCCTCTGTTTCCACCCCCACACCACAGTTACAGTATTAGAACAGAAGTTGAAGGTTTGGTACACAAATGCAGATGGATTAACGAATAAACATGAGGAATGGCAAGAAAGAATCAATGAGAAGTCCCCAGACATCATAGCAGTTACAGAAACAAAACTCACGGAGACAATAACAGATGCAATCTTCCCACCAGGATACCAGATCATGAGGAAAGATAGAAGGGGCAGGGGGGGAGGTGGGGTTGCTCTGCTCGTAAAAAACAGATGGAAATTCGAGAAAATGGAAGGCATAGATGAGACGGGAGAAAGAGACTACATAGCAGGTACACTTCAGTCTGGGGAACACAAAGTGGTCATTGCAGTGATGTATAATCCACCACAGAACTGCAGGAGGCCAAGAGAGGAATATGAAGAGAGCAACAGAGCAATGGTGGACACACTTGCTGAGGTGGCAAGAAGAGCTCATTCCAGCAGAGCAAAGTTGCTGATTATGGGGGATTTCAACCACAGGGAGATCGACTGGGAAAACCTGGAGCCACATGGGGGTCCCAAACATGGAGAGCCAGGATGTTGGACGTGGTGCTGGAAAACCTCATGCACCAACATGTTAAGGACACTACCAGAGTGAGAGGGAGGATGAACCAGCAAGATTGGACCTTGTGTTCACCCTGGGCAGCTCAGACATTGAGGACATCAAGTATGAGAGTCCCCTAGGAGCTAGCGACCACATGGTTCTGTGCTTTGAATACATAGTAGAGCTGCAAGTGGAGAGAATAACAGGAGTTGAATGGGAAAAGCCTGACTATAAAAGAGGGGACTACATAGGGTTGAAGAACTTCCTGCGGGAGGTCCAGTGGGACAGAGAACTGGCAGGAAAGCCAGTAAATGAAATGATGGAATATGTAACAACAAAATGCAAGGAGGCAGTGGAAAAGTTTATTCCCAAGGGCAACAGTAACAACGGGAAGACCAGAACGAGCCCCTGGTTTACCCGACGGTGTAAGGAGGCAAAAACAAAGTGTAATAGAGAATGGAAAAAGTACAGAAGGCAGAGAACACACGAAAATAGGGAGATCAGTCGCAGAGCCAGGAATGAGTATGCACAGGTAAGGAGGGAGGCCCAGCGACAGTATGAAAATGACATAGCATCGAGAATCAAGACTGACCCGAAGCTGTTGTATAGCCACATCAGGAGGAAGACAACAGTCAAAGACCAGGTGATCAGATTAAGGACAGAAGGTGGAGAACTCACAAGAAATGATCAGGAGGTATGTGAGGAGCTGAACAGGAGATTTAAGGAAGTTTTTACAGTAGAGACAGGAAGGGCTGTGGGAAGACAGCACAGAAGGGAACATCAAGAGGGAATATACCAACAAGTGTTGGATGACATACGAACAACTGAGGAGGAGGGGAAGAAGCTCTTAAGTGACCTTGACACCTCAAAGGCGATGGGACTGGACAACATCTCCCCATGGGTCCTTAGAGAAGGAGCAGAGATGCTGTGCATGCCTCTAACCACAATCTTCAATACATCCCTTGAAACTGGGCAACTACCTGAGAAATGGAAGACAGCTAATGTAGTCCCCATACTTAAGAAAGGAAACAGAAACGAGGCACTAAACTACAGACCTGTGTCTCTGACACGTATTGTGTGCAAAGTCATGGAGAAGATTATCAGGAGGAGAGTGGTCGAACACCTGGAAAGGAACAAGATTATAAATGAAAACCAGCATGGGTTCATGGAAGGCAAATCCTGTATCACAAACCTCCTGGAGTTTTATGACAAGGTAACAGAAGTAAGACACGAGAGAGAGGGGTGGGTAGATTGCGTTTTCCTAGACTGCAGGAAGGCCTTTGACACAGTTCCCCACAAGAGATTAGTGCAGAAGCTGGAGGATCAGGCGCATGTAAAAGGGAGGGCACTGCAATGGATAAGGGAATACCTGACAGGGAGGCAGCAACGAGTCATGGTACGTGAAGAGGTATCACAGTGGGCGCCTGTTACGAGCGGGATCCCACAGGGGTCAGTTCTAGGACCAGTGCTGTTTTTGATATATGTGAACGACATGATGGAAGGAATAGACTCTGAAGTGTCCCTGTTCGCAGATGACGTGAAGTTGATGAGAAGAATTAAATCGGACGAGGATGAGGCAGGACTGCAAAGAGACCTAGACAGGCTGGACATGTGGTCCAGTAACTGGCTTCTCGAATTCAATCCAGCCAAATGCAAAGTCATGAAGATTGGGGAGGGGCAAAGAAGACCGCAGACAGAGTATAGGCTAGGTGGACAAAGACTACAGACCTCACTCAGGAGAAAGACCTTGGGGTGACCATAACACCGAGCACATCACCGGAGGCACACATCAACCAAATAACTGCTGCAGCATATGGGCGCCTGGCAAACCTGAGAATAGTGTTCCGATACCTTAATAAGGAATCGTTCAAGACACTGTACACTGTGTATGTTAGGCCCATACTGGAGTATGCAGCACCAGTCTGGAACCCACACCTGGTCAAGCACATCAAGAAGTTAGAGAAAGTACAAAGGTTTGCAACAAGGCTAGTCCCAGAGCTCAAGGGAATGTCGTACGAGGAAAGGTTAAGGGAAATCGGACTGACGACACTGGACGACAGAAGGGTCAGGGGAGACATGATAACGACATACAAGATACTGCGGGGAATAGACAAGGTGGACAGAGATAGGATGTTCCAGAGAGGGGACACAGGGACAAGGGGTCACAACTGGAAGCTGAAGACTCAGACGAGTCACAGGGACGTTAGGAAGTATTTCTTCAGTCATAGAGTTGTCAGCAAGTGGAATAGCCTAGCAAGTGAAGTAGTGGAGGCAGGAACCATACATAGTTTTAAGAAGAGGTATGACAAAGCTCAGGAAGCAGAGAGAGGACCCAGTAGCGATCAGTGAAGAGGCGGGGCCAGGAGCTGAGTCTCGAACCCTGCAACCACAATTAGGTGAGTACAATTAGGTGAGTACACACACACACACACACACACGTACAAGCGCGCGCACACACACACGTACAAGCGCGCACACACACACACACACAGTGAAGAGGCGGGGCCAGCGGCTATGAATCGACCCCTGCAACCATAAATAGGTGAGTACAAATAGGTGAGTACACACACACAGCACCTGTTTGGAACCCACACTTGATCAAGCACGTCAAGAAATTAGAGAAAGTGCAAAGGTTTGCGACAAGGTTAGTTCCAAAGCTAAGGGGAATGTCCTTTGAAGAAAGGTTAAGGGAAATCGGCCTGACGACACTGGAGGACAGGAGGGTCAGGGGAGACATGATGACACACAAAATACTGCGTGGAATAGACAAGGTGGACAGAGACAGGATGTTCCAGAGAGGGGACACAGAAACAAGATGTCACAATTGAAAGTTGAAGACCCAGATGAGTCAAAGGAATGTTAGGAAGTATTTCTTCAGTCATAGAGTAGTCAGGAAGTGGAATAGCCTAGTAAGTGAGGTAGTGTAATCAGGAACCATACATAACTTTAAGATGAGGTATGATAAAGCTCATGGAGCAGGGAGAGAGAGGACCTAGTAGCGATCAGTGAAGAGGCGGGGCCAGGAGCTGAGTCTCGACCCCTGCAACCACAATTAGATGAGTACAATTAGGTTAGTATACACACACACACACACACACACACACACACACACACACACACACACACACACACACAGTGCCTTAATACCTCCACTCCTAGCTATTTCCGGTGGCATCTGCTATTGACAGCTACGAGTACAAATTAATCTATAATGTATTAGAGATCGTTAGCACAGATGGTGCTCTTAATTGCCTCTTAAACGACAGTTGTAAATGATGTACCGTGCTTCATTAGTTACCCGTGAGACTATTTTATGCGGCTGTACATATCACCTTCGTCACCAACTGACATTTCCTTCATTATACATTACACAACACACACACACACACACACACACACACACACACAGAGTTGTCAGGAAGTGGAACGGTCTAGCAAGTGATATAGTGGAGGCAGGAACCATACATAGCTTTAAGACGAGGTATGACAAAGCTCAGGGAGCAAAGAGAGAGATGATCTAGTAGCGATCAGTGAAGTTTGGACCAGGAGCTGAGTCTCGACCCCTGCAACCACAATGAGTCAGTGTAATATATATATATACATATATTACACTGACTCATTAAAAACTTAAGAAACTGCTCAGTTTGTTATAACCTAACTAGAGACTCCTTCATCTTGCCAGTAAATATAAATTGTTGTTGTCAAACTTGACATTACAAAAAAAATCTCCTGCCATGGGTGTTTGTTATAATATAACCTGTTCCTGGAGAAGCTCATGTATATATATATAAACAAATCAGGTCCCAGAGCCCAGGAATATAATGAATATGACAAGAATTATTTTTTTCTTTTTTTTGTGTGTGTAACTGAAAATTTCTGACGCCTTTCTCAGATGATAAAGTTGTTTAATGTCGAGACTGTTTTTGAAGAATAAAATGATAGTTTAAATGAGCTTCGATTACAAACTCTGACGAGTTAAGGAATACACGGAATACACGGAAACAGTGTCCAGACATCTACGATAAATAAGAGAGGGAAGACTTGGAGACTAGGTTGATACAACATAAATATTCAATACGAGTTGAACGGGAGTCTGACGTTCTGTTGTTTCATGTTAAATTAACAAGTCACACAGCAGACTGGACACGAGTTAAACTTTTAGTTGCAACACTGTTTTGTTCGGCTTAAGATTCTTGAATCCTGTGTTTCCATTAATTTCGGCTCCTGGCATGTTTAATTTTTTTTTTATGATGTAGATCGTAGTTCAGAAACTTATGAAAGATCCAAATAAACATTTACACGTCAGTCCTCCAGCAGCAACTTTTGTCTTCCTCCGTCCAGTAGCCACTCTTGTCTCCCTCCGTCCAGTAGCCACTCTTGTCTCCCTCCGTCCAATAGCCACTTTTGTCTCCCTCCGTCCAGTAGCCACTCTTGTCTCCCTCCGTCCAGCAGCAACTCTTGTCTCCCTCCGTCCAGTAGCCACTTTTGTCTCCCTCCGTCCAGTAGCCACTCTTGTCTCCCTCCGTCCAGTAGCCACTCTTGTCTCCCTCCGTCCAGCAGCCACTCTTGTCTCCCTCCGTCCAGTAGCCACTCTTGTCTCCCTCCGTCCAGCAGCAACTCTTGTCTCCCTCCGTCCAGCAGCCACTTTTGTCTCCCTCCGTCCAGCAGCAACTCTTGTCTCCCTCCGTCCAGTAGCCACTTTTGTCTCCCTCCGTCCAGTAGCCACTCTTGTCTCCCTCCGTCAGCAGCCACTTTTGTCTCCCTCCGTCCAGTAGCCACTCTTTGTCTCCCTCCGTCCAGCAGCCACTTTTGTCTCCCTCCGTCCAGCAGCCACTCTTGTCTCCCTCCGTCCAGTAGCCACTTTTGTCTCCCTCCGTCCAGCAGCAACTTTTGTCTCCCTCCGTCCAGTAGCCACTCTTGTCTCCCTCCGTCCAGTAGCCACTTTTGTCTCCCTCCGTCCAGTAGCCACTCTTGTCTCCCTCCGTCCAGTAGCCACTTTTGTCTCCCTCCGTCCAGTAGCCACTCTTGTCTCCTCCGTCCAGCAGCCACTCTTGTCTCCCTCCGTCCAGTAGCCACTCTTGTCTCCCTCCGTCCAGTAGCCACTCTTGTCTCCCTCCGTCCAGTAGCCACTCTTGTCTCCCTCCGTCCAGTAGCCACTCTTGTCTCCCTCCGTCCAGTAGCCACTCTTGTCTCCCTCCGTCCAGTAGCCACTTTGTCTCCCTCCGTCCAGTAGCCACTCTTGTCTCCCTCCGTCCAGTAGCCACTTTTGTCTCCCTCCGTCCAGCAGCCACTCTTGTCTCCCTCCGTCCAGTAGCCACTCTTGTCTCCCTCCGTCCAGTAGCCACTTTTGTCTCCCTCCGTCCAGTAGCCACTCTTGTTCTCCCTCCGTCCAGTAGCCACTCTTGTCTCCCTCCGTCCAGTAGCCACTCTTGTCTCCCTCCGTCCAGTAGCCACTCTTGTCTCCCTCCGTCCAGTAGCCACTTTTGTCTCCCTCCGTCCAGTAGCCACTTTTGTCTCCCTCCGTCCAGTAGCCACTCTTGTCTCCCTCCGTCCAGTAGCCACTCTTGTCTCCCTCCGTCCAGTAGCCACTTTTGTCTCCGTCCAGTAGCCACTCTTGTCTCCCTCCGTCCAGTAGCCACTCTTGTCTCCCTCCGTCCAGTAGCCACTTTTGTCTCCCTCCGTCCAGTAGCCACTTTTGTCTCCCTCCGTCCAGTAGCAACTCTTGTCTCCCTCCGTCCAGTAGCCACTCTTGTCTCCCTCCGTCCAGTAGCCACTTTGTCTCCCTCCGTCCAGTAGCCACTCTTGTCTCCCTCCGTCCAGTAGCCACTTTGTCTCCCTCCGTCCAGTAGCCACTTCTTGTCTCCCTCCGTCCAGTAGCCACTCTTGTCTCCCTCCGTCCAGTAGCCACTCTTGTCTCCCTCCGTCCAGTAGCCACTCTTGTCTCCCTCCGTCCAGTAGCCACTCTTGTCTCCCTCCGTCCAGTAGCCACTCTTGTCTCCCTCCGTCCAGTAGCCATCTTGTCTCCCTCCGTCCAGTAGCCACTCTTGTCTCCCTCCGTCCAGTAGCCACTCTTGTCTCCCTCCGTCCAGTAGCCACTTTGTCTCCCTCCGTCCAGTAGCCACTCTTGTCTCCCCGTCCAGAGCACTCTTGTCATCCTCCGTCCGTGCCATCTTGTCTCCTCTCCAGTTGCACCTGTCTCCTTCCGTCCAGTAGCCACTTTGAATCTCCTCCGTCCAGTAGCCATATTGTTCCCTCCGTCTAGTAGCCACTTTTCTCCACCGTCATATGCCAACTTGTGCTCCCTCCGTCCAGTAGGCCACCTGTCTCCCTCACGTCCATACAATTTTGTCCCCTCCGCCAGAGCCACTCTTGTCTCCCTCGCAGAGCCAACTTGTCTCCATAGACAGTAGCAATTTTCTCCCTCTCCATACTTTTGACTCCGGGCAGGCATCTTTTTCTCATAGATTTGTCCCTCCAGTAGCCTTTTTCACTCGTGTAGCACTAATTTTCTCCTCATACATTTATTACATCCATAGGCACGTTTCCCCTCCACAGTAGCACCTTGGGCGCGCCGTCAAAAAAAACTCTTTTAATCATCCATGTCATAGACATTTCTTATTCTGTCAGGTATCCCATTATACTGCTTCGTCAGTAATAAACTTTTATCCTCGTCAGTAGCTCCTTTTGGTGCGAAGCCGCGTTCCAGTAAGCACTTGTCTCCCTCCACGCCGTACCACACTAACGTGCTCCGGCTTTAGAGATCCATGAGACAGGCCCCTACCGCAGAGCCACTTTTGTCCCGCCGTCCAGTAGCCACTCTTCACATGACCAGTACACACTGAGTCTTCGCCAGCAGCCACCTTGCATCCTCACGACCAGTACCACTTGCTCACCAACTCCAATAGCCACCTATGCTGACCAATCGAGCTACACGGGACGACAACCCGCTATCAAGGTACCAGCTGCAAGAAATACTTCGGCAACAACCAGTCTCTCCCGAAAGCCAATTCCGTGGCTTTCAACGTTCTCCATGTTACGTTCGAGACTTTGTGAGTGACCACACACATCACAAATACCACACGCAGCACACAACACACCAACAAGCCTGAGAGAAACATACACACAACTTTGTGGTCTTTTTGGTCTTATTTCGCAAGCATTAACGAAGTATGGTCAGGAATTGTGATCCTGTGATACATTTATTTTTAAAATGCTGTTCCAATCAAGTGGCCGAGATTTAAGAAGTATTTCAGATTTTTGGAAAAATTTATCCGATTACATGGCAATATATATTCACTTTGTTTTTGTGATCGAAAGATTGTCGTTATTGTGAAAATAGTATCGTATAGTTACATCATGTCACTTTTGTAAATAAACACACTTAAGGATCTATATGAGAAAGGCTCTGTAACGAGCTAACCAGTTTCATCCACATTGACAATTATGTGAACAATGTATTAATACTGATTTGCGTTCAGCTGCATCAAAATACCCAACCTAATGGAATCCATGTTGAACTGGACTGCCTAAAGGACGACACGCGCCATTCATACCCCTGCCAGAAAAGGTTTCGTGTGGTGGCTCAACGTGTGTCCTCCCCGACAGCCAACTACGGTGGCTTCAACGATGCTCCATGTACGTTGCGAGGACTCTGTGAGTAACACACACACACACACACAACACACACACACACACACACACACAAACACACACGAAGAAACAAACACACACCACTTTGTGGTCTTTTTGGTCTTCTTTCGCAAACAAACGAAGAGGTCAGGAATTGTGAATCCTGTGATGTACAGTTATCTGTTAAAGTATCATGTTAATCAGTGACGAGATTTAATGAAGTATTTCAGGATTTTTGGAAAAAATTATCACGTTGAATGGCAATTATATTCATCTTTGTTTTTGTTGGATCGAAATGAATGTCGTATAAATATATACATATATATGTATATATACATATATATTTTTGTAAATAAATAAACTTAATAGGCATACTTATATATAGAGATAGGCTTTGTAAGATTAAACAGTTTATCCACATTGATTAATTATGTGGAAAATGTATTAATACTGATTTGGCATTATTGTATGCATAAGCCTACGTGAGTGGTAATCATGTGTGTATGTGTACTCGCCTAAATGTGTTTGCAGGGGTCGATTCATAGCTCCTGGCCCCGGAGGTGTGTGTGTGTGTGTGTGTGTGTGTGTGTGTGTGTGACGTGTACATACACTAGTCATACTGTTTGTGTACATCGATTCGGCCGTGAAATCGCAAGCATGGCACAGTATGCTCGCTGCCTTAAACAGGTGGCACTGCTGAGGTCATCTGTAACAGTCGCGACTGTTGGTGAGCAAAATGTCTAACTGACGTGTATATTTGCTTGTCTATAATGAAATGGAATATGCTCAAGAAGTTTTTTGCTTTGTCGGTGAAGATTTCAACGGAGGTGCGTTGGGATGATATGCTCTTGAGCCCCGCATGTTGACCCAACTACCACCTCCAGTTTGACTTTACAAGACAAGCTGACCAGCGCGTCTAAGGCTGTCTTGCTCTTTCTTATTAACAGGAACTTCAGCTTTATCGAAGCGTTTCTTCCTTCTCAGCGCCGGTCAGCTTGCCTTGTGTTTTGACCATTGTAATTATTCACGGGAATAGTGTTGGTAATATACGTGTTTCTTATTGTTATAAAACACTGTTGTTTATTTCATTCATAACTTCCGGTGATAGTGATATAGCAATGGTTATTATCATTGTAATTAATCTTTTTAACCATCATGGATGATTCCATTACGTGTCAATATTTGTGTGTGTGTCTGCAAGGAGCCACATAAAAAAAAGTTACATACTCTCAGCAAACGACCTTAAGTGTTTATGTATATTAACGTTTTATAATCGCACCAAAAGACAGAGAGATATATATAAGAGTGTGTATAAGCCATGGAGGCAGTAACGTGCAGGTGGCGTCTGGAAGTGCAGACTGATTCCACACTTCCGTGGACGTAGTCAAATGTATAAAATATTTAGAGGTATTAGCCACAGGCCAGGCGACCATTATTAGGCACAGAGTTCTGTAGGTGTTAGAGGAGGGCAAAACATCGCTGCTCTCTAAAGAGTCACCATTTTTCACATGGCGTTGTAAGATATTTTTTTGTTTTTGTTTTTTGTGGCGTTGCTGCTGAAATGTACTTTTCAATGAAGTACATTTTCCTTTTTGATTCGGTGATGTGTATGAGATTTGAGAGCTTAACTTATATGCTTAATTATGTAAGATACTATTGAACTTCGACGAATTTTTTGTTCAATGTAACGTGGTGATTATTAAGAGCATATTGATGTTTAGTAAGGGGTTAAATAATGTTATTCACATTTATTATATTATAAATATTATATATATATATTTAATATATATAAGCAGGATATTATTATGAATAAGTTTCTCGAATATGGTAAAAGGTCATAGCCAAAACTCGCTTTTAAATTAGTCATTCATTTTCTCTGTCATGCGTTGTAAGATATATTTTTTTCTTATGTTAATTACTTTTAGTTTTGCACTAAATGATTTTAATAATACATTACCTACCTTTTATAAAACAGGAATGTTATGAGTTTGAGCCTAACCATAACTTATTATTGAAACTTTACATTATTTAAGATAAACATTAACAATCAAAATTTTTTCGTTAAGGTCAACGTTGGTGATTATTAGCAACATATATTTTGTGTGTCCTATATGCAAGATACGTTGCTATTTAAGCAAATGGCAAGTTTGCTATTCGGAGACATATATATATATATATATATATATATATATATATATATATATAATATACAATTTCAGTTGGTCTCACTGTTATTGAACATAAATTTATAATACCTAAGTGGACAGCTGAATACAGTATTAATCACCCAACAAGCTTGGACATCATCCCTACACCTGGCCACTAAGGTCTGTAATTCTTTTTATATCTCGAGTCGTCAGAGGGACTTGTTCAGAATTTTTTTCCACAAGACTTTTTCCATTTAAAAAAATGGGTGGTATCAACGACAACAGTTTTTTAAGCGATTTTTTTGCATCTGGATATTGTATCCGCCAAGTGTTATTGCTCACATCGTCTTTTTTTTTATTTTATTTTTGTACCTGGCTTTTGCTCTTTTTTTTTTTTGATGAAGAAGTATTTGTTGCTTTATTGTCCCTTTGTGAAATGCATAATGTTCATGAATATTCATACCTTGCATTTAGTACCTCCTTAAGCCTCCTTTGGCTACATTTTATATGAATTGAGACAAGTACATATCAGTGTGTATACGTGCACCCAGAGTTCTATGTGTGTGTGATTCAATACCGAGAGGTTAGTTACCATTTTGTCCTAGGCACATGTCGATTAAACACTAGGCCTGTTGTGTGTGTGTGTGTGTATGTGTGTGTGTGAGAGAGAGAGAGAGAGAGAGAGAGAGGATGAGAGAGAGATGTGCGCCTCAGGAGATATGATCGGTATTTATACTCATCCCAGAATCCTTTTCCTTGAGTGAGGTTTGTAGTCTTTGATCCCCTAGGCTGTATTCTGTCTGTGATCTTCTTTGCCCTTCCCCGGTCTTCATGACTTTGCACTTGGCGGGGTTGAACTCCAGGAGTCAGCCGCTAGACCAGGCCTGCAGCCTGTCTAGATTACTCTGCAGTCCTGCCCGGTTCTCCTGCGATAGAACTCGCACCATCAACTTCACATTGTCTGCAAATAGACACTCCTGAGTCTCTTCTTCCGTCATTTCATTCACACACACCAAAAACAGCACCAGTCCCAGAACTGACGGTGTGTATCTTTCATTGTAAATACAGCGAGAGGTGCACATCTTATCTCTCATTGTAAATACAGCGAGAGGTGCATATCTTATCTCTCATTGTAAATACAGCGAGAGGTGTATCTCACTGTATGTACACCGAGTTAATTTTACTTCCCAGTGTAAGACTAAAAGCGTTCTTAATATTTGTTAAGGTTAAACGCAGCCTAAATGACTTACATGCAGTCGAGAGTTCAAACCTTGAGGATTCATTAAAGTGTTACATGCCTTCGTCAAACACAGAGGTATTGTAGGCCTCTCCTCCATGCAGGGCCTTCACATCTCTGCCAGAATACATGACGAAATTAAGACACGTGCAACATCTGGGTATCTTTATTGTAGACGTTTCGCCATCCAGTGGCTTTATCAACACACAGTCTAGGACATAACTTGAAGACAGTAGGACTATATACAGAAGATGAGGTAATCAGTCCCTCAACCTAGGAGTAGGTGCGAAGAGCACAGTAGTCGTGGGGATTCTGAAGCAGAAGTAAGGAGCCTGGCGAAACGTCTACAATAAAAATACCGTGATGTTGCACATGTGTCTTAATTTCATCTTGTCGGTATTATATACCATTCTTGCACAGAATACATGACCCTGGAGGACGCAACTCCTGGAAAAACACAACCTATAAATCTGTCATGATCATTGTTCGGATAAATTAATTTGTTAGACTCAAGGCCTGCTGACTGCTTGAAGGTTATAGAGGTTGTATGTCGCCTGTACATTAATTTTAAAGTCGAATCTGTGAGATAGAGAATGAAATATAATGGATGTGTTGATCTTCAAGGTCTAATATTTAGTGAAGGAATCTTCCAAATGATGATGATGATGATGATGATTATTATTTATTAGTTTTTTATTTTTATTATTATTATTATTGTTGTTTGTATTATTATTATTATTATTGCTTTATTATTATTTTTATTATTATTTTTATTATTATTATTATTATTATTATTATTATTATTATTATTATGTCAGGAGTGTTCGGTAACTATTGATAAATGTTTATATTCATGTTTGCAGGGTTTGTGTAGGTGTGATAATAATGTTTTCATCGCAATGTAGCTTAGTGACTTGCTGCTCATGTAGAGCAGTAACAGTTTGACGGATCAACATCCTTTGGTGAGTTATATTGAAAAATATTAAATGTACTGTTTCATTGTCCTAAACATATATATATATATATATATATATATATATATATATATATATAATATATATATATATATATATATATATATATATATATATTATTATTATATATATATATATATATATATATATTATATATATATATATATATAATATATATATATAAATATAAATATATATATATATATAATATATTTTATATATTTATATATATATATATATATATATATATATATATATATATATATATATATATATATATATATGTTTTCATTTCTTTAATATGTACGGATAGATTAGTTTACTTTTCCTATAAATGCATGATTACATCGATCAATTTTTCTGTGAATACAACATAAATTTATTCATTGTATGTCGTTGTATGATGCTCAAATTTTGTGTAGTATATGCTTACGTTGTACAGAGCTAACTATAAATAAATTAATGTCCACTTATCACTGTATATTATCAACACCACCTAAGCTTCCCATTTATTGACAATTGTGACGACCTCGTAAAGAATGGTTTTTATCATGGCCTTGAAATACGATTTATTTTTTCTTGATATTTAAAAAAAACCCTGTTGGGCCTAATTTCATGTGCCAGTTGCACATATGAATGAAATCTTTTTCAGTTACTCATGGTAGATTTAGACCTAAGCAGGGATCTGCAATTCCCTCTATATCTGACAGACAGGACTCGCAACAATGGCTTTAAGTTGGAAAATTTTAGATTCAGGAAGGATATAGGATAACACTGGTTTGGTAATAGAGTTGTGGATGAGCGGAACAAACTCCCGAGTACCGTCATAGAAGCTAAACCCTTGTGTGGTTTTAAAGATAAGTTAGATAAATACTTGAGTGGGTGGGGGTGCGTGTGAGTTGGACCTGACTAGCTTGTGCTACTAGGTCAGATACTGTGCTCTTTCCTTAAGTGAACGTGACCTGACATGACTAGGTTGGGGCATTGGCTTAAATCGATAGGAGACTTGAACCTGCCTCACATGGACCAGTAGGCCTACTGCAGTGTTCCTTCTTATGTTCTTATATATACACTGAGAGGTGACTGCCTCTCAGTGTACATATACTGCGAACCTTCAGACATTGAAATATTCTTGTCTGATGGTGAGTAATTAGCATGCACGCTTGATGACCCTTTTAAAATAGACAATAGGGTATAAGGGTAATTATATATAGTTACATGGTCATGCTCTCTTCTCTGTTGGTTTTGTCCTTGAGCACGGTCCCTGGTCTGGATCCTTGGTCTTGGTCCGTGATTTAGCTCCACGGTTTTGGTGCCTCTTCTTGATCCCTGGTAATGGTCCGAGGTTTAGCTCCATGGTTTTTGCTCCCTGGTCTTGGTTGATTGTTTTGGTCTCCTAGTCCTGGTCCATGGTCGTGGTATCTGACTTTGGTCTCTGGACTCGGATTCACAAGATTTTACAAAGGTTTCAGTGCGTTCTCCACCAGCACACACCACCTGTAAAAATCCTTTTGATTTTTACACAGTAATAGCGAAGGTGCAACATAGATCATTATATGTCACATGCTGTGGCAACATACCTTGGATCATCATAAATCTTATGCTGTGGCAACATACCTTGGATCATCATAAATCTTATGCTGTGGCAACATGTCTTGGATCATCATAAATCTTATGCTGTGGCAACATATCTTGGGTCATCGTAAGTCTTACTTATGTTGTGGCAACATATCTTGATATAAATTTCTGTCCTTCTGGATTTTAAACTTAGGCTGTGGCACACTGGCAATAACCCAAGAAAGTCAGTGCGTCACCGAGGACTGTCTAACTTAATCTTGTCCCCCAGGATGCGACCCACACCAGTCGACTAACACCCAGGTACCTATTTGCTGCTAGGTGAACAGGACAATAGGTGTAAGGAAACGTGTCGAAATGTTTCCACCCGCCGGGAATCGAACCCGGGCCCTCCGTGTGTGAAGCGGGAGCTTTAGCCACCGGGCCACCGGGCCACCCCTAAAATCTTATGCTGTGGCAACATATCTTGGATCATCATAAATCTTATGCTGTGGCAACATATCTCGGATCATCATAAATCTTATACTGTGGCAACATATCTTGGGTCATCATAAGTCTTACTTATGTTGTGGCAACATATCTTGGATCATCATAAGTCTTACTTATGCTGTGACAACATATCTTGGATCATCATAAGTCTTACTTATGCTGTGACAACATATCCTGGATCATCATAAATCTTATGCTGTGGCAGCATATCTCGGATCATCATAAATCTTATGCTGTGGCAACATATCTTGGATCATCATAAGTCTTAATTATGCTGTGGCAACATATCTTGGATCATCATAAGTCTTAATTATGCTGTGGCAACATATCTTGGATCATGATAAGTGTTACTTATGCTGTGGCAACATATCTTGGATCATGATAAGTGTTACTTATGCTGTGGCAACATATCTTGGATCATCATAAGTGTTACTTATGCTGTGGCAACATATCTTGGATCATCATAAGTCTTAATTATGCTGTGGCAACATATCTTGGATCATCATAAGTCTTAATTATGCTGTGGCAACACATCTTTGTAAGTCTCATAAGTCTTAATTATGCTGTGGCAACACATCTTTGTAAGTCTCATATTGTCCAATTTTCGCTGGCATTTTCTTGTAATTTCCTTACTGAATAAAGTCTGTAGTATATTTATACTTGTCGATTAATAAATGTTGCATGTAATTCTGCGCTGTATTATTACCAATCGTATTAATATATTTAGGAAATTAGACTACAAGACGCACTGAAAATTTGTTAACCTTCCTCAAGGCAAGAAACACTGATGTTGAAAGTTCAGAGTCGACTGAAGAGGCTTACTCTACTTGTCGCACGTAATCTAGTTTTTAAATGCAATCAGCGTTCTTATAAACCTCTATATATTGCCTTTAATTTCTTTCTTAAGGGGTTGTGATCCCTTAATGGAGGTTCTGATCCTTTAATGATTTCTTAAGAGGGTTCTGATCTTTTAAAGGAGGTTCTGATACCTTGAAGAGGACCCTCATAGTACGTGCTATTCGATATTATATGTACTGCTTCAATAGCGTTGCCAAAAAAATGTACTGTATGTGAAAGAATATTGACAAAATTGCACCTGCACTGCCTCAATTTGTAGTATTGTCCTTATAAGATGGATCAGCCATTACCCCAGTGAAACCTTTGAAGTAAAGCATAGTCAAAATATTTCACGAAAAATATATGACATTTTAAAATATAACTGGCCGAGTGGCACCTACGCACTCCAGTAACAACCACTGTTTTTAACGAGGGATACACTGTTTAATGGAAAATGACACTTATGTAGAGTTCAGGGTGTTTATTAAAGGCAGCACTTCCCCACGAGTGTGTTCTTCAGTCCTAATGCAGAGATAACTAAGATTTTTTATTTTTTTTATCACACTGGCCGATTCCCACCAAGGCAGGGTGGCCCGAAAAAGAAAAACTTTCACCATCATTCACTCCATCACTGTCTTGCCAGAAGGGTGTTTTACACTACGGTTTTTAAACTGCAACATTAACACCCCTCCTTCAGAGTGCAGGCACTGTACTTCCCATCTCCAGGACTCAAGTCCGGCCTGCCGGTTTCCCTGAACCCCTTCATAAATGTTACTTTGCTCACACTCCAACAGCACGTCAAGTATTAAAAACCATTTGTCTCCATTCACTCCTATCAAACACGCTCACGCATGCCTGCTGGAAGTCCAAGCCCCTCGCACACAAAACCTCCTTTACCCCCTCCCTCCAACCTTTCCTAGGCCGACCCCTACCCCGCCTTCCTTCCACTACAGACTGATACACTCTAGAAGTCACTCTGTTTCGCTCCATTCTCTCTACATGTCCGAACCACCTCAACAACCCTTCCTCAGCCCTCTGGACAACAGTTTTGGTAATCCCACACCTCCTCCTAACTTCCAAACTACGAATTCTCTGCATTATATTCACACCACACATTGCCCTCAGACATGACATCTCCACTGCCTCCAGCCTTCTCCTCGCTGCAACATTCATCACCCATGCTTCACACCCATATAAGAGCGTTGGTAAAACTATACTCTCATACATTCCCCTCTTTGCCTCCAAGGACAAAGTTCTTTGTCTCCACAGATTCCTAAGTGCACCACTCACCCTTTTCCCCTCATCAATTCTATGATTCACCTCATCTTTCATAGACCTATCCGCAGACACGTCCACTCCCAAATATCTGAATACCTTCACCTCCTCCATACTCTCTCCCTCCAATCTGATATCCAATCTTTCATCACCTAATCTTTTTATCCTCATAACCTTACTCTTTCCTGTATTCACTTTTAATTTTCTTCTTTTGCACACCCTACCAAATTCATCCACCAATCTCGGCAACTTCTCTTCAGAATCTCCCAAGAGCACAGTGTCATCAGCAAAGAGCAACTGTGACAACTCCCACTTTATGTGTGATTCTTTATCTTTTAACTCCACACCTCTTGCCAAGACCCTCGCATTTACTTCTCTTACAACCCCATCTATAAATATATTAAACAACCACGGTGACATCACACATCCTTGTCTAAGGCCTACTTTGACTGGGAAATAATTTCCCTCTTTCCTACATACTCTAACTTTAGCCTCACTATCCTCGTAAAATCTCTTCACTGCTTTCAGTAACCTACCTCCTACACCATACACCTGCAACATCTGCCACATTGCCCCCCTATCCACCCTGTCATACGCCTTTTCGAGTATATATATTGGCAGGAGTCAGATGAAAGCCGCGAGGGTAGTAGTAGTAGTAGTAGTAGTAGTAGTGGTAGTGGTAGTAGTAGTGGTAGTAGTAATAGTAGTAGTGGTGGTAGTAGTTGTAGTAGTAGTTGTTGTAGTAGTTGTTGTAGTTATAGTATAGTAGTTGTAGTTGTAGCAGTAGTTTTTGTAGTAGTTGTAGTAGTTGTAGTTGTAGTAGTTGTTGCAGTTGTAGCTGTAGTAGTTGTTGTTGTTGTTGTTGTAATAGTAAACTCTGTATTAGGACTGAAGAATGGAAGCATTTCCATTAATAAATGTCCTGATCTGTACATAAATGTCTTTTTTTCCACATCTCGTCGGCATCACCATTTCCTCACACCGTTCAAAGTTTGTAGCCGATCACGCGAGTCATCGCCAGCAAACCAAAACCTGGAATAGTCCATATAAAATTAACCAGAGTGCAGCTGCACATAGCAATAGCTGCATAAGCCATCCCTTAGTTACAGTACACAAGCGGTGAATGTTCGAAATGTCGCAGTAAGTTCCTCTCTCCTATGTGCGGGTTATTTGTCTATAGTTCCATTCACGGTATTGTACCTTTATTCTTCTTTTTGAAATTAGTCATTCTAATCTCTCTCCACAGACATATCAGTTAGTTATAAACGCAACTTACAGCATTTAACATTTTTTTCTGTACCCCCAACAGGCTCACTGAACTACACAACATACAATTGACTTTTAATATCACCTCCTACCAAAATTTATTTTATTATCCTTATTAATGTGGTCTAGTGATGACCCGCAGATTTGTCCCTCCAAACAAGTTCGTTCAGCCACCCAGCGTTGGCTACTGGACACACTAAACATTGTGGTATATTTCCCCAGAGAGAATTATTGTACAAATACACATCAAAGGGATTTCAATCAGCGTGTGTATGGAAACATGCGGCTCAGTGCTTTTCAATATCTGACACACAAATATATATATATATATATATATATATATATATATATATATATATATATATATATATATATATATATATATTATATATGAAATAATTTGAATAACTTTTTATCTCATATGTTTCAATGATGGAGAGAGAAAATTATAGACTATTTGCATATTATTTAGAAGACGAAAATATGCCCACGTAAATATTTGTCAACATTGTTTAGAGAGATGACTCCATCTGGTATGTTAATGAGGTTTTAACCATATTAAGTGCACGAGGGTCATTAAGGCTTCGTGTAACCCACTCACCACCAGTCAAGAATACTTTAATCCTCTTCAGTGGGAATTAAAACGAATTATTGTACACCTTGACCTGTATACACTCCTCACTGTGTGTGTGTGTGTGTGTGTGAGTGTGTGTGAGTGTGTGTGTGTGTGTGTGTGTGTGTGTGTGTGTGTGTGTGTGTGTGTGTGTGTGTGTGTGTGTGTGTGTGTTCTGCAGGTTATTAAACAGATAAGAACAGTAGCAGGTACTATTATTTCTGTCACATGAATAAAATGGCAAATAATTCTTGCAGACTTTTACTTACGCTCAGTATGCATCTATCTTTATTTTTCCCGTGTGTCTCTATAGACCTTATTCCTCTAATACTTATTTTCCGGCTTAGGAGGCCTGGTCTGAGACCGGGCCGCGGAGGCGATGATCCGCAGTACTAAGGACAGATGATAACAAGTACTCAGGAACTGAATACTGGCGGTATAATAGTATGGAAATATGTTACCATAACTAGTGTGTTACTTAACTCACGAAATCGTAATTACACGATTGCAAACCATACCACGGACGGGGATACAACCCGCGATCAGAGAGTCTTAGAACTCCAGACCGTCGCGTTAGCTGGCCCAGGGGTTAACGCGACGGTCTGGAGTTTTGAGACTCTCTGATCGCGGGTTCTATCCCCGCCCGTGGTATGATTAGTGTGTTACTTTGTCAAGCTACGTAACGCAGCGAGTCTTTAGACAGGAAGACCTTCATAAAAGATGGGGCTTTATCATCCACAGTGGGGCTTTATTATCCACATTGGGGCTTTATCATCCACATTGGGGCTTTATCATCCACAGTGGGGCTTTATCATCCACATTGGGGCTTTATCATCCACATTGGGGCTTTATCATCCACAGTGGGGCTTTATCATCCACATTGGGGCTTTATCATCCACAGTGAAGCTTTATCACCCACAGTGGGGCTTTAGATTCTCTCTGCTTTAAGAGTCTCAAACAATATTGTTTCAGACTACGGAACAATACTCTTCTCCAGACTGAGGGACTGACCACCTCAAAATTTTAAGGGTGATGGACTGATTACATCGTCTTCAAGTCTCTTCTGCTTCTATCAACTTTTCTGTACTCGACTGAAGAAGCCTACTGTGTAGGCGAAACGTTTCGAAATAAAGATACCTAACTGTTGCATATGTGTCTTACCTAACAATGTGAGTAGTCACGAAAGCGCTTGGAATTTCTCTATTCTTTCACAGTGGTTGTTTTGCATATATATAATATATATATATATATATATATATATATATATATATATATATATATATATATATATATATTATAAACCCAATGCCAGCTGAAAAAAAACTTGCATCCACCATTGATCTCGTTCCTCCTCTCGTGTACATAAATCGCTGGAACAAGCAAGCATTCCACGTTAATCCTACATTTTCCTCTCTCTGTTATTCCCCCTTCCATCTTTTCCTCTTCCATGGCCAGAGGGAAAATAAGAGAGGATATAAAAAATATTTAATAATTTTGACACGGGCGGATTCCATAGATTTATTAAGTGATTATCTTCATATCTGATAAAAAATATATATGATTTTGCTGTTATTGGTCATCGTTGAAATTTTTCTGTTCTGATTGTTGTTTTATTTTGGGATTATCTGATTGGTGGATTAACTGATGTTGCATTGTTGATAAGTCTGAAGATGCTGCACATGTTGCAGAGCAACGAGCTCTTATCGGGGCAACTCTTGGCTCTTTGTAGAGCTTTATCATGTTGTGATCTTATGAGAGCTTTAGTGAGTCATGTTTTTACTTTGTGGAGAGCTTTACAGGTCATGTGTTTGCTCTGTGGAGAGCTTCATCAAATCTTTCGCTCGGCGTAGAGCTTTGTCTGATCCTATTTCGCTCATTACAGAGCTCTATCAAGTCATGTTTTGATCTGCGAAGAGCTTCATCATGTTTTTGCTCTGTGTAGATCCTAACCGAGTCACGTCTTTGCTTCGTGTAGAGCTTTATCAAGTCACAACTTAACGAAGCTCCACATCTTGTGCCTTTTCTTTACCTCTGATTACAGCTTTATTATCACTGCTTTATTATTACTGGTTGCATCTGTGTCCATTTACCTAACATTATTACTTACTATTATCCTTTATTACCGCGATAATTACTTTCGAAATTGTGAGAATAAACAAAAACTTCAATCTAAGGATCATGAAATTTTTCTACTCATCCGGTAAACTTTCTAGAAGACGCGGAAATAAATCACTTAATTTGAGGTTCGTCTTCAACGTTCGGATTACCAATATTCTCAGGGAACGAACAATATACGAACGTCGACAGGGCTGTGGCTTACAGATGATGTCCATAAGGTGGGAAATCACACCAATTTGTTAAGATGATGGACGTAGGGGAGGCTATGTGGCTTGCGTCTCTCTTTTACGTTCAGGGTTGAATGGGTTAGATTTTTTTTATATTGTAATGTCTATCTTAACGTCTGTCTGTCTGTCTGTCTGTCTGTCTGTCTCTGTCTCTCTCTCCCCCTCTTTCTTTCTCTCTCTCTCTCTCTCTCTCTCTCTCTCTCTCTCTCTCTCTCTCTCTCTCTCTCTCTCTCTCTCTCTCTCCTCTCTCTCTCTCTCTCTCTCTCTCTCTCTCTCTCCTCACAAATAAGTATTGAGCGTTACTTGTCCATTAATCACGAAAGAGGCACTGGGTTACAACTATATCAGTGTAGGACAACGGTACAGGACAACGGTGCAGGTCAACAGTACAGGTCAACAGTACAAGAGCTGGACGAGGGGACGAGGGGACGAGAGTTGCAGTATTCTTCATTAGTGGTGAACAGGCGGCTTGAAGTCTTAATGGCCATCGAGTGTCGATAGCCCCCATTAACGAACCAACCAATCACCTTCCCCTGACGTACGTGGCCACTGCGTCACAGGTAACACGTAATTCAGAGTGAATATGAAGACCGGTGTAACTGGAGAGAGTGAAATGGAAAGCTGTTTATCCTGCAGCATTTCTTAGCTCAGGATTTGGAATACCCTAGAGCCAGGATATTCACCTTTCAGGCCGTGAGTTGCTTTTAAAAAGATAATATTTAAGTTTGGGTTAAAAGATAAGCTGGGATAATGTTATTTGTTGGGAGCTACGGGGTTTTTGCCGTATTTCGAATGGTTATTTATAAATTATAATTAGACTATACGTCTCCTTTAACACTGTATCCTTTGTGAAAAGTAATTCTTTAGATGTGCATGTATATTATCAGTTCTAATTTTCGTAATAAGAACAATTATCAGCGGAGAACATTACTGGACAACGGTACAGGTGTTGAATAATAACAGTATAGATCAACGGTGCAAAGGGGATACAACAGCAATTGATAACTATACAAAGGGATATAACAGTAAATGGCACAAGTGGAAAGAATGATGGAACAAGTGCTGAATACTAGTACAACGGGAGTACAACAGGACTAAGTTGATAATATATCTCCTGGTTTCCCTCAGTCGCTCTCCTCTGAGTCTATCAAGATTTCTGAGTGCAATCTGCGAGTTAATTATTATGTAGATTTGACCTGATCTTCCTCGTGTCAGGTAACCTCTTATTACTATGCAAATTAAGTATAAAAATCAAGTTGACATTAACCACTAAAATGTTGTGTCCTTAAGACACTTCTCTCAGCATATTTTTTAGTCTATTTTCATAATTTTTAAGCTTCAGGAAAGCGCTTGAAATAGAATGGTGGCGAATAGGGATGTAGAATGGAGATTAGTGGAAGGAGGATGGGGCCTCCACCACTCTTTAGTCCGAATTACGTGGGATTAGCGCTTCATAAATCTACAGTGAAATCTTTGAATGAAATTTTCTTTGACTCTTAAAATGCATGGAAAAATTTTCTATAAGACTATGAGGAGACGTAAAGGGAAATATATTTTATCACGCTTTCAAGGAGAGACATATACACAGAAGACTTGATAGGAAATAGTGACAGTGTTTGGGAAGCTGGTTGCTAGCTGAGCACACTGTGAATGATGATGATAATTGAGAGGCGAGAAACGGGTACGAGAGGGCACAACTGCAAGTTAAAGTCGTACCTAATTTAAAGGGATGTTAGGAGGTATCTCCGTCCTAAGGCAATCAGGAAGTGGAATGACGTAGGAAAGGTGGTGGAAGCCAAAACCACACGGCAGTAGTATGAGATTGAGACGGAACCAAGAGCTTAACTCAACGTCCGCACCAACAAATAGGCAAGTACGGACACACACACACACACCTATTTATATAGATTGGCGAAGATAAAAAAATATAAGAAATTTTACGCTTGAATTCTGTGCCAAAGATCTGAGAACGACAGCTGCTGAATAGACAAGATGGGCCGTTTATTGTCAGATCAATAGAGCCTTTACATTTCTCAGAAACTGTGTATTTATTTGTTTACTTGAGGTAAAGTACTAAGCCATTTTTTTTGTTGTTAGCCAAAGTGTACGTGCTATCACATGACGTGCTTGTGTATGTGTGTATCAAGAAATTAGAGTGCAAAGATTTGCAACAAGGCTAGTTCCAAAGCTAAGGGGAACGTCCTACGATGAAAGGTTGAGGAAAATCGGCCTGACGACACTGGAGGACAGGAGGGTTAAGGAAGACATGATAACGATATACAAAATACTGCGAGGAATAGATAAGTTGGACAAAGACAGGATGTTCCAGAGATGGGACACAGAAACAAGGGGTCACAATTGGAAGTTGAAGACTCGGATGAGTCAGAGATGTTAGGAAGTATTTCTTCAGTCGGTTATCGGGAAGTGGTATAGTCTGGCAAGTGTAGTGGAGGCAGAAACCATACCTAGTCTTAAGACTAGGTATGATGAAGCTCGTGAACAGGGAGAGAGGACCTAGTAGCTATCAGTGAAGAGGCGGGGCCAGGAGCTGTCTCGACCCCTGCAACCACAAATAGGTGAGTTTTCTTTCCTCTCTACGAGCGCTCTAGTTTGCATACGTTCGTACAGGGATCATGACGACCCAGCAGTCTGTCCACTTTAGGTGCAGTAGGCGTGATTAATATATGATGTCATGCTAGCAGGACGTCTCAGCCTCACCACTGATTGTGAGGAACATGAGGTATCATGCTGGTGGAGCACCTCAACCTCACTGAGTGCACTAAGCTTGAGTAATGCTTTCGTTAACCTGTTTGTCCTGCACAACCCTCCACGAAGGTGTTCCAGCGTGCAGACATTCCTGACGTCTGTAATGTGTTGTTTCTCGTTATTTATGTATCCCTTCCAGGGGGAGATGCCTGGATGATGGTGGGCTCTTGATTTATGGAATTTAAGTTGTCTTCCTCCTGATCTATTCTGGTTCATTTCAATCTTGAAATTTTGGCTACAACACATAAATAACGGAATTGGAAATTTTATGTAAAAATTATTGAAACTTAATTTTATATAAAAAACTTGCTCTCTAAACCGCATTTCAAGGGGAAAATTATCAGATGAGTGACACCAGGTTTAGTGCTTCTATATAAATTTGGAAGTCTTGATTATGCTCGTAGCATATGTATGATATACATTCATATTCATTCCAATACAAAAGAATATTTATCACGTTAAGTGCACATAGCGTAATAATAAAATACATATACACTGTGACACATACACGAGTCGCACAATACTTAGATTATATAATTAGTATAGTATTAGTTAAATAACTATGCAGAGAGCAATAGTGACAGGATTATAGAGACATACGATGGAGTCCATGAACTCTTCCAGAGCTCCAAAGAGTCGCTAATCTTTTAAATATAAATGTTAACGCAGCAAAATTAAAAGGGGCGAGATGTATCGTGTAGAACAAAAACTTGCTGGCCTGTTATTCTACCGAGGTTAGCATTTTCTATGTAAATAGTATAGAATTCAAGATGCCGTGACGAGACCTAGATCCACAATTTATGGTCTTGAAACAGGATTTAAATGAAGACAAAAGAGATACACACACATCAGACTAAATCATTCTTGCCACAATGTACTTGTTAAAGAGAATCTTGAGAAAGCTCTCCAAGGATGCGAGTCAAGCGGACACAACTCGGTGAGTAGAAGGAAGTTAGGTGGCTGGGTTTAATGTTTCTGGCCATCAGCTGGAAGGGAAACAAAGTTGAATTAGGATTATTAAATGCATCACAAGAAGACGTCTTACACACGGAAGAAGCATTAAGGTTACTCTTCGTAATCATGAAAGTCACTGCGCTCTCACACGAGTCACTGCGCTCTCACACGAGTCACTGCGCTCTCACACGAGTCACTGCGCTCTCACACGAGTCACTGCGCTCTCACACGAGTCACTGCGCTCTCACACGAGTCACTGCGCTCTCACACGAATCACTGCGCTCTCACACGAGTCACTGCGCTCTCACACGAGTCACTGCGCTCTCACACGAGTCACTGCGCTCTCACACGAGTCACTGCGCTCTCACACGAGTCACTGCGCTCTCACACGAGTCACTGCGCTCTCACACGAGTCACTGCGCTCTCACACGAGTCACTGCGCTCTCACACGAGTCACTGAGCTCTCACACGAGTCACTGAGCTCTCACACGAGTCACTGAGCTCTCACACGAGTCACTGAGCTCTCACACGAGTCACTGAGCTCTCACACGAGTCACTGAGCTCTCACACGAGTCACTGAGCTCTCACACGAGTCACTGAGCTCTCACACGAGTCACTGAGCTCTCACACGAGTCACTGAGCTCTCACACGAGTCACTGAGCTCTCACACGAGTCACTGAGCTCTCACACGAGTCACTGAGCTCTCACACGAGTCACTGAGCTCTCACACGAGTCACTGAGCTCTCACACGAGTCACTGAGCTCTCACACGAGTCACTGAGCTCTCACACGAGTCACTGAGCTCTCACACGAGTCACTAAACTCTCGTACAAAGTACTGGATTATTATACGAGGTACAATAGAAGGCAATAAACTATTATAGGAATAACTAAACTACCTCAACCACTGAGCCATCACAGGCCACTGAACCATTGCAGAACTATTAACTATCACACATGGCTCTGAAGATACTGAAATAACACACAAAAATCTGAACTACCAAAGAAGCCCTTATTCTAAGTCAGCAGCCTACCTCACACACCATAACCTTTACCTGAAAAGCCAGACAGGTTGCAACACTGTCCTCCTGCATTATTGCAGCCTGCGGCAGTGTCAACCCAATTTTGGTATGCAGATTTTTTGATATGATAGGAGAAAGGGATAACTTTCATGGGATGGGGCGAGAGGCAGCCTGAGAGAAAACTGAAATGACTGTGTGCAGGAGCGAAAAATAGTCTAGTTATTGGTTTTATTGACAAGTCTTGTTAGACATGGAACATTTTTATTTTATAATAAAAGTGTAATACTTAGGTATCTTTACTGACGAACCGTTGCCTCTGTGCAGCAGGATTCTTCAGTCGAATACAGGTTTATGTAACACTAGACTAGTGGTGGTTTAACGTTCGGCAATAAAAAAAACCCAAGTGTTGCACTTGTTTCCTTTTGTTCATTAACCTGTCGGTATTGTATATCATTATTATATTGGTTTTATTTTGGGCATAAAACAGGAAACCTTCAAGGAAAAAAGTTATGAATTTATTCTAGAAAGAGCTAATTAACAATAAACATGTCCCAATCTTAATACTGCGACTGGACATGCCACCATAAACAAACACATCAGAGATTCCTTAGTAACTATGTAACAAATGTAATCTTAATACAGCGACTGGACATGCCACCATAAACAAACACATCAGAGATTCCTTAGTAACTATGTAACAAATGTAATCTTAATACAGCGACTGGACATGCCACCATAAACAAACACATCAGAGATTCCTTAGTAACTATGTAACAAATGTATAGATGAATGGTTCAGAGAACCGACATGTTGATAAATTAGACACATGTACAACTCTTGGGTATCTTTATTGAGGAAACGTTTCGCCACACAGTGGCTTCATCAGTCCATACAAAGGAGAATCTTGAAGAACAGGAGGAGAATGAGGTAATCAGTCCCTCAACCTTGAGTCGATGTGGTCAGTCCATCAATCTTGAATAGAATACGGCATACGTGCTGAGAAGGAGCTTATAAACCGTTGGCAGGAGAGGTGAAGCAGTCATAGGTCGTGTAACATTTGTTCAATGTTGAAGTAGGTCGTGCCCAAGAATTAGGCAAGCGAAGAATTCCCAAGTATTAAGATCCCAAGATGTTGCAGTGTCTGACAGGTTTGTAGATGAATGGTTCAGAGAACCGACATGTTGATAAATTAGACACATGTACAACTCTTGGGTATCTTTATTGAGGAAACGTTTCGCCACACAGTGGCTTCATCAGTCCATACAAAGGAGAAACTTGAAGAACAGGAGGAGAATGAGGTAATTCTCCTTTGTATGGACTGATGAAGCCACTGTGTGGCGAAACGTTTCCTCAATAAAGATACCCAAGAGTTGTACATGCGTCTAATTTATCAACAAATGTATAGACAAAATTTACTTCGCCAAAGAATATTAATTTGTAGGATGTACAGTTGCGGAAAAAAGTTCCTCTACTCTCCCCTGGGCACAATTAATATCAGGCAGTTAGGTAAGACACATATGCAACAGTTAGGTATTTTTATTTCGGAACGTTTCGCCTACACAGTAGGCTTCTTCAGTCGAGTACAGAAAAGTTGATAGAAGCAGAAGAGACTTGAAGACGATGTAATCAGTCCACCCTTGAAGTTTTGAGGTGGTCAGTCCCTCAGTCTGGAGAAGAGTATTGTTCCATAGTCGATTACATCGACGATTACATCGTCTTCAAGTCTCTTCTGCTTCTATCAACTTTTCTGTACTCGACTGAAGAAGCCTACTGTGTAGGCGAAACGTTTCGAAATAAAGATACCTAACTGTTGCATATGTGTCTTACCTAACAACCTGTCGGTATTTTATACCATTTTAATGTTCACAATATCAGGCAGCTGAAATGTAGTAAACAAGAGTAAAGACTACTTTCATGAAGGAATTTAGGCAGCTTGTAACGACCATGGTGGTTGGTCGAAATTAATTGCTGGTATGATAAATTAGACACATGTGCAACTCTTGGGTATCTTTATTGAGGAAACGTTTCGCCACACAGTGGCTTCATCAGTCCTACGTATGGACTGATGAAGCCACTGTGTGACGAAACGTTTCCTCAATAAAGATACCCAAGAGTTGCACATGTGTCTAATTTATCAACATGTCGGTTCTCTGAACCATTCATCTACAAATAGCTGGTATCTTCTGAGCATATATATATTAGATTTATGAATGCAACCGTGAATAAATTATCGTTTGGATATTATGTCGGCATTATTAAACGATAAAAATTATTTGGAAGTGACTGAATATAATGTACGGGAAATGTTATGATTTTATTTTTTAACTTTTAAAGATTAATTCAAAATTATAATACTTTTTGTAAAGAAATTTATTCTTTTAAGGAAAATAAATTTGTACCAGAATTATCAGACTTTTTCCCAGTGTTAAGATGATTCAGTTATTTAATATTATACTCTCATGTTTTACAGTTCCATAACTACCTGTCTTTGTCTTTATAATCCCACGTAGTTAAATAACAAAAAGGCACAATACCGTGACTGGAACGATACACAAATAACCCGCACATAAAAGAGAGAAGCTTACGACGACGTTTCGGTCCGACTTGGACCATTGACAAAGTCACACTGACTTTGTCAATGGTCCAAGTCGGACCGAAACGTCGTCGTAAGCTTCTCTCTTTTATGTGCGGGTTATTTGTGTATAATCCCACGTAGTGCCGCCCTCCATCTTTTCAGTACTCTAAGTAACATTTTTTTTATTTTTAATATATACAAACTGATTGGCATTTCATTAAAGTCTTAAAGAGGCTTAACAGACACAATATTTTTAGATCTATTTTCACCTAGACAATGACTAACACTTTTTTTACGAAGGTATTATTAGAGGGAAAAATTTATTTTTCTCCAAACCTGAGTAATAAGTGAAGTCCCGCTACCCACGTCATTTTTTATCCATATACAAAGCATTACTTCATTGGAATGATACACAAACTGGTCCTAATGGAGTCATTTTAGATTCGGGAAAATATAGTAAAGGCGAGAGAAGTGTTACATGGCTCCCTTGAGAGAGAGTGAGAGATTGACTGAGGAATGGGACTGTTCTGATTTGCATGTGTTTATCCTGCCTCAATGTGGAGTCTTGACCACCTGGTTCACCGTATATCTGGTGGGTAGACGTGGATGACCTGTGAGTGTCACCCCTCATCCTGGTGAGTGGGGGAGGTGAGTGTCACCCCTCACCCCGGTGAGTGGGGGAGGTAAGCCCTTCCTTCACGTCTCTAAGAAGATTGATGGAACCTGCCCAACCTTCAGCTTCCTGCAATCTCCATACCAATTACCTTTCAAGGGAGGGAATGGGGGGGTACACTTCTTTGCTTGTGAAAGGCTCTTGGTCCGAAGATTTAGAGCCACCCCAAACCTGATTACATCCCATTTCTCAGGCGCTATGTGACCCGCAACCGTTTTAGCGCTTCCCCTCAAATAATTTATACCCAAAATATTAAGAAATTTTTGCCACCTGAAAGGTCCGTAATGAACGAAAGCAAAAAAAAAATAAACTAAACAGATACAATCAAAGGTTATTAAGAAAACAATTAATTAAAAGGGATATCTCCCTCCCTTACACCTCTGAGATGTATTCTGAATGACACGTTAGGTGGATTCTGCAATCCTAATAGTGTTTGTGGTTGGAATCTGAGTGCTAAGCGGCTGGACATTGGGATCAAACCCCCTTCATGTTTTTTTACTGCAGTTTTAGTTCTCGAATTACGTCTCCTCGTTAAGTCTTGAAAACAGCTGGGTGTTTACGATGACAGAGGTGTGGGAGAGCACTGCTGGCAGCCAAGACAACATGTTTGTCAAGGGGATATGTTCTTATTTAACTACAACAATACTTCCGTAAATGCTGTCATGACTGGGCCCTCAGAAACATTACTGCACTAAAATATTAGCATGTGTACCAGAAACATGTGTGTATATGCATCAAATTTATGTATATCTCCTGTTTCTTTTCTTCTCCATATAGATTCGCATGCCTTCGCTGCGTTCCTGCACGTATCTATCTGGATTCCTGAGGTTAAACATTCTCAGTCATTTCACTGCATTGTTCCTGAAAACGCACCTGTAATTTGCAGTTCGATGGTTATTGATCAACTTCATCCCCTTCCCTTGTGGTGTGGTGTCCGCTGAAATTTCTTACTCGTTTTTACAACTTTGCAAGCTCCTGATGTGTTGATTGCAACACGAAAGACCTTGAGTTGTTATTCAACTCCCCCCTGTGGTTGTTTTGCATATACTGTATATATATATTGTGTGGGTGGGTGTTTTCAGTACAGACAAAAGCTGTTCATATTTAATTTCCTGTTTGTCATTCGTACCATCCGAGCTAGTCGCTCCTTCCAAGGTTTTTGTTAATGCTATTGTTCACGGATGTTTGTCCAATTCATCTTTTTATCAACTGCACATATCGAAGACACATGAAACGGCCTAAACAACTAGTTTCATTGATCCAAACGTTCTTATAACAAAGGATTACTGTTCCACGTGTGTCTGACACGCTACGCTGTATCCCGCTCTGGTGGTCAGCACCTCAACATTTAAATTTCTTACGCTGCTGTCTCTCCAAGTTTAATTTCCTGTTAATTTGTCCTTCAGACTTGTGTAGAGGCAACAGAAACGGCATTAACACGTGTAAAGTTTAACAGTAATAGTTTTAAAGTGTAGTTTAACAGTATTAGTCTATGTAAGAGTCTAGCAGGATTCAGAATATAAATCACTACAATCTTACTGCGCTACCTGGCTCTGTCAGGCCTGGTCATTACCCCACTAAGGCTATAGTATCGCTAGTTATCCTCTGTATTATGATATTCATGGGGAAGCGCTAAGCCCGTAAGACTACCGTTTGGGGAAATTGAAGATAATCAGGAGTGACGCATAGAACATGGAGATAGCTTCATCTCCTCAAATCAGTAGAGAATAAACTGTGTATATACAATGAGACGTATACCTCTTAGTGCATATACACTGAGACGTATACACATCTCGGTGTATATATCCAGAAACATATAAATAGGCACAATACCGTGACTGGAATAATACACAAATAACCCATATATAGAAAAAACTTATGACTGCCACTTCTACTATCTCTTTTGTATTTTTCTGCCTCTGACCCGTCCCTGCTCTCCTCTCCTGTGTATACTGCCCCCTTACCTTCGTGTGTTAGCCTGTGACTAGTTAATGATGGTCCTAGTATGAGCGAAACGTCGTCATACATCCGAAGTTAACTTCCTTCTAGAGTCTTACATTAATTAGAGATTTAGATTTTGCCACGGATGTGGCTAGTTTATTGTGTACTTCATATCCATCCTGTGGAGGGTAGCGCAAGAGTGTATGGATAAACAAAAGGCCTAGGAACTAGCCCCCATCGATTAGTAACAAACGTAAACAATCAAATTATCTTTCAACTCAAATAATTACATTAAGCAGTTTAGTCATTAAACTCTCTCAATGTAACTCTCATTACACATTATAATGGCGTTTTTGGACCGTTATTTGTTTAGCGTTTATTTTTTATTATAATGGACTGTTATTTATCACTATGGTAAATTTAATTTCTTTTATAGAGAAAAATAATTACAAATTTTCAGTTTTATATTAGTGTTAAAAATTTAATTATCACCACATTTCCCATATATAAAAAGATGGCCCTTTGATATTTGGATAATTAATTAACAGATTAATTAATGAGTGATTAAACACCAAAATTAAAAATTCGATTTGTATATCATTAATAAAATATATAAGTGATCTGTAGAGGCAAACTTAACGGTGTTGTTGAAGGACTCGTGATCCAAGGAGTTGGAGCTACTCTCCTTTTCATTAGATCATACTTGATTACCCACTCTTCATCCTTTCCCCATGAGCAGTGATACACTTGAGGGTTTAGCACATCTCTCTGAATATGATAATCAAGAATACTTCAGAATACTTCATTGTTATTATTGCTATTATTATTGCAACGTTAAACCCGTAGGGGTCAACGTTGGAACATTCCACTTCTCGATAACATTCCTTTTGCACATTAGCTGAAAATCATTCTCATTAGTCTGAAATAATCTCTGTAGCAGTCACAAAGAACTGAAAGTACTGCAAGTGTCCTGTAGTTCGGTTGCTAACGTACTCGCCTCACACACTGAGGTCCATGGTTCGATCCCCGGTACAGGTGGAAACATTAGAGCGTGTTTCCTTAAGACCCCTGATGTCCCTGTTCACCTAACAGTAAAATAGGTACCTGGGTGTTAGTCGACTGGTGTGGGTCGCATCCTGAGGACAAAATGAACCCAATTTACCCGAAATGTTCTGCATAGCAAAGGGCTTTCTATATAGTATGTCATTGATGTCAGCTATGGTCTGCATACGTTGTATATGTACTTGTAGAAATAAAGAGTATTATTATTAAGTGCGTTGACCAGCCTCTGTCTTCTGAGACACACTGCTGTACCTGCTGGAGGGACTGGTGAACGGCACATGCGCAATACTTGGTTACCTTTTGTTTCGAAGACGTTTCGCCAGCCAGTGGCTTTTATTGATCCAATATAGAGAGTAGACGGTACTAAATACAAAATAGTAGTCTGAAGTGATCGGTCCTTGAAAAGTGGTGTTCAGTCTTAAAGGTCCAGGTGTATTAAGACTGATTGACTAAATATCACTTTTTTTCAAGGCTGAGAGACTGATTACCTCCCACGTAAACGTCTTCCACAGTCTCTAGTATTCTCAGTATTGAACTGATAGTCCGTATAACCAGAAACTATCTCCACAAGCAAATATAATTAAATGTTACAAATGTCTTTTTCATCTACTGTCTTTCTTCATTTCTACAAGTACATGTACAAGGTATATAAGTACATGTACAAGGTATACAAGTACATGTACAAGGTATACAGACCATAGCTGACATCAGTGACATACTACTATATAGAAAGCTGCTTGTTATGATGAGCATTTCGGGCAAATTAGGATATTTTGTACCAGGATGCGACCCACACCAGTCGACTAACACCTAGGTATCCATTTTACTGATGGGGAACATAGACAACCGGTGTAAAGAAAAACGTCCAATGTTCCTACCCTCACCGTGTGAAGCGAAAGCTTTAGCCACCAGGCCACGGGCCACCGTGTGTTGTGCTCCATAGATGTGTGCTAGAGGGACTGATGGTAACTGGTTGATATCTGCGTACATAAGATTTTGTTCGGATTTTTAACCCCGGAGGGTTAGCCACCCAGGATAACCCAAGTGCGTCACCGAGGGACTCTTATTTCCTCTGGGGTCCTTAAATCTTGTCCCCCAGGATGCGACCCACACAAGTCGACTAACTCCCAGGTACCTACTTGCTTGCTAGGTAAACGGGACAGCACATGTAACGAAACACACCGTGTTTCTATCCTCTCCGGGGATCGAACCACGGACACTCTTTGTAAAGAGAGAGCGATGCCTACCAGGCCACGGGACTGGAAGGCATCGCTGGTTGATATCTGCGCACAAGACTGGTTAAGCTGGTGTGAGTTAAAGCTTCCTAATTCACTTTGAACAGTCCAGCAAGTGCACCATTTCTATCTTTGTACCTGACCATACCACGGGCGGGATTTGAACCCGAGGTCAGAGTGTCTCAAAACTCGGGTTCAAATCCCGCCCGTGGTATGGTTTGTTTGCAATCGTGTCATTACGATTTCGTGAGTTTAGTTTTGTACCTGACAACAGTGCTACCAGCTGCCTCTACCAACACTGACACTAGCTACCACTACCACCGCTTGTACACCTACATTTCTCCCACCAGCCACCACTAGTGTATCTTACTCCCAACTCTAACACTGCTAAAAAGGAAATTAAACGGAAATTGCCAAGGATACATTTTCCATGACTTGTTATGTGGCGTTTTGGTCACACGATGATGCTACCCTTCTCTCATGATCCCCCCCCTCCCTCCAACCCTCCCTCCCTTCCTCTCCCACATGCACAAATGATGTTATTTTTTAACACCCTTCTTTAACACCCTCTCTGGGTACTTGACCCCTGAAGGGAGGTTCCTTGATGCTGGTGAGGGGATCTTGATCTAGGGAATTGGATCTGTGCTCCGGTTCCCTGAATCGAGTCTGAATACCTTCCATCCCCTCCCCCTCACATGCACTGTATAATCCTATGGGTTTAGCGTTCCCCCATGATTATAATAATCTGGATACTTGATAAACCACCTTCTGTGGGATTACGTGCAGCCATTAATTAACGACCTTCGTGTGGTAGATAGGCTTTTATACTCTATTAGCCAACCATCATTTAATACTATTAAAATGACTTAACACAGATATGAAGTATTACTGAGGTTAATGTAGCTGGGTTAAGATTATATACACAGACGTGAATATATCTCAGTATGTATACACTCTGAGGTTCCTTAAATCACTATTTTAGGTTTAAAGTATTCTTGACTGCAGGTGACCAGGTTAATTTCAGCCTAATTGACCATTGTGTAGTCAGTAGGCTTAGAACTCCATTATTAAATCATTCTCGTTTGTTTAATACGTATATATATTAAACTAATCCTGAGTTTGTCACCATGTGAGTTATATAGAATTTTCAACTAATTTCATAGTATTTTAGTACCGAAAAAAAATATTAAATATTCCAAATATTTATCAATGTCTTATTCACAATCTTTTTTTTTCATTAAAACTATAAATAGTTATAATAGGGATTGTTTTTTAAAGGGGTGGACCGGCAAGCCAGTGGAAGGCCTCTATCAGATGACTAAAAACTCCAGCTGCGGATCATCACATGACTAAAGGCCAGCGTCAGGAAACACTTGTCCTGTTTCCTGACAAACTTAACCTGACCAATATGTTTTATCCTACTTAAATAGTTTAAACTTCTAATTTTTAGTCCCACTCGTGTAGGTTTAGTGTTTCTTTGATTATAATCATTTAGTCCGCTTTAAATGCTCATTGACCTCATCGCTCTAGGGCTGTGAGGTTGTGCTGCGCCTTGCTCCTGCATTCGTCACTCAGCCTTGGTGGAGGACGGACGTTGGCGGTTGAGCTAGCACCTGTTGGTAGTTAAGTTTAATATGTTTATTATGCATCCCATACCCATCCTGTGGGCGGTAGTCAAAAGATTACAGAGGTACATAATTGGTCCAGGGACTGGACTCCAAAGTTTTGATAGCTGAGCAAGTTACAAAGGTAATGAACTAGATCTGGTCATAATCATGACCAAGTTACAAAGGTAATGAGCTCCAGGTTGAGCTGGTCACACTCATGAATAATTGCAAAGGTAATGAATCATAAATACATTAATCATGAGAATTTACAAAGGTAATGAGCTCCAGGTAGAGCTGGTCACAATCATGACAAGTTTCAAAGGTAATGAATGATAAACACGTTATGACATGATTACAATCATAGACAAATTACAGAGTAATGAGTAGTTAACAAACATAGTAGGGAATTCATCCATTGCCCCAACAACAGATGTTGCTAGGTGCCTGTCTCTCCTCGGTAGACAGCCATTGCAAACAGCAGCAAGTTGCCCAAGGATCTGCTGCTTGCACGAGCACCATCGACCCTCCCCAAGAGGTCCAAGAAGCCAGTGACTCCGTTAGCAGCCCGATGGAGAGCTGTCCTAGGGACATGTCAGCGTCCTGGTGGACGCCAAGTTGATTGAAGATCCCAGGCCCTCGTGTGCACGGATGTTGAAGCTTGAGGAACTGAGTACACACTGCCTGTGGCACACCTGGCAGCTGCCTCGCGGTCGAACTCCACGATACTGTCCCTGTAGTGGAAGTTCCTGTGAGCCCGGCACTCCCTTCAGCTGCAGTGCCATCGCTGACATCGTGGGTTAGGGAAGAAGTACCCTCTACAGATGGGGTGGCGCTGGGAGTTGGGTGGGTGAGGCGGGGGAGACGCGCAAGTGTGAGGCGTTATGAGAGGGTCACTGTTTACTACACACGCCCTCCCCCTCCCCCCAGCGGAGAGGGGGGGAGGCGCTGACTGGTCCTGACTCTACAACACCAAACCCTCTAAAACTGCACAACACTTCAACTATTTACGCTGAAATGATGCACTGGGATGTCTGTTCGCTGCTCTGGTATCTTCTCAAAGCATTCACACTGAGTTCTGTTAAGTAGGAACCTGGTCAGCCTCTTTGACCAGGAGCTATCCTTGAAAATCCGCAGCTAGCCCACTACACAACCTGCCGCGTCGGCCATGCCAATGGATGCCTGTTGGTAGCACTGAGTGATTTTCACAAAATGCGCAGGCTATCAGGCGGAGAATCAACACTGTGTGTATTGAGGTGTTGAAAGGAGCGGTTTATCAAACCAATGCTTCTGTTATGCTGCCTGCTATACTACGGGATACTTACTGCATCAACAAAGACGATCTGTATGGTATTGCCTTAAATGGAGCAACAAGGATCTTTGTGAAATTTGTGACGGCTGCGACATATGACAAGATGGTGGAAAAATACCAAGACGTGTGTATGAAGGTTAATCCTGGTTTGGAAGTACAAATGAGGGACGTATCCAAGTATTATACTTGGGTAAAGTTACGGAATGTCCCATTTGAAGCGCATGAAGAAGATATAAAAGCAACATTCAACGAGTATGGTGTTATACATCAGGCATCAGTTGGAAGGTGGTCTGATGATATGTATGCTGGACTGCGTGAGGGCTCCTTTACCCTCAAAATGTCTTTGCGCAAATCTATTCCATCATATGTGACTCTGAGTGACTTTAGAATACAGGTATATGTAACATATGCGGGGCAAAGACGAACCTGTAGACTGTGTGGAGCCTTTGATCATATGGCAGCAATGTGTCCTCGTCGATCGACACCTGAGAAATATGGAGAGGGAAAAGGTGTGTGGAAGGAGAGAGAGGTGACGACCCAGTCTACAGCGGAGCATCTTCAAGATCATAGACCATGGAGTAAAATCGTGGAGGACAATCCGGAAGAATGTGTAACATTACCGGAGGTCTCTCAGGTTATTGAGAATATGCGTATGGAGGATGAGGTGAGACGAGTGGAATTGGGTAGTCAGGTTATGGCTACAATAGATACTGTTATTCAAGAATTCTTAGGTAATCAGAATGAGGACGAGACACTAAGCATGGTGTCAGATGGGAAACTTATAGGTGAGGAAGGAATTCAAGAGGTGAGTAATGTGGGTGATGGGGATAGGCAATCAAACAGGATTAGTGAGGTTGTGGTTGAAGTACACAACGTAGAATGTGAAGATGAGGGAATGCACATAGTAGAGGCATCACGTAAGAGAGAGGCAGGGGCTTCTGATAGTGATGATGTCCTCACACCAGCGCAACGAACTGGTAAGAAACTATCAGTGGATGTGCAAAAAAACGTAACAGGGGGGGGGAAGGGGCAGAGGAAAGGTGAGGCAAAGAAAGGACAATGTGAAAAGAATGTTCAGCAAAAACGTAAGGAAACGCAAGGATATCGGTCGATTGGTAAGCCCCCGATAGCATTTTTAAGTGTCTAACCTTAAATGTTAACGGCCTAAGGGCTGATGTAAAGCGTAAGATATTTAGTGATTTTTTAAAGAGACTTGGCATACAAGTAGTATTTTTACAAGAGCATAATTTTAGGTATGGAAGGGATTTGTTGGTAGACGGATATAAAGTTTATGCTGGGTATACTGGGAAGCTTAAGGGAGGTGCTGCTGTTTTAATAGCTGAGACCAGTCCTTTCCAATTGTTACATTGGGAAGAAGGTTGAGATGGGAGAGTAGCGAGGGTGGATGGGACATGGGGTGGGGTACGTGTGTGCTTTGTGAGTGTATACATGCCGGCGGACAATAATAGACGTGTTAAAGAGGAATTTGTAAGGGACACACTAATTTATCATATGCGGGGTTTACCTGTTTATTCATTATTTGGAGGGGATTGGAATAGTGTGATACGTAGAAAAGATGTGGAGCCGAGGGGTGCAGGGTGTGTGTTGGGGGTCCTACGAGATGTTTTAGGGGGAGCTGGCTTCGCGGATGTAGTGAGGGGGCAGGGGTGGAACGTGGAGCATACTTATGTGAGGAGAGGATATGCGGCACGACTAGATCGTATTTATGCTTCTCCCGAGTTACAGGTGGCTACTACAGAAACTATAAATGTAGTGTTTTCAGATCATAGAGGAGTGGTCGTGGATGTGGGATGGGGAGGTTTACCAAAGCGTTACATGAGTTATAGGAAACTTAATGTGAGATTGTTAGATGAGCTGGAGGACGGTGATAGTTTTGTTGAGTGGTGGACAAAGGAGTGGACCAAGGGGAGAAAAGGAGGTGATATACTGCGATGGTGGGAGGAATATGCCAAACCAGGAATCAAAAATTTTTATATGAGGAAAGGAAAGGAGGTAAGTCAATGGAAATATGGTTTAGAGATATTTGGAAGGGCAGCTGAAACAGTGCTATGAAGGTTTTAGTGGGGTTTATCCAGTACAAGAGATTGAGGGCATCAAAGCGCAATTAATGGAAATGCAGAATGCAAGATTTGATGGTGAGAGAATGAGAGGTGGATTGGAAGATGTTTTATGGGGAGATAAGCCATCTGCCTGTGTATTGCGGCGATTAAAGACGCGACAGAAGACAATGACTATGATGAAGTTGGACGTACATACAGATGTGGGAGGGTATACGATGGGACAGAGGTTAGTAACTACGGAAAGTATGAGTGGTTATGCTGATAAGTGGTTTGAAATATATATGAGAGGGGGAAACAGGAAGATAGCAGATATGAAGATTTTAGAGAAGGGGATACAGAGAAACCTAGAGTCAGCAGATAGAGCGATGATAGAAGGGCCTATAGATGAAGAGGAAGTGTGGACGGCTTTAAAAGGGATGAGTGTCGGGAAAGCACCTGGGATAGATGGAATCCCAAATGAATTTTATTTGAGCAACTGGGATGTCATGAAGGAATTCTTGGTGCAGTTGATGAATGTAATGAAGGATAAGGGAAGCACGAGTCTAACACAAAGGACAGGTGTAGTAGTTATGGTTCCAAAGGGGGAAGTACAGAATAGCATCCTAGATTATAGAGGTTTATCATTAATATGTGGGGATTATAAATTGTTTGCCAGGGTGTTAGGTAATAGATTGCGTAAAGTAATTGGGAAGGTTATAGATGGGGGACAGATGGGTGTGCCAGGGAGAACAATGTTTAGTGGGCATGGGAGGATAAAAGGTTATATAGAGGAGCGTAGGATGGATGGTGGAGGTGTTCTTGCTTTGGATTGGAAGGCGGCTTATGATTGTGTAGAGAGAGACATTATGGTTGATCATGAGGAAGATTGGGTTCGGTGAGGAAATTGTGCAGTGGGCGGAAACTTTATATAGAGGTGCAGAAATACGAGTGCAAATAAATGGAAGGGTGGGGAAGATGGTTAGTATGGGTAGGGGGCTGAGGCAGGGATGCCCCATGTCTCAGATCCTATTTGCATGTATGCAAGACCCATTATATAGGTTGATAAATGTAGGAGTAAGTGAGGGGGAGGTAAGACTTAGGGGTGCTACGGGTATAGTTGGTTATGTGGATGACACTACGGTCTTAGTGAGGGGGAGAGGAGGGGTTAAAGAATGTAAGTAGAATTGTTGAAATATTTAGTGGAGCAACAGGTATGAGTGTTAATAGTAAGAAGTCGAAATTACTGGAGGTGGGGTCATGGGTGGGAGGGGAACTGGAAAAAAGTATGGATGGCAGGTAGTAGAGCAGATAAAAATTTGTGGAGTATTGTACAGAGGGGCAGCGCAGGGGGCTAGAGAGGCAAATTCTAAAAGGGTAGTGTAAAGAGTATTGCTTAGGTTAGGGGGAATAAGACCGAGTGGTTTGACTATACAACAGAGAGTCATTGTAGTTAATACACTCATTTATCCTAAATTGTGGCACGTGGCTGTGGTGTACCCTTGATGGCGAAAGACGTGCGGCAAGTGCAAAGGAAAGTACTGAATTTTATTTGGGGATATGGTTGTCATTGGCTGAGGCAGACGGTTGTAATGACACCGCTGACAAAGGGGGGTTTAGGTTTAATACCTTTGGATAGCAGACTGAAGAGCATGTACGTGAAGCATTGTTATCTGAGATTGGGTGGGGAACGTGGTGTCAGAGTGAGGGATGTGATGGAAGATGTGAGGCGATGGTGGGGGGGGGGTAGGGACTTAGAGGAGTGTATGAGTATGTTGAGATACTTATTACAAGTAAGAAATCCGGAAAATGTAACGGCGTGTGTTTTGGGGAGGTTGGTAAGGGTTCAAGAGGTGTTGGAAGGGGAGACTGTTTTTCCATTATATAATTGGACACGAATCTGGGGAGACTTCAGTAAGTTACGGGTGAAGTCAAGGGTGAGGGAAACTATGTATAGGATTTTACATGGGATTTTGCCAACTAAAGTACGACTGTATCAGATGGGAATTTTGCAGTCTCAATGTTGTGTTTTGTGTGGGGGAAGGAAAGAGCATATCATGTGGTGTATTTCTGTGAGCATATCGAGAGGGCACGTCTATGGTTTCGCAGAGTCTTGGATATGGTGGGTGGGAGTAGGTTAGTGGTATTAAGGGCACTGAGTTTGGATATAGAGGGAGTGGGAGATAGTGTGAGGAGGGCCGTCATGTATTTAGTGGCAGATTATGTCTATATATCGTGGGCGATGAGGGAGATGGGGGGGAGGAACGAACAAGGGCTTTAGCAGGACATTTCTATAAAACAAAGTGTATAAATGAGGTAGTGTATGGACGTAGATGGGCTAGAGATTTTCCGGTATCGTATAGAGGTATGACTGTGAGAGGGTTGAGCGAATTAGTGTTGTAATGGCTGGGTGGACTGGTCTCTGTAAAAGGGGGGAGGGAAAAATGAATTACATGGATATAGAATATCATGATTATTAAGCATTGTTTCCTGAGAAGCAAGAGGCGGCTTATCAATTCGATTAGGGGCTATAATGTTGTATTATTAACCATAGTGTGTGAAAGAGCAAGTCTAAAATTGCTCTGAAACATGTCAATAAACATCTAGAATTTGTTGAACAAGACAATACGTGTTTAATAATATACATTCTTGGTATATGTAATACAAGTGTTTTTTTCAATATCCAGTGTACAGTTATCATATTGTTTGACATTGTTCACTATAGTAGTGTTATTATTCATATATTGTCATAAAGTATAATAGTTGTCAGTATTTTAAAAGTTCTTTGAATAGTTTTAAGATGTTGTGGAGTCTATATTTCATGTCAGCTCATAGATAAACGTTCAAGTGTATTGCGAATATGTAATTTCATTTATTTCTGTGGAGGACCTGATAAGGCGTCTTTTATTTATTAATGCATTGTAATGTTTTAAACTAAAAATGAGAATGTATGGAGTATATAAAACAGTTAAAGTACATTTTCACCATTGTGGTTTAGCGCAACTTTTTGAGTATAATAATAACAATAACGTAAATGTTGGGGGGGGGGGGGAGTGAGTCACTAGTATTGTAAGTGCTTTGTGTCATTTTACATTATGAAAAAAAAAAAACAGTAATGGAAGCACTGTGTATTTTGCAGCAGTGTGTTAGTTATGTAGTTAGGTGTATATCAGAATCATTATGAATAGTGTTACTTAGTGGACCGGAACACACCCACTGATAATGCCTCTTTTTATATATATTTATATCACATTTATATACGTAACTATCTATGTATATTGTATGAACTGCTTTAAATAAAATATAAAAAAAAAATTGACCATTGTGTAGTCAGTAGGCTTAGAACTCCATTATTAAATTATTCTCGTTTGTTTAATACGTATATATATTAAACTAATCCTGAGTTTGTCACCATGTGAGTTATATAGAATTTTCAACTAATTTCATAGTATTTTAGTACCGAAAAAAAATATTAAATATTCCAAATATTTATCAATATGTCTTATTCACAATCTTTTTTTTTTCATTAAAACTATAAATAGTTATAATAGCGATTGTTTTTTAAAGGGGTGGACCGGCAAGCCAGTGGAAGGCCTCTATCAGATGACTAAAAACTCCAGCTGCGGATCATCACATGACTAAAGACCAGCGTCAGGAAACACTTGTCCTGTTTCCTGACAAACTTAACCTGACCAATATGTTTTATCCTACTTAAATAGTTTAAACTTCTAATTTTTAGTCCCACTCGTGTAGGTTTAGTGCTTCTTTGATTATAATCATTTAGTCCGCTTTAAATGCTCAACATATCCAGGAGCTTATAAAAAAAATTATTAAATCTCAATTTTTTTTTTTTAATTACGTAAATTCTGAATTTTTTTGAAAGGCATCGACCAGACGCTTTAAAATAGACAATATTAATCACAGAAGAAGAGAAAAAATAGCTTGTTGGGCATTTAGTTGAAAAAAAACTTCACGGGAAAAATATCGAGATAGGAAGCTACGAGCAGTATTGCTAATGGAACCGTCCAAATTGGTTCGGGAACAGTTAGAGAGTAAAATTAACTGGAAAAAATGACGCTCTCCCGGGATTTTTATCGAATCCCTTCCATATACATCCATTTTCACTTGCCCTATGTAAATGTTCACTATTTTTTTCAATATTCATCTCTGTCTGTCTGTCTGTCTGTCTGTCTGTCTGTCTGTCTGTCTGTCTGTCTGTCTCTCTGTCTCTCTGTCTCTCTCTCTCTCTCTCTCTCTCTCTCTCTCTCTCTCTCTCTCTCTCTCTCTCTCTCTCTCTCTCTCTCTCTCTCTCTCTCTCTCTCTCTTTCTCTCTCTCTTTCTCTCTCTTTCTCTCTCTTTCTCTCTCTTTCTCTCTCTTTCTCTCTCTTTCTCTCTCTTTTACACAGGGTTTGACAAGGTTAGGTTAAGGATCCCTATCTTTATTGACAAGCTATTTACAAGTTAAGGATTCCTAAGTTTCTCTCGTTTTTATTAAGCAGACGGACCCACATTTTTGGGGCCCTGAAGGTCGAACTGTTACGAGGGCCCCTTACCAACCAACTAGCCTACATGATGCTTTAATAATCTTTTAATTTTTACTTTAACTCTTATTTTGTATTGAAATACACTATATTATTTAAAAAAAAACTGATACATTAGACCCAAAATTTTTAAGCAATGTGAACTATAGTGGCTCCAGGGGCCCCTAAGGGATTAGGGACCCTCAAGCTTAAGAGAAACGTAAGTTCCTCCGTCTTCTAATAATTACTATCGCATTTGCTTTGTTTCGTAAAGATCCTGGATTTCACCTTACGAAACAGACAATGTAAATGCGATAGTAATTATGGACACGGTAGATTAGAGTGGAAAAATGAAGGTTACTAGAAGACTGTAGAACTTACGTATCTCTTATGCTTCATTAGTTTTACAATAGATCCGCCCCTGAGCATATGTATAGGAAACAAAATCAAATTGAAGCTTTATTCAGTCTGTCCACTTGTTACTCTGCCTGAGTGCGCGAGTGTCCTGTGTGACTTCGTTCCAAGTGAGTCATTCCAAGAATGTTCCCTGACAGAATATCACTGGGAGAGTCACGACCGCAATAAAACTGTTGATGGTTGCCCGTCTTACTGTATTACAGTTTGCGGACGGATGTCTGCAAAGCTGAGTTGAAAACTCTGCCGAAAAGACAGGTCCATCCGGTCTTGCAAAGTCCTGTACACTTTTTAGGTGATTGTGGTCCTTGTTGGTCTAGCGCTTTCTCTGGTTATAATAGTTGATGGTGGTGAAGGACTTTTAATCCAAGGGAGTGGAGCTACCCTCCCACTCCTCAACCTGATTACCTACCATTCCTCAGATGCTACTTGACCCATACTGGTTTAGCGTTTAAGCTTATAATAATAACACTCTTCTATCAAATGTTAGAAGTAAGACTGTTGCAGGACCATCCAAGAATGTTTTCTACCTTCCAAAACCTCTTACTAAAGGAAGGAGCCCATAAGATCCTGGAAGAAATATTTACATGGAAGATGCAGTATTTACATGACCGTCACAGTATTGACACTGGACACAATGTTGACATGGTAGACGCTTGGAATGAACCATGGTAAATGATACTTGTTGATATCAATTTCCTGTGACCTGGATGGAAGAAGTGAGGGCTGGGTAGCACCCACAGTGACCTGGATGGAAGGACTGAGGGCTGGGTAGCACCCACAGTGACCTGGATGGAAGGAGAGCTGGGTAGCACCCCAGTGACCTGGATGGAAGGAGTGAGAGCTGGGTAGTACTCACAGTGACCTAGATGGAAGGTGAGCTGGGTAGCACCCCAGTGACCTGGATGGAAGGAGTGAGAGCTGGGTAGCACCCCAGTGACCCGGATGGAAGGAGTGAGAGCTGGGTAGCACTCTCCCTCATCTTTGTCTCGCTAATCTCCTGCATTCTTCCCCTCTGTTCCATTTACAATCGTACCCGACTCTTTTTATTGTCTGGCATCAATCTCGCACCCTCTGTCAATGTATCTTCCTAAGGGTAATTAATTATTCACTCTCCCCTTCTTTCTGCCCTCATCGATAATCTTTTTCTAATCGTCGTTTTTACCCTTCTTATACTTATATATTCTTTTTTATTATAACATGAGAAGGAGAAACACTACAGGCCTACCGGCCCATACTTGGCAAGTTTTTCTCAAAACCAAATTTTCTTACTCAAATTTTTGTCCAACTTATCCTCTAAGCTAGTTTTAGTTTAACATCTTTATTATGCACCCCATACCCATCCTGTGGGCGGTAGTCAAAAGATTACAGAGGTACATAATGGGTCCAGGGACTGGACCCCAAAGTTATGATAGCTGAACTAGTTACAAAGGTAATGCTACCTAAGGTAAACTTCGATAACCTAAAAACATAGAATTGGATAATGTGACCGACAAATTCTTAAAATATATAGTAAAAGGAAACTTTATATATATATAAAGACATTTCACTCACACAAGGCTTCATCAAGTACATGATAAAACCTCATGTGAGTGAAACAGTAATAAAAGAGTTTTATTTGCTATTTGAGGTTAGGTGAGGTTCGTCAGGAAACAGGACAAAGTGTTTCCTGGCGCGGGTCTTAGATGACGACCCGCCGTTGAACTTTTTGAGATTTGGTTACCGCCAGTGATGTGTAGTTGGTATCTACTGTCTGGTATTATGATGCTGGTCAGGGGCGGATCCAGTAGTAAGGAAGGGGAGAATAACCCTCTAGAGGCGCTAATTTTTCTAAGAGTTCAAGGGTTTTGAATTTCAATAAATATGGATTTTTTTATAACTGTAATAACAATTTGAAAAGTAATGACAAACTATGCAAATCACTAGGATTTTATATTCACTGTTTTTTGGGGGGATAAAAATGTTCTTGGTGGGCACCCAGGGAAGCAATGACTTCACCTTCTGGTATACCACTTGGATCCGTCCCTGGTGCTGGTCTTCTTAAAGCTCAACAGACCGGACTCTGAAAAATTAGACACAAGTGCAACATTTGGGTATCTTTATTCTACGTTTCGCCATTCAGAGGCTTTATCAATTAAAATTCAAGAACATAATTGGAAGACAGAAGAACTATAAACAGAAGATGGGGTAATCAGTCCCTCAGCCTTGGAGCTGGTGTGAAGAGCACCGTAGTCGTGAAGATTTTGGAGCACAGGCAGGGCAGGTAGTAGATTCGGCGGTATAATTGCCCAGCCCGGGCCTTTTCCAAGAGGTGGCCCGACCTTGGCTCCCTGTCGTGAGAGTGTCTCAGACCAATGTCTGCCATGGGAGGAGGTACGATTACCTCATCTTCTGGGACTAGCAGTCCCCAGGCCTAGCCCCAGTCCCCGCTCCCACGGGGCTCAGAGGGAGAAGCTAGGCACCTTGGGATGCCACAAACCCTACCCACACTGGGCTCGAAGGGTGTGGTAGCTGCATAGCAGCAGACGATGTCAGGAGGTGCAAAGGCAGCAAGCACTACAGGATCCTTTTGGAGCCACACCCTAGCTTTGGGCATTAAGACCGAGCGCTGGGGAAGCTCAAGAATACCTCTTGCTGTGTGTTGCTGCTACTACACTTGTCCGTTGCACTCTGTCTAGCACAGGCAAGAAGGCTGGCTCTTATATACTAGCGATAGGTGAAAAGAGACGGGTAGCAGACGAAGGCATAGTCACTGGTAGGCAGGATTTCCCAGAGGAAGTAGGTTATACCCAAGGCACGGGTTAGTGGTGGCAGAAGTAGTAGTAATAGCCGTGGACTGGACTCGACCCGACTTCGACTTAGGCCGATGTCTGAGCAACGAGGTGACTAGTCGCACTCGTCGAAGGCTTTCGAAAAGTCTGTGTATACTAAATCTGCATTTTGTTTGACCATCACTTCTGATGTGCAGACGGAGTTCAGATGAAGCGTCTGGAGGCACTAAATACAGAACTTCACTGCCGATTAACTTGTATTTTTGTGAAACTGAAAGAGTCGCTCTTTAAATCTGTATATCCAAAGAAAAAGATAAATAGGTTGGTTACTGGGGCTTAAAGTCTATAGACTGTACTAGGGTTATGAAAGATGCGTCATCCTGGAATGTCTCGAGTTAAATCAAATTTTGTAAATTCTTAATGTGGAAAATGACACTTGTGATCAGTTCAGAATGTTTATTTAAAAACAACGTTTCGCCATGAATGGTTTCATCAAGCCTAAGCTGAAAATGAAATTGAGAAACATGTGCAACATCTGGGTATCTTTATTGTAGACGTTTCGCCATCCAGTGGCTTTATCAATACAAATTCCAGGACATAACTTGAAGACAGGAGAACTATGTACAGAAGATGAGGTAATCGTAGTCTACACGACTACGGTGCTCTTCGCACCTACTGCTAGGCTGAGGGACTGATTACCTCATCTTCTGTACATAGTTCTCCTGTCTTCAAGTTATGTCCTGGAATTTGTATTGATAAAGCCACTGGATGGCGAAACGTCTACAATAAAGATACCCAGATGTTGCACATGTGTCTGTTTCATCTTGTTGGTATTGTATACCATTCTTGTACAAGCCAAAGCTACTAGTAGCGAAAATTTTCATTTAACAAATGCCCTGAACTACACATAAGTGTACTTTTCAATAGTTTGTCAATATGACTATACCATTTACAACCAGTTTATTAGATAGATCAAATAAATTATATTCTATTACGTAAATATTAATAAGGTTGCATTAATTAACCTTTCATTCAAAATTATATACGACGTATCAATCTACATTATACTACTTTCCTTGGAATCGGAATGGCCAATTATTAAACAGGAATAATAATGGGAAAATGGTAAGCCAGTAGATGTCATGGAGAGTCTGAGGGAGCAATGGGAAGTAATTCAACTCTCTCTAATTAAAGATATCCGCCATCTGATGCCTTCAGGCAAATCAATACTATTGAAATCAGTGAGGGACTCGAAACCCGAGTTCAATCTCACTCGTGTTCCTTCAGGATTTTTTTTTTTTTTGAAGGGGGGTATATCGCTTACCAATCACCCAGCTCATGCACACCACGTAGTGACAGGTGAAAGCAACATTTAACGTGCTATCTTCTTTTTTAAAGGTGTATAATATATATCATTGGAATTGACACAATGAGGTCTTATTAAAGGGTATAATACCGACATATTGAAGAAAGAGTAGTTTGCGCAACGTTAGGTAATTTTATAAAAATTAACGAAAATCTTACTAACTTCTAGTTACACTTAGCCTACAGCACTCGTGCCTCAATTGGTAGCGGCCTCGGTTCTCACAGTAACGGACCTGGGTTCGATTCCCAGGCAAGCAGAAACGTTGTGAGTGTTTCCTTACACCTGCTGTCCCTGTTCCCCTAATAGTACATAATATTTTTATTTGTACATGTACATGTAAACAGACCATAGCTGACATTAATGACATACTACTTTATAGAAAGCCGCTTGTTATGATGAGCATTTCGGGCAAATTAGGTCAGTTTTGTCCCAGGATGCGACCCACACCAGTCGACTAACACCCAGGTACCCATTTTACTGATGGGTGAAGATAGACAACCGGTGTAAAGAAACAAGCCCAATGTTTCTACCCTCAACGGGAATCAAACCCGGAATCACCTTGCGAAGCTAGAGCTTTTGCCACCAGGCCAAGGGCCACCGTACATAGTTCATCACTGATGGTAAACAGATTACATGCAGCCTTAATGACCCTCACATAGTTGCTAGGCTTTAAACCCCCATTAACCAACCTAACCATGGTTATACAGAGCCTCGCACATGATGGCTTGTAATGGAATTACCTTAACATTAATGTTGTCGGAGTGATGGAAAATATGGCGTTGAGGCGCTAATGGAGCTCCTGCCTCACATTAATACTTTTATTTCTTGTAATGGCGAGGATGGGAATTTATGAATGAATATTTAGAGGAAATCAACCCACTCGGAAAATGGAAATTATATATATATATATATATATTATATATATATATATATATATATATATATTATATATATATATATATATATATATATATATAATATATAATTTTTAGAGCTGCGAACATAGCTGGTCTGCAGATTTATAAATTGAAAAGTATTTGATATGAGCGGCGAGAAACTCTTCATTTCCTACAACAAGCAGAGATTCTGGTGGTAATCGGCTTACACTGGTGGTTGTGGGGGGAGTGATCAGGTGTTGAGCTCTGGCAGTTATCCTTTTATAGCGAGTATTGGCAAACTTTTATCCGTGGCACAGGTGCCAGATGATAGTGGATCCTCTTCCTCAATTGTGACACAGGTGCCAGATGATACTGGATCTTCTTCACGAGACTCAAATATTCTTACGTGTGAATCGAATTTTGTTACTATGTCATTATCTTTGTCATGGTAATCATCATTAATACTACCATCACCATGAATTACAATCACGACGATGATTATCACCATTGTATCTACCACGACATACCATCATCAAAAATACCACCATTGCAATCACCTCCATCACCATTAATCATCAAAAATCACCACCATTATCACTACCATCATTATCACCAAGACCACCAACACTAAGGGGAAAATTTATTTATAGTATATGATGTATATAATGAGATTAGTCACGAGGGAGCCTTCACCAAATTCAACTTCAATAACAAAAACATAAAGTGGGACTAAGTAAACCAAGTCCTAAACGATATAAGCTGGGAAGATAGACTAAGCAACACAGACTCCAACTTATGCTTAGAACAGATTAACTCGGTGGCACTCGATGCATGCAAGGAGGAGTAGATGTAAAATAGAAAGAGACAGGCGCTCCCCTTACAGGCGACGGAAAAGAATAACAGGGCAGCTAAAAGAGGCCAATATATCTGAAATGCGTAGGGAGACACTGGTCAGAGAAATAGCAAACATCGAACTTAAGCTAAAGGAATCTTATAGGAGTCAGGAATCGCGGGAAGAACTCAAAGCCATAAAAGAAATCGCAAGAAACCCAAAGTATTTCTTTTCTTATGCCAAATCAAAGTCGAAAACAACGTCCAGTATTGGGCTCCTACTTAAACAAGATGGGTCCTACACAGATGACAGCAAGGAAAAGAGTGAGCTACTCAAGTACCCAATATTACTCAGTTTTTAGCAAGCCGCTAACCAGACTGAGAGTCGAAGATCAAAATGATTTTTTTATGAGAGAGCCACAGAATTTGGTAAACACAAGCCTATCTGATGTTATCCTGACGCTAAATGACTTCGAGCAGGCGATAAATGACATGCCCATGCACTCTGCCCCAGGGCCATACTCATGGAACTCCGTGTTCATCAAGAACTGCAAGAAGCCCCTATCACGAGCTTTTACCATCCTATGGAGAGGAAGCATGGACATGGGGGTCGTCCCACAGTTACTAAAAACAACAGACATAGCCCCACTCCACAAAGGGGGCAGTAAAGCAATAACAAAGAACTACAGACCGATAGCACTAACATCCCATATCATAAAAATCTTTGAAAGGGTCCTAAGAAGCAAGATCGCCACCCATCTAGATACCCATCATTTACACAACCCAGGGCAACATGGGTTTAGAGCAGGTCGCTCCTGTTTGTCCAACTACTGGATCACTACGACAAGGTCCTAGATGCACTAGAAGACAAAAAGAATGCAGATGTAATATACACAGACTTTGCAAAAGCCTTCGACAAGTGTGACCATGGCGTAATAGCACACAAAATGCGTGCTAAAGGAATAACTGGAAAAGTTGGTAGATGGATCTATAATTTCCTCACAAACAGAACACAAAGAGTAGTAGTCAACAGAGTAAAGTCTGAGGTGGCTATGGTGAAAAGCTCTGTTCCACAAGGCATAGTACTCGCTCCCATCTTGTTTCTCATCCTCATATCTGACATAAACAAGGATGTCAGCCACAGCACGGTGTCTTCCTTTGCAGATGACACCCGAATCTGCATGACAGTGTCTTCCATTGCAGACACTGCAAGGCTCAAGGCGGACATCAACCAAATCTTTCAATGGGCTGCAGAAAACAATATTAAGTTCAACGATGAGAGCTGTATAGCCCTTGTGGCTTAGCGCTTCTTTTTGATTATAATAATAACGTGAGAATTTCAATTATCCATATGGTAACATGAGGAAATTAAAACTTCATCAGAGTACAAAACAAATTCCGGCCACAAAATAGAGCAAAAAACCAACGTCAAAGACCTGGGAGTGATCATGTCGGAGGATCTCACCTTCAAGGACCATAACATTGTATCAATCGCATCTACTAGAAAAATGACAGGATGGATAATGAGAACCTTCAAAACTAGGGATGCCAAGCCCATGATGGCACTCTTCAGGTCGCTGGTTCTATCTAGGCTGGAATATTGCTACACACTAACAACACCTCTCAAGGCAGGTGAAATTGCTGACCTAGAAAATGTACAGAGAACGTTCACGGCTAGCATAACGGAGATAAAACACCTCAATTACTGGGAGCGCTTGAATTTCCTGAACCTGTACTCCCTACTCCCTAGAACGCAGGCAGGAGAGAAGCATGATTATATACACCTGGAAAATCCTAGAGGGACTAGTACCGAACTTGCACATGAAAATCACTCACAACGAAAGCAAAAGACTCAGCAGACGATGCACCATCCCCCCAATGAAAAGCAGGGGTGTCACAAGCACGTTAAGAGACAATACAATAAGTGTCAGGGGCCCAAGACTGCTCAACTGCCTCGCAGCATACATAAGGGGGATTACCAATAGACCCCTGGCTGTCTTCAAGCAGGCACTGGTCAAGCACCTAAAGTCAGTACCTGACCAGCTGGGCTGTGGCTCGTATGTTGGATTGCGTGCAGCCAGCAGTAACAGCCTGGTTGATCAGGCTCTGATCCACCAGGAGGCCTGGTCACAGACCAGGCCATGGGGGCGTTGATCCCCAGAACTCTCTCCAGGTATATTAGTGAATGGCAGTATTTTTTCCACAATTTCTCTGCTTGAGGTGGCATGCCTGTGCCACCTGTGATTCATGTTCCTAACCTTACTGGGCTGAAACACCTAGTGACATGGAGCTTTTAATTTCCTTTTCTTGTGACCTGACCAAAGACTAATCACCACTTTATCCGACTCTCCTGAAACGTGAGTTGGCTCTCCTGAGGACTATGTTTTAGGTATTTAACGTGTCTTGGGTTCTTTACATTAGTTTTTATTGCACAAGTTCCTTAATCCAGGCTTTAGCTTGGCTTCTCCACTGAGAAGCCAAGCTAAAGTCTGAATACTATACAGTCTTCTATACTATACTCTTCCTATATATCTTTCCAGGATGCTACCACCTTCGTAGTGATTAACCTACAGCTGATCTACTGTATTGAACATCTCATCTACCTCAGTTTTACTCAACCCAGATACTTCAGCTTGACAAATTTAATATCCAGATGTCAGTTCTTCCTGCCAATCACTGGCCATTTACATTAACATTTCTTTTTCTTGGTGAAAAAATTTTTAAGTTTACCTTCTCTAATAAAGGTAATCTCGTAAGTCTTCCTACTTATCCTTGACCTTAAATGTCTTTACTCTTATCAATGTAAGGTTGCTCTTCAACCTGCAGTTGCAACGTTAGTGATTTTGGATTGTCAGGAGAGGTTCAGTTACCCTAATGAAGGGTTCTTCATTTGTGGAATTAGACTCCAATTCCATGAATAAAATCTGGAAGTCTTGCCTTCTCAATCTCCCATCTCCCGGTGCTGATGACCCCTATTACTCAGATATGGTAAACATGAGGAAATTAAATCTTCATCAGAGTACAAAACAAATTCTGGCCACAAAATAGAGCGAAACACCAACGTCAAAGACCTGGGAGTGATTATGTCGGAGGATCTCACCTTCAAGGACCATAACATTGTATCAATCGCATCTGCTAGAAAAATGACAGGATGGATAATGAGAACCTTCAAAACTAGGGAGGCCAAGCCCATGATGACACTCTTCAGGTCACTTGTTCTATCTAGGCTGGAATATTGCTGCACTCTAACAGCACCTTTCAAGGCAGGTGAAATTGCCGACCTAGAAAATGTACAGAGAACTTTCACGGCGCGCATAACGGAGATAAAACACCTCAATTACTGGGAGCGCTTGAGGTTTCTAAACCTGTATTCCCTGGAACGCAGGAGGGAGAGATACATGATTATATACACCTGGAAAATCCTAGAGGGACTAGTACCGAACTTGCACACGAAAATCACTCACTACGAAAGCAAAAGACTTTGCAGACGATGCACCATCCCCCCAATGAAAAGCAGGGGTGTCACTAGCACGTTAAGAGACCATACAATAAATGTCAGGGGCCCGAGACTGTTCAACTGCCTCCCAGCACACATAAGGGGGATTACCAACAGACCCCTGGCAGTCTTCAAGCTGGCACTGGACAAGCACCTAAAGTCAGTTCCTGATCAGCCGGGCTGTGGCTTGTACGTTGGTTTGCGTGCAGCCAGCAGCAACAGCCTGGTTGATCAGGGGCTGATCCACCAGGAGGCCTGGTCACAGACCGGGCCGCAGGGGCGTTGACCCCCGAAACTCTCTCCAGGTAGACTCCAGGTCTCCAGGTATAGGTCTAGCGCACTTGTTATAATGACAGGGCTCTCAGTTCACAACACTCATCGTAACTCTGATGGCATGTCCTGTCTACTCTATGGTGGGATTTATAGTGCTTTCTAGCCTGGAAAGGCTTCCTCAGTGCCAAAACTTCTGCATTTGCTATTCAGTGACTCGTAAACTGATTCTCACTAAGTTGATCCTGCCATAGCTGCAGACCTCACGTTAAAATACCTCTTTAGTAAGCCCTGCTTGTATAAAATTGTGATTTTTAATCATGAGCACATTCAGTTCACATACTGAGGTCCGGGGAATCTAATCTCCCGTACGGCTGGAAAACACCAGGACAGGTTTCCATAAGACACCTGCCGTCCCTGTTCGCCAATTAAAATGGGTACCTGGGTGTAGGGTCACATCCTGGGACAAAACTAACTTTATTTGACAGAAATGCTTTGCATAACAAGCGGCTTTATAGTACGTCACTGATGTCGGCTACATCTACATACCTTGTACTTGTAGAAATAGATAATTCATGTATCTGGCTATGGCCATTGGAGCCTTGGTTTATGGGCTGATACTGTAGCTTACTTAGACATTCAACCCTCTTGTCTGCTGTAGAGTAGTCCTCTCGTTGGAATGATTGTGCTGAGTAGAGCTGATCATAGCAAGAGTACTCTTCCCCTATGCAATACTTTTTTTTCTTTTTCCAATGTCCCTTGCCAGTAACTTGACTCCGTAAGTAGAAACTGTTTAAAAATACCAAAACACACCTAGGTCGAGGCTTAATTATCTTGAGATGGCCCATGAACTTTTATGCTTCAGCCAAATGAATTTAATTTATGGCCATTCTTGGAGAAAATATTTTTTTTTTTTTCTCCTAAAATTTACTCTAATTTGGGAGAACTTAGATGCTGGTTTCGATCATTTCCAACCATCTGATTTCCTTGAAACGCTGAACTTGCTAATGGAACTTCTGTGGTTTCATACTTAATGTTAGTGAATTATGGAATTCGGATCTGACCTACAGAATAGCTGTTAAGTTTGCTTAATTATTTGAAAATGGAAAGCCAAAGTATTAAACCTGAAAGGGTCTTACAGTACTGTTTTAACTCTTAAAACTAGTTCGACCTTGGCAAAGTCTCAATTTTTATTGGGCTGTATGTCCTAATTTGGCACTTTTTAAGGTCGTGGGGCATTGATTCCTGAAGCCTCTGCAGGTATTAGTTTCCATGTGGAAACTTTCTGCCTCTTCCCTTTCACTTAAAATCTTCAGTGCTAATCATTAACTGCATTACAAACTTGCAGTGCACTGAAACTTGCGGTGCACTGAAACTTGCAGTGCACTGAAACTTGCCACCAACAAATCCTACTGAAGTCTCACTAATAATTAAGTCATTAAAAAACAAGGCAGTTGACCTAAATAACTTGCCACCAATTATAACTGTCCCCCATTATTATAACACTATTTGCCAAATCTGTTGAATCTTCAACATTCCCATCCATACTCATGACAGCAAGGGTCACCCCTATCCTCAAAAGAGGCAACCCTACAGAACTAAACTACAGACCAATATTTAACCTGCCTTTGCTCTATAAAATCTTTGAAAAAATAATACATAGGCAAATCATCTTCAGTAACACATGCTATAAAATAAACTTGCATGACCACTGCCCCCCCTGTAAAGTTTCTGCATGAATTGATCAGTGAAATTTAGTGGTTCTGTATACTTTTTTTTTTCTTCCCCCAATACGTCTGTAGTCTCCCACCAAGACAAAGTGACCCAAACAGAGTGATCCAACAGCTCGTCAAATCCCAAAAACCATTAGTCTCCATTCACTCCTATATAACATGCTCACACATGCTTGCTGGAAGTCCAAGCCCCTTTGTAAATGATTTTTTCAGTCTTGGAACCTTGGCTTATGAAGCAATTTTGTTTGCTAAAATTGTACTAATTGCAAAATTAAACCCTAAATAGTATATGGCATTATAACCTTACAGGATAAACACCTGCCTGTAACATGCTTTTGTATCTTCTGTCACTCAAGATGTGTGGCCTGGTGGCTAAAGCTCTTACCTCACATGGAAAGTGTCTGGGTTCGATTCCCAGCGAGGGCAGAAACATTGGGTGTGTTTCTTTACACCGGTTGTCTATGTTCATCCATCAGTAAAATGGGTACCTGGGAGTTAGTCAACTGGTGTGGGTCGCATCCTGGGACAAAACTGACCTAATTTGCCAAAATGCTCTGCATAATAAGCAGCTTTCTATATAGTAGTACTGTCAATGATGTCTGCTAGGCCTGTATACTATGTACTTGTAGTAAACAGATATTATATTAAGTGTGTGTACATGGATATAAATGTGTATTATTCTGTACACAGTATATTAACTTAAAATAGTGACTTAAAGTATGCTTGACTGGTGTACAGGTGACATGGAGTCTCAACCTAATCATTAACTTTGGTAACTGCCTGTATCTTTTAGTTGCTAAGTTAAACTGCATAATTTATTCTCTCCACCCTTTTTGGCACTAATAAAATGCTAATGAAATATTTGTTTCCTTGGCCCTTAAGTTTTTGCACAGTGGACCCTTGAATTTCGTGGTTAATCCGTTCCAGAGAGTCTGCCAAAATTCAAAATTAACGATTTTCAAAACCATTTTCCCCATAAGAAATATGTAAATCAAATTAATCCATTCCAGACACCCAAAAGTATTAAAAAAAATAATTTTTTTACATTAAATGTACATTTATTCACACAGAAAACAATGAGACATGAAGAATAAAATAACAACTTGACACTTATCTTTATTGAAAAGTTGTTGTGTGGAGGAGGGAAGGAGGGAAGAGGATAGAAGAGTTACTATTGTTTGGAAGGGAAATCTCCTTCTATAAAGACTTCAGGTACCAAATCCTTTTCTGGGGTTACTTCCCTTTTTTTGTTTTTTAATGCAACCAGCTTGAGTCACTGGGCCTGTCACTCAAAGAATTGTTCCAGAAAGGTCTGTTTCTGGTGTTTCTTTAAAATTTGCCTAAAATGAGACAAAACATTGTCATTGAACATGTCGCATACACGGCCTGCAGCAGCTTTGTCAGAGCGATGTTCCTCCACAAATTTTTCCATCCTAGTCCACATTGCACACATCTCAATCTCTGAAGAAAGCAACTTCTTCCCTCTCTCTTCCTCCTCCTCTGAAGCAATTTCCTGACCTGTGGTATGTTGCTCTTACAGATGAAGGTCTTGCATTTCCTCAGTGGTTAGCTCTTTATTGTGGTCCTCCACCAAATCTTTCATATCCTCACCACTAACCTCCAATCCCATGGACTTCCCCAATGCCACAATAGATTCCACAACTGGCATAGGGTCCTCAGGGTCAGCCTCAAACTCTTCAACATCTTTGTTGGGGACACATTCTGGCCACAATTTTCTCCAAGCAGAGTTTATTGTCCTGGAAGTCACTCCTTGCCCAGCCCTCCCCATAAGGTTTATGCAATGGAGGATATTGAAGTGATCTTTCCAGAACTCTCTTAGGGTCAATTCAGAGTCCGAGGTTATGTTAAAGCACCTTTGAAACATTGCTTTGGTGTAGAGTTTTTTGAAGTTTGAAATGATCTGTTGGTCCATGGGCTGGAGGGAGGAGTGGTATTAGGGGGCAAGAACTTCACTGTGATGAAATTAAACTCCTTCACCATTTGCTCTTCCAAGTCTGGAGGATGAGCAAGAGCATTGTCCATTACCAGGAGGCACTTGAGTCCAATTTATTTTCCAGGAGGTATTTCTTCACACTGGGGTCAAACACTTCATTGAACCAATCAAGGAAAATGTCCCTTGTAACCCATGCCTTACTGTTAGCTTTCCACATCACACACAAATTAGCCTTCGCAACAGTTTTTCTTGAACACACTGGGATTTTCAGAGTGATACATGAGTAAAGGCTTCACTTTGAAATCCCCACTGGCATTACCACACAACATGAGTTAGCCTGTCTTTCATAGGCTTGTGCCCTGGCAGTGCCTTTTCCCCTTTCCTCTTTCCTTTTTCTCCTCTGGGTTGTCTTTCTTCCTCTGTGCATTTGCTCTCCCTCTGTGGGCACCTAGCTCCCTTGCAGTGCTCCCCTTTCTTTGTATTTGACTGGCTCCTCCTCCTTATTCCCCACTACTACTACTACTACTACTACTACTACTACTACTACTACCACCACCTCTTCCTGCCTATATATAGCCGTCCTGCTCCACTTCTGGTTAGTGTGACTTTGTAAATGGTCCAAGTCGGACCGAAACGTTGTCGTAAGCTTCTCTCTTTTATGTGCGGGTTATTTGTGTATCACTAGTAATCTTGTATAAATTACTGCATGTAAATAAGTAACATTCCCAGGTCACACTGCCTCTGTGCGAGACAGCTGGTGTATTACAAAAATTTAAATTGACCATTTTTTTTTATTTATCTTGGAGGGTAAATAACCCAAAATAAGAAATTCATGCAATGACCTGTTTTGATTATTAGGTCCTACAGCAAGATGCCACCCATAAATAATTTCTAACATTAGGAAACTAACCTCACTAACAGCACAAATTTAAAAGATGGTTCATCTTTACTCCGATCCAAATACCCTTATACAGTGGACCCTCGATTATCAGCCATAATCCGTTCTAGAAGGTCAGCCTAAAACTGAAATGGCCGAAAACTGAAATAATATTTCCCATAAGAATTAATGTAAATACAATTAATCCATTCCACACACCCAAAAATATTAACAAAAATACATTTTTTGAAGATTAATTATAGTTTTACATACACAAAACAATGAGAACTAAATAAAATAAATAAATGAACATTTAAATCGCTATTAAAACCTTTTTTAAGATCTTTCTGGCTTATGGAAAACGGGGGGAGGAGAAGGGGGGACTGATTATTGTTTGGAAAGGGGGAACCCCCCCCAAAGGACTTCAGTATCAAAACCCTCTTGGGGTATGTCCTTTCTTTCTTTTTTCTTTTACTAGGACCACTTTAAAAGTTTCTGCACCCCCATTTCCAAAAAAAGTAAGAGGTTTTTTTTTCTGGGATCTCTTTAAGATTTCCCCAATGGGGCAAGGTTTTTTCACGAACATGGTGCAGATATGGCTTGTTTGAGCTAGGGCAGGGTGTATTTTCCACAAAAAATTTGTACCTCCCTCCACTTTGCAAAATGTCCTTTAAACAATGAAGAAGGACATTCTCCCCTCTTTCCCCCCCCTCTAAAGCAATATCCTCAGCGTGGTCTGTTCTGTTCCAGGAAAGGGCTTGCAGCTCTTCAATGGTTAGCTTTCCCTGGGTCCTCCCAAACCCTTCCATCCTTGCCACTAACCTCCAAACCCCTGGACTTCCCCAAAGAACAATAATTCCACAAAAGGGATAGGGCCCCCCAGGGTGCCCCAAACCCCTTTAAATCCTTTTGAGGAACTCCTGGCAACCTTTCCTATAAGGGGTTATACAAGGAGGATTTGATGTGATTCCCCAGAACACTCTTTGGGGCAGGTCAGTGTCCAAGGGGACTTTAAAGCACCTTTGAAAAACTGCTTTTTGTAAACTTTTTTTAAGTTAGAAATGACCTGCGGTCATGGGTGGTGGGGAGTGGTGTTAGGAGGAAAGAAATTACTGTTTTAAATTGAATCCCTAAACAATTTTTCCAAATTGGGGGATGGCAAAACCTGTCCAATACCAGGAGATACTTTATGGCAATTTTTTTTTTCCTGGGGTAATTTTTTTTTCCTGGGGGCCCAAAACTTCATGGACCCCGTCAAAAAAAATGCGGCCTTTTGACCATTCCATATTAGCTTTTCCCCAACCACACAATTTTTCTCTTGATGACATTGTTTTTCTGAACACTCTGGGTTTTTTGATGAACACCCTAAAGGCTTACTTTGAAATCCCAACTAGCTTACTCAGAACAAAAATAAAACCCCGTCTTTCATAAACTGTGTCCTGGCATGCCTTTTCCCCCTGCATGATGGGTCCCCTTTTGGGATTTTCTTCCAAAAAGGCCCGTTTTCCTGGAGTTTACCCGGAGAGAGTTTTGGGGGTCAACGCCCCCCCGGGCCGTCTGTGACCAGGCCCCCCTGGGGATCAGGCCTGATCACCGGGTGTTGCTGTGGTGACGAAAAACCCAAGTCGAGCCACAGGGGATCAGGAACGCTTTTGTTGTTGCCCGTGCCCGCTTGAAGACTGCCCCGGGGTCTGTTGGGAAACCCCCTTATGTGTGCTGGGGGAGTTGAACAGTTTGGCCCCCGACACTTTTATGGTCTTTAAGTTGGCCACCCCTGCTTTTCATTGGGGGGATGGGCATCGTCTGCCAAGTTTTTTTGGCTTTCGTAGTGAGTGATTTTCGTGTGCAAGTTTGGTACTAGTCCCTCTGGGTTTTTCCCAGGTGTATATAATCATGTATCTCTCCTCCTCGTTCCAGGGAATACAGGTTTAGAAACCTCAAGCGCTCCCGTAATTGAGGTGTTTTATCTCCTTTATGCGCGCCGTGAAATTTCTCTGTACATTTTCTGGGTCGGCAATTTCACCTGCCTTGAAAGGTGCTGTTAGAGTGCAACAATATTCCAGCCTAGATAGAACAAGTGACCTGAAGAGTGTCATCAGGGCTTGGCCTCCCTATTTTGAAGGTTCTCATTATCCATCCTGTCATTTTTCTAGCAGATGCGATTGATACAATGTTATGGTCCTTGAAGGTGAGATCCTCCGACATAATCACTCTAGTCTTTGACGTTGGTGTTTCGCTTTTATTTTGTGGCCAGAATTTGTTTTGTACTCTGATAAAGATTTAATTTCCTCATGTTTACCATATCTGAGTAATTGAAATTTCTCATCGTTGAACTTCATATTGTTTTCTGCAGCCCCTGAAAGATTTGGTTGATGTCCGCCGGAGCCTTTTAGTGTCTGCAATGGAAGACACTGTCATGCAGATTCGGGTGTCATCTGCAAAGGGAAAACACGGGCTGTGGCTGACATCCTTGTCTATGTCGGATATGAGGATGAGGAAAAAAGATGGGAGCTAGTACTGTGCCTTGTGGGACAGAGCTTTTCCACCGTAGCTGCCTCGGACTTTACTCTGGTTTACGACTACTCTCTGTGTTCTGTTAGTGAGGGAAATATAGATCCATCGACCGACTTTTCCCGTTTTTTCCTTTAGCGCGCTTTTGTGCGCTATTACGCCCTGGTCACACTTGTCGAAGGCTTTTGCAAAGTCTGTATATATTACATCGCATTCTTTTTGTCTTCTATGCATTTAGGACCTTGTCGTAGTGATCCAGTAGTTGAGACAGACAGGAGCGACCTGTTCTAAACCCATGTTGCCCTGGGTTGTTGTAACTGATGGGTTTCTAGATGGTGGTGATCTTGCTTCTTAGGACCCTTTCAAAGATTTTTTTTGATATGGGATGTTAGTGCTATTGGTCTGTAGTTCTTTGCTGTTGCTTTACTGCCCCCTTTGGGAGTGGGGCTATGTCTGTTGTTTTAGTAACTGAGGGACGCCCCCCGTGTCCATGCTCCCTCTCCATAGGATGGAAAAGGCTCGTGATAGGGGCTTCTTGCAGTTCTTGATGAACACAGAGTTCCATGAGTCTGGCCCTGGGGCAGAGTGCATGGGCATGTCATTTTATCGCCTGTTCGAAGTCATTTGGCGTCAGGATAACATGGGATAGGCTTGTGTTAGTCAAATTTTGTGGCTCTCTCATAAAAAATTCATTTTGGTCTTCGACTCTCAGTCTGGTTAGCGGCTTGCTAAAAACTGAGTCATATTGGGACTTGAGTAGCTCACTCATTTCCTTGCTGTCATCTGTGTAGGACCCATCTTGTTTAAGTAGGGCCCAATACTGGACGTTGTTCTCGATTTTGATTTGGCATAGGAGAAGAAATACTTTGGGTTTCTTTCGATTTCATTTATGGCTTTTAGTTCTTCCCGCATTCCTGACTCCTAAAGGATTCTTTTAGCTTAAGTTCGATGCTTGCTATTTCTCTGACCAGTGTCTCCCTGCGCATTTCAGATATATTGACCTCTTTTAGCCGCTCTGTTATTCTTTTCCGTCGCCTGTAAAGGGAGCGCCTGTCTCTTTCTATTTTACATCTACTCCTCCTTTTTCTTAGAGGAATAAGCCTTGTGCATACATCGAGTGCCACCGAGTTAATCTGTTCTAGGCATAAGTTTGGGTCTGTGTTGCTTAGTATATCTTCCCCGCTTATATCGTTAGGACTTGGTTTACTTGGTCCCACTTTATGTTTTTGTTATTGAAGTTGAATTTGGTGAATGCTCCCTCGTGACTAGTCTCATTTGTCGGTCTGGGGCTCCATGCATACATGTCTGAACCTCAATTATGTTGTGATCTGAGTATATTGTTTTTGATATGGTGACATTTCTTATCAGATCATCATTGTTAGTGAAGATGAGGTCTAGTGTATTCTCCAGTCTTGTAGGCTCTATTATTTGCTGGTTTAAATTGAATTTTGTGCAGAGATTTAAAAGCTCGTGTGAGTGTGAGTTTTCATCAGAGCTGCCTCCTGGTGTTATTACTGCAACAATATTATTTGCTATATTCCTCCATTTTAGGTGCCTTAAGTTGAAATCCCCCAGGAGCAAGATGTTGGGGGAGGAATCCTTCAACCTCTATGTATCCCTTGAATTCATCAACAAATGCATCAGCCACACATCTATCAGAACTTGCAGCCTCGCCATGCCTTACAACACTGTGTATGCCACTACGCTTCTTAAATCTCTCAAACCAGCCTTTGCTGGTCCTAAATTCACTAACAGCAGCAGTCATTCCAGGCATTTTCTTTATGAGATCCACATGCAACAGCCTTGTCTTTTCACAAATGATCGACTCCACAACACTATCCCCTGCTAATTGTTTTTCGGTGATCCACTAGAACAATAACTTCTCCATATCTTCCATTATTGGTGTCCTTTGTTTTGTTAGCACATTTATCCCTTTTGCAACATTAACTTCCTTGATTTCTACTTTGTTTACCAGGATGGAAGTAATTGTTGATTTGGATTTCCCATGCATCCTGGCAAGCTCCAGCACCCGCACACCACTCTCATATTTTTCAATAACTTCTTTCTTAAATTCTATCATGTTTCTTCCTTTCTTTACCAAAGGAACTTTACCAGGAACTTTCTCTGGGCTCATGGTTGCTTATTTCGCAGTTGCACTTAATCAATAACCACAAAAAGCAATGGATTATAGCGAAATGTTTGGATGAATGAGCAGAAGTTTCCTCACTCGCCCAGAGAGACAGCCAGACTGGCTCACAAAAGAGGGAACAGCTGGCGGACATTTGCAATATGGCCGATAAGCAAAATAACAGCTGATAACCGGAATAAAATTTCAGTCAAAAAACAGACGATAACAGCTGGCCAATATCCAGAATGGCCGATAACCGAGGGTCCAGTGTATATGAAAATTTAACCCTAGAAGGGTATACTTTAGTGTACCCAGGTACACTACCCAGCAAGGATAATTAAAATAATCAGAATTAACTGTTGATGTTGAGGAACATTGATAAACTAAGTGAGATCAATGATATTTAACATCACTAGGGTTAAACAGATTCTTGCTTTATACAGGTTTGCTTTATGGGAATCTACTTGTGTGATGCACCATTTCTACTGGCAATTCAGCATGTGCAGTGCCCATTCACCATGTGATAGGTACAGTTGGCACAACATACTGAAGATTATGTAAACTGAAGACCTCAATAGCAGGTATTGACAAGGAGGGAAAACCTTTAGATGACACATTTTAAGTAGCATTTAAAAGGTCACCATTATTTTATAAAGCTCTGTCTAGAGTAAAATTAAGAGATAAATGGGCTTGGGCAGCTGCCTTGATTGAATAAAACTAACTTATTGCAAATTATGACTTCCTATTTAAGTTTTTCCTTAAAGTTTTAGTTAAAATATTCACATGTTACATTACTTAGAAACAATTTAAACTTATTCTAAACTACATTTTAATTAATGAACACCTGTATGCATAAACCAAGTCCCTATATATACACACCTGATCCATTTCACCATAGATATGAAGTGTAGGCAATGTAATTTTCTCAGAATACAAGCACTGGTGTGGTGTTGGCCTAGATCTGAATGCTGATGCAAAAATTGCAGACTTGAAGGAATAGGTTAATTTGCCTTACTGCTGTAGTCCACACAGTAGGCCTAACATGGCTGAAAATTGACTGAAGCCTAAGATCACATCAAATGGACCAGATTCTTCAAAACATCCTTCAATTGCCTTGAGAGATTTCTGGAAATAAAGAAATTATGGTTTTCCATTACCTTTAGGCACAGCAAGCACATACGTGGGCACACTATCTGCTTAACCTAAGCAAGGACTAGAGAAATAACAAATGAAAAAAAAATTAAGTGAAACATTTTTTCCCTATAGAAGCAGCTCGTGGAAAGAAATGCAGTTTATGACCCTTTACCAACATTTTGCTCATGTTATAAAGTAAGATTGGAACCAGGATAATATTCTATATCTAATTACAGTGGAATCTTGGTATGCGACCTTAATTCATTCCAGAAGGCTGTTCGAATGCCACTCCATTTGAGTATCGAACAAAGTCTTCACTAATCTTCGTAGGCCCCATGGTGACTTATTTATACAAATACAAAAAAAAAATGCAAAGAAACACGAAATAGTTTACAGCTAAGTTCTGGCAGGTCATATTTGTTTGGTCGGGTGCTGAGCTTTGTTCGAGTAAGGAGCTGGTCGTATACTGAGGTTCCACTGTACAGTGGAACCCCAGTTTTCGTCCAGTCTGGTTATCATACAATTCAGTTTTCAACCACTTTTTTGGACAAAATTTTCCCCATTTTCATACATCCACTCAGAAATCGTCTGTACCAGATACGTCTGCCTACCCGCAGGACGTGGCTGGTCATATGTTCGTGACTCAGTCTGTCTTTGTTACTCAGAGAGGTGGTAGTGATGGTGGTAGAGGGTGGTAGTGATGGTGGTAGAGGGTGGTAGCAATGGTGGTAGAGGGTGGTAGTGGTTGTGATGGTGGTAGTGATTGTGATGGTGGTAGTGATTGTGGTAGAGGATGGCAGTGGGCGTGATGGTGGTAGAGGGTGGCAGTGGTTGTGATGATGTGATGGTGATAGAAGGTAGTAGTGATGGTGGTAGAGATAACCTCTCCTACCTCTCCCTTCCTTGCTGTCTTCCATATGACAACAAGTCTTTACTAAAGATAAAAGTGACCATGACCATGACCCACAAGTGACTGAATTCACAAATACTATGAACAGCTGCTTACTTCTACTGACAATAACAAAACCTACAAGAATCACAGACACAAATGCCTCATTACTAGACCATATCTGGACAAACACTATATCCCCATTAAAAGCAGGCATAATCACAGATAACACCACTAACCACTATCCCATCTTTCTCATAACCAACTTGTGTAAAGTGCCCCAGGACACAATTAAGATCACATTCCGACTACATGATGAGTCATCTGTTAATAACTTTATTTCAGCATTAAGTGACATTGACTGGCAAAACGAGCTAGCAGACAACTTCAATATTGATGAATGTGTTAACATTTTTTTTACAAAAAACCCAAAATCTCTATAACATGCATTGCCCAATACAAACTAAGCAGATCACAGTAAAGAGACTAAACATCCCCTGGCTTACAAATAGCATCCTCAAATCTATTGATAAAAAACATCTATACGAAAAACAGTACAGAATGGGCCTAATAACAAAGGATCTCACAAAATGTTACTCATTAATACTAACCAATCTAATAAAGAGGTCAAAAAAATTGTATTATGAAAACAGATTTCATGACATAAAAGGAGATATGAAAAAGACCTGGAAAACCTTATCTGAAATTCTAGGAACAAAAAATCTGTCACAAAACATATTGATTAACTTAACTAAACCAGATGAACCTCTCCTCCAGCCAACTGATACTGCCAACAAACTTAATGTTTTTACTCTACCGTAGGAACAAAACTAGCAAGTAAAATCCCAAGCTCAAACATTCAACCAAAACACTACCTCACTGGCAACTACTCTAATACTCTATTTCTAGCCCCAACAAACCCAACTGAAATCTTTCTTATCATCAAAATCCTAAAGAACAAAACAGGGGACCTAAATAACTTACCACCACTCGTGTATAAAAAAAGCTTCTCATGTGTTGTCACCAATTATTGCAACTCTTTTCAACAAATCCATTGCATTTTCCACCTTCCCACCCACCCTCAAGACAGCAAGAGTCACCCCGATCCTCAAAGGAGGTGATCCAACTGGACTGAACAACTATAGGCCTATATCAAACCTGCCCCTGCTATCTAAAATCTTTGAAAAATTAATACACAAACAAGTCTACTCCTACTTCGTATCCCACGACATACTCAACCCTTGTCAGTTTGGGTTCAGACTGAAAAAAAGTACTAATGATGCTATTATACATATGCTGGAACTAATATACTCTCATTTACCCTTACCTCATCTATAGTATTTGTGCATGGGGATCAACCACAGCAAATCACCTTAAGCCTTTAATAACCTAGCAAAAAGCTGCAGCACAATTGATTACTAACTCTTGCAATAGACAACACACACCACCACTTTTCAAAATATACAAAACATACAAATATACTAAATATACAAAACATCCACACTTATTATTGTGCCTACTACATACAAAGAACACTACACTCTAATGTAAACCCTCCTCTCAAAATCCTCCTTGATAACTATAACAGAACACACAACCATAATACGAGACACATCACTCTTCGATATCCCCCGTGTTCATCTCTCCCTATGCAAAAATACTATGCATGTAAAAGGCCCGAAGATCTGGAATTCATTGCCAGAACAAACTAAAGGACCCCTGTCTGTAAATCAGTTTAAGGCCCAAATAAGAAATCATCTCATCACCCAAAATTAACCAGACAAACCATACCTAACCAATACCAGTTACTCAAAAGCTACACATATTGCACTGATGAATGCTCAACCACTTACTACTTTGAAATTAGTATGCCTGTTCTTTTCACTGATTTAAATAGTAGTAGATTGTAATACAGTACATCATAATGTAAATTGCTCCATTGTATACCAAATTTCATAGTTTTAAACAGTACTAAACTGTAATACATACATCACACTGTAAATTGTTTTAAATTGTTACAATGTAATACTGTAATCTTTGTTAACTAATTCAATAGTGTAAAAAGTCTCTACTAGACTTATTAAAACCATGTATAATATAATATATTATATTCTCCTGTACTCTAACTCATCTAATGACCATACGAACTAAGTATTGTACAATGTACTACGTTTAAGTTAATCTTTAAATTTGCCAGAAATGCTCAGCATACAGAGGGGCTTTTGGCATGTACACCCAACTATTATATTCCTCTGTACAGCCATGTAATTTGTCAAAATAAAAAAATCTAATCTAATCTAATTTATCCATTTTATTAGTGCTTTATATTTATTTCTCATTGTATTCTGAATGTAAGCTATAGTTATTCTCTATAAAATGCATTTTTGTTAATATTTTTGGGTGTCTGCAACCTGGAGTATATGTCCTTTCTGCCTTTGAGAACTGATAGTCCCTAGTATGCAAAAACTCTCGATAAAATGCCATAAAAACATGTCTTATGAAAACATTATACAGTCACAAAATAAAATAATGGTCTTGTCAAATAAGAACAACACTCAAATATGCATTTTATGGCATAACTGCATGATGTGATAGATATTTCTAGTGATGGGGTGGTAGCATCAGCCATTTCAATTAGGGGGCCACCTGCAGTGTCTGGTTAAAAACTACACAATGGCTAACAAATTTTCCTAAGTGTCTGGTGAAGTCAAGACTTTTCAAATCACAAATGCTGGCAAATTATCCATGCTTTAGGTTAAGCAAATTCAAACATTACCACTAGTTATCCAAAAGCATAATTTAGGTAAAGGTTTGGTTAATAGTTCTCCATTGTTTCATTAAATTTATATATGGGAGGAATCTGCCAGAAATAAAATATCAGACATCTCACTACCAGAGGTTGGTTGATGAATTTGGTAGGGTATGTAAAAGAAGAAAATTAAAAGTGAATACAGGAAAGAGTAAGGTTATGAGGATAAAAAGATTAGGTGATGAAAGATTGGATATCAGATTGGAGGAAGAGAGTATGGAGGAGGCTAATGTATTCAGATATTTGGGAGTGGACGTGTCAGCGGATGGGTCTATGAAAGATGAGGTGAGTCATAGAATTGATGAGGGGAAAAGGGTGAGTGGTGCACTTAGGAGTCTGTGGAGACAAAGAACTTTGTCCTTGGGGGCAAAGAGGGGAATGTATGAGAGTATACGTAGTTTTACCAATGCTCTTATATGGGTGTGAAGCATGGGTGATGAATGTTGCAGCGAGAAGAAGGCTGGAGGCAGTGGAGATGTCATGTCTGAGAGCAATGTGTGGTGTGAATATAATGCAGAGAATTCGTAGTTTGGAAGTTAGGAGGAGGTGCGGGATTGCCAAAACTGTTGTCCAGAGGCCTGAGGAAGGGTTGTTGAGGTGGTTCGGACAAGTAGAGAGAATGGAGCAAAACAGAATGACTTCAAGAGTGTATCAGTCTGTAGTGGAAGGAAGACGGGGTAGGGGTCGGCCTAGGAAAGGTTGGAGGGAGGGGGTAAAGGAGGTTTTGTGTGTGAGGGGCTTGGACTTCCAGTGGGCATGTGTGAGTGTGTTTGATAGGAGTGAATGGAGACAAATGGTTTTTAATACTTGACGTGCTGTTGGAGTGTGAGCAAAGTAACATTTATGAAGGGAATCGGCCAGTGTGATAATAAAAAAAAAAAAAAAAAAATCAGGGAAACCGGCAGGCCAGACTTGAGTCCTGAAGATGGGAAGTACAGTGCCTGCACTCTGAAGGAGGGGTGTTAATGTTGCAGTTTAAAAACTGTAGTGTAAAGCACCCTTCTGGCAAGACAGTGATGGAGTGAATGATGGTGAAAGTTTTTCTTTTTCGGGCCACCCTGCCTTGCTGGGAATCGGCCAGTGTGTTAATAAAAAATAAAAAAATCTCACTACCAACTAATGATTTGGTAATTTCGTGAGATCACAGGTGCTATTTTTACAAGATAACTGTTAAGAACAATTTTTTTAACACATTGGCCATTTCCCAAGGCAGTGTGACCCGAAAAAGAAGAAACACTTTCATCACCACCCATTCTATCACTTTCCTGCCAGAGACATGCCAATACTACAGTTAAAACTGCAACACGTGGTAATATTTTATCAAGTTACTGCAAGAAGCCCCTATCACGAGCCTTTTCCATCCTATGGAGAGGGAGCATGGACACGGGGGTCGTCCCTCAGTTACTAAAAACAACAGACATAGCCCCACTCCACAAAGGGGGCAGTAAAGCAACAGCAAAGAACTACAGACCAATAGCACTAACATCCCATATCATAAAAATCTTTGAAAGGGTCCTAAGAAGCAAGATCACCACCCATCTAGAAACCCATCAGTTACACAACCCAGGGCAACATGGGTTTAGAACAGGTCGCTCCTGTCTGTCTCAACTAAATGGATCACTACGACAAGGTCCTAAATGCACTAGAAGACAAAAAGAATGCAGATGTAATATATACAGACTTTGCAAAAGCCTTCGACAAGTGTGACCATGGCGTAATAGCGCACAAAAATGCGCGCTAAAGGATAACAGGAAAAGTTGGTCGATGGATCTATAATTTCCTCACTAACAGAACACAGAGAGTAGTCGTCAACAGAGTAAAGTCCGAGGCAGCTACGGTGAAAAGCTCTGTTCCACAAGGCACAGTACTAGCTCCCATCTTGTTCCTCATCCTCATATCCGACATAGACAAGGATGTCAGCCACAGCACCGTGTCTTCCTTTGCAGATGACACCCGAATCTGCATGACAGTGTCTTCCATTGCAGACACTGCAAGGCTCCAGGCGGACATCAACCAAATCTTTCAGTGGGCTGCAGAAAACAATATGAAGTTCAACGATGAGAAATTTCAATTACTCAGATATGGTAAAACATGAGGAAATTAAATCTTCATCAGAGTACAAAAACAAATTCTGGCCACAAAATAGAGCGAAACACCAACGTCAAGACCTGGGAGTGATTATGTCGGAGGATCTCACCTTCAAGGGCCATAACATTGTATCAATCGCATCTGCTAGAAAAATGACAGGATGGATAATGAGAACCTTCAAAACTAGGGAGGCCAAGCCCATGATGACACTCTTCAGGTCACTTGTTCTATCTAGGCTGGAATATTGCTGCACTCTAACAGCACCTTTCAAGGCAGGTGAAATTGCCGACCTAGAAAATGTACAGAGAACTTTCACGGCGCGCATAACGGAGATAAAACGCCTCAATTACTGGGAGCGCTTGAGGTTTCTAAACCTGTATTCCCTGGAACGCAGGAGGGAGAGATACATGATTATATACACCTGGAAAATCCTAGAGGGACTAGTACCGAACTTGCACACGAAAATCACTCACTACGAAAGCAAAAGACTTGGCAGACGATGCACCATCCCCCCAATGAAAAGCAGGGGTGTCACTAGCACGTTAAGAGACCATACAATAAGTGTCAGGGGACTGAGACTGTTCAACTGCCTCCCAGCACACATAAGGGGGATTACCAACAGACCCCTGGCAGTCTTCAAGCTGGCACTGGACAAGCACCTAAAGGCAGTTCCTGATCAGCCGGGCTGTGGCTCGTATGTTGGTTTGCGTGCAGCCAGCAGCAACAGCCTGGTTGATCAGGCGCTGATCCACCAGGAGGCCTGGTCACAGACCGGGCCGCGGGGGCGTTGACCCCCGAAACTCTCTCCAGGTAAACTCCAGTCTTCTGCTGTAAAATTTAACATCGGTAACCTGCAAATTCAACGACTTCACTGGATACCATATTTCTCTAAATGTTAGTTTTATTTAGCATCAGAACTAATCTAAAACAGCCTAAACCTTAATTACATTGCTGGTTAACTCAAAATTGTACTTTTATCAAGTCACTGAAACTACTGCCTGGATAACTTGCCAATGTTGGCAACTTTAAAAGTCAGCAACTTTGCCAGACACCAGAATAATATTAAGACTTATAGTACTTGTATCTCTAGATGATAGTTGAACTTCATAAGTTTATCCAGGTACAGTTACACAAGTACAATTATCATACATAGTATACCATATGTAAATTATGTAAATTAAATGATAACCCAAAAAAGTCAAGACACTGAGGTCTTTTACAGATCAACTATCACTAATCCAGCAAGGGACCCTTGTAGGTTTAGCATATTTTTTATTATAATAATCTGGCATGTAAACATTATATTTGCTCACTTATAAAACTGCATGTTCACCCATCAACTGACTTAACCTATTAAAAGAGACACAACCCAAAATTAGTGCCGGATTAGTGATGGCTGAGTTGTAGATAAATGTCAAAGTTGTAGATAAATGTCAAAGTTGTAGACAAATGGTTCAGAGAACCGATAAGTTGATAAATTAGACACATGTACAACATTTACCCAAGTGTTGCATGTGTCTAATTTATAAAGCCAAGTTATAAGTTACAGCAGAAATCAGTCCTTATAACCCGAGTTAACTCCTTGGTCTGGCCAACACATCATACAAACGTAACAGGAAAATAACCTTCATAACCATAATTTTTTTGTGTTTAAAATGACCTCTGTTATAGGTATAAAATTATAATCAAAACTAATGCCTGTGAAGATTCTTATTCATAACTGGTATCACTGAACCACATTTCTGTACGTTCATACCTATACAGTGGTAACTCGGGTTATGAACTTTAATTCGATCAAGAAAGCTGTTCGAGTGCCCATACCGAATGAATTTGTTCCCATAAAGAATAATGTAAATTAAATTAATCCATTTCAGACCCTCAGAAATACACCTACAAAAATACAATTACATAACTGTTTGAGTTGGGGGGGCTGTTCAAAACTCCAGGTACCACTGTATGTATATGTATTTTGTATGTAATTTTAAAATAAAAAATAAGCGCTAAACCCACCAGGGTCATACAGCTATAAATATACACATCTTAAAATTAAAGCTTTATTCAGCTCAAATAATTTTACAAAATATAATGGCTGTATGGACAAACAATTATAAATTTAAGCACTAAACCCATATAGGCAATATAATAATAGCAGGTCTACTGGTGGTTGCTACCACATGCATTAATCCAGATTTATGAACAAATTAAGCAGCTACACATCAACAGTTAACATTAATCACCTAAAACATTCACTAGAAGGCATATAGTGTTAAAAAATAAGCTTCAACTGAAACACAGCTCCTGGCCCCCAACATCGCACTGGGATGGTCCAATAGTGGAAAATATTGCCTCAACAATGCTTCAGAGTGTGTCAGGGAAGGATAGAGCCCGCCTCCTGGCAGTGAGAGCCCCTCATGCTGGGGACTTTCTGTTGGCTGTTCCCAACTCCAGCCTTGGCACACGTCTCGACCCACAGACCATCCGCATCATTGTTGCCCTTCGACTCGCCGCCCCTATTCTCGCCAAACACAGGTGTATTTGTGGCAGTGAAGCAGCAGACCGATTCGGGTACCATGGTCTTGTGTGCCGTAAATCCGAGGGAAAGATTGCAAGACATGACGAGGTTAATAACATTATCAAGAGGAGCCTCACAACAGCTGGATGCCCAGCAGTAAGGGAGCCACCCCAACTATGCAGATCTTATGGCAGCCAGAAGTGTCCAGATGGTATCACCCTTCAAGCCTGGACAGATGGGAAGCAGGTGGTGTGGGACTATACATGTGCATCTACCTTGGCTGATACCTATCTCCAATACACCAGGGAGGAAGGAGGGGCAGCTGCCAGCTTCAGGGAGTCCCAAAAGTCTAGAAAATATGGAGAACTTGCCCATCATTATATGTTTGTTCCCATAGGCTCAGAGACCCTTGGCTCATGGGGAAAGAGTGCATCTAAATTCCTTAAGGAGCTGGGAAAAAAGATCATCAGGGTAACTAGGAATCCCAGGGCAGCTAGTTTTCTGTTCCAGCTGCTCAGTGCGGCTGTTCAAAGGGGTAATGCCTGCTGTATTTTGGGCACACGCCCCAGCTCTGAGGAGCTGGATGAGATTTTCGCCTTATAATCAGTGATACACATGTAACAACATGTACCTTATATGCCACCTTTATATCAACAATGTATCTCTTAAATCTTCTGTACCATATTATGTAATAAAATATTCCTATTAGTAAAAAAAAATATATCAAAAGATGGGGTGGTAGGGGAAGTGGAATATTCAAACGGCTTCAGGAAGAAATCCAAATATTCTTCCTTGAAACCTTTTTATCCACTTCTCCGAGGCTGTGGGTCCCACAATTTACACCAGAGGTGGACCCCATGATATATATATATATATATATATTATATATATATATATATATATTATATATATATATATATATATATATATATTATATATATATATATATATATATATATTATTAATATATATATATATGTCGTGCCGAATATGTAAAACTGGCCAATTAGCAAGAACTCATTTAAAATTAAGTCGTTTCTAAAATTTTCTCTTATACGTTTAAAGATATATTTTTTTCATTAATGTTGATGTAAAAATTTATAATTTTGCACCAAAGGAACTTACAAAACTTACCTATCCTTATTATAAAAAGAACAATTTATTTTAGCTTAACCCAACTAAATATATTTTAGATTTGTTTATAATAATTTAATATAAACAAACACAGTGAATATATTTTTTTCGTTGGTTCAGAATGATTTTGGCGAAATTATTGCATACACAAAATTTTCACTTGGCCTATATGGCAAGATGAGCGTTGCTATTTAAGCCAAGATCGCAAGTTCTGCCTATTCAGCACGACATATATATTATATATATATATATATATATATATATATATATATATATATATAATATATATATATATATATATATATGTCGTGCCGAATAGGCAGAACTTGCGATCTTGGCTTAATAGCAACGTCATCTTGCCATATAGGACAAGTGAAATTTGTGTATGCAATAATTTCGCAAAAATCATTCTGAACCTAACGAAAAAAATATATTTGATTGTGTTTGTTTAGTACTAAATTATTGTAAAATATTTAAAATATATTTAGTGGGTTAGGCTAAAATAAATTGATCTTGTTATAATAAGGTTAGGTAAGTTTTCTAAGATTCTTTTGGTGCAAATTAAAAATTTTTACATTAACATTAATGAAAAAAATATATCTTTAAAACGTATAAGAGAAAATTTCAAAAAACTTAATTTTAAATGAGTTCTTGCTAATTGACCAGTTTACATATTCGGGCACGACATATATATATATAATATATATATATATATATATATATTATATATATATATATATATATTATATATATATATATATATATATATATATATATATATATTTTATATATATATATAATTATTTTTTCAACTTTTTTTCAATTTATACTTGACAACTAAACAATATTTTCTAAAAATACACGAGTGTTTAAATATATATTTATCTCTTATTAACATTTTTGAAATACATATTTTTATTACTTTTTTAATTAACAATATTTAAATGCCTTATATTAATACAAAAATTGATCCATTTGCATGTCATTTACTTATATTTTTTAATGGCTGTTAAAAAAGAATTTTGTACCCGTCGGGGGTCATAAAGTGCCTGGGGAATGGGCGGATGTGTTTGATCCAAGGAAGAGGATGGTTGCTCCTACTACTCGGATCAAGAGCCCCTTGATGGTTTTTCCTTATTTATGACTCTTAATCGTTCTTTAAGTCCAAATCATTGCTGAGAACAACCAATCAAAAGTAGTTTTATCCCGCTGCTGGTCTAAAATAACCAATCAAAACCCCGAGACAATCTCTTCTTAACAGCTAGAGTAACAGGACGCAGTAGCCAATAGGAAGCCGTCATAGTACCCTAGACTAGCTAATCAGAGGGACTATACCAACTACGTCACTGGTAGGGGCTCTCACCCAATAGCAAGCCTCGTTGCAAGTCCGCATGGAAACAGTGTGTACAGTTTTGAGCGGGTAAAACGAGGATGAGGTTTGCCTGATGTCTGGTGAGTTATTTTTTTTTTTCGTTTTTATTGCGTTAATATTGATAATTTACGTTGCTGATTTGTTAAAACATGTCATAAATACTTTATTTACATTTTTAGAGCGATGACATGTTAAAAAAAAACATGTAACTCTTGGTTATCAATGTTTGTCTTCACAGGTAAGCCATAAGGTGAAGCTCCTTTAAAAAAAAAAATGGCTACGATGTAAATTTTGCTAGGAAACATTTTTAATTTTACCTTAAAAGGGAGTTAATCATGGAGTAATTTATGTGACGCTGTAATATAATACCAAAAAGGAGTAATTACATGTCAGGTGACTTTTCTTGCTAGAAATAAAGTTTCTTTGGTGACGGGTGTCATGGCAGGATTATTATTATTATAATCAAGGGGGAAGCACTAAACCCGGAGGATTATACAGTGCCTGGGGGGATGTGGAAGGCATTTAGGCTTAATTCAGGGAACTGGAGCACAGATCCAATTCCCTAAATCAAGAGACCCTCACCAACATCAAGGAACCTTCCTTGAGGGGTGTCAAGGCAGGAACCCGGCGTCACTTCCCTCCAGGCTGGTTCCTTACTGACTACATTAATGGTTCAGAGAACCGACAGGCTGGTAAATTAGACACATGTACATCACTTGGGTATCTTTACTGAGGAAACGTTTCGCCACAGTGACTTCATCAGTCCAATACAAACGAGTGGTGAAGAATGAGTGAGGTAATCAGTCCCCTCAACTGAGGGACTGGTTTAATATACCCTACCTGTCCTTCAAGGAGGGGGGGCGAATCCATGCCATTGAAGGGAGGTTTTTAATCCTGGGAAATTGAGCTATTCCCTTCCTCGGATCGAATTTCACTGCCTCATTTCCGGAACGCTGTATGACCCTTACGGGTTGAGCGTTTTCAGATTGTTATGCCTGCTTCTGGAACTAAATAAATTCTGTGCAGGTTCGTCAGTGTGGTGATAATTGTATGTATTTTGTGGCTTGGAAAAAATGTGTAAAGGCTAAGAAGGTGGAGGAATTTCAGGGAACTTATTTCTCTGCATAACCAGGGACTTTCTATATGGTAGTATGTCATTGATGTCAGCTATGGTCTGTATAAGTTGTATCATTTACTTGTAGAAATAATTATCATTGTTATTAATTATTATTGCTATGAAATTATTATTACTATTATTATTATTGTTATTAGCTTGTAGTTGTCCTGCATGGCCTACCCGAACTATCTGCCTGGCCTAGTTTATTCTAACCTAGCCTAGTTTAGGCTAATCCCTTGGATCATGAACATTTTTTTACCTGGAGTTTACCTGGAGAGAGTTCCGGGGGTCAACGCCCCCGCGGCCCGGTCAGTGACCACGCCTCCTGGTGGATCAGAGCCTGACCTGCAACAGGTGGCACGTCCTTTCGTTTAAAGAGTATTTTCCCTGCCTTCTGTAATATGTCGACGCCGGTGAAGCGGTCTTGATCCAGGGAAGTGGAGCTGTCATCCACTCGGGTTATATTGGCATTCATTCAAGCGCTTTTTAACCTACGGATTTAGCGCATCCCCATGAATTAAATAGTGCCCGACCTTCAAGGAAGGAGGGGGGGGGGGCATGATGCTTTCGAAATTCTCTGTAATATGGGGATGTACAAGGCAATACTTTTGTTCGAGTGAATTGGGAAAAGTGGACGTGGCAGGAAGGTTGTACGTGACGGGAAGGTTGTACGTGGCGGGAAGGTTGTACGTGACGGGAAGGTTGTACGTGGCGGGAATTTTGTACGTGATGGGAAGGGTGTACATGACAAGAAAGGTATATGTGACAGGAAGGTCGTAGGTGATTAAAAGAATGTACGTGCAAATTAAACAATTCGTCAAATAATTATGGGGGTGATAAGGCCCGCCCGCGGCTGTGGCGCGGCACGTGTATGACTGGTGGCGTGTGAGTAAGAACAATTGTACTGAACTACTGTATTGAAAGTACAGTAATTTATATGTAGGTTAGTCAATGTACTGATATTTGCATGTATTTGGTGGCTTTTAAAAATTTCTGTGAAGGCAGTGATGGTGAAGCCTTATGTGAGAGTTAAAGGGAATTTTTATTTCTATGTTGGCACACTCTACCCGGACTATCTTTGCTCAACCAAGGTTATCCTAGCATAGCCTTAGTTGTCCAGTTTAGATTAGGTCTTGGGTTCATGAGTTTTTCACTTCGAAAATGACGCCATTTCCAGGATAAGATATTGCAGGCCTAGTTTAAAAAGTGTATTTAATACATTTTAAGATCATTGTCTTTTTTCCATTCTTGAATCTTTTGATTCGGGGAATTGGAGCTACCATCTTTCTCGTATCAAACTTTATTACTTCATTTCCTTGGCGCTGTGGCCCTTACGGGACTATCGCTCCCCGATGAATTAATATGGCGGGAAATTATACAAATGTAAACAAAGAATTGGCGCCAATTAATGAAGGTGTTAATAAGGCGCTCCCGCGGCTGTGGCGCGGCACTTGTGTTACTGGTGACGTATGACTAGGATCTGCTGTGCTCCTGGAACTACTGTGCTCCTTGTGTTTCTGGAACTACAATAATGTATGTGCAGGTTTGTCAGTGTAGTTATATTTTGTGACGGTGAAGAATTACTGTGAAGGAAATATGGCGGAGCCTCGTGTGAGAGGAGGGAATTTTTATTTCTTCCTTTCTGGGTACTTTGTAGTTGGCCTACTCAACCAACCTGTGCCTGGCTTTCACTGCCAAATTATGCCTTGCTTGCCCTGCCTACCTATGCCTGGCATTCCCTGCCTTACGCGGCATTGGCCTGCTATTCCCTGCGTTACCTAGCACTGGCCTGTCCTCTCATGCCTTGCCTTGCCTTGCCTTGCCTTGCCTTGCCTTGCCTTGCCTTGCTCTGCCCTGCCTTGTCTTGGCTTGCCCCGCCCTGTCCTGCCCTACCATTCCCTTCCCTGCCCTACCCTGCTCTGCCCTGCCCTTCCCAACCTTGCCCTGCCTTGTTGGTCGTGAAATGCTCTTGTTCCAGTGAATTGGAACTAACTTCGCCATCCTTGGATCAAACTAGATTTCATCTCATTCCTCTGTCGTTGCGTTACCCTTACGGGACTAGCGCTTCCCCAAGGGTCAATTAATTGGCGGGAATTTTTTGTTTACAAAGCAAAATTTGGCGCCAATTAAGGTGTTGGTAAGGTGCATGGGCAGCAGTGGCTCGGCGCTTATATTACTGATTTTGAAGGGTTTTGTTCCAAGGAATTAGTTATCTTTTTCCTTGGATCAAACATGAGTGCCTTTCATTCCCATGGCGCTTTGTGACCCTTACGGGACTAGCGCTTCTTCATGGATATGTGGAGGAAGATATCTGGCGAGAAAATTTGTGACATGAAGAATTGGCGCCAACTGCGGCCCATATAAGGTGCGCGCGCACGACTGTCGTTCAGCACTTGTGCGGCAGGTGACGTGTGAGCAGGTATTGCTACTACTGATTTGTGGTTGCAGGGGTCATGTTACAGCTCCTGTCCCTTTACTGTGTTTCTAGAATTACTCTGATGGTAAGTGTTAAGTAGTATATTATTTATAATATACTATTATATATACTAATTATTTTTAGCCTATTATTATTTCTAATCTTATTTGCTAATTATTTTTTTTTGATGTTTTTGTTTTTTAAATTTTGTTAGAACTTTTTTGGGAGTCATGTTGTCAATGACTAATATTTTTTTTTTACTTATTTTTTCCCTGCCTTTAGATGTGTTTAATATCATTGTAGTTTATGTAGGAATATGTATATATTTTATGCAGTTTATGTTTTATGCTGTTCTAATGTTTATTACTATAAAATTTTGTGTGCTGTTATTAATAGATGTTTAGTGCATATAAATCTTAATCTCGAGGCGTCACAAATGTTTGATACAAACATTATTTTTAATTTTAATTCTGGCTATAAGAATTGGCGGGAAATAATGTTTGCGTAATTATTATTTTTTTTGGCGCTAATTAATGTTGGTTATTCGAGGCTGTGGCGCAACGCATGTGAGATGCTGAAGGCTTTTGATTCAAGGAATTGGAGTTATCTACTTTTAAATAATAGTTATCTTTGTTATCATTTACTGTTATGTACATAATTAGTTACATTCAGATAAATGCAGTTCTTTCTTTACTAATTATTTCTAGTCTATTATTTACTAATTATTTTTTGCTGTTTTTGTTTTTTAAGTGTAATTTTCTGTTAGGACTTTTTGAGAGTATTTTTTTCAATGACTAATATTTATTTTACTTATTTTTTCCCCCTGCCTTTATTTGTTTGAATGTCGTGTGTAACACTAGTTTATATAGGAATTTGTGTATTTATGCAATTTATGTTATGTTTTATGCAGCTCTGATGTTTATTTCTACAAAATTTTGTGTGCTATTATCAATAGACGTTTAGTGTATATAAACACTTAATTTCGAGGGGTCACAGATGTTTGATATAAACATTGTTTTCAATGTTAATTCTGGCTATAAGAATTGGCGGGAAATAATGTTTGTGTAATTTTTGTTGGCGCTAATTAATGTTGGTTACGCGAGGCTGTGGCGCAACGCATGTGAGATGCTGAAGGCTTTTGATTCAAGGAATTGTGGTTACCTTGGATCAAACCAGGTGTCCCATCATTCCTCTGGCGTGTTACACTTACGGGACTAGCGCTTCCCCATGGGTAAAATAATTGACTGGAATTCTTTGTTTACATAAAATTTGGCGCCAGTTTAGGTGTCGGTAAGACGCACGGGCGGCAGTGGCGCGGCGCTTATATTACTGATTTTTGAAGGGCTTTGATCCAAGGAATTAGAGTTATCTACTTCCTTGGATCAAACATGAGTGCCTCTCATTCCCGTGGTGCTGTGTGACCCTCACGGGACTAGCGCTTCATGGATATGTGGAGGAAAATATTTGCCAGGAAAGTTTGTGACGAAAACGAAGAATTGGCGCCAACTGCGGCACATATGAGGCGCGCGACTGGCGCGGCGCTTGAGGCAGGTGGCGTATGAGCAAGTATTGCTACTACTTATCTGTGCTTGCAGGGGGTCAAGTTACAGCTCCCGGCCCTTTACCGTGTTTCTTGAATTACTGTTGTGGTTGGTCGTTTAATATGTGCGGGTTGGAGGGATTTTGTTTTATATTTATGTGAGTACGACTTTGGCTGACCTGGGGTAGCATGGTCTAGCCTAACCTAACATGGTCTAGCGTAGCTTAGTCTAGCATAGCATAGCCTAGTCTAGTCTAGTATGGGCTAGTCCAGCCTAGCCTAGCCTGGTCTTGCTTAGCCTTGACTAATTAGCCTTTCTTAATTTTTTAAGGCTGTTCGAGCAGCAATTGAAAACTTAAGATTTATTATTATTTTATTTACTATTTATTATTGTATTCTATTGTTAATATTTGTATATTTACTAGTATTTTGCTATATATACTATATTATTAAAGATTCGCCGGTAATCTCCCGGCCCGGGCCTTTTCCAAGTTGTGGCCCGGCCTTGGCTCCCTCTTTAGGGAGTGTCTGAGACCGAAGTCTCCCATGGGAGGAGGCACAAGTACCTCCTCATCATTGGGACCAACTGTCCCCAGGCCTAGCAACAAGCTAGGCCTCTCTGGTCTGTCATCCCCGCCCCAAGGGGGCTAATGGGAATGAGAGTCTTGTGAGCTGCAAGCTCAGGCTCAGGCACCTACCCTACCCTAGAAGGGTTAGGCATGGTGTTTACCTGGAGAGAGTTCCGGGGGTCAACGCCCCCGCGGCCCGGTCTGTGACCAGGCCTCCTTGTGGATCAGAGCCTGATCAACCAGGCTGTTACTGCTGGCTGCACGCAAACCAACGTACGAGCCACAGCCCGGCTGATCAGGAACCGACTTTAGGTGCTTGTCCAGTGCCAGCTTGAAGACTGCCAGGGGTCTGTTGGTAATCCCCCTTGTGTATGCTGGGAGGCAGTTGAACAGTCTCGGGCCCCTGAAACTTTTTGTATGGTCTTTAAGGCCCTAGTGACACCCCTGCTTTTCTTGGGGGATGTTGATCGTCGAAAAATTTCTTTTGTTTTCGTAGTGAGTGTTTTTTCTTTGTGAAAAGTTCGGTACTATTTCCCTTTTGGTTTTTAAAGGTGTTATAATCAGGAACGTGAGGGTTTAAGCTGTCCCCCAATATACAAAAACAGTTAGAAACAGAAATAAAAAAGCTAGGTTTTCTTTTTTAAGGGGGGTTATTAAGAATATTCAAGGGGTTGTAGTAGAATTGCAGTAAATCAACCTTTAAAAATTCATTTTTAAAAGCTGTTTTGGGGGGGGGGGGTCTGTGGTCAGTCAAACAAAGGGGGTTCCCCACAGGGATAAATTGTCTTTTTTGGGTTGGAAATTGGTGTCCCCCCTTTTTGTGCGGGATTTTCCCCAAAAAACTAGCTACAAGCGGGTTATTAAAACAGAGAAGTGTTTTTGGGTTTCCCCAAAATTGAGGAAAATCTTGGACAAAAATTCACAAGGGTATTAAAAGAGGACAACTTTCAAAGCTGTTTTCATAAAAAACCTGGAAGCTTTCTCAACAGAGGGAACATAAAAAATTTGGGGTTTGAAGGGTATTTCCCCTTTGTTTGGCCCCTGTATCAAAAAACTGTAAGGCTGGGGGTTGTTGTCCTGGTAGTCAGTAAAGGTGGGGCTGATAGGGGCTGTCCTGGGAGACGGGTTAAGGGTTTAAAGCGGGGGGTTTGCTGCCCGGGGAGCCCAAAAAATGGTAAAGTGGAGGTGCTTTTTCCTGGGAGACAGAAAGGGTGAAGGGGGAGTTTCTTTTCCTGGGAGACAGTAATGGTGAAGCTGGAGATACTGCCCGGGGGAGACAGTAATGGTAAAGCTGGGGGGTTGTGTCCTGGGGACAGTAATGGTGAAGCTTGGGATTTTTCCAGGTAGTGGGGAAAATTTATACGCGGAAAGGGAATACATATAAATGACCTCAAAAGGGGACAGGGGGCCATAGTGGGGGAAACAAGTGTAGTAAAAAGATAAGATAAAACCATTTTGAAAACTAGAAATACCGCAGGAAATACCCAAAAAAGGAGGATCCAAAAACCCAATATGAGGTTAAATTACCAAAAAAATGGTGGGGGAGCCCCCATTTTTGGGTGCTAGGGATGATAGAAGTAAAAAGGGGAAAAACTTGCCCAAAACAGGGAATACGGGTCACGGGAAACCCCAAAGGCACCGGAAAACCAAGCCTGTGCCATACTATGAAAATTGGTATTGCGGCAGGGGAAATCTGGGGGGGAAAAACAGATGGGACATGCAAACTATGACCCCCCTAAAAAATTGCCATGCCCATTTTGACAACAGGAAAATGCAAATCCCTTTGTAAGCTTTTTCCCCCTGAAATGGTCCCTCTTCAGTACGGGAAAAGGGATTTGCTATAATTTAAAAATTTGCCAGGCATCCCTTTTTAAAGGGGCAAAAAGATCCCAAAACATCCAGGCCAGGGGAAAAAACCGGGGGTACCCACAGACTCAAGGGGAGGGGGGTTTTTTAGTGCCGGGAAAGGGAAAGGGAAAAAAAAATGGCGGGAAAATTGGCAAAAATTTCGTAACCAAATCCATCATTCCGGAGTGGAACCACGGGTCGATGGCCTCCACTCCAAACCAACCGATACAGATTTCTAATGCCGGGGAAAAAAAAAAAAACCCCCCCCGTACCAACAATACCCCCCGTCCGGGATAACATTCTTCTTTGCAAATTCAGGGGGTTTTAAGCCAGCAACAAAAAAACAAAAATTTCCCTTTCTCCGTGGGGCTGCTTGCAGAGGCAAAGGGAATTTTTCGGGCTTTCACCCGAGAACCCAAAAAAGGACACTTGGACAACGAAAAAATGGATCCCGGTTACAACCTATACAAAATGTGACGAAAATGAACAGGAAAAGGGGGGGGGGGGGGTTTGGGTGTACAATTTCGGGGTCCTTGTTTGCACAGAACTGCTTAATGCCTCAAAAAGATGTTGTGGGAAGGGTTTTTGCGTAAAGGGCGAGAACCAAAAACCCAGTCATTGTGGTTTGTCTACAAGCCTCCGGGGTGGGAACATCCCCGCCAAATTCCCGGAACGCTGTTTAAAAAAAATTTCCCCTGTTGGAAAAACTTCCAAACTTTTCCCGCACCCAAAAACTTGCCCTGGGGGATTTCAACTTAAACACCCAAAAAGGGGGAAAAATTTTGCAAATTTTAAAAATTTTGCAGTAATAACACCGGAGGCAGCTTGATTTAAAACTACACTCACCGAGCTTTTTAAAATTTTGCACAAAATTTAATTTAAAACCAAACAAAAAAAGGGGCCTATAGACTGGAAAATACCCCTAGACCTCCTCTTTAATAACAATGATGTCTGAAAGAAATGTCACCATTTTCATAAAAAAAATATTACTCAGATCAAACCTTTAAATTTAGGTTTCAGACATGTATGGTGGGGCCCCCGACCCACAAAATGAGACTGTCCGAGGGAAACATTCCCAAATTTTAACTTCAATAAAAAAAAAAATAAAGTGGGGGCAAGTAAAACCCGTCCCAAAAACCCATATAAAACTGGGAAAATACACTAAAAACACAGACCCCAACTTATGCCTGAACAGATTAAAACCCGGGGGCACTCGATGTTGCCAAGGCTTATTCCCCTAAGAAAAAAAGGGGGAGTGTTTTTTAAAATGAAAGGGACAGGCGCTCCCTTTTACAGGCGCGGGAAAAAAATAACAGAGCGGCTAAAAGGGTCAATTTATCGAAATGTGTAGGGAGCCCCTGGTCAGAGAAATTTGCCGCATCGAAAATTAAGCTAAAAGAAAACCCTTTTGGAGTCAGGAATCGCGGGAAAAACTAAAAGCCTAAATTTAAATCGAAAGAAACCCAAAGTTTTCTTCTCCTATTTCCAAATCAAAATCGAGAAAAACGTCCAGTATTGGGCCCCTATTAAAAAGATGGGTCCTACAAGATTTAAAGCAAGGAATGAGTGGCTACCAAGTCCCAAAATTTACTGGTTTTTAGCAAGCGAACCAGACTGAGAGTCGAAAATCAAAAAGAATTTTTTATGGGGAGGCCCAAAAAAATTTTATTAAAACAAAGGGCCCTTTTGATGTTATCCTGAAAGGGGGCCAAAAGACTTTGAAAGGCGATAAAAGAATGCCCATGCCCCCTTGCCCAGGGCCAGACTCATTTGGGAAATCTGTGTTTTAACAAAAACTGCAAGAAGCCCCTATCCCCGAGGGCCTTTTCCCCCTATGGAGAGGGGGGCATGGACACCGGGGGGGCGTCCCCCAGTTACTAAAAAAACAACCCGACATAGCCCACTCCACAAAGGGGGCCCGTTTAAAACAAAAGAAAAAAAAACTTTCAGGGCCAATTTGTACTAACCCTCCCCTATCATTTTAAAAATCTTTGAAAGGGTCCTAAGAAGCAAGATCACCACCCATCTAGAAATCCATCAGTTACACAACCCAGGGCAACATGGGTTTAGAACAGGTCGCTCCTGTCTGTCTCAACTATTGGATCACTACGACAAGGTCCTAAATGCACTAGAAGACAAAAAGAATGCAGATGTAATATATACAGACTTTGCAAAAGCCTTCGACAAGTGTGACCATGGCGTAATAGCGCACAAAATGCGTGCTAAAGGAATAACAGGAAAAGTCGGTCGATGGATCTATAATTTCCTCACTAACAGAACACAGAGAGTAGTCGTCAACAGAGTAAAGTCCGAGGCAGCTACGGTGAAAAGCTCTGTTCCACAAGGCACAGTACTACTCCCATCTTGTTCCTCATCCTCATATCCGACATAGACAAGGATGTCAGCCACAGCACGTGTCTTCCTTTGCAGATGACACCCGAATCTGCATGACAGTGTCTTCCATTGCAGACACTGCAAGGCTCCAGGCGGACATCAACCAAATCTTTCAGTGGGCTGCGGAAAACAATATGAAGTTCAACGATGAGAAATTTCAATTACTCAGATATGGTAAACATGAGGAAATTAAATCTTCATCAGAGTACAAAACAAATTCTTGCCACAAAATAGAGCGAAACACCAACGTCAAAGACCTGGGAGTGATTATGTCGGAGGATCTCACCTTCAAGGACCATAACATTGTATCAATCGCATCTGCTAGAAAAATGACAGGATGGATAATGAGAACCTTCAAAACTAGGGAGGCCAAGCCCATGATGACACTCTTCAGGTCACTTGTTCTATCTAGGCTGGAATATTGCTGCACACTAACAGAACCTTTCAAGGCAGGTGAAATTGCCGACCTAGAAAAATGTACAGAGAACTTTCACGGCGCGCATAACGGAGATAAAACACCTCAATTACTGGGGCACTTGAGGTTTCTAAACCTGTATTCCCTGGAACGCAGGAGGGAGAGATACATGATTATATACACCTGGAAAATCCTAGAGGGACTAGTACCGAACTTGCACACGAAAATCACTCACTACGAAAGCAAAGACTTGGCAGACGATGCACCATCCCCCAATGAAAAGCAGGGGTGTCACTAGCACGTTAAGAGACCATACAATAAGTGTCAGGGGCCCGAGACTGTTCAACTGCCTCCCAGCACACATAAGGGGGATTACCAACAGACCCCTGGCAGTCTTCAAGCTGGCACTGGACAAGCACCTAAAGTCAGTTCCTGATCAGCCGGGCTGTGGCTCGTACGTTGGTTTGTGTGCAGCCAGCAGCAACAGCCTGGTTGATCAGGGGCTGATCCACCAGGAGGCCTGGTCACAGACCGGGCCACGGGGGCGTTGACCCCCGAAACTCTCTCCAGGTAAACTCCAGGTATCTCTCCTGCCTGCATTCCAGGGAATACAGGTTCAGGAACCTCAAGCGCTCCCAGTAATTGAGGTGTTTTATCTCCGTTATGCGCGCCGTGAAGGTTCTCTGTACATTTTCTAGGTCAGCAATTTCACCTGCCTTGAAAGGTGCTGTTAGTGTGCAGCAATATTCTAGCCTAGATAGAACAAGTGACCTGAAGAGTGTCATCATGGGCTTGGCATCCCTCGTTTTGAAGGTTCTCATTATCCATCCTGTCATTTTTCTAGCAGATGCGATCGATACAATGTTATGGTCCTTGAAGGTGAGATCCTCCGACATGATCATTCCCAGGTCTTTGACGTTGGTGTTTCGCTCTATTTTGTGGCCAGAATTTGTTTTGTACTCTGATGAAGATTTAATTTCCTCGTGTTTACCATATCTGAGTAATTGAAATTTCTCATTGTTGAACTTCATATTGTTTTCTGCAGCCCACTGAAAGATTTGGTTGATGTCCGCCTGGAGCCTTGCAGTGTCTGCAATGGAAGACACTGTCATGCAGATTTGGGTGTCATCTGCAAAGGAAGACACGGTGCTGTGGCTGACATCCTTGTCTATGTCGGATATGAGGATGAGGAACAAGATTGTTTAAATATGGTAATTTTCTGTTTGTATTTTTTGGGGGGGGGGGTCAGACTTTTTCAGTGACTTTGTTTTTTTGAATGATTTTATCCCCATGCCTTTATTTTAATAAACACTAGCATAGTGTTAGATAAGTGAAAAATGGCAGATTTGGTTCTTGGCTTCATAACAAGAAATACCAAGAGTCCTCAGGTTATTCTGTAACCATTTGTCATTGCTTAGGTCTCATATTATACTGCACAGTTCTGGTTACCATGTTACAGAGTGGATATAAATGCACTGGAAAACATATAGAGAAGGATGATTAAATTGCCCCCATGTATCAAATCTTTCTTATGAGGATAGATTAATGGGCCTGAATCTGCACTCTAGTATACCTGGAGAGGGCCCTGGTCACAGACCTCACAGGGGTCTGTGACCAGGCCTTGTGATGGATCAGGACCTGATAAACCAGGCTGTAACTGCTGGCTGCATGTAAACCAACATAAGAACCACAGCCTGGCTGGTCAGGTACTGACTTTAGGTATCTGTCCAGCTTCCTCTTGAAGACAGCCAGGGGTCTATTGGTAATCCCCCTTGTGTATGCTGTGAAACAGTTGAACAGTCTTGGGCCCCCTCACACACATAGTGTTATATCTTAGTATACTCGTGGCACCCCGGCTTTTTATTGGGGGACATTGCACCGTCTGCCGAATACTTGACATTCGTAGGGAGTAATTTCCATGTGCAGATTTGGAACCAGTCCCTCTAGAATTTACCGAGTAAATTATGTATCTTTTTCTCCTGTGTTCCAAGGAATATAGGCCAAGGGAGTTCATATGTTCCCAGTAATTGAGGTACTTTATTGTACTATAATAATAAAAAGTTATAATAATGATAGTTGTGATACCAAAAATAATTCTTATTCCGAATGCATAATAATAATAATACTATAGTAATAAAAATTATATTGATAATGATTGGAAAAATAATATTGGTAATGACAGGAGCAATAATATTAAATCTCATTCTTATGTATATATTTACTACAAGTACATGTACAAGGTATTGCCTTAAAATATTGGGTGTATTAGTGTCAAGCATTAGGAATAATAATAAGAGAGAAATAATGAAACTGAATGTTATGAATGTAGTTAGAAACTTGAGTAAATCTATAACCCACTATGTTAACATGAATGTAGATAAGCACGTTTATGGAGCAACTTGTAATGTGAACACTGGCTTGGTTACAGCTGCTCTGACAGTCTGATATTGTAGTAGCCAGGCTCAAGCTAGGTTACAAGTACGTGTACTTCTGACATTTGGACAGACACAGATGACGACCTAACAACCAGCCCTCTGATCAATATCTTGACCACTATAATAATAATAATAATAATAATTTATTATTATTATTATTATTATTATTATTATTATTATTATTATATTATAATAACCTATGTGATATGTCAAGATATATTATTAATGGAAATAACATAGACAAACTTTATTTCCATAAAGTGGAGTCCCCAGTATATTATGCATTTAGGGTGATTGACTTGTATAATTTCTTTATAGGAAGTCCCTTGTTATGCAAATCATTTTGGACAGTCTTAAAACTAAATTATGACCACCAGTATGTATGGGAATAAGAACACATAATTTTTAAGATGTTGGAGGTATTTAGTAATTTGATAAAGTGTCATTGGTGATATATTAAGGATGAAGCTATGTACAAGAGTTAAAGGACTAATATACTGGGACAATACGGATCAAAGGAATTGTTCAGCATAATTTTTGTTAAGATCACGTAGGTGTTTTTTTAACTGTAGCTTTGAAACTGCTGGCAGAAAGAGATTGTGGTTTTAAGGTGGAAAGTTTCAGACTTTAGGTCCTTTTATGCACAGAGTTTTTCAAAGATGAAACCAGACACAGGAAATATCTATATTTGTGTGTAGTATTTTCCCTATGAGTTCTGTTGCAGCTCTCGAGAAAGAGTTTCAAGGCAGGATTGATAATAAAATTTATTGCCCTCTATATATAGTATAAATTTTTTGTTTATTAAGTAGGCTTAGGTCTTTGAGGAGTAGGGGAATGTTGTCTGGCAGTAGACTGAGTGATTATTTGTTCTATACCAGATATATCCAGCAAATTTCCAAGATTTGCTTGCAGCGGATAAGTGAACTGTAGATATAAATCCAGATGTACTTCTGTCACTGTAAATTTTTGGGGGGGCCTAGTTCCTAGGCCTTTTGTGTATCCATATGCTTTTGCATTGCCATCCAAAGGATGGATATGGTGTGCACAATAAACTAGCCATTACCAGCCACAGGATGGATATGGGGTGCACAATTAGCTAGCCATTACCATCCATACGATGGATATAAGATGCACAATAAACTATCGCCTACCATCCATAGTATGGATATGAGGTACACAATAAACTAGCCAATACCATCCATAGGATGGATATGAGGTACACATGTGATCTAAGTAATTATTTTTTTTAAAATTATAACCATGCTTTTTTTTTCTTTTCAGAGAGCTATCTGGTCTCAGCTGACCATCCAAAAGATGTCACTGGTAGCCACATAATTTGATGTCACTGGTCATGTAGTGAGGTCCCTAAAAAAAAAATTCCATCGTGATGTAACTAAGAATATTCGTAAATATTTTGTGAACGTTCAGTAAGTTTGTCATTTTCTGATATACATACATCTATATATTTAATATTAAATTTTTGTATATGAAATGCTTCATTTTAATGTTAATATAAATTTTTATTTTT